>JAZGTN010000040.1:8325155-8955686 GCA_037783415.1 Leptasterias polaris | reverse complement strand
GTTCAATTAGGGATAATAATGATCAAAACCTGACAAGTGACGATGATGACAATGATAGTTTTCCAGAAAGGCTACCTAGTAGTGATGATGACTCTGAAATCGAACCAGACCCAACTGAAACAATGATTACAGAACTCAATGAATGGGCAGTTCGTTTTAAAATCCCACACACGGCACTTTCATCCCTTCTAAATCTGCTTCGTGTCTATCACCCTGACTTGCCCAAAGACCCCCGCACTGTACTTGGCACAGTTACTAAATACAATGTAAAAGACATTTGCAATGGTCAATATTATCATTTTGGGGTAAAATCTGCCATCGTAGAAGAGTTAGTTAGATGTCAGGAGCCGGTAGATGTTACATGCTTGAAACTACAACTTAACATTGATGGACTGCCATTATTCAAAAGCTCAAATGCCCAGTTTTGGCCAATTTTGGGAATGGTTGAGAACCTCTCTGTCAAAAATCGAGACGTGCATATACTTGGCCTCTTTTATGGTACAGCAAAACCAAAACCTGTCAATGAATTTTTGCATGATTTCAGTTATGAGATGAATATTCTTCAAACAGAAGGAATCTTTCATGATGGCAAACACTATGACATTGAGATATCTTCCATACTTTGTGACACACCTGCTCGTGCTTTTGTAAAAAATGTTAAGGGTCACAATGGGTACTCGGGATGTGACAAGTGTGTTCAACGCGGTCAGTATATGTCTCACAGAATGACATTTCCAGAAAGTGACGCTCGTCTCAGAAGTGATGCACAATTTGCTGAAATGTCGGACCATAATCATCACATAGGACCACCCCCCATGGCAGGGTTAACTGTAGGATTTGTGTCTCAATTTCCTTTGGACTACATGCACCTTGTTTGTCTAGGTGTAATGAGACGGTTACTCTACTTTTGGATCAAGGGTCCACTCACTTGCAGAATTGGTACGGCTGCTGTTTCTAGAATTTCAGATGCATTGATTTCTTTGAAAGGATTTATTCCCTGTGAATTTGCCAGAAAGCCCAGGTCATTATCTGAAATGGATCGATGGAAAGCTACTGAATTTAGGCAGTTTCTGCTATACACAGGGCCAGTGGTTTTACGAGGCAATTTAGAAGATGCTGTCTATAAGAACTTCCTGTTGCTTCATGTTGCAATTACAATCTTGATCAGTCCAACCTTCTCTGGAGTGTTGTGTGAATATGCACATGATTTATTAGTCAATTTTGTCAGTCACTTTGCAGATTTATATGGCCATGAGCATCGGGTGTACAATATACATGGACTAACTCATTTAGCTGCAGAAGTGAGGCAATATGGACCCATTGACAATATTTCATGCTTTCCATTTGAAAACTTTCTTCAGACTCTGAAAAAAATGGTTCGAAAACCCTCATTCCCTCTTCAACAGGTAATTCGCAGACACTCGGAAAGTCAGGGGACTAAACGGAAAGAACAGCCAAAACAAGAAAGGCTGAGGAAAATACACCATGAGGGCCCCCTACCAGCTGGCTACCGTCATGCCATTCAGTATAGGGAGTTGCAGTTAAATAGTTTTCTAGTAACCCGATCGCAGGGTAACAACTGTGTGAGAATACAGGATAATGTTGTGTTGGTGCATAATCTTCTTTTTGATGGGCAGAGGGAAGAAACAGTTGTTGTGTTTGAAAAGTTTCGATGTGTAGACAATTTTTATTCATATCCATTGGATTCAAATTCACTGGGAATTTACCGTATCTCTGTCCCTCGAGGAGAGTTTCATGTAGTATCATCCTCAGAGATAACAGAGAAATATGTTCTCCTCCCTTCTAATGGTTCTGGTGGTTCTTATGTTGCTATACCGGAGGCTCATCACACAAGTTAATTGCTATACTATTGGACCATCCGTGTTATTTGTATAAAAAAAAGAGTAAGCGGGGCCTGTCAAAATGGCCACCAGACCTATTTTCCAAAATGGTCACCTCTACGATTTTCCAAGATGGCGGCCACCAGCTTTCACAACACAAGGTTCTATTTGTTTGGAATATATATATTTTTTTACTTGCTTTTGCTTGTTTTTTGTGGGTATATAAAAAAAAAGGATGTGGGTGGGATGCTAAATATGTTTTATGTTTTTTTACTCTGACTTATACATGGTGCTGTGGTATTTCCTGCGTATCATGTGCTCTAGCAGCATTGCAGTGATAACAAATGTAAATCATGCACCCTCATCACAACTAATGTATGTAGAGTCTGTTCATCTGATCGGTATTTCCTTACAGTCATTTGCTTGTATTATTAGTGCACTTTACCATTCTATTCTATACAAAATTAGAATTTATTTATTACATGTAGAGTTTTGTTCTGGAAACACTTAATGCCCAGCCATGTTTGCAGTTGTGGAATTTCAAGAAACTTCTGAAGTTGAGGTAGTGCCCATAAACTGGCTGACGAATGATGGCAAGATATGTTCCTGGCCTTCAAGTAGTGGTGTGGGTGCTGCACAAAAAATAGTGAAGGCTGTACAAAACCAAGTGGAGCCGGCTGATGACTGGGAGAAATTCACCATCAAGCGCATAATGTGCAAGACAGGTATATAAAACAATATTATGACAATAAATTCAGAAGGGTAATTTGTTTGTTTACATCATATATTTATGGGTAGGCATATCATACGCGTCTGTAAATAGCCCTGTAAATAATCACATTAACAGGTAAGCCATGTCTTTTATTTCAGATCAGTACAAAAAAGCACAACAAAAATGTCGGTTAGCAGAGGATGTTTCGGACCTGCAGACAGGGCAGTCATCAGATGAAGAAAACAATCGCCAGCCAAAGCGCAGAAAGTTGTAAGTCTCTAATTCTATAATTCATTAATTTTCATGTCTGTCAAAAGCTCTGGTAAAACAAAATAATTTGTAAGAAATTCCATTCCAATGTAAAAACAAAAATCTTAATTTGCTTTTGTTCGCCTTATTCAAATAGTCACATATTTCAGTTTAACAATTTTTTAATGATTTTTCTTCAGCCCAAATCGTCGCTTCCTGGACGGAGAATCCTCAGATGAGGAACATAACCAACATGCCAGCAAGGTCGCCCCGACCAGGTGTATTCCACCACCACCACCACCACCACTCCCAAGCGTGCCTGTACGTCAAACAACCCATCGACGCATAGTAATGCCCTTATCAAGCAGTCCTACTACATCATCCAATTTTGCGTCCTCCAACAAGACTCCTGCCCCCCAGGTTGTTGACATTCCCCAGGCCCGACTTGGCTTGTCACAGCTTGCCCCTTCGCGTAAGTATAATACAGCTAGGTAGGGATAAGGAACGGATCATCTTATGTTTACTTTTTAGAAAATCATCTTGGGTGTGTGTTCTGGTCAGATATTATTCCACGTTTATTGCTGGAATCAGACAGCCCAGACAAACTTAAGGTAACAGGAGTGTTTGCTCTCAGTGAAGTGAAGTGCCTGTTATAGTTGTCATATTCCTGACTTTATCTTTGTTGGAGTTGTGGTGGTACTTTGCTGTGGTGGTACGGTTGGCATAATCATGTTATTCCATGTGGCCCATCCCCAGCAAACGATATTCCACTAAGGGTGAAAAATGCATCTGTCGGTTTATAATAAGGTTGAAACGTTTAATCACAAAACAATAAGCAGTCCTTTGTATTTATTTACAGCAATTGAAAGGCAACTTCTAGCCGGGATGGAGGTGCTGAAGGTGAAGATGGCCAGCCAAGAGCGTCTCCTTCAGCACATTCTAGACCGGTTAGATATGTCGCCAGTAGCAAGCTGTGACCTGCCCGATGAATTTGAATTTCCGCTGGGAACAATGGACAAATTGGATGCCTTAGAGACTAAAGTGTCTGCAGATAGGGTTGTCAAGAACAAATTGGTGAGTCAATGCCAAGTGTTTGGAAAATGTTGACTTGAATTGCAGAAGAAATTTGAAATAAAATACAGTGAAACACTGCTATAACGAACACTATGAGAACAATCAAAAAATGTTTGGAATAGTTGGGTGGGGCAGTGATTTGCTATGTGTAATGTTCGGTATGTTTTGTACACAAAAACCAGGAGCCAAAAGTTGTGTTCGGTATAGACCGTATCAAATACCCCATTGTTGCCATGAAAGCGACCATATTGTGGGGCAAACATTGTGCGTGCTCAGCGTATATTATGTACATGCACACCATGTACGCCAAACGCACACCATATTCGATACGGTCTATAGCCAAATGTTCGTTATATTGGTGTTCATTATGGCAGAATTCCGCTGTATGTTAACACAACTGTACAAACCCAAGAAATGCATTTTATGTGTTCAGAGTCCCATCATCAGTTTGCATCTTGTCAATGACAGCGTTTATGGTGATTGACACATATTACGCTTTAAGCATATGGACACCCATCAAATGACTGCTTTGGGATAAGTGGATAAAACGTCAGTACACTAATAATATTATGTAAAATCGTGTTTCTTTGTTTCTGATTTACAGGAAGGTCACTTAAGCACAGTTGGGGGAAGGAATGTCGTGGACTGTGTCAGGCGGGCAATGAGTTGTTTATTAAACAACACCATTGCCCAGCAGTTCAGCCTGCGGGGGAAACGGGGAAAGCGTGCATTCAACACACTCAAGATATTTGGAGTTTTGAAAAGTAAGTCTTGACTATACATGTACATCATTCCCACAATACATCACTTAAACACTTGTAAAAGTGCGAGATCTTGTTACGTATAGATGTACACAAACATTTATGAAATTTATGCCTTTCTGCTCTACCTTGCCGAGGTTTTGCTGTAATTAAACTGTTGTGTGATAACAGTGCTCTCCTTTACTTGAGACATTTAGTTAATTGGTTGTTGACGATTTTGATGACACGAGCATGTGCCTGGATTAGTCAGTTTCCATGAATATAAGGATGTGTGACGTTCTCAATGGTTTTATTTTACATCTTATAATTATTTATTAATAACACAATTTGAAAGAAACATTTTGTGTCTTCCGGTATATTTGTAATTGATTTTCTTTAAAAATAAATCTTTAGGAACGCCCACAAAAATAGGCCACTTGCTCGATTCCACCATTGAGTAATTTATTCACGAGCTATTCATGGGCAGTCCACCCTATGAGTATATTATGTAATGCATGTGACGTCAGTGGTGGAATCGAGCAAGTGGCCTATTTTTTGTGGGCGTTCCCGAAGACTATTATTTTTAAAGAAAATACATCAATATAAAATAATACCGGAAGACACAAAACATTCCTTTCAAATTGTTTCATTGTTAAATAATTATA
This sequence comes from Leptasterias polaris, assembly GCA_037783415.1. NCBI lineage: Eukaryota > Metazoa > Echinodermata > Asteroidea > Forcipulatida > Asteriidae > Leptasterias > Leptasterias polaris. Next base: position 8,950,405 of record JAZGTN010000040.1, on the reverse strand, counting down.
AGGTGTAAAATAAAACCATTATTATTGAGTACGTCACACATCCTTTAAAAACATGGTAGAGTTCACGATGTTTAATCCTGAGAATTATTTCCATCTGAAATGTTATGATCGAGAAAATTGTTGAATCTGACCTTATTTCTGTGGCCATAAAAAATAAGTTTTATAGCGTGTACAAATAGTTTTATGATATCTCTTTAAAACTAGAGGATTGGAATAAATGTACTTATCAAAAAACCAATACCGTCGTACCATCCCTTTATGTATTTTAGTCATGCATGCATATAATGTGTGTTCAGATTCTTGTTATATTGATTCTTACTAACACAGAAAAAGAATAAAAGCACTAATATGCAAATAAGAGTACAAACTTCCAAGCTATTACATAGGTTTGTACACAAACATAGATGCGCACACACAGCTTCAACACACAAGGCATGTTGGCGCTCGAGTCGATATGTTGGCGCTCGAGTCAATATATACAGCTGTATGTATGGACACCAGTCAAAAGTCATTAGAACCATGCACTGCCTAGTAGCCAGTGATCCAACCCCGGGTGGCAATATTTTTGTTGCAGTAAGAAATTGCCATCGGACCTTATTTCAGCATTCACACGTAACGTATGATGGGATGGGATTGGCGGAAATAAGGTCCCATGGCAATTGTTTTCTGCACAAAAAATGGTCCTGTATACAACTGTGTGTATATACATAAATATCAAGTAAAAACAGTGGGAAACTGACTGGGAATATATTAAATTATTATCGGGTGAACAAAAAACTTGACTAGAGTGGGATTCAAACCTATGACCTCTGGATTGACGTGATGGTGCTCTACCTAGCCCATAGTTGTGTATATATGTACATGTACATATTCTACTATTACCACGTAATTGCAATGATAAGACAAATTAAATCATATTTTATACAGAGTCACTCCGCAACAACACCGTCTGCCGGGGTGCAACAGACTCCAGCATAGAGGTGGCTACAGGTGACTGGTTGCGGTACGCAAAAGACAGAGATGGAGGCCGCAAAGCACGGCATGCCATGATGGAGCTACAGAAGCAAGCATCAGGACTGCAGGGAAATTCTGTTGCAATGGCTATTGACAGCGACTAACCCAACTCCATAGGCCTTTTTACTATATAACATTCCTCATTTTCACTTTTTTAATCTTTTATTTATTTATTTATTTATTATTTTTAAAGTTATTTTTTACAAGTTTGATATACAGAATGTTTATTCAACTTGTACGGTTTTCACATCGTGTTTTATGATGCCCAAAGCGAAACACAACTGACTTTTTCATGGTAGTAAGGTAAACAACTTGCATTTTGCAAGGTATATATGTCATCGAGACTTAACAGTTCCACGGCCAGTCGTTTTGATAGCTATACTCATAATATCGTGCTCAAAACTTTATTTCACTAAGTTCTATCAAGAAACGACGAAGCACAAACGGCAATAGAAATAATAACATTGATGTACGGCCATTGATGCTTATTCATACAATGAGCAAAACCTTCCTTAATTTCGATGACACTCAGTGATGATGCATTTAAAAGGATAATAAACCATTGGATTTTTGGATATGTACACTTATTCCAATCCTCTAGTTTTCAAGAGACATCATAAAACCAACCTGTGAAAATTCCATCAAAATAGGTGATCACGTTTTTGAGAAATTGGCATTGAACGGTAAGTGGCCTTCATTGGAGTGGCCTTCGAAAGCCACTGCAATGAAATTGTGTACAAACATTTCTCGAAGATGACAGTATTTCAGACGGTTGGTACCAGTGCCGACTTTATACTAAGTTTTTAGATTAAAAATCGGATTTTTTTTTTTTATATTCACCAATCCTCTGCCATGTCTATAAACAAAGGTGAACACCTAGTCCTTAGACCATTTTTGCACAATCATGCATCAATGAAATATAAGTGGTTTAAATGTAATTTCAATTCAATTCAATTCAATTCAACTCACAATTTAGTGATGGCCAGTCTTTTATTTACATTCACTTTTAGTCTTCCATTAATATTTGAAATGTTTACCCATTAATGTTTGAAAAATAAACAAATGGTTATGTTTGCAGGAAATATTTCATATGTGTTCTTTTTCAGTGTTTTAAGTTGGGTCAACCTTGAGCCAATGTTGATAAAATGTTGGGCCAACATTGGACCACAGGAAAAGGACCAATGTTCAGTTAACATTTGGCCAATATAATGGTTAAATGTTGGGCCGATGTTGGTCCACTAAATATATGATACAAAGGGTCAACATTGGGCCAATGTTAAACCAATATTGGTTCATAATGAATGATATGGCCGAACATTGGCTCAAGTTTGGTCATTTTAAGTAAATGATACGAAAAAGGGCCAAAATTGGAACAATGTTGGTCCACAGTAGGTGATAGGGAGGCAACATTGGACCAATGTGGCTCAATGTTAGAACTTTGCCCGATACGAAGAGCCAACATTGGCCCAATGTTGGCCTAATATTGGTTCATAGTTAACGATACGAAGGGCCAACATTGGCCCAATGTTGACCTAATATTGGTTCATAGTTAGTGAAACAAGGGGCCAATGTTGGCCTAATATTGGTCCATAGTTAATGATACAAAGGACCAACATTGGCCCAATGTTGACCTAATATTGGTTCATAGTTAGTGATACAAAGGGCCAACATTGGCCCAATGTTGGCCTAATATTGGTTCATAGTTAGTGAAACAAAGGGCCAACATTGGCCCAATGTTGGCCTAATATTGGTTCATAGTTAGTGAAACAAGAGGCCAATGTTGGCCTAATATTGGTTCATAGTTAATGATACAAAGGGCCAACATTGGGCCAATGTTGACCTAATATTGGTTCATAGTTAGTGATACAAAGGGCCAACATTGGCCCAATGTTGACCTAATATTGGTTCATAGTTAGTGAAACAAGGGGCCAATGTTGGCCTAATATTGGTCCATAGTTAATGATACAAAGGGCCAACATTGGGCCAATGTTGACCTAATATTGGTTCATAGTTAGTGATACAAAGGGCCAACATTGGCCCAATGTTGACCTAATATTGGTTCATAGTTAGTGATACAAGTGCCCAATGTTGGCCTAATATTGGTTCATAGTTAGTGATACAAAGGGCCAACATTGGCCCAATGTTGACCTAATATTGGTTCATAGTTAGTGAAACAAGGGGCCAATGTTGGCCTAATATTGGTCCATAGTTAATGATACAAAGGGCCAACATTGGGCCAATGTTGACCTAATATTGGTTCATAGTTAGTGATACAAAGGGCCAACATTGGCCCAATGTTGACCTAATATTGGTTCATAGTTAGTGATACAAGGGCCCAATGTTGGCCTAATATTGGTTCATAGTTAGTGATACAAAGGGCCAACATTGGCCCAATGTGGGCCTAATATTGGTTCATAGTTAGTGAAACAAGAGGCCAATGTTGGCCTAATATTGGTTCATAGTTAGTGATACAAGGGCCCAATGTTGGCCTAATATTGGTTCATAGTTAGTGATACAAAGGGCCAACATTGGCCCAATGTGGGCCTAATATTGGTTCATAGTTAGTGAAACAAGGGGCCAATGTTGGCCTAATATTGGTTCATAGTTAATGATACAAAGGGCCAACATTGGGCCAATGTTGACCTAATATTGGTTCATAGTTTGTGATACAAAGGGCCAACATTGGCCCAATGTTGACCTAATATTGGTTCATAGTTAGTGATACAAGGGGCCAATGTTGGCCTAATATTGGTCCATAGTTAATGATACAAAGGGCCAACATTGGGCCAATGTTGACCTAATATTGGTTCATAGTTAGTGATACAAAGGGCCAACATTGGCCCAATGTTGGCCTAATATTGGTTCATAGTTAATGATAAAAAGGGCCAACGTTGGGCCAACGTTGGGCCAACTTTTACGTTGGGCCAACGTTGGGCCAACTTTTACGTTGGGCCAACGTAATGCCGATGAGCAAAACTGTGTTGGGCCAACGTTGACAGCCAACGTTGGCCCAACGAAACTTGTTTCGTTGGCCCAACGTTGGGCCACCATTGTGATGCTATCTGGGTAGTGCGTAGGCCTACTGACCGAAAGAAATTGTAAATTTATGTTTTAGTTATCCCCATAACCGAGGAACGAAGGGTAGTCTGGTTGGCGTAGAGGTATAATCTTTCCTTCCAAGCTTCCACCTCTAGTACCCCGGTTCGAATCACGCCGGTGGCACTATGTGGATTGGGTGTTCAGTCCCTACCTGATTGCCAGGGTTTTCCCTGGAATAATTCTCTTGAGTTTTCCTCCCACATCTAAACCTGGAACTACCTTCCTTGTATTCTCTCCATTGGATTCTTGGCTAGTACAGTGACTAAGTTCGCTTTTCTGAGAGTCATTGGCTTCACAACCAGAATTAATAAATGAAATGAAATGAAATAAAATTGGTACACAATTAACACTGCATCTCTGCATGCTGAGATATATTGTGTTCTTTGTTTTGTCCTTAAATGTATACTTGACATCCTCTCATAGATTTTGTGCACAAAATTTTCTGTGGAACATCCCTCTTTCAAGGATTCCCTCCTTTTGTTCATTATTGCCTTCAGTCTCCATTGGGTAGCTAACAATACAACACAAGGTGGATTTGTTTTAAATTAATACAGGGTTTCTGCGTATTCTCACCCAGACACTATTGCTTTGCTGAGATGTAGAACATAACAGTTTTATTCCACGTACTGCATCTCTTTTGAACTCTTTTCCCTCTACAATCTAGACTGTTTTAAAGATCTACTTCAACGATAATTGAGAAATAAAACAGATTTCTTAATCTCACACGTAATGTTATTAAGTATTCTGAATTTGTAGATTGGATTGTTTTACACCAATATTTTTTTCGTAATTTTAACTGAAAAAATTAAACCTTTCTTGGGGTTTTTAAAAACTCGCGCGCTTCCATGGCTCCCTCCATAGGCACTGTGCTTGTCCAATACTATAGCACTTGCATTTACGCGCACCACAAACCCACTATAGGATACGTGCGTGAACCAGCGAATGATGACGTACTTGTTGGGACGGGAAACCAGGAAGTAGCGAGGTGTCGTGTGTTTACACGGTAACTATGCATGATGATCTCATTATTCGAAGACATTCACCAAGTTAAGACGAGATAATTTACCGTCCTGAACTCATGTGCTGTCGGTGGATGTACTCGGAACACAAATAAGAATCCAGATGTGAGTTTTTTACCGATTTCCAAGAGATCCTGTCCAGAGAAGGGGGTGGGTTTCGTGACCAACACACGGAAAAACTTCACGTTGACAAAATGGACAATGATTTGTAGTGCCCATTTTACAGACGACTGTCGGGATTCAACATCGCAACTAAAACAACAGGCTTACGCCAGGGTCAATTCCAACCATGAAAGCGCCAACTACAGTGCCATCACATGCTTCACAAACGGAGAGTCAGACTGGACAGGCACAGAAGCATCAAAACATATACTTCTGTAGTAGCATAATACTATATACAATAGTTTTAAATGTTTGTTGATAATAAATAGCCACAGGTTTCATTCAAACTGGTCATCACAATATCACATCAAGTTTGTGAAAAATGCAAAATTAAACAAGTGGTATTCACACCATCAGCACTGGTGTTTTGTGGTAGCACTTTGATGGCTTCGATAATCTGCTCATAAACACAGGGTGTTTAGATAATCTTCCAAGTTAGCTGGTGGACAGTACAAACGAACTATTCAAACCTATAATCTCCCCACTCCAAGCTGTGTACAATTGGGCTTTGTTAAGATCTCGTTTGTACTCTTAACCTTTTGAGGAATCCTAGATGTATTACAACTAGATCATTTAAATAAAAAACAGTGACTGCTTAATTGGCAGTTTGAATTTTCTAGATAAATGCTGTTTCCTACAGCGCCATTTCAAATGCTAATGGTACAAAGCCCAATTGTACACAGCTTGGAGTGGGGAGATTAGGTTTGAATAGTTCGTTTGTACTGTCCACCAGCTAACTTGGAAGATTATCTAAACACCCTGTTACGTTGACGTTAATGGAAATATATAAGTTCGCGATCCTCTGCGGCCAGTGGCTCAAACCTACATGTATATGGTTCGGCAACTTCCCCCAGCTTCATCAACGCCCTCTTCGTCTTCGGAGGAGCTCCCTCAACCGTCAGAGCTATCCTCACTATCAATACTATCATATGTATTTACTAATTCTTCTTCGTCTACACTATGTTCCTCCCACGATCCGCTAGTGTCTGACATTTTGTTTTCGTAACCGTGAAAATAGCTATAGACGCGTACAATAAACACACTCCGCTGTGCGGGGGGTAAACAAGCCGTTTCCACTCATGTACGTCATCAAAGTCTATGGTATATTTTCATCACGTGACACGCTGTTTCCAAAAACTCGCTATGAGGAGGGGGTGAACGCTGGTCAAAATGACCCTTTTTTTTAATTACGCAACCACCGCTAAGGATTTTCTTTGAAATATACGTAATCATGAAACACAAATTGATTGGATTTCGGCAAAGTTTAAATTATCTTAGTGCCGTTGAAGTAGATCTTTAAGAGGAATATAAATTACCTTCAGCTCCCCTGAGTTATTTTCATCTTTAATATTTATCTTTTTGTAACCCCTTGACAAGAGTGGCTTTTTGTCTTGTAAAATAACCTCTTGATATTATTTGAAACACTGATTTCAAAACATCTCCAGGGTGTACTAAATGTTAATAACTCGTTTTTGATATAGCCCCATTTGCAGGGTTGATAGGCAGGCGTTTTGGGACAGGTGTAGCCATCGTGATTGCTGGAGTTATGGTCGGTATTGCAGGCGTTTCTGGGGCCTTGGTATCGAGTGTCGGCCAGCTAGCTATTCTTTTGCTACTCTTGGCAGGTAAACAGCTTTAGTCATGGCACATTTTATTAATTTCACTGTTTTCTCCAAAGTGCAATGCTATCGAGAGTCAAAGTCGTAGGTATACTTTTTTTTGTGGGCGGCGACTTTTTTGGGGGGCGACGACTTTTTTTTTACGCGGCGACTTTTTGTTTTGGCGGCCAAAAAAAAAGGTCGCCGCGTAAAAAAAAAGTCGCCGCCCCAAATAATAGTCGCCGCGTAAAAAAAAGAGTCGCCGCCAAAAAAAAAGAAATACGCCGCCAACAAAACAAAGTTCCCCCCCCCCCCCCCAACCAAAAAGTCGCCGCGTAAAAAAAAAAAGTCGCCGCCAAAACAAAAGTCGACGTTTAAGTGTCCTTTATAGAACACCATATAGACTGGACCATTCCAATTTCTATGAGAGGGATCAGGTCAAAAAGTTTTCTACATTTTGTCGGCTAAATGGGCACGTTGCCTTTGATTTTGGGCGCTTTGGATGGGCACGTTGCCTTTGGTTTTGTGCGCTTTGGGCAAAAAAAAGCGTTTGTTATGAAATGCAAATGGTTGGAAAGATATTTTAAAGGTAGAATACACGTCAATATCCCTTGAAATTGTGTTAGGTTTTGGGTTTTTTTTTTTATGACCGGACTCGGTCCGCCAGTAACGGTTCCGTTATTAATGATGTAATGGGACAGTAACAGAAATGCAAAAACAACTCTTGGAATCAGATGACAAGACAAACTCATTCTTAAAATGGCCAGAATTAATAAAGGTGAACCTAACCAAAGTGACGTGAAAGTCTATTTACCCAATCTTAAAATGGGAAAAGTTTCCTGAAACAAAAAAATCTTAAATGATTATAACATTAGTGGGGGAGCGGCCCAAACATTTTGGCCGGGTTTGTACTTTGCCATGATTTGAGAAAGAGAAATATCGAAAGTTGTTTTATGGATTGACAGTTTGACGTAAGATATTGTATACAGTATGATGTGCGTCTAGGATCCTTTGCAAATCGAGGGAACCCATTGTAAACATTCAACAATTAGTTATTATTTGATTATAACCCTTAGTTCTGAAACAGGAAACTTTATATAAACAATAACAAACTATAATTTTTGTTCAATGATACAGGTCCCGGTTTGGGAATATCACAGTGTCTGTCAACGGCGGCTGTTGGCAGAAAGTTTACTAAAAACTTAGCAACAGCCGTCGGTATTTCGAGGACGGGCTCGGCAATCGCACTTCTGGTATTTTCACCTATAACCCAACTATTGCTGGAAACATATGGGTGGAGGGGAACTATGCTGCTGATAGGAGGAGCCTCGTTTCATCTTGCCGTGTGTGGCGCTCTGTTGATAACTGCCGATAAAAATTCACGTCATACACATGACTATCACGTGGTGCGACAGAATGAAGTCCAAACCGAGGCTGAAAGTATCAACCGATGTTGCTCATGCTGGAAGTTTGTTTTCCAAAATTTTGATTTTAAACTGCTCGGCAATTTGCGTTACTGGGCCGCTGCAGTTATCTACTGTTGCAGTTTCGCAAGTTTTGACATGTGGACAATTTTCTTTGTGTCGATGGCTCAGTCGAAAGGATTCTCTCCCGCAGATGCCGCCATTATTGTCACCATTGCAGGTGTTGGCAACTTGTTATCGAAAGGAACTCAAGGTTTTCTTGTGGACCGATTGATCTCGTCTTACTGCGGTCCGATGTGTATAATGACCTGCATATCAGCTGCGATGTTCTACGCAACTCCATGGTTAAACTCCTTTTGGCCATTGGCGTTGTCAACTTTTGTGTTTTTCTTTTGCCACGGACTAAACACGTGTCTGCAAGACCTTTTGTTTAAACAAATGCTGGGAGCAGATATGCTGGTTGGTTTGTACGGATGGCTCGGACTTCATGCATCTATTTTATACATCAGCATTGATTTTCTTCCAGGTAGGTCTAGAAAACACAAACATATAAACCTGGACCCGCAGACTATTTTTACATGTTCGGTAAGGCGTGTTATTTATATTTTCGACAATATTTTATTTTTTCAAGAGCAGCTACTTTTTTACGGGAGCTGCTCCACCGAAAGTTAGGTGTTTCGGCCTAACAGCCGAAACCCCTTTTGTTTTCGTCCAGATTCCTTTTAAAAAAATATATTATTAGGGGTTTCGGCCTAACAGCCGAAACGCCTTTTGTTTTCGTCCAGATTCCTTTTTTTTATATTATTATTATTATTATTATTTTTCTTAACGGCCTTTTTCTCATTTGTTTTGTAGGTGGATTTTGTTATCACTTGATCTCAGGAACTATAGTCTTAAAATTCACAAACAATATATCAAATGAAAGCATGGACTCTAACTTAGATCCAACACCAGTTTTTTGAATGTGTTTTGTTTCTTTCTTGACGATATTACCAATTTAAAAACATATTTTTGAAAGAAGTGTTGAATTGCTCCGTGTGTGATCGCGCGTACACTGTATGTAGCATACTGTCCTCTGTCACGACGATGTATACAGAGCCCGTCAGTGCAACGGCAACGCAATATCGTTCTGACATATTTTGATCCTTCCATTCATGGTTTGTCATCTAACGGTGGCAGGATATAGCGCCCTCTTGCTTCCTTTATAGTTCTCTGGAAGTGGAACTAGGGAAACACAAGAGGGTGCTATACAAGCTGACCATTAATATTTCTCAGATTTCTCAGCGCTCAAAGGGTTATCAATTAATAGCATCTTTCGTTCACCACAACCCTATAGATACCCATTTCTACTCGTGTGAAACAATTCTCATGGACACAAGAATTACAAAAGGCAGTTTTTGAACACACTAACGGCAAATGTAACTTTTTATTTTTCATTTTTAATTTGTTATTGTATTTTTATAGCGCCTTCTGTCAACGTGTGTTAAATCTACACCTAAAGGTGACAATTTTGAATTTTCATGGTTTTTGTTCGAAGGTATTGCATGGGGACAATTCTTATACCATATTGTAGGTTATAATATCTTACTATGAAAAAACAATTTTTCGTCATCGTGACGTCATCAGTTGTCAGATGACAATAATTCAAGTTTATAGTTTTAAAAATGTATATCTTCTGAACCGCATGTCACAGAGTTATAACCTTTGTCCTGTTTTGTAGCTTACAGCACATGTAACATTCTATTTTGAAACGTTATCTACCTTGACCTTTATTTCCGGTACAAACAGGAAGCTCTAAAATAAAAATAAATCATATTTCCTATAATAATTTACATTTTATTCAAAACATGACCCCAGTATGACTTTTCCTTCCGGTCCAAACAGGAAGTTCAAATTTAAAAACTCATATCTCCTCAACACATGTCATAAAATCATTATTTTTGTGCAGTCTGCTAGCTTATGACACATTTGATATTTTCTTGAAAAACATTACCCTCGATTTAACCTTTCCTTCCGGTTCAGACAGGAAGTTCAATATAAAAGAAAAAAACTAAATTTCCTGAACCACATGTCGTAGTTATATTTCTTTTTTTATATTTTTCTCTTTCTTCCCCAAACCGAAACCCCTGTGTTCGTTTTAACGAACACTTAATTTCTAGTTATTTCTGAAATTAAATCTTTGTTTTAAATTATATCTCATGACAAAATCTGAACAACAAAAATAAATCATTACAATTTTATGAAAAGTTTTAGCTTTTGGAAAAAAAATCACAATAGTGTGTATATTATTATTGAAAAAAAATAAAACTCTGGGACAAGGATGCCTATTTGATGTTAACTTTTTAGAAACCCCTTACGCGGATTCGTGAAACGGGTCTTAAATAGGATGCTGACGCCTCAACAACCATAGCCTTTTGTCAAGGCCACAGTGGCTTGGACAGCTTTGTAAACAGTGGAGCGACTGGAACGAGAGACCACGCGCGCGAGCCGAGTGGCGAAGCCACGAGGGCCTTTTCCAACTTTTTTGCGGTTTTTGTGATGAATTATTCATGAAGCATGAAACGTGCGTTATGCACTTCTGATTGGTTTGGACTTTTGCTACCGTTTCGGGTAGCAAAAGTCGAGATTATAAAGAAACACATAAGAAACCGCAAACAAGTTGGAAAAGGCCCTCGTGGCTTCGCCACTCGCGTGCGTGGTCTCCCATTTCAGTCGCTTGGGATCGCGGCTCCAAGACACGAAGGCCTTGACAAAAGGCTACAACAACCATAGAATCCAATGAAAAGGGTTTGCTTTGCAATTACAGCATCTGGCGATTATAATTGCGCATCCAAAACAAGCGTTTACGTAAGTTTTATGATCGGAGGCGAGCACAAAATTCTTAATTTTTTGCAATAACCGGAAGCTGAGTTTAATTCTTGGGTTTTCTTCGTTATATTGTTGAATTGGTTTTACTTTCATATTTTGTTATCACTTAGTATTACGTTCCCAACAACATGTATACTTTTCTAGGTCATAACCTACGTTAAACTTAAATATTTGACGAAACAAAATCTCGCCCACGTAAAACTCCATATGGTTGGGACCACTATGGTCCCGGAAGTTCGAATGCGCGCGAGACTTGCACAGTCTATAATAATTACCAGAATATAAACTGTGAAGTTCTATAAACTTTTATGGAGCACTGGTGGTGTATAACTCAATGTTTCAAACTATTTTTCTATTTACACATATTTGTTGTACCTTTGCAATGGACAGTTGTTATTTTTTACCAAGTCTTCAGAGTACGGTAAATCACGTCCGCAAATTGTATGATGACTCATCGCCCGCGCGCGCCCCATTCTGCCACAGTCTGCCACGTTAAATACGGTACGGTAGTGTCACATGAAGCTACACTACGTGCTGGGTGCCGTTGCATTTATCGTAAGTACATGAGGAAAAGCTATTGAAAACTCTTGAGCTGTGAGAGCATTGATCTAAAATATCTGCTTCATTTGAGACATTACTTTGTTCTTCAGTGTAGTTTGTCAATATGTAAAAATCGAAATTAGTGGGGGGCGGATGGGTCAAAACAATTTCGAAAAAAAATCAAAGTTTTCAACATTGATTAGGCCTACCCTACTGTGCACGGCCCCAGTGTGTAATAAATAAGTACTAGTGCCAGTCCTCAAATACATAAATCCCCATAAAAAAGACTCCGGTCTCGCAATCCCTTGTTAACAGTTATGAGTTATTTCTACACATTCAAACAGTAACTGCATGCTTCTAGATGTGCTAAAAAGAAGAGAGAAAAAAAGAAAGAAAACAAAGAAAAAAATCTTTGTAAATTGACTATAATATTCCCTTTGGCTTAATTGAGGGGCTGTTTGGAACCCGCCATTGCGTAGATTAAGATCCAGTTTTTAAAAAGTGCAAAGGAATCTATAGTTGATTTGCCAGCAGTGCCCCCCTAGAAAAAATGGTGCCCCCCCCCCTTGTGCCCCCCCCCCTTGTGCCCCCCCCCCCCCCCCCTTGTGCCCCCCTAAAAATTTACCTTAGTTACGCCGCTGAATATTATTAGCAAATATTTAGAACAACTTGAACGCCCTGCCTTCAAATTTGCATAATGATCAACATTGGTCCAATGCCGGCCCAACGTCGGCATAAGTTGTGACAAAAAAATGTCAAACGTACATTGGCAAGACACCCACAGCCCCGTACATTGGCAAGACACCCACAGCCCCCATTACCAAGACGAAACTTATAACTCGTCCTTATTACATGTTGATTGTTTAGCGTAATTTCTAGCTTCATAATTAGACAATGGAGGTAGGAAGCAAACATAAGGCAAACTGTACTATTGGACCAACATTGGTCCAATCATCAATCTGACCCACTAAACCGATGAACAACCCACACGCAAACATGTGCCAACATTGTGCCAATTTTCCCCATAACCTCATCCGATAGTGCGCCACTATAGTGCCAACGAAAAGCTATCACAGGCCCAACGTGGTACCAATATTGAATGTGTTTGGTCAACATGGGCCAACATTGAGCCAATAATAATTTCATGTAACGGGCCAACATTGTGCCAATTTTCCCTATAACCTCACTCGATATTGCGCCACTATAGGGCCAACGAATAGCTATCACAGGCCCAACGTGGTACCAATATTGAATGTGTTTGGTCAACATGGGCCAACATTGAGCCAATAATAATTTCATGTAACGGGCCAACATTGTGCCAATTTTCCCCATAACCTCATCCGATATTGCGCCACTATAGGGCCAACGAATAGCTATCACAGGCCCAACGTGGTACCAATATTGAATGTGTTTGGTCAACATGGGCCAACATTGAGCCAATAATAATTTCATGTAACGGGCCAACATTGTGCCAATTTTCCCCATAACCTCATCCGATATTGCGCCACTATAGGGCCAACGAATAACTATAACAGGCCCAACGTGGTGCCGATGTGGTGTACGTTGATGATAACGGCCCAATTTTGGGCCGATTATAAAACAACGCCGACATAGGGCCAACCTTATAGACTGTGCAAGTCTCGCTCGTATCCGAACGAGAAAACACGTCAAACGAAGAACATTTTTATTTTTGAAATTAAATCTTTGTTTTAAATTATATCTCATGACAAAATGTGAACAACAAAAATAAATCATTAAAATTGTATGAACATTTTTGATTTTTGAAAAAAATACACAACAGTGTGTTAATAATTACTATTTAAAAAAATAAAACTCTGGGACAAGGATGTTTATTTGATGTTAACTTTTTAGAAACCCCTTACGCGGATTCGTGATGGTCAAACGGGTTTAAAATTGACCAGTATCGCAGTTTAGAGGATGCTGACGCCTCAACAACCATACTGCAATGAAAAGGGTTCGCTTTGCAATTACAGCATCGAGTCTGGCGATTTAACCGCGCAACCAAAACAAGCGTTTACATAAGTTTTATGATCGGAGGCGAGCACAAAATTCTAAATTTTTTGCAATAACCGGAAGCTAAGGTCAAGTTTAATTCTCAGGTTTTCTTGGTTATATTTTTGAATAATTGGTTTAATTTACTTTCATATTTTTGTATCACTTAGTATTACATTCCAACAACATGTATACTTTTCTAGGTCATAACCTATACGTTAAACTAAAATAACTGACGAAACAAAATCTCGCCAACGTAAAACTCCATATGGTTGGGACCACTATGGTCCCGGAAGTTCGAATGCGCGCGAGACTTGCACAGTCTATTGGGACATTGTCGGGCCACCGTAAGCTAATCGACCCAACCATTTGCCAATATATCATTATGCTGTGCCAACATTGGCCCAACATGTTCTTGCTATCTGGGTCTAGAGTACATTCAAAATTAGCCGCTTTTGTAAATTAAAGAAACTTCTCTCGAAAACCAAGCGTACTGCTCTGGAAAATAAGTGAAAAATTGACAAATAACTGCTATAGAAAATTAATAACTGCTCTCGGAAAATAATTTTAAAATAACTGTGAAAATCAAAATAACTAGGCTACTTTTGGAAATATAAATAACTGCTCTTGAAAATCAAAATAACTACTTTTGGAAATATAAATAACTGCTCTTGAAAATCAAAATAACTACTTTTGGAAATATAAATAACTGCTCTTGAAAATCAAAATAACTACTTTTGGAAATATAAATAACTGCTCTTGAAAATCAAAATAACTACTTTTGGAAATATAAATAACTGCTCTTGAAAATCAAAATAACTACTTTTGGAAATATAAATAACTGCTCTTGAAAATCAAAATAACTACTTTTGGAAATATAAATAACTGCTCTTGAAAATCAAAATAACTACTTTTGGAAATATAAATAACTGCTCTTGAAAATCAAAATAACTACTTTTGGAAATATAAATAACTGCTCTTGAAAATCAAATTGTCTCAAAAATAATTAAAACAAATTACTGTTCTCCAAAGTTAAATAGCATTAGAACTATACGGCTTTTGTAATTTGTGATATCACGGGCCGAAAATAACTGCTGTCGAAAAATCAAAATAACTGCTCTTAAAAAAATATATAGGTTGTTTAATATAGCTCTCACACAAGATCCTTGTCATAACAAACTTGTTTACAAAACACTCGTGAACCCCACTGGTTTAACATTATTAATTTTGGTTGTCTTTCTAGGATTGATGTATGACTTGAGCGGCAGCTATGATGGAGCATTTATCTTCATTGGTGCCGTGGTATCAGCTCCTTTGATTCCATTGTTAATCCTGAGATTTAAGGGGATCGTGTAAACCATTAACATCAACTAGCCATCAGTTGGTTGGATTAATCCTCCTGAATCAATCCAAAATCAAGATTGCGTTGACTTTTCTTACTCAAGCATGAAAATGGAACGCTGACAAAACATAAGTGACAGAATGTTGTCTGCATCGTAGAATGCGCCAAGAGTTGACTTCATAATTATATTTCTCGCATGGAAAGCTATGAATGACAAGGCACCACCGTATTCCAAGGAACTTATTTCACCCCATACTCAAAGTTGTAATCTTTGATCTACAATCAAACTTCTTCTAACTGTCCCTAAAACAACCACATCCTATGATGATTGTGCCTTTCAGTATCCGTGTATCCGCTCCCAAACTCTGGAACTCTTTACCATTAAATATGTACATAATCTTTGGACATTTTCAAAAGCAATAATTGTTGGGCATTGCTTATGACCAAATATATTATTGATTTTGGGTTGAACAAGGAAAAATTGACTAGAGCGGGATTTGAACCAGTCAGTTTCCCTTGTGGTTTATTATTTGATATAAATATATTATTGTGTTTATATCCACGTGTTTGTTGTTAGTGCGCAATTCTCACCTTCATGTGGTCTTAGTTCCATGTATACTATCGTATCTTGTAGTGTAAGCTATTCTTAAATTTCCCTTTTCCAGCGCCTCGGAATATTATTTGGTCATAAAAAATTAGTATTATTATTACTAAATTGTGGTTAAACATTGTAAACAGTGAACGTTAAATCATTGATGGAAACACACAAACTTAGAATAATGCTGTGCATAATGCAGTAGGGCCTATATTAAAATAGATTATCCCGGTTTCTTCTGCAGCAAAATGCCATTAGGTTTAACGTCGGAATTCGTTCATTTTCATGTGAAACTGATTGCTCCGTAAACGTGGTTTTTCAATTTTAGTTTCATTATACTTTGACCAACCTGCGTCAGATCGTGGAACATCCATTTGTTTGTTTTGATCATAATGTAACGCAATGCAGTATCGATTAGTGCGATACGTTGGAGGTTTTAGGTCGCTTGGCAACGTAACCCATGGCTAGTTCCTAGCTGTCGTGTAACGGTCTACTTTACAGTTGTTGGAGGGTTGCCAGCCTAAAGCGAAGTTGGATAAAAGGACGGAGCGGGCGTGGATCGCTCTCTCTCTTCCCGCGTTGCGACCGTCAGAACAACAGTGATTTACCAGTAATAATTGACGAGAGTGTCGCATTACGCTAATTACAGGGAAGGAGCCTCACACTTTAGTGTGAGTCAATGTAATTACATCAAGGCCTACAACATCACTTACAATAATCTGTATTATAATCATCTCCTTGAAATCATTTAATTAATGAGAGAAAACGAGTGTAATCAAAGATCAGCCGCATAACTTTTTGAAGTAGTCAATGTAATTACATCAAGGCCTAGCTACAAAATCACTTACAATAATCTGTATTATAATCATCTCCTTGAAATCATTTAATTAATGAGAGAAAATGAGTGTAATCAAAGATCAGCCGCATAACTTTTTGAAGTAGTTTTTGTGACGTAGGCGAGAAAAGATTTGAGAAATGAGTAATTAAACAAATCAAATTCACTCTCAATTGGACGGTGTCCGTCCCCGTCATTTGCTGCACTCTTTCCCGCCATTTGGGTGTGTGTGTTTACAATATTGCGGGGGATTGATTAGTGTGGTGCACATACGGGCCTGGCGGTAGACTGCCGCCAAAAATAATAGTCTTGATTGGCGACGCTGTTTTGTGTTTTAGCCACCGGTAGAGGGCGCTACATTGACTGTTTGGTCGGGCTGACTCAGAAGGACTGGGCAAGTCTATAAAGTTAATCTGGATCAGTTCGTTTTGAGCCAGATGTTCGTGTGATACAGATATCTCTTCTCCAGTAATGTTCGTGTGATACAGATATCTCTTCTCCAGTAATTCGTGTTGCGGACAGTAATTCGTGTAGCGATATCGCACTACGTTAAACAAAATGAACGTCGCCAATCAAGACTACCGCCAAAACGGATCGACATCTCCAGCCTTCCAAGCGAGACCGCTCGCTGACGTTGGCTGAGACCGACCGGGTCGCAGACAGAGGACGAAACCGTCACAAACATGAGCATAAGTTAACCTTGATGCCATTGGACACTAATTAAGTGTACGTTTTTAATTAAACAGTCAGTACTCCGCCATTTTTTATTTTTTATTTTTTTATTTTTTCAAACAAAAATCCAAGTTCCCCAACTACACCTAGCCAATTAGCATGCCAATTGTCTTGTTACCAGCATCGGGGTTGTTTTTCACTTTAAAATATCCATCAATGACCAGCTCTCCCGGTTTTCCCCAAGGACAGCAATTACAAAGCCTTGGACGTAATAGCCACTACTAGGAAAATGAACCAGTGGTGTGTAAACTATAGAGACACATGTGGGCTAATTTCAATGGCTAGAATTTATTTTATTTAGTCACAAGGGTCTATATGTAATGGTTTGAGCGATTTAAAAGTGATTGTATTACACGCAAATATCAAACGGTCACTTGAAAAGTGCCCGTCAATGTAATTGTGTGATTTTTGTTGATGGTGTCACGGAGTGTTTAACAGGTAGGCTATTTATCATAGAAAGTCTACTGAAAAATTACTGACAAGTCGATCGTGTTGTTTCCATTGTATTACACCAGACACCCCCCCCCCCCAAAAAAAAATTAAATAAATAACAAAATACCACAACTCCACCACTACCACGAACACTTTTAACACAGTTGTTACCTCTGTATCAGTAAGATGGGGTAAGGGAGTTGGGCTTCCGGTGTCAAACATCATCATAACGGCAGTGTGCTTGCTCCTTTACCTGAATTATTCATCTGTGAAACTATATGGTAATTTGTATGATTATTACGGGATGAGTACGATTTACCGAACTATAGATAGGCTTAAAGTATTTTCCTTAAAGGTTAACATTTCAATCAGTTTGGGTTTCAATGCGTACTAAATAACTACACCCAATTATTATCTGTTTGCAAAGTTTAAGGTCATAGACCTCACTCACTCGAACTGTTTGATGTATACTTGTCTTAATGACTGTGTTTTCCTATAGGTATTGTTGACAACAAACTACAGTCTTGTTCGTTTAAGTGGACGACTAATTCGGTGTTATACCATGCTCATCCCGAAGACTGATTGAAAGGTCAACCTTAAACGAAAATACTTTCAGCCTATCAAAGTCACCGAGTAATATAAATATACAGATTACCATAATTTTTTACAGATGAATAATGCAGGTGGGTGAGCACACTGCCTATTATGCTCATGACTATAGAACAACTATAAAAGAAGAAACAAAATTAATGCAAGCTTTTACAGCCTTTTATCACAAACTCCACTCTACCTTCAAAACAAATTTTAAGAAAATCGGTGTCGGCATTTCAAAAGATTGTCACTAAGGCTGTGTAAGTTGACCTCGAGAGCGTACGAGCTTTCGCTAGAATCTGGACTTCCGAGCACCTTATGTTGAATAGCAGCTTACAGCGTGTATTTTTATAGCAATTATTTTGAAGACAACTTGTATTGCGATGGATTTTTTTCATAAATTTCACCCATTAAAAGGTTTGAATAATATTTTTTTTAAATGCAAAATTTAGACATTTTTCAAATCTATTTCCAAATCTTGGAAAAATAATAATTGTTTTTAAAGCTGACCTCAATTTCCGCTTCACGTTTGACCATAAATAACATGCAATAAAAATGCGATAGTCGTGATCCCTGACGTACACGCATGCAAATTACAGCAGTTGCTGTTGGTACGGTATCCAAACTGTGGAAAACCAGGACGTCGTTGTCCCGACGACGCACGGAGGGCGTAGGGAACGGGGGACAGGTACCCCCAGCTGTGTCGTCGTCCCCGTCCCGCCCCCCTGCATTTAAAATATTGACTGTGAGATCAAAACAAAACACTACACTAAAGGTGTTTTGTGCATGAACAACTCCTTAAAAGGACAAGGAGCAGTGCTGGAGGACACGAGACCGATCTGGAGCTATCTAGCTGCTAATACACGGCCTATAATTCGCAATCTTAATGTCGGGGTTAATCCACAAGAGGGCGCTAGGTCAGGCACCACTGTATTCAGGTAGACAAAAAAAAAAAAAAAAAAACTCGCCCGTCACAGACTTGGAACCAACACTGACGATTTTACTGCATTCAGTCCACTTAGTCAATGCAGAAACGTTTTGACTAATCATTTTCCTCATGTTTGTAGGCACTATTATTATTAGCCGCCCACTGACTATCTTCTTTACATATAATTGCCTAAGTGATAGGACTACTCCTCGAACAGCTATTTTTGTTTGTGAAAACCGATGTAGAAAATTAAATTGTGAGAGCAAACACTGTTTTTTGTGTGTCAAACATTATACTTACAACTATAAGCGAAAAAGTGACTACAAAACTATCATCCGCAACCAGCTGCCTGACCTACACCTGACGGTCACAACACTTGCTCTCTGCTCAAACATTAATGTTAAACGGTTTGACGATGAGCATTCTCGCATTTCGGGTGGGCTGGTGTGGCAGGAAATTCTGTCCCTCAAACGCCGGGTGAGTTGGGTAGAAATTTCGTCTGATAGCGCCCTCTTTTGAATCAACTTCCTTCAGACTGTGTTTACTTACCGTGCACGGTGGGACACACGAACCGGGGGGCGGGGGACACAATCCCCGAATTAAGTACCACTGCACTGCCCACCTTAATTCGGATCCAACTTTGCTATATATGTTGTGATTAGCTTACAGTGTAAACAGGTAAAATGATTCCGCGTACATAATTAATCTGCGCATCGTCAAAGTATGCCCAAGTTTCCACCAATCACTAAACACCTGTTTGGAATTTACAACTTTGATTGAAGGGTGTTTCATGTCGTATTATTACAAAAACATGTGAAAAAACGTTTGAGTTTAAGATGTAGGCCTGCGTCATTTTTTACAGCTTTTAATTTGAATACAAACTGTAGTGATTTTTGTGTTTCCCGAGAAGACAAAATTGCATCTGTTTCTTAAAAGTATCATAATTCATTAATCATCAAAACTAAAGTGTAAACATTGTCCAACGGCATCCACCTGCATAACAGCATGCAACAGCCGTCGGACCTGTTCCGTACAAATAGTTAGTTTACACTGTACATGTATTTTGCTACCAAAAGTACTGTACATGTACATGTACTGTACATCAATAATTTCACGCACAATATTTAGGACATGCGTTTGTTGTGTGTTGCGTGTGTTGTGTGTTGCGTGTGTTGCGTGTGTGTGTAGCTAGCTACTAGTATAGTAGTATAGCATGCGTGCGATTTCCGCATATCGCATGCAAGCATCCATTTCCGACAGACGAGCTCAAACTGAACTCTTCTGTACCTGTGCCACTTGATGAGAACACCTCAATATCCTACATAATTCTTGGAAGATAAGGGAAGGCTTAGCCAGTGTTGAGATGGAGGACGAAGTTGACGAAGGAGAGGTATCCAAAGTTCGTATCTTAGAGAGTTTACGTATCAACATCGGTGAGTGGGAATTCTGTTTTTCACTCAGTCTCACAGTCACACAGTAACACTTCTTGCCACTTTGGTCGACTTGTCATGCGCGCTTGTTTGTGTATTAAAAACTATTTTGCAAAAAATAAGTTAGTGGCCTGACGTTTCGACCCTAGCAGAGTCTTTCTCGAAGGCTAAATGACAAAACACAACACACATACACACATACAAGCAGACAAGAGACACAACACACTATACAAGCAGACAAGAGTTGCAACAAAAAAACTATTTTGTGTGCGATGGGCGGGGGAGTGCATTGTGTTGGGGGGGGGGGCTTTGTTATAATAATATGGAATGTTAATTTTTATTTTATAAACCATGTGTATGTGATACCTATGGTTATTGCATGATTTTTATTTGTTAAGTATTGAATTTAATGCCTGGCTGCCTGGCTGGTAGTGGTGGTACATAAAATCATACTCAATAGGGTATAGAGAAACACGGAGATGATCATTGACATTTTATACACAAAATGTGTGTCTGCACATTTTCAAAGATGGTGCTACAAAAAATAAGTGCTTAGTTGAGGTCTCATTAGCTACATTATGCAGTTAATGATAGTCGCCATTTGCTTTAGTCGCCATTACAGTGGTACGACTTGCTGGTACTTTTAAAACTTAGCGTTTTAGACATATAATGTAGATGGTGGGAAAGTGGTACGACTTGCTGGTACTTTTAAAACTTAGCGTTTTAGACATGTATAGATCATGGTGGGCTGTTCAGACAACTATGATAAGATAAGACCGATGCTAAAAGAGAGCCATAACAGCCCAACAAAAACAAGGTGGGCTTATAGCTTGTTGTACGTACTCAGTCCTAGAACTATATTATGAGGTACATGTACGTTCCGCCATCAAATCATCTGGAAACAAAAGCGGAACAAACCTCGTAGCTCTAGCAGTAGGCTCATCGTACATGTGACTCAACATTTTTACTGGAACAGAATTTCTTTTACAATGACCAGAAACAAAATGAGTGGAACAAGCACTAAAGTTAAAGCTAAGGTCAAGAATGTCTGTGTGTAAACTCTGTGCATCACAGTATGTACTGAACATAATGAAGAGATACACACAACGAGGTACATGTAGCCTACTATTCAACAATTGAAAAACACTAGACCGCTGGACTTGTCTTTAGAGTGAATTTGATTTGTTTAAAGTCACCTGGAAATAGATTATTATTTTTTTTTTAATATAAGAGTATATGTATATTAACAATAAAACAATTTTTTGAGTAACTGTTTGTCAGTATTTATATGTAAAAAAAATAGATAAAGTTGTTTGGGGGCGACTCGCCCATCCCTTTTTGTGACGTCAATCGAGGAAGACTTCGCCTCGATCGAACATCGACCCCCCTCGAACTTGCATGCATTTACGTTGTATATACACGTGCAAGTAGTGAGATTGTACGTTTCGTTTGGTTATCCAAAAAGGGGATTTTTCTTGCATTTTTCCGGCAAAAATTGCTGCTGGATGCAGCAAAACGACTAAAGATGGGGTCAGCCAGCATTTTTGTCCTGCAGATCCCAAATATAGGCAGTTATGGGCATCGAAAGTCAGGCTAACGAGGGCAAAGTGGTCCGGTCTGACGTCGTTTTCAGTGCTATGCAGCGAACACTTGCATACCCCGTCGTGCTTGGATACCGGGGATTTTTTCGTTGGTAGTAGTGTGCAAGGGAAGTTGCAGTGAAGCTTAGGTTACCAGCGAAATGTTTCTGGTGTTCGGATCGACTTGAGCTGTATGCCACGACGCCGCGGCACGCTGATCCGATAAATAGTTTGGCAAAGTGAGAAAAACAATACCTCGTATTATCCGTGTTCTCGTTATGACCATGCTCGTATCTTCCGTTTTTAAGACATAGAAACGCGCATGGGACAGTTCGGGACCGGTGAAAAACCTCGTATAAACTGGCGTCTCGTATTAGTCGACTGTACACTGTCCTAGGATTGCATTGGGTAGTGACGTCCGAATACGAAAACGCATACTGATCAGGTACCCAGACGTAATGTACGGGGCCAGACTACACATTTTCTCCTGCCTCGATTGACGTCACGAACAGCGCCATTGTAAATGGGGGCCTATTTTTTAATTTGTAATTAAAATAAAAATACAATTTGTTAACCTTACATGTAGTTAATTGTTTATTCACATTCCACTCATAAAAATGTATATATTAATGACAAAAGCTTTATTTTGACAAAATACCACTGCAAGGTGCCTTTAAAGGTATTATACAGGATTGGCAGAGCTGACAAAATAATCACAGACAGTGTTCATGTTTTGTGTAATCAACCACATACATGAAATAACAAACCTGTGAAAATTTGAGCTCAATTGGTCATCGAGGTCACGAGAAAATAGTGAAAAGAGACCTTATGTGTTTTCTGTTTTTCAAACATCGAGTTTATTATCGCGCGCGATAAAAACTATTGTTTTATTCATTTCTCAGAAACGATAGCATTTTAGGCAGAAATATTTTAAGGAACCCTTTCTACCATTACTTACTTTAAATCATGTAAGTTATGTGTGAATCTGTGAACTTTTGTGTTTTTCGATCTTACCAATAGTGTACAGGGCCTTTAAAGGCACTGTACACGTTTGGTAATTACTCAAAATATATATTAGCATAAAAACTTACTTGGTAATGAGCAACGGAGAGCTGTTGATAGTATAAAACATTGTGAGAAACGACTCCCTGAAGTAACGTAGTAAAGAGGTAATTTCTCACTAAAATAATAAAAGACTTCTGGCCAGAAGCCTTTTATTCCTAAATGAAAGCACACTAATTTGTACAACAAGGGTGTTTTTTCTTTCATCATTTTCTTGCAACTTCAATGACCAATTGAGCCCAAATTTTCACAGGCTTGTTATTTTATGTATATGTTGGGATACACCAAGTGGGAATACTGGTCTTTGACAATTACAAAACGTGTTCAGTGCCTTTAAATCACTGGCCTCTGGATTGTGGTTCAGTGTAATAAACTGTTAATTTTGAGCCTTGTAATGGTTACTTGGTGGGTGGCACTGCAGGTGGGTTAAAAACACAAGTAGGAATTTCCTGAGCAATTTTTTTTTTCAGTGATTTTTCTCTGTTGGGAAAAACTGCTACATGTACACTGTATCACTGTGATTTTAGAGGACTCAAAAAAAAACTCAAAAATCGTGAACTTGGAGGATTCCATGTTCATGAAGAGTTTGAGGAATTTATGCAGGCTCGTAATCAGGAATTATTTTAGGCTTTTATAATTATTATAATTATTTGTTTGTTTTTGGGTGGCGATTATGAATTCAAGGGGTGGATATGAAAGAAAATGTACATCTGTGCATTAGCGCCGCTCGTCGCGTAGCGACTCGGGGGGGAGTTGGTAACTTTGTGAAAATGAAGTCCCAATTCGAGCTGTTGTACTGTAGTTAGCAACTCAAACATTAATCATTTTAAAGCTTAAAGGTAGGCCCTACAATGTAACACTTCATGAACTTGTATTACCTACACTTTAACCCTAACAATCCCTAACCCTACAAATTCAAACAGGGCAAAGTGTTTAATTTTGTTAGGTTAAGTACAGTGAAGTTAGGATTGGGTGTTTGATTCTGTGGGATTGTGTATCCTTGCTGACAAGTAATGGTGTTTGAATTTGATTGAGTGGGTATGGTGGATGTGTGAAATGTACATGTCTGGCATTGCTCTTTCCTCCATGGTCTAATGAGATAGTTGTTGGATTATGTTATGTTAGGCCATAATACATGGGTCATTTTTCTGTTCGTTCGTGCAACACAGCTGGGGATTACTTACTTTTTTCACCATACAAAGAAAATGTCATACTAATGCCAAATCCACTTATCCCCAGATGTATTTCGTGCACATGGTTGAGAAAATGACGAAAAAATGACCGTAATTTTGTGAAAAATAATGATTTTACCCAATCAACAATCTGTCCCAACTTAGAATCTAGTACGCACAATCTGTGTATACTAATTTCAAATTGGGCCATATTCTGAGTTGGGCCACATTCCACATGTTGTCAACAACCAAGATGGCGGCACTCCCAACGTGTGACAATGTGGGGAGTAAAAGTCAACATTTTTCAGACTTTTTGTGTGTGATGCACATAGTACCATCAACAAAAAGTAAGTTCATTGAATTTAGCAAGGATTCCTGGAGTAGATTTGTAAGTTTTGGGGCCAAATGGACAAAATTTGACTGCAGAGAAGGAGAAATTGCACGGAGTTCTGCAGTCAATCTCGGTATTGACTTCCATAATGAGCAAGAATGTATGAATGCAAAACCCAACTCGGACCACGTTGGGTACCACTACGAGTGCTATAAGCGTTTCTGTGACATCAGTAAGATCCGGAGAAAAGAGGAAACAACCCAGAAGTTGAAAGAAGTGAATAGCACAGGTAAGATTTTTGGTTTTTGATAATCTTGGAGAGGTGGGGTGGGAGTATTATGCCTTCTCAAAAAAAGAAATGGAGTGAGGGTAAACAAGTTAATGAGGTCAACTCGGCCCTACACCAACTCATATGTTTTAGCAACCCTTTTTAAATTGTATGTTGAACATCATTAAAGTCAGTTTGCTGCCCAGCCACTGGATGATCATAAATTGTTTGTAGCGAATTTTACCTAGTTTTAAATTGGGAAAGGGAAAGCATATGGTAGAATTATAAATATATTTTTTTTATTAAAATAAAAATCCCCAAAGTATTGGAAAGCGTTGAGTTGTTTCCTCCTGAATAAAAAAACACCCCCAGATTTGTATTTAATTTTATTGTAGTATTTTAGGATTTGGTGTGCACATAGTTCACCTACCTTGCTGTGCACACTTTACTTGGTATAATTGACAGACGTTTGGTGTTTTTGTGTGTGTGTTTTTTTTTTTTTTGGGGGGGGGGTGTTATTGGGGTGTTATTTGTGTACCTTATTGACATATATAGGAATTAAATTTTTACATGTTGCTTGAATGTAATTTAATCACATTTACTGTTTGATCATTAGTTAGTTCTGCTTTTGAATCTTTTGCGATTTCAAACCCCAGTGACAATTTTATTTATTTTTTTACTTTTACACCGTGTTTTCGAACACTGTTGGTTCAATAATTAATGGCTTTTGAGAAATTACAGAAAACGAACTGAAAGAGCAATCACATACTTTTTATTGAGCATACAAATGCGTACAGTGCTGCCTACGTTTGCTCTGACAGTTAGAGGTGGGGGAAGGGGGAAGAAGATGAGCAGGGTGGGGGTTGTCTGTCAGCATCAGGGGGGGGGGGCTCTATCAGATTAAGAGCATTTTGTGAAATATGCTACCATAACTGTTTTCATGTAGGTATTTTTGTCTTTTTCATGTTTTGTTGAAATGTCACATGATTTGACTTGTTTATGGGCTTAGAGTTGAAATGAGAACATTATAATAAATGTTTACTTTGACAAATGATGTTCATTGTTAACATTGAAGTAAACTAATTCTTAATAATTAGCGTTGTATAAATGAAATATGGCATTCAAGGTATAACAATTTATTTTTTCCCCTTTCCTCGAAAACCAGACCCCAACATAGACGAAGACCATGGAGAATGCTCTGGTTTGAGCACTGTTGATGACAGCTTTCAGCGTGAGCTCAGATCTTCTGAAGGAAAGAGGGCAAGACCATGGATAAGAAGACACATGTTCCCAGATGAGTGTTTGTTGTGTAATAGCACAAAATATCGCAGAGATCGTGTCTCAGGCAAAAGGTCAGTGGTAAGGTTAATAAAATGTGAGCAGGTTAAAGGAGGTCAACTCTTGACAGCTGCACGCAAAAAGGAAGACACCAATCTCCTTCAGAAAATTGATGGCCAAGACTTGGTCGCCAGGGAACTACAGTATCATCCCGAGTGCTACAAAACATATACCAGATTCCTAAGCAAGAAGAGCAGACCCCTCACTCCAATTCAAGCTGGATACGAGGATGCTTTTTCTAAATTTTCTGATGATGTGATCCGACAGCGTCTCATTCAAAATAAGGAAATCCTGACATTGGCGAGGCTGAATAAACTGTATGTGAGTAAAATCAGAGAAATCCATGGCATCGATGCTCCATATCGCACATGGAATTTAAAGAAGCGACTTCAGCAGACCTTTCCTCAGTTGATTTTCATGAGACCCTCAAACAGAAGAATGAGTGACATAGTTTTTACAGAAACGTTGTCAGCTGAGGACCTTGTCGAAGATTTGTTGGGAGATTCAACATCAGGTGATAGCTCAATAGAAGATGACAACAGTGCTCACATTAGCAAGGACGATGATGCACCGCCAGCACAAAGTCCCAATGCTACTTCCAATCTGCGAACTTTGTACAATGCTGCACTTTTGCTTAAGTCTAAGATGTCAACCACACAGCCACAGACACCACCATGGCCCCCAACATCTATCCATCTGTCACTTGAGAAAGCAGAAGATGTAATTCCCTGTGAACTATACAATTTCCTGGCCTGGCTTGTTGGAGAATCTTCAGAACCAGAGTATTCAGAGCATGTTGCTGTTCCCGACAAGTGCCATCGTAAACTGCTTTCTATTGGGCAGGATCTTGTATACTTGGCTTCTAAAGGCAAGTGTGCAACCCCAAAACACTTAAGTCTTGCTGTGGCAGTCCGTCATTTGACTGGTTCAGCCCAGGTAGTTGGAATTCTTAATGGTCTCGGGCATTGCGTCTCCTACCCTACTCTAATGGAACACATTACAGGCCTTGCAAAACGCCAAATTGCAATTGGTGATAGAGCCATTCCTGCAGGCATTATTCCACATTGCTTTACTACTTTGATATGGGATAATATAGACTTTGGCGAGGAAACTTTATCGGGGAAGGGAACAACGCACAGCACCAATGGAATCATGGTTCAGAGAGCAATTTTCCCAAACCTTGATGTAAGTACAACTGAGCCCCCCTCCATAACAAGGACCCGCAAAAGAAGTCTGAATCCCCCTCCCACCGACATCACTCCATTTTTCGGGCATGGCAAGAAGAAAGGACCTGAAAGTTATGGAAGGCAAATTGAAGTTTCTGAAAAAGTACATCATGGCTCTGAGATGGCAGCAAGAAATTTAGATATGGCGTATAATCTGGTGAAGTTGAAAAATTAAGACATTCCAGGATGGACAGGCTTCAACACGCAGTTGTGTATCTTGTTGCCGGGGAAATCCACCATTGCTTATCTTCCTGTCATAGACGCCAACCCAACAGAAATGGACACAGTTCAAACAATTCTTACACGCACCTTGAGTTATGCCGACAAATTACATCAAGATGCTGTTGTTGTTGTTTTCGACCAGGCCCTGTGTGACAATCTCCAGGAAGATTCCATGTCAGATGAAGATTTAGAGGATGATGTCGATTCTGAGGCTGATGAATGATTTCCTCTGGCAACTTTGGTTTTACTCGTTTGGTTATGAGCTCTGGCTTCTTTCTTCAAACATTTCTAAAACATACTCAATAAAAACGTATTGAGTTTTACAACTTGGTTAATTCAGGTGCATAGAAAGTTAAAACAAAGGGAGTTGTAAATCAACAGCGTTTTTGATTCACGTGGATTATTTATTCCGTAAATTAATAATGTAAAATCGCAAATCAAAACTTAACCTTTTGGCAGGCCGTTGTGCAATTTTCATTGAATCTAACAAAGAAATAAGTAACATCTTCAGATTGGTTGTTTTTGTTAGCTCTTACCAAAACAATTTGCCATCCACGACATATTTCTGACACAACCGAAAGGGAATTTGGTTACACTGTACATGTAAATCCTTTCTATTGAAATGAAAAAACCTGTGTCATGAGAAGCATGTACAGTATTTTTTGTCGGTGCTGACATTAGCTCAAAATTGTAACAACTGCAAAAGCTACATCCATTTTTGATTTTGTTCATCTGTCTTTAAAACGATTTAAACAGAAAATAAAACAAATATTATGGGTTGGAGTCTTTGGGAGGGGGGAGGTTGCAGGGGGTTCCACAGTAAGAATACGGTTAGAAAAAAGGTAGAGGATACATATATTTTGGTGCACCCAATCAGGTCTGGTGTTTGGGCCTTGGTTTGAAATAACAATAATGCATATCCTTCCACTCTCCCCAACTGTTGAGCTAAATTTGAAATTTTATAACCACCGTTAAATACAGGCTTGCTACTGATTTGTGAGGTAACAAAAAATTAAAATAAACATTTACACATGAGAGAGAACACTCGATCAGTTGGTAGATGAGTATGTCTTTAAATAGCTATTAGTTTAAAAAGGGGTGACACCACCCCCCCCCCCCCCCCCCCCCCCCCCCATCCCACACTCCTCCGGTCCCGGGCAAGACCACTACTCAAGATGAAAGTTGTCACCACCACCCTACCCAAAAGCTGCTTTGCCAAACACCACATTTCATTATGCTTGAGCTATAAGTTTAAAAGGGGGGGGACACACCCCCTCCACTAACCCCACCCCACCCCCACCCCCGGGCAAGCAAGACCACTACTCAAGATGAAAGTGCCCAACACCACCCTATTCAAGAGCTGCTTTGACAAACACCACATTTCATTGTGCTTGGGCTATAAGTTTTAAAAAAAGGGGGGGACACACCCCCTCCCCTAACCCCATCCCACCCAACCCCCACCCCCGGGCAAGACCACTACTCAAGATGAAAGTGTCCAACACCACCCTATTCAAGAGCTGCTTTGGAAAACACCACATTTCATTATACTTGAACTTTTGAAGCATATCAACACAGTGTTTTAATGTATGGCAAATGCAGCTTATTAGTAAAATGACATTATTCATATAGTTTTATTAATAACCCCCAAAAAAATTAATGTGCAGTTTTCACGCTTGGGGATAAGCTGTTTTGGATTTAGATACATATTTGCAACCCGTTCAAAGTAGTTTTAAGTAATCCCCAGCCGTGTTGCACGAAAATTGAAAAATAGAGACACTTTGCCTCCATGTATTATGGCCTATGTTGGGTACTGTGTGATTTCACTGATCAAATTTTGCACATGCCAAGTGTACACACTCCAACAAAATCAAACAAAAAAGGCCTGTTGGAGTTTGTTAGGTTGTGTATCGTCCCCCTAAGATTGGGTACAGTTCCCATCTCATGGTAGTATAAGCTGTTGGAATGTGTTGGGTTAGGGATGGATTCTAGTAAAAACGCTTTGGGAGTTAGGGTTAAACAACTTACCGTTAGCTTAAATACAATGTAAGTCAGCAAAGCCGCTCCTATGTTATTAATATTAGATTTGAACTGCACTACTCTACAAACATTTCATTTTCACAAGAACATGAATGATGCAAATTGATATTGTTTGACGTAGGCTGTGAAGACTAACATTGCCATACACTGCCTGTGTACATAAAGCATGTACATCATTCCATTCCCCCCGTTGATGAAAAACATTGAAAAAAGTCAAATTTCAATTAAGGTCTTTCTGTTCTAGTTGTTTGTTTTCAACTCCAAGTTCGTATGAAATTAAATCAAGCTCATTATTGGACAGTAGTGTTCAGTGTAGCCCCACAGTGTACATAAACCAGAACATTCCATTATATGTTAAAGGTAGCCAAGGGTCATTTTTGGTAATGAATCGGAAGTAACAAGAAATTGTTATTTTTTTTTGTTTTTTCCAAAAGCCTACATGTTATTACATAATAATAATATGGAATGGTTACTCGAAGCAAGTATGTATCCTGCGAAATTATTTTGTCCTGTGTGCCCCAGTTCATTAGAAATCAATAAAAGTATAGTCTATAATCAGAATCTTCATAACTCACCTCGAGGCGAGTTTTGGAAATTCAAATTTCCATAAAATGTCCATTTGTGAATGAGTGCTGCCGTCACCTCGCAAAACGTGGATGGATTTGACAGTCATAAAGTGTTCTCATGAAAATATAGGATGACTGTCTTTCCTGTTTTGTCAACACATTTAAAGTACAATTTTCATGCTTGTACACTATAAAATTCAGTGTACTCAGAAAATAGTGTACACATTATTTTATCTTTGTTATCTGTTTGCCTTTTGTTGATCTAAGTTTACAATACAAGTTTACCAAAATGAAACTTTGTACTTCTAATTTTAATTAAAATGTGGTTGTAGTAGGCCTGTGTAAAAGTCCACAGGAGAAATTGATTAATACACGTCTTGTTAATATGCATCTAGTATAAATTTGTTATAAAAGTGTTTACATTACAGTGTACATGTACATGTAGGCCTACAATGTAACATCAGTTTATAAAATGTAGACATGGTGAAAAAAAAAAACATTGATTATCCTGTTTTGAGGATAAGGGTCTTTTTACTTTTAATTTTGATTTAAATAAAACAATTCAAGAAGGAAAGAGCCAAACTAAAACTTTGCTGGCTCTGTAGAACTTTGGACTCTGGGTAAATTTAATTAAATCTAGATGAAGTTAAAATACATTTTGTGACAAATTTAGTCTATCAATGATGAAGATTTTTAACATTTTAACACTTGACACAATGGAAAGGCTGGGACTTTGTGTCAGACATAATTGATTTAACAATGATAAATACAAAATGGAAAGACTTAGGCTGTACATTGTACTTATGACATTGTAGGTATACAGTCACAATAATTGTGGCCAAACGGTCTAGTGCACTAGACTCAATAGATTCAAAATTCTGTTGTTGGCAGAGTGTGGGTTCGGGTTAATGGTACTTGTGCCCTTGAGCAAAAAGCGGTCTTACTCTTTCTCATCAGTAACTCAATTTTTAACATAGACATGTATCACTAAACATTGAACTACAATTCATTGTAGCGCTGCATGGCATAACCTGTTGTCATGGTTGTAAAAAGTAATGTGTACTGTACCCTAACCCTAACCCTAATGGGTCGACCTTTGACCGCCGACATGTGAAGACGCAATAAAACAGTGCTCCGTAAAAATTAACAAAATTCAGCTAAATACTCTCCTCCATCTCCACCAATCAACTCTCCATGTGAGTATATACAATCAGGTATCATCTGCCATTCATATCTGCCATTCAACCAAGTTTAAATCTACAATATGCCTCCAAAAAGCAGCAAGAAAGGACCAGTTCCAGCTCCAGCTTCAGCCTCAGCGGTCGCAACGGTACTCCCGCCAGTCGAGTCAGGTGACCACCCTGGCTCCCTCACTGCAACGGGGAACGACATGGCCAGCTTGCGTCGGGAGCTCCGTTCCATGGCGGCAGACCTTACCAGCAAGCTGGACACGGTGCTCTCTAACCAAGAGGGCATACTCTCCAGAATAACATCTCTGGAAACAAAGCAGCTAGTGATGGAGGAGTCACTTCAGTTCTCGTCGACATCCATTGAAGAAATCCAGGTCGAAAATAAGATCTTGTCGGATGGGTTTTCTGGGATGACGACGCAACTTAACGCATCAGAAACTAAGATCAAGCAACTGGAGGAGGCTACTCTTCAACTTGAGCGGCACTCCCGAAGTTTTAACCTGCGGTTTGGGGGTGTACCGGAAACATCGTCGGACCCCTCCACCCTGCCTTACGATGCTGTCAAGCGGATCCTGGCAGAAAAATTCCATATGCCAGGAGCAGAGATTGAGGCCGCTCACAGAACTGGCAGAGCCCCGAAGTCTTCTACCGACAAACCCCGCCACATCATTGCCAGGTTCATTTACCGCCACGAGCGCCACTCAATTCTGGTAAACGCCAAGACAGCCCTCACTAACTCTGATGTTTTTGTCATTCCCGATCTTCCAGCAGCCGATGTTTCGAAAAAAAGGGCACTGCGAGATGTCATGAAGCGGGCATATGACGCTGGCCACCATCCCGTATTCCGCAACGGCGAGCTCTTTATACAGGGGAGGAAGTACGAAGCAGCCAGCTAAGTACACCAAACCACTGTATACCAGAACTCTGCCATTCATGTCATTCCACCACAAATTTCGTGATTTCATTTTCTTTTTCACTTTTGTTTTCGATTTTATGTTGTTTCTGTGTTGTTTAATGTCCTTGTGTGAGACACCGTATCAAAATGTTTATTTGTTAGTTTATTTGTTTTTTCCAAATTCTGCCTTCTTGATTTTCAGTTTCCAAAAATTATTTGAATGAGTCATATAACTCACGGTTCTTTTATGGATTATAATATAGATCCGGATTTAAATTTGTTAGCGGCGGATATCCAATGTCAGTATTATGACCAAGATGAGTTTATGAATACTTTTAATTCCAACACTAATACTAAACTGCTGCATATCAATGCACGCAGTTTGCCAAAAAATATAACAAGTATTGTTCATTATCTGAAATTGTTGCA
The DNA here is from genome assembly GCA_037783415.1 of Leptasterias polaris. Classification (NCBI taxonomy): domain Eukaryota; kingdom Metazoa; phylum Echinodermata; class Asteroidea; order Forcipulatida; family Asteriidae; genus Leptasterias; species Leptasterias polaris. The sequence continues at coordinate 8,917,467 of JAZGTN010000040.1, read as the reverse complement.
AACAAGCTTTTCAATCATAGGGGTCTCGGAGTCCTGGTTGGAGGACGTCCGTGATCCTTTGATTCAGATTCCTAATTACACAGTAGAAGGTTCCTGCAGATCAAACAGAAGAGGTGGTGGGGTTGTACTTTATATAAAACAGGATCTTGTGTATAAAATACATAATGATTTGTGTATTAGCAACTCTGAAACTGAATCATTTTTTATTGAGCTTATTCATTCCAATAAATCTAATGTTATAATTGGAATAGTTTATAAACCCCCGAGTGTTTCCTGTAACGTTTTTACAGATGACATGGATGAAATGTTCGGTCGGCTAAATACTGAGAACAAAAAATGTTACATTATGGGTGATTATAACATAAATTTACTGCAATCTGATACCGATAATGCTGTGCAAAATTTCATGACTATTCTTGATTCTCAGTCATTCTATCCCACCATAAACAAACCTACTAGGATTACTACTGATAGTGCAACTTTAATTGATAATATCCTGACAAATGATTATTTAAACCACACTGCAGGGGTTCTGATAACTGACATCAGTGACCACCTACCAGTATTTTTAATTATTAATAATTCTAGAGAGAGTTCTCAGACTAATGTGAAATGTAAAAGGCGGGTTTATGATAACGATAATATTGACAAATTTATTCGTGATCTGAATGCGACTGATTGGGATTGTATACTGTCAGTGAATGATATCCACTGTATGTACGATAATTTCTTAGCTCATGTTAAACAACTCTATGACAGGCATTTTCCTGTGATTGATGTTAAATATCGTTATGATAAATCTAAGTCTCCTTGGATGTCCGAGGGTATCTACAATTCTATCAGGAGGAAAAATCACTTATACAAGAAGTTTCTTAAAACCCGTACTTCACAAAACAAATCTAATTATACTCTGTATAAAAATAAACTGAACTCTGTTATAAAATTATCTAAGAAGAACTACTTGTGCCAAAAATTTAATCAAGAAAAAAATAACATCAAAGGTACTTGGAAACTCATAAATTCATTACTCAATAAGCATAAACAAAAACTGAACCCCACTTATTTTTGTACTGCTGATAGAAACAACATTACTGATAGCAAAGACATTGCTGATGCCTTTAACAAGTACTTTGTTGACATAGGGAGTAACCTTGCCAGCAAGCTACCATTATGTAACACTCCTGTTGAAACATTCCTTGGTAATAGATGTTCGAATTCACTCTTCTTGACACCCATTACGCAAGAAGAGATTGTAGACACTCTTAACAAGATTCCGTCTGGAAAGGCACCTGGATTTGATGAATTGAACTCCTGTGTTATTAAATGGGCTAAGTACTCGCTGGCTAAGCCGCTGACTGACATCTTTAATAAATCTATAACAGCTGGAGTTTTTCCAGATGGGTTAAAAAAGGCTCAGGTTATACCAATATATAAAAAAGGCTCCAAGCATGACATTGGAAATTATAGACCCATCTCTGTTTTATCAACATTTTCGAAATTATTTGAAAAGTTAATTTATACTCGATTGATTTCGTTTATATACAAGAATAACATTTTGACTGAATCGCAGTTTGGATTTAGACGTAACCGCTCGACTGATTTAGCTACTTCTTATGTTGTTAACAAATTGTGTAATGATCTAGATGTAAATCATTTTTCAGTTGGCATTTTTCTGGATTTATCTAAAGCATTTGATACAGTTAACCATGATATCTTGATGCGTAAATTAGAACATTATGGTATCCGAGGAATAGCCCTCGACTTGTTTAAAAGTTACTTATGTGATAGATCCCAATATGTTTTGTGTAATTCTGTAAAATCTACAGATCGGCCTATTACTTGTGGTGTACCACAGGGCTCTGTATTGGGTCCCTTATTATTTATCTTGTACATTAATGACATCTGCAATACATCAGAAAAAATTACATTTTGTTTATTTGCAGATGACACAAGTTTGTTGTATACTGATAAAAATGTAGACTTAGCTGTGCAGAACCTTAATCTTGAGCTCCGGGAAATCACTACTTGGCTTTTAGCTAATAAATTATGTATAAATGTTCTCAAATCAAATTATATTATATTTTGTGCTAGCCAGTACAAGTACACTCAGTCTGTTCCTTTGATTTTAAATAATATCAATCTTGAACAGGTTGAGGGTACTAAATTTCTGGGAATACATATTGATGAGAATTTGACTTGGAAGAAACATATTGACACTATAACAGCTAAAATATCAAAAAATATAGGTATAATGAATCGTCTTAAATATTTCCTTCCCAGTAGCATATTACTGACCTTGTACAACTCTTTTATATTACCCTATCTTAATTACTCAATTTTAACTTGGGGTAGTCCAACTCCTAAATGTAACAAACTGCTCACTCTCCAGAAGCGTGCAGTTCGGGTCATTTCTAAAGCTGACTATTGTGATCACTCTGGGCCGCTTTTTGATAATTTAAAACTGTTAAAATTCGTTGACCTTTATCATTTTAACTTAGGAAAATTTATGTATAAATATATGAATAATGTTTTACCTGCTTGTTTCAACTCTTGTTTTACACTAACCTCGAACATCCATTCCTATTATACTCGCAGCACTGCTAGGAAAAATCTTTTTGTTAATTATTGTAGAACCACGTTGTCCAAAAATGGTGTTGTCCAGCGTGGCACTTTATTCTGGAATAGTCTGGATGACTCTTTTAAATCGTTACGAACTCTTTCTATTTTTACTAAAAAACTAAAAAATCGTTTTTTAAATCAACGCTAAAATACTGTATGTAAATTTTGTAATGGAAATAACAACGGCCTTATTTCTGTCTTACACCCGTTATGTCCTGTCTTTTCATGTTTGTCTGTCTTTTTGGTCTGTCCGTCCATAGGCTGGGGAACAAAAGCTGTTGCTTCTCCCCGGACCTAGATGTTGCCATTGTTTAAAGTTCACATTTGTTATCACTTTTATAAAATGTATGTGTACTTTCATTTTGACTATAATTATTTTAACATTCTGTATTTTTCACTTTGTATTACTGTAGTTTGTGCAACATTGAATAAACGTATTCTGATTGATTGATTGATTGATTGAACCATGGAGGTACATGTTGTGTACAATGTAGAACGTTTCATGTACTGTATACTAGTACCTCCATGGTGCAACAATTTGGAAGAACAAACTAGACATGTACTGTACATAATGTGTACATCATTGTACAGTGTATGTACATCCGGTACAGTATACAAAAAGTACACAAGCATGCTCAGTGGTCCTTTCTCTATGGTTATTTATACATGTACTCACTGTATACTGAATACGACACACGCAGGCATGGAGTTGGAAGCCATTTTTGGCATTGGTACCCCTCCAAAAGTTTATCTTATAGACTTTTAATATTTTTCCAAGGGAAAAGCCCCCAAATCTAAAATGAAAATGGTCTTATCCTCTCAAAGAGGAATGTTTAGAATTGTCTAGACTTCCAACCATTCAGGGTTCTGCCCAGGATTTGTTTAGTGCCGGAAATTTTTTGTCCTATAGTACGGTCAAGTCAATTTCCTTTCGATCGTGCACGAAGTGGTTACACACGTGCGCCCTGCAGCTGTGCCTTGAATGTAGGCCCTCAGTGCGCGCACGCCTTTACCGCCATGGGAAAACAATTTACAGCATCTATAGCATGGTGCTTACTCTGCAGTTCATTTCCGTTGTATTAAACGCTATAGAATAGGGTACGCACCGTGATGAAACTGGTATCATGTTTTTCCAAGCGTAAAGCTATAATCAGCGTGACTGGAAACCATTGCGAAATCAATGCGGGTTTCGTGCGTTGGATATAATGTACATCGTACAGGCGGGAGTGATGCTTGATCCTGGATCATTAAAATAGACTCAAACCTAAGAAGTAGGCTACTCGAAACTTTGGATAAAACTTTTTAATGGTAAATAATTTGTTTTACACGTTGTTCAAAATATTTTGAAGAAAATTGGGGGAAAAAAGGGAAAATATTCTGCCAGTGGTGGTCGGGGAATCATGAGTGCCGGTCGGGTTTTCCGGCACCGACCACCATGGGCAGAACCCTGACCATTACATACAAACTTATACAAAAACAGTACATCAATGCGTATCCAGAGTGTGTACTTTGTAGAGTAATTTGTGTACAGTACGTTATCAAAACAGTGTATTGCTGCTTGGCCGAGCGGATAAGAATACCAGACTCAAGCTCTGGTGTTTCTGATCAGCAGAGTGTGGGTTCGAGTCTCGGTTGTGACACTTGTGTCCTTTAGAAGCAAGACACTTTAACATTATTGCTGCGTCCTTCGGATGGGACGTAAAGTCATAGGTCCTGTGCGTTGTGTAATGCACGTGAAAGAACCCAAAAGGCACTTATCGTAATGAGAAGGGGTTTGCCCTGGTGTTCCTGGTCTGATCAGCATTATATTGCGCCACAACACCTTGTAAACCATTACAGGTCTCATACTGTACATGTTCAAAACAAGATCTCCACATACCTTGCAGGAAAAAAATACTGAGTGCTTTGATACGCCCCTCTAGGGGTGTGATAAAGCGATTATAAGAACCCAGTATTATTATTATCACCCCTGCTACAACTTTGGAAATGACACTAGACTTATCTGCAGGGTACATGTAGCTGTAGCTGACGTTCAAACGTAGAACGCGCTGTTTGCACAGATCAAAAATATATTTGTACACCTTTTTGAAGTTATTTTCTCTTTTCTGAGGGTCTGCAGATATCGATCATTAACAAATTATTGCAACGTTAAAACTACATACTGTACTACATGTATTGCTCTCTTATTTTACTTCTGCTTTGAATGTTTTGGAGGCGAGTTGGACTTGTAAACATTTGTACAAACTCCAGTAATAATTTAAAAGAGGGACTCCAAGTCCAAGGTCAAAAAGTGTTGTGATACAAGTGTTTTCCAATTTAGATGGAGTCCTCATAAAAGTTGGGAAGAAAAAATTCTCTAACCTCACATTAAAATGTTGTAAATTACATCATTTTATTTGATACACTTTCAGAAAGAAATTTGAAACATGGCATTAATGGACATCCAAGGACTTTTTGGGCCAGTCAAAAGGTTACATTGTAAATTCAATGAACTTAAATTCCCTGTACACACAAACATGTACATGTACAGACCTTATTTGATATGTGATTGTCATTGGACGTTTTTGGATTTTGACAAAATTGGACTTGAAGGGTTTCAAACACTTAACACTGTTTTAAGGGGACACGATGCCTTCGGATTGGCCACTGTACATGTAGGCTATAAAGCGTTTGTTATGAAATGAATATGATTGGAATGGAAAGACATTTTAAAAGTAGAATATGATGATCCACACAAATACATGAATACCTCAAAATTGTGTGGTTTTCCTTTTTCTTCGTGAACTAACACAGTCCACTTTTTGTGGAGTAAAAAATTTGGTTCCACAAAATGGTAGACCACACAGGAAAACCATACAATTTCAAGTTACCTCCCATTGAAAATGGTGTGAACCAGATCATTCTACTTTTAAAACTTCTTTGCAACCATTCATTTCACAGGGCTCGAATTTTACACTGGACCACAGGCCCGAGGCCAGTAATTTTAGTGTCAGGCCAGTAAACTTATGACCTAACAAGTCCGATGGTCTTGTGTTTTTCAATTGAATAACAGAAACACATTATGTTCAAGTGTTGACTTTGGGTCTAATAAATTATCTTTCAATTCTATGAGTAATCAAGTATATTCTTCCCTTACTTGTCTCAGTTCTGGTTCATATAAAAGCAGTTAAATGCATGTTAAACTGTGGCAGCAATTTTTATTTTTTTCTTCACATTTTGAATCTGGTCTTGTAAAAAAATTTCTGGTCCAGTAAAGATTTTGAGCCACATGTACAAGCCCTGTAGTCTTGTGGATTTTCTCCCCAAATTCGAGCCCTGTTTCATAACCATTATTTATTGCCCACAGCGCCCAATCTGAAGGCAACATGTCTCTTTAACATGTTTAACCTGAGGTTAGTAAAATAATTTTCTTTTCCATTCTCATAAGGACTCTATCTACATCTATTGGAAATAGAATGGAACTCAAGACCGAATTTGACCTTGGAGCCTCTCCATCATGGCTAATTTTCCTGTGTGGACATAATTGCTCAGACAGTTTTTCAGTGACATCTCAAAAACGCTAGACCACCTGTTGAAATTAAATGTTCATACATAGGTTAAGTGTTTTAGCCAAGTAAACAAAACTAAAGAGTTTCTTGTCCCCGCCCGCCTCCTTTTTGGCTGCTGCCTCCTTTTTTGTACTATTTACATGTACTATTTTCAGAAGAAAAAAAATAATAAAAAATCTTAAATCAGATTTCTTTAAAGATTTAAGCTGAAATCAATTTTTTTTGATAAAACTGAGTGGCATCTCTGATATTTTGAATCTCCTGAATCCAATTAGATGGGCCAAAATAGCAGCTTTGCCTCAAGAATTCCCAACTTTCTCGTTTCAATGTTCTCAGGTGTGCAGTCCCTAGCTAGTTGAGGGCTAAAAGTGTGATTCTCCTGACTTAATAATTTCATCAGTGTCTTGGCACCAAACCCAGCTGGGCGTTCTTTTCAGAGCAGACAGCAACTGTTGTCGAAGGTGATGGTGCTGCGATTCTGCAGTGAAGGGTCTTACAAATCATTTGTTTTGTCATAAATTGCATCAGTATACTCAAATAGCACAATATCTGTGAATAAATATACCTTGGCCAGCCATATTTAGCATGGCGGCCATCTTGGAAAAAAATAGCTAAAAATAATAAATAGTAACGCCCTGCCTCCTCCTTTTTTGAAAAAGTTCAGACGAGAAACTTGTGACTTTTTTTACTTGGCCATTGTATCCGTATAATGTGTAGGTTTCAAACAATGGAACAGTTTCAAAGGTAGACTTTGCCTTTCAAAGAGTTTGAAGTTAATATGGAAGTCAGAAATGATGAATGCTTTGTATTATACATGTTTTTTGTACAATGCAAACTGTATAGTGCATACAGTGCATTGCAACAGTCAGGTTAGTTTTAGGTCTCCTTCATGCCGAGTGATGGATCAGGTTGTCAACATCCAGTGTACGTTTGTATTGTTGGGTTATTATTGACCTCGTTATCTGTCATGTCTTTAGTAATCAGTGAGATCATCAGTGAAGTTAGGCCCCCCAAAAAAGTGTTCTGTTTCCGATTACATAGGGTCGGTAGGTCAGAAAGTTTTTTTGTTTGCCTTTTTTTTTTTTTTATTCATCTGTGGAGCGCAATCAACAGATTTGCACATTGAATTGGACAAACTTTTGCGCCATCTGCAGTTTGCGCTATGCAGAATCGGCAGCTCCATTTGCCTATCGAGCAAAAGTTTGCGCAATCTTCAGGTTGCGCATTGTCTTGTACACACGTGAGCGCTGTACTTTGAATTGTGGGTACTTTTGGCTGGGAACTTCAGGAAACACGACGCGACGACCGTGGATCACCAATCATGAGACCCAAATCACGGAGATATCAGTAAAACTGTCTGGATGTGTTCTGGTTTTTTTGTTCAATTTTGTTAAAAACATGTTAGTTTGGTCAAAGTCTGACATTTGGTCCATGTACCTTCATTTTTGTTATATTCTTGTATTATTGTATATTATAATATATTTTTTTCAAGCCGAACAAAAAAATTGGGTCGCGGCATAAAATTAGGGTCGGTTGGGATACAGAACCCTTTTTTTTTATGGCCTTTTTAATATTATAAAACATTGTTAGAAACGACACCCTTTGAAGTAATGTTGTTTCAGAAATAGATGTATTTGTTCACCCAAAATTTGGATCTGAGAAAGGCTTCAGGCATGAAGCCTTTTTCAGGCATCTGACAGCACACATTTCTATGCAACAAGGATGTTTTTCTTTCATTATTTTCATTCAACTTCGATGACCAGTTGAGCCCAAACTTTAACATGTTTGACTTCCCCTACTCGACCTAGAATAAAATGTGAACAGCTACTTTTTTCAATCAAAGCTTGGCTAAGTAGAACAGGTCCCTAAAATAAAATAAAAGATCGCCCATTCAAGCTTCATGAATTTGATTTTGGCACTCAGTGCACTGTAACAGATTGAAAAGGGAATTTAGTTCAAATTATTATTTTTTGATTTTGATTTTGGGTTGAACAAAGAAAAATTGACTTGAGCGGGATTTGAACCAACGACCTCCGGTTTTTGTCAATTTTCCCTATTTTGTCAATATCTTTGTTCGGGGGGTGCCAGTCAGAAGCGATTCAACCGCAAACTGCTGTGTAGCCAGGGATCACACCCAAGTATACGATACAACCTGGGAAGCGGCAGCCAGGGGATCACCTTAAGGGGATGCGACTTTTTATATCAGATATCAAATAATAAACCACAAGGGAAACTGACTGGGTACATTTTAAATGATTCCCAGGTTGTATCGTATACTTGGGTGTGATCCCTGGCTACACGGCAGTTTGCGGTTGTATGGCTTCTGACTGGCACCCCCCGAACAAAGATATTGACAAAATAGGAAGACCGCCAACATAGGGCTAGATAGCTCAGTTGGTAGAGCGCCGGCACGTTAAACCGGAGTTCGTTGGTTCAAATCCCGCTCTAGTCAATTTTTCTTTGTTCAACCCAAAATCATTTAAAATGTACCCAGTCAGTTTCCCTTGTGGTTTATTATTATTTTTTATAACACATTTCAGGTTTTGCACAGTTAGTGCGAGTTTGGGTGCATTTGTAATAATCCAAGTTGGAAACGTTTAACCAGTTTTCTATGAAGTGCCAGGATGAGAGTTTCCTTTGAACGTTTAACTTTGTGCTAATAGTTAAAGGGACACGTTGCCTTGGATCGGGCGAGTTGGGCGATGAAAGGCGTTTGTAACCGTTTGTTATAAAAATGCATGGTTAGAAAGATGTTTTAAAGGTAGAATATCGACCCACACGAATATGCCTCAAAATTGCGTGGTTTTCCTTTTAACCCTAACAGACTAGGCCCTTGGGTAGACATACTGCCCAAATCCTTCGATATCCTTCAGATTAAAGTTGTCTTAAACCTAAAGTGCCCAAATCCTTCGATATCCTTCAACTTATTGTAAGTACTACATGAATACATATTAGCCCAAATCCTTCAAAATCCTTTTGAGACAGAAGTTAGGGAGTGAACTTTGTGATTTACTTTAGGTGCTCTGCTGGGGCCCTTGGTGTATGATATTTGATCAATTATGTGTTTTTGTTTCCTTTTTTTTTTTTTTTTTTGGCTCAGTAGCAATCTACACTGATATTTATAGGAAATCAGCACTTAGTTATTACATAATTCTTCATTGATATTAAAAGCAATTCAATTTTCATATTGTTGATACCCATTGACCTACATGTATACTTACTTAATTTGGCTTATTGTTATTGAAATCAATTTAGAATATTACATAACATTACCCTCAAACAAATGGAAGTGCCCAAAGAAATTCCAAAGATTACAATGGTGTGTTTACTAAGACTGTGTGGTGGTGATACATGTACAATAAACCACAATAAACATCCAATGCCCAGGAACCCTAACAGCACTGACCAAGCAAACAGAAACACTTTAGTTGCCAATAATCAAACAAAAAAATATGTTGGCTTTATTACAATCTCCACCCCTAAAAGCCCAAAACCTTCAGAATCCTATTTTGGCTAAGCTGCATAATACCTAAAACCTTCAAAATCCTCCTATGTAAAAACAGCCCGATAGCCCAAGTCCTGCGAAATCCTACCCTAACAAAAACTCATTTTAGCCCAAACCCTTCGAAATCCTCCTGTGTTGCAGATCCCTAATAGCCCAAATCCTTCGCAATCCTGCACTTTTTACATCGTGAACTAACATTTTGTAGAGCCAAACTTTTGACTCCACAAAATGGCGGACCGTGTTAGTTCGCAAAGTAAAAGGAAAACCACGCAATATCGAGGCATACATGTATTTGTGTGAATCAATGTATTCTACTTTTAAAACATCTTTCTAACCATTATGTATTTTAACAAACGGTTACTAAACGCTTTTCATAGCCCAACTCGCCCGATCCAAGGCAACGTGTCCCTTTAACTTAGATGACACACAAAAATACAAAATTGAATTATATCGCAAAAGTTTTTGTGTATCCGCTCTGGTTCTGTCAGAGGTAACTTAAGACTAAGACTAAAAAATAATTGTGTTTGATTTTGCGAGGTATCGTCGCTGTGTACACGCATAGCTCATTGTGTTGACAGGTCTTGAAGCACGATTCCAATACCTTGCTTCGGGCGTTGGTGAATCTGTCAAAAATCAATCTTGTCGTGACAATGAGGCGAGCGGGAATAAACACGCTCTCTCTGGCCAGGGGAATCAATCCATTAAACCCTTCAGCTCCTTGCTCAGTGAGGGTAATAAATATGCCATCTTGGCTTTTCTTATACTTGGTCATGCTATTCTTAGGGCTCAAGCAATTTTTGAAGAGTCTCTTGTGAAATTAATTGGAAGTTCTACGCAAAACAGTGTCACAGTACAGAGTTTGTACACAATTTGTAATCTAGTCCTAAATACAAACAAAGTCAGTTACAATGTGTAATTGATACATTCTTAACCAGTTGACCCCGGGTGTCAACATTTCTTCTGCTAGAATTCAGTGGCGTGCATTTTGTACTTAAAATTGTGTCCCATCAGATGGCGGGAACCAAACTTTGGTTACCAAAGGCTGTCAGTACAACGGAGGGTGGTCAGAGTATGCACCCCCCATGCAGTGCTTCGTTCCACCCGCACACAAAACGTTAAATTCTGCCTGTGTATTGGGGGGGGGGGGGTGTTATTGTGTAATCCTTGATTTCAGGCCTTTGTCCTTTTATTGCAAGAAAAGGATTACATGTCATCAAGAGGCTTTCAACTGTTGTATTTCTTTGTGTTTCGGCTCAATGGAGGTGAGTCCCAGTGAATTGCTTCAGGTCATGGGCCCAGTTTAAGGTACTGTTTACTGAATATGGTATTTTCTTGGAAGAGAACAAAACAAATCCCAGTGCATTGAACTGAATCTTTGTTCTCTTGGCTTTGTGAGTCATCGTTTCTTTGTGCCAGTGGTAATATAGAAGAAAATGATTCCAGCAATTCCCCTTAAATAGTCACGCCAGGCTGGCAGGGAAAAAATAGAAGATCCTCGACAATACATGTATTAGTGATCACACAAGCGCTAGTGGAGTACGAAAAAATTTAGCGCTTCTGTGTCCCGCTCAAGTTTACATGGTTGAAAAGGAAATTAAATCGCTGAATTAAAAACCCCTTTCTTCTTTATGGTGGTATGGGTGGCTAGTGAAGAAAGCACACGCCTCTCACCAACGTGGCCCTGGTTTGATTCCCGGCTAGGGTCAATGTGTGCGTTGGTTCCCTGGTATGCCACAAGGGTTTTCTCTGGGCCCTCCGGTTTTCCTCCCTCTCGAAAAATCAAACACTTTCAGTTTCTGGCTGAGCTCTGTAGTCATATGGTATCGATGTGGCTGGCTGCCACAGAGGCCCTTGCATGCCTGCGGCTCGACATTGCAGCCATGTCCTTCGCAATTTAGCTTCTCAGCTGCCAGTAAGGATAATTAGCCTCCCAAATAACATCACATTATAAAAAAGAACAAAATTAAAAATGGCTGTGCATACATGTATGGCCTATGTATACATGTACATGTTTAATGATTTGGATTCAGTTAAAGTAATTAAGTTCAGTAGAACCCTGTTTTGCAATCAAGCTTGATGAATAATGAAACAGTGTTTTGCTGTTTTCTCAACAAGAAAACACTAGTCAGCTGAAACTTCCACCATGTCCACAGGTGAATTTTAGTGTATTTTTCTTGATAATGTTGCCCATAAATAAGATTTAAAGGTTGGCAAAAAGCAATCTACATGTAAGACCCTACCTTTAAGAGAGGTTTATTTAAGTGGTCTCTTGTTACCCGTGTACATAGTACATTTATTTTGAGAACACTGCAGAGTTTTTAACTAATTCAACAAATTCATTTTCTAATCCATACAAACGTGGTTCAAATTACTGACAATGACATGACTGAAGCAGATCTGGGTTGTGTGATACTCGTTATCTGATGTCAAGAGTTTTCCCTTTCTACCCACATCGGAAGTGAATGCAAGCAGATATAGATGACTGGGAATTAGGTTTCCAATCGGAGCCATCTCATTTCTGTCCCTCTCCTGCACTGTCATCAGAGATTCAGACAAACCCTTCCTTTGAAACAGCCTTGTGGCTATGGAGTTGCTACATTTTGAATGGCTATAGATGTTGATGCTGGAAAGGCTTTGATGTTGTGTATCCTGCTCTTAGTCTAAGATCATTTCCGATCGGAGCCTGAGGGACTGAGGAAATTAAAGAGTTGATCTGTTTTTGTTCCCCCCAGAGATTGGATTGCAAAGTATTTAGAGGTAGGGTCATAGATTGTTTTTGTCAACATCATTCTGAACGTTAATATAAAGAAAGATGCAATCAAAGTCATATTATGAAAATGTCACTTGCTGAGAAAACAGCAAACAACTGTCATGGTACTTTCATATAAAAGTTGAATCCGTCCACGTTTAGTGAGGTGACAGCAGGTACCAACTGCATCTCCTGGCCGCAGCATTCAAGAACGGACACCAACCCTCAGAAATCTGAGAAAACGATTCATGCATGAATCGTTTCTCATTCTAGATGCAAATGTTTTGGGGTGAAAGCATTTCCAAACCATATTACTTGGAAAAGAATCCTTTCTCAACAAAGTTTAGTATCAACAGCTGCAGTGCTTCTTACCAAGTAAGTTTTTATGGTCATTATAAAAATAATGTTTTTGGAGAGTACACTTGACATGCATACACATGTACCACGTGCTACAAAGTATGTGTACATGGTACCATATTATGCACAGTGTGTGTACAGTCTTGACAGTAAACTAAAATAAACATCTTTTTACACATGTCTTAAAGTCCCTATACACTATTGGTAAGATCGAAAAACACAAATGTTCACAGATTCACACATAACTTACATGATTTAAAGTAAGTAATGGTAGAAAGGGTTCCTTAAAATATTTCTGCCTAAAATGCTATCGTTTCTGAGAAATGAGTAAAACATTAGTTTTTATCACGCGCGATAATAAACTCGATGTTTGAAAAACAGAAAACACATAAGGTCTCTTTTCACTATTTTCTCGTGACCTCGATGACCAATTGAGCTCAAATTTTCACAGGTTTGTTATTTCATGTACATGTATGTGGTTGATTACACAAAACATGAACACTGTCTGTGATTATTTTGTCAGCTCTGCCAATCCTGTATAATACCTTTAAGGACATTTCAGTTACTGTCAAAAACAAGAATAAGTGAATTTTTTTAAATATCTGATAAACATGCTTGTAATGACTTAATTGATAAACTTTTATTGTCTATAAAATAAAAGTTTAATGCCATTTTATATGCAATTGTTTCTTTACATTAATTTGAAGAGAAGATCAACAAGAAAGAATTACGGGAACTTAAAATAAAGAAATCAATTATTTGTTGTGTTTTTGTGCACTCTGGCTATAGTATGATTGATGGTTCTTGGTACTTCACTGAGACAATTGCCTGCGGTCATTGCCTTGGACAGGTGCCCTTTCAATTAAACATTCAAGTAGAAAATAACCTTTCCTTCGTAGAGGTGCCGTTTGCCATGTGAAGAACTTCCTTGCCCATTACAAACTACAAAGTATCAGGTTTTATTATGTTTACAAATGCAGTGCAATGAATAAAAACAGGGGAGGCATTGTGCAAAGCAAGCCTTAATACACGTTAATCTCAAGTCGTCGCTGGTCTACGAAGTGTTTGTCAAAGATCACTTGAACATGTTCAATCTGGCAAATCTGTTTAGCACAAATTATTAATATTCAGACATTAAGCCTACATTTTCAGCAAGTTTCAGAACCTAGTATAATAGTTTTGTAATTACAATAACAAGCATGATTGGCATATCACGAGATTTGGCATTTCTTATTTCTATGAGGTGAGTTCAATCATAGAGCAAGGACCAGACTGGTTCAATGTACTCGACAATTATAGCAGAAAGCTATACAAATATCATGGAGACTGCCTCCATGCATATACATGTATCAAGTAATAAACCACAAGGGAAACTTACTGGGTAAGTTTTAAATAATTTGGGGTTGAACAAAGAGAAATTGACCCCAAGCTACATGTATTTAAAACTTGCCCAGTCAGTTTCCCTTGTGGTTTATTACTTGATACATCATACATGTGTTTGAAACAAGAAAGTCGCATCCCCCAATCCCCTGGCTGCTTCTTCCTAGGTTGTAACATAAACTTGGGTATCTTTGGCTACCAGCAGCTAAGGGTTGTGTGGTGTCTGACCATGTAGAGCTGACTGGCACCCCAATAAACAAAGATATTGGCCAAATAAGGAGACCACCAACATTTGGGCTACATGTAGATAGCTCAGTTGGTAGAGCGCCATGTACCTCAATCCGGAGGCTGTGTGTTCAAATCCCGCTCTTGTAAATTTGTCTTTGTTCGACCCCAAAAACTATACATCATGCATGTAAACTTGAGGGTACGACCATGTAGACCTACCTGTACATGTACTAAAAACTTTTTGGGAGAAGTGTTGGTTCTGAGACCTCATCGTTTCTTCCTAGATCCAATGCTTCCCCTTAAGAGTTTTAAAATACATGTCATTCAAGCTTTTAGCCAGGATTTGAAAATAGGGTGTCCAAATTTGACTGGATTGAAAAACAGGGCGTCCAAATTGTTGGGGTAAATTTTCAGCAAGCATGTACCACAGAACCATTATTGCATTTACTGTGTACTCAACGTATGCTTTGGGTCTGGGCCGGTTAAAGGGTTTTAAAAAATGAAATCAGCACCGTACAGCCCTAAGAATCGTAGTATTTCGCACAGTGTTATTATTATTTTTAAAGTTTGGGCGGGGTCACGACTTTTTCATATTGATTTCCCCCGTACAAGAGTCGAGTTGCGGTATTCTATTTCTATAGCCCGCGAATTATAAGAAATACAGAACAATCGTTAACATTTCAATGTACATGTACATGTACTACATCATGTACATTTACAGTGTACCACTATTAAAGAGGGATAGTTTGATAGTGAGGGAGGTGAGCATTTAAGAAGTACTGTCCTTCCCAACATTACGGTGTGCAGTGAGCATTCTTTATTAAACCTGCATTACCCATACTCATGGTGGGAGGTTCACACATACAAACAGACACGCACGTTTTGACTCATACACTGCGCATGTGCGATGTTCTGCATATATTAATATGCGCTGAAAGGTTGCCGGCAGCCAGAAAAGAGCGGGAATGACGTGCCTAGACTTGGTTCCAAGTCTGTGCTCCTGGTTTTTAGTCTACCTGCATTGCCTGAAATAGCGCCCTCTTGTGGATTAACCTCCGTCTTTAACCTACGAGTTAGAGTGCGTGATAGCCAATCTGCGGGGGGATTTTGTGTGGCTGATGCAGAAAAATAACCCTTATCTCAGACTTGAAATCAAGTCTACAACACGTGTGTCTCGAGTGCTGCCGATCTATCACACACAACCCTCAGGTACACGACATGTACATAATACATACACAACGCTTTTTACGTCGACATACATGTACATATGTATTTTGTAAACTTGTCTGTCTACTGCGTGGCGTTTCACCGCTATAGTTTCTAAAGCCTTTGCGGTTGTTCAAGCCTTCCCACTAGTCGGGGGCCCGGGCACTGTCTGATGTTAAATTTGATCCCTTTGTCGGTAAACAATGAATGGGCGATCAGTATATTTAAGATAAATTGGTTGTATCTTGCATAAAAATTACCTTCACTGCAGCTGGCAGGTAGTAATAGTTTTGGATTTGCGTTCGTTTTGCTTACAATTTCAGGTATTCGGATGTAATTTTTTTTAAATTATGTACAAAAAACAGGGCTTCTTCAAGGGCGTCCGACAGTTTTTCGGGGCGTCCAAAAATAAAATAGGGCGTCCAAAAGACGCCCCGACGTATCGCTGGCTAATAGCTTGATGTCATTGTTATACCATACCTGTAAGTTTGCTAATTTTTTTCAGGATCCATGCCATGCAAGCTTCACTTTAAAAGCGAGAAAAAGATTTTGAAATATAAAATAAAAAAACAAAGTAGAAAAAAGTTTGTTCTTTCTACTTGTTATGTGTACAAAACGCAATAGTCATTTAATTCATTCACCTTTCTTACGTATTTAATTGACTTCATCATGTGTTATCACAGGCCTTGAACGTCAAGCTTGAAAGGGCAAGGCAATACATGTAATTGCCTAATGCTTTCTCTCCAAATTGCAGGGCATTCAGCAGCTTCAAGGTAATTTATCTATCTGCGTCAACCTGGAGTGGCTTTTAACGTTAATATTGTCATTCATGACAACAGCGAAAGTATTGTTTTTATTGTCTAATTTTATCACCTAAAGCAAGCATTTTGGCATTATATTGCAAGATATAATGGAGAGCACAGACGGAAGTTGAATGAAAAGAGCACTGCAATTTATTGCAGTGAGAAGCTAGTGGTTGTGAGGGCATCTTGGCGATGGCACAGTGCCTTTGGTTAGTTCCAGGCCCATTATCACCCAGGGAGTTTCAGTAATTATTAAAACCATCTTCCAATAAATATCTGAAAAACCTAACCCTTTCAAAATCCTTTTCTATCCTCTTTGCCTAATACATGTACATGTGTTTGTAATACGTTAAATTGATTCAGAAGGAATGAGGGCTGTAGGCCCAAATCAAATTGTGAATCAAGTGGTCAGACGTTCCAATCTTGTCCAAACATTTTTATTAACTTTATTTTAATGAAAGATCATCAAAAGGCATGGGATGGCCACTTCAAGGTGAGGGCTAAATGTTTTGGGCTATCGACCCAAATCAACTGCCACTAGGGGCACGTTGCCACCTACATGTATTCCTGGGGCTGAAACAGGGTTACCCCCTTCACGGTCAGTATACTATAGGCTTTAGCCTTGTTTGGGGGCAAACTTGCATTTGGAAGAGGAAAAATAAAGTGTTTATTGTAATACTACCTGTAATTTCACTGTCTTACTGCTCTGCAACAAGAGTTTTACAAGATTTGAAATGTTAGGCAAGAATTGTATGGACTATTTTATGGTAAGCTGAAATAAATATATGTACAAATTCTTTAAAATTGTACTTTGTTTTTAAAACAAGAAAGCTCTGCTGCCCCAAAAATTAAAAATGAATTTATTTGGATGGAGATACCAAGTGTAGACCTGACAATGGCATACATGATGTATGTACAATTAGCCGATATAAAATGTCTGAAAAATTTGTTGTCACTGTGTGTACATTAAAACAGCCCCGATACTTCACGAAGGCAACAGAGGGAAATTCCTCCGTTCATACATATGGTCGTTGTCTCTGTACCCCTTGCAGAGATGCCAACATACACGATTTGGGCGTAGAAATGATGATTTTGAGCCGTGAATACGCCGCTACGATAATACTTCAATTAAATACGATAAACAAGCCGCCCAGTGTAAATGTAGTGTCAGCAATGCAAGCGCACGTCGTTGTGGAGTTTGTTTGAAACATTGCGATCGCTGCATGCATCGATCAACTAAATTAAAAGTGACGAAAAGAAAAGATTTCATCGATCGCAATCGAGGCCAAGATCTGATGAAAAACTGTGAATAAAAAAGTTGTAGAGAATGCAGTTGGTGGTAAAATTCCTCTTGCTGAAGTCGTTTGAATTGAAGACTTGAATGGCCTGCTGTGGTGTGGTGTGTCTGTACAAACGTGAGCATTAATTTCTCAATAAACAATGGGACAAAAACCAAAGCATTTTTGTTGAATTTAGTTGGAAAGAATTGCAGTATGGTTCTCTTCATGCACAAGCTAGTGCAAATTGCGGTCCGATTTTTTTTTATTTTAAATCAAGCCTAAATAAAATTCATAGTTGTTTGGCCTTTATATAGCAAGGCCGCTTTGCATTAAGCAATTTTCGATGAAAATATTAGTTTTTATCATAAATGTCATAATTTTCCTCTTTTTACGGCTCGGTGAGTTGTAACTTGTATGCCTGACCTAAACTTGCTCGGCGGTGCTACTCTTTTTCGGAATTCAATGTTGGCATCTCTGCCCTTGTAATCTTCCAATAGAAACTTACAATTTCCTCGTACAGTTGCCCTTTATCAAGGATAAAACACCTTGGTGCCCTTGCCCTTTCAAGAACATATCAGGCCTGGGGTCGATTTCACCAAACTCTTCCTAACTTAGGACTAGTCCTAGGCAATGCTAAGAGATAGGACTAGTCTTAAGTTACTCTTCCTAACTTAGGACTAGTCCTATCTCTTAGCATTGCCTAGGATTAATCCTGAGTTAGGAAGAGTTTGGTGAAATCGACCACTGGTAATCTGTATTTATAAAAAAGGTCATTGAAACACCCACCAGATAGCACTCTGTACTTTTGTGCATGTTTCAACTACATGTACCTTCCCACTAACTAAAACCAAAAGTACATTCACTCTTCCTTCAACACCTACAACTATTCCTACAGTGTCAGAATTATCAGAAAATGTTGACAACGGCAGCTTAAAATCCATGAGTAGCTGGAGGCGAAGGGACTGCTACAAGTTTCTTAATTGAATACTGACTTGAGTTACTGTTTGGAACCTGCAAACTGTGCCAGAAAAATATGAGTGTTAAATTGGCAATTGGCTTTCACCTCAACAACCGCCATATTGTATTCCCACTAGTGCCTGAATGCGTTTACATTTAAATAAAACTTTAAAGGGGGAGTACTTTAACATTAGAGTGGGTAGTTTGGAAGCATTGGACAATTCAGTCTTCTTGTTTTGCTGGAGAGTTTGAACTTGCACTAGGCATTTGTATACACATAGGCCTACATGTAGTCAGTTTGAAAATGATAAAATGATGAAAATGATTGGCAATCTAAGGGACACATTGAACAAGGTGAAAACATACTCTGTACATTTTGTCACCATTTTCACAAAAAGCCACATTTAAAAATGACATTATTGAATCAATACAGGAAGGGCCAGGGCATATTATAGATCTCAATAATTGCATTTGGCATTTTCTCGAAAAAGCCACGCATTCCAAAGATGCAAGGCAACAGAGGAGCATCCAGATTTAGGTCAAATCATTTATTACGGTTACACAAGTCACATGTTGAAAAATCGAAACTCTTAAAGTAAGACGTGATCAGCGCTCCCTTAAATGTTGCAAAAAACTTCAAGGTATCAAATAATAAACCACAAGGGAATCTGACTGGGTAAATATTTTGAATGATTTGGGATTGAACAAAGACCTCTTTGTTCAATCCCAAATCAAAAACTTCAAGATAAATTTACACTTTTAATGTAAATAGAGTACAGCGAATGGCTCCCTCAAGCTTTTAGGCAGCCAGCCGTGCAGCCGTGATTGGCACGGCTAAATTAAAGAAATCACGGCCTATTTTCAGATGCACGGCTTCCGTTTTTTACTACAAGCTGTGCTCTCGAAAAAAGAAAAACAACTATTTTTTGTATCATTAATAATTATTTGATGAAATAAATTTGCAAGAGTGAAACTTAATTCTGGATCAGGAAGAAAAAGTAGCTACGCGCGATCGGTTTGCTCTGTTTCGAGAGAGCTTGATATCAGAAGAAATATTCTCGATCCCAGCACGATGTTATAAATCAGTAATGTTCTCTATCCCATTATTACACGCAACCCGCTACATCAGCCTATGATTCTCCCAATTCTTTGGGAAGAAGGTTGTCGTTTGTATGTCTGGTTTTCACCTCCACAAATAAATTGCCTGTTCACTGCGCGGTATTGCTATGCATACATGTACATGTACTTCTTTTGAAACCAATGAGAACTGGTCGGCAACCAGACTATTTAACAGCAGCATACATCGCACGTGTAGTGTACACTGTATATTGTTTTGATGTAGCTGACGGCGGACGGTGTGTTTACGGAAACTAGCCGATGCCTCCCGCTTGCAAAGTAAGCTAAGAAGACCTGAGTCTGCAATTGGTGGTCTGGATATAAACTTGATCAAGTATTAAATCGTAGTTTCTGAATAAAATATTGATTTTTACAAAAACTTAGGTCTCAATTTTAATCAAGTAAAGATTCATCAGTCTTCACTTAACTTCGTTGTGACGACGATCGTATTCGTAACCGTCCGTCTGCGGGGTCTTGACCCAAACCGTGCCGATCATTGTTGGTTGGTTTAAAACACTTCATCACTGGAGTTTCTTTATAAATGTTTACGCTAATGCACGTATTTGTTATAATTAATTACTTATTATGTCATGAAAATATTAATGACTGCCCATGTACAGCAAAATGGAATGATTCAAAGTCGAGTCTGGCCTGACCATGGGCCGACTTAGTTAGTAAACAAATTAGTTTTTTAGCAATAAAAATCAGACTGATAAAAACTTGAAAATGTATTTTTTATATCTCTTTGAAATCTGAACCTTGTTTTCTGTTTACTTTTTAAATTGTTTCTTAGCAATATTTTTCATTTGGTGAATGAAAAATATTATTTAAATGAAAAATATATCTCAGAAAATGTTCACTCATTGTCCCTTCATGTCATCAGAGGAACCACCTAATTAATCTTCCTAAATTTTCATAATATAAGACCTGTACAATCAAATTATCACTGTCAGTAGTTGCGATAATTGTAACCCTCCATCCTGGAGGATGGAGTTATGAGCATCGCAACTACACTCTCACTCTCAGCAACTTTCCTGATATATGGCAAGGACATTAAAAACTTTATTTTAGGTTTAAAGCCCCCCAGGATTGTAAATGTATACAACAACAAAATTAATGAAAATATCAACAAAACTTTTTTTTAAATAAGACCATAAAATAACTCAAAATATAGATCATCAGCCATCACAGGTTCAAATTCCTTGTTTCATGATGGACCCTGTGTGGTGTTTTTGTTGTAAAACCTTTGCGCAACGCCGGGTACGCGGCAGGTGCAATCGCAATGGGACGCCGTCGTCTTCAACATCAAGTTTCACTTACACACCCTGTTTCACTGATCCTGCCTAAAAGCTTGTCCCTCCTTGTACATGTACATGCTGGCCCAACAATCTTCGGAACTCCAAACTTGCCAAATGTACCATCTTTACCCCATCTCCTTTTTAACTAAAATGCTCAATAATGATTCCTAATTTTTGTGTTTATTGTGAGACTTTTATTCTTTGTTTAACCCTAACTCCCAAAGCGTTTTTACTAGAATCCATCCCTAACCCAACACATTCCAACAGCTAATACTACCATGAGATGGGAACTGTACCCAATCTTAGGGGGACGATACACAACCTAACAAACTCCAACAGGCCTTTTTTGTTTGATTTTGTTGGAGTGTGTACACTTGGCATGTGCAAAATTTGATCAGTGAAATCACACAGTACCCAACATAACATAATCCAACAACTATCTCATTAGACCATGGAGGAAAGAGCAATGCCAGACATGTACATTTCACACATCCACCATACCCACTCAATCAAATTCAAACACCATTACTTGTCAGCAAGGATACACAATCCCACAGAATCAAACACCCAATCCTAACTTCACTGTACTTAACCTAACAAAATTAAACACTTTGCCCTGTTTGAATTTGTAGGGTTAGGGTTTGTTAGGGTTTGAAATTTAGCCTGTTTCTTCTTCTTTGTGAATTCAGTTAACAGTAAT
This sequence comes from Leptasterias polaris, assembly GCA_037783415.1. Classification (NCBI taxonomy): domain Eukaryota; kingdom Metazoa; phylum Echinodermata; class Asteroidea; order Forcipulatida; family Asteriidae; genus Leptasterias; species Leptasterias polaris. The sequence continues at coordinate 8,895,721 of JAZGTN010000040.1, read as the reverse complement.
TTGACCCTTGGGCCTTGCAATTTGAAAGTTCTTTATAAATTGATAATAGTAATAATAATGTCAGTGTGCATGTGCTTCCCTTTCCCATAAACATGTGTTTTAAAAATTCATCTCACTTTCACAAAGTGACATGTATCATATCTTTGACTACATGTATTTACACAGTGTGTATGCTACTACATTGTAATTGTACATGTTTGGCAATAAGCCAAGATTTTAAAAGAAATGAGTTAGACAATGGAGAGGTTAAACTTTACAGAATCATATGAGAGGTCTTTAAACTGTAAACCGTGGCTTCAATGTTGTGGATTTGTAGTTTTTAGGCCTAATTATGTATACATAAATTTCAATCACTCCTTTTGGCCTGTGTCCAATTCATAAAAGTAACATGTTTGACTGGGATTCTAGTCCTGTTGGTCACCGACTCCAACTCGACAATCTCAAATCAATGTTTGTGACTCAGGACCCGACAGCAAAATAGTGAATAGTGAAATTTCCCTTTGGATGGCTAATACTGAAAAGTTGTGAGCTTCAGGGCACTTAGTTTTAAACTAGCCTTTTTAAAGGGTGTGTACAACATATGTTCACAGATTTGCACATAACTTACATACGTACATGTACATGTATGGTCATGGTGGAAAACTTCCCTTTAAATAGTTTTGCTTGAAATGCTATAGTTTTTAGGAAATGAGTAAAACATTTAGTCTTTATCACTGGTGATCAAATTCGATGTTTGAAAACAGTGAAAACATATAATGGGGTTTACATGTCACTGTTTTCTCATGACTCCGAAACCGATTTAGTTTTAACTTTCACAGGTTTGTTATTTCAATTCATATGATGGGTCACATCAAGTGTGGATACTGGTCTTTGACAATTAACAATGTTGTAATATTGATGTGCACGTGTACAATATGAACAAAATGTAATTGATTCTTTTCCCATAATCGGACTTACAACACTGAGGACTCTTACTCAAGGATTGAGGACTTCACGCGGCTCTAACTTATTTATTAATTTATTTATGGGGGTTTTTTTTGGGGGGGGGATCCACAAGACCACAGGGCTTGTACATGTAGCTAAACACATTTTGACTGGATCAGATTTTCTTTTTAAGACTACATGTAGAACTAGAATTGAAATGAGAAATACCTGACAGTTTTTTAAATTAAAACATTTGAACTGTTACATTTGAGCATTCTACAATGTATAGAAAGAGAAGATTTATCTGATCTTGAATAGAAATTGAAAGAGATTCATCGGCTGGAACTTACTTTTGAACAAAAACACAAGACTGCCTTATCTAGAATGATTTTACTGGCCCGATGCTAAAATCACTGGCTTTTGGCTCGCTGAGTTACTGTCCAGTGTAAATTTGGAACCCTGATTTCATTACATTATGACTGCATTTGTACAACCATTTATACTCACCACATTTCTTTACTTGAGTTGTGCAAAGTTTCTCAAAAGAGTTAAACTCATTTTAGAAGATAATGTAGAAACGATTATATTTTCAAGATTTGTTTCACCTGCTCTGCTATCATTGTCTTACATACATACATGTACGTACACAAGAGCATTACATTGAAAGAACCTGAAACTCAAAGAATGTCACAGTCTGGCAAATACTGGCAACTGAATAAAACAAGTAAAAAAAGAAAAGAGTTTCTCGTTCGGACTTTTTCAAAAAAGGAGGAGGCAGGGCGTTACTATTTACTATTTTTCAATTTTTAGCTATATTTTCCAAGATGGCCGCCATGCTAAATATGGCTGGCCAAGGTATATTTATTCATAGATATTGTGCTATTTGAGTATACTGATGCAATTTATGACAAAACAAATGATTTGTAAGACCCTTCACTACGGAATCGCAGCACCATCACCTTCGACAACAGTTGCTGTCCGCTCTGAGAAAAAACACCCAGCTGATGATATATTAATGAGAAAGTTTGGAATTCTTGAGGCAAAGCTGCTATTTTGGCCCATCTAATTGGATTCAGGAGATTCAAAATATCAGAGATGCCACTCAGTTTTATCCAAAAAATTAGATTTCAGCTTTAAATCTTACCAATTTTTTTTTTTTTTCCGTACTTTTTTTTAATTTAATTTTTTTTTCATTTTTGTTTGAAAATAGTAAATAGTAAAAAAAAAGGAGGCGGCAGCCAAAAAGGAGGCGGGACGAGAAACTCTTTTGTTTTTTTACTTGGCCTAACAAATTTCAAGTGTGAACAGCACCCAAAAACGCAGTACATAAACTTGGTGAAAGTGCATGCACATAAACTTTAAATTTATTTGAGGTGCGCTACAAATCACATGATCAGGTGCAGTTTAAAGGCAGGGTGTACTTTATGTATTCACTTCACAAGTTAATTAACATTAAAACTTACTTGGTAAAGACCATCGGAGAGCTGTTGATATTAGAAAACAGTGTTAGAGATGACCACCTTTGATTAGTAATGTAGTTTTAGAGAAAGAGGCAATTGTTCACCCAAAGCTTTGGATCTTCTCATGCGTCTGACAGCACACTAGCAACAGTTGGTGGCGTTTTGGGGGTTCCCACCCCCCCCCCCCCCCACCTTTTTTCCTGGCAACTTTGATGACCAATTGAGCCAACATTTTCACAGGGGTTTGCTATTCATGTTGGCTACATGTACCTCCATGGATGCATTTTAAAGTGAGCTGGTCTTTGACAATTACCAAAAGCATGTACATGTACCATGCCTTTAACATTTAAAAAACCTTTGTATAATGTACATTGTCATATCACAAAACCACTTTTTAATGTGATTTCTCTCTCCAAAAAAAAATGATGGTGATAAATTTCTATAAAGCAGGAGACTGTAGTGTAAACACGTGTTGTAAAGGGACAGGGAGCAAGAATTGGCATGCCTGCCATGGCCATGACAGCTTAACGTGCATTGTTCTGCATCATTAGCTAATCAATTCTTGTTATGATTCTCCTAGCAACACAAATGCCAAGTTGAATGTCATGCCCTTGGCCTCTAGGCTAGTGTGTCAAGTTGCAAATGATTGAAGGATTGGAGCAATACAAAGATATCTTTTAATCCTGCTGTTTTTTGACAATTTTTTTATTGATTTTTTTAAGACTACATTGTTGTACAGAATGTGGGCATGTACATGTAGGCTGCATGTTCGTATATTTTATTAATTAATTTTATTTTATTAGAAAATATATTAGGCAATACAATAAACATAAAATGCAAAGAAAACAATTGGGAAAAAAATAAATAGGAAAAAACAGGTGAACCTGGAAACAAGACAAACCTACATGAACAAAAAGACAAAACACGGATGCACCACTGAATGATACAGAGATAAAGTCCTGAGGGATTGCCTAAAAAGCTACATTGTAAGAAGCTTGTCAAGAGGCTTTCCCACTGCACCCACTTAATGGAGAAAAAACAAGACAAGACAAATAGAAAATATGTCGTCAATGACGTGTATGTTCATTGTAAGTTGTAGAATTACATGATTTCTACCAAGTACAGCCAAGGCTAGAGTTTTATGTTTGACAAGACAGAGCCATTTTTATTCTGCATCATACATTGTACATGTCATAAAGGGCATTTCTATTGGAAATAATTAAAGTCTGTGGGAGAATTTTGAAGGGTAAGATTGGGGCAACAGTGTGCCCTCCGTGTAATTAGCCCTTCCGGTGAAATATGCTAAATATTCATTCACGCATGTGTGCAGACACTAATGGTTGGCAAATATGCCATAGAATTAAATGTGCACTAGGCAGACGCACAAATGCGTATCATAATGCATCACGCAACCATTACGCAACCATCACAGCCCAGTACGAGAAGGAAGGATGTTCTCTTACTTTGCCAACTGTGTAAGCACGTGCGATGTGGAAGGGTCTTTTCCAGGAATGTTTAATTGTGGTACATGCACTATGCATAGTGTTATAATGCAGAAGGTGTGTGTGTGTGCGGTGTTATGAATGAACAAGCCGTTAAATTCTACACCTTATAATGCCTTCAGCGGATATTACGAATGTGTTCCGTGTACTAAAATGAGCAGTTGAGGTTAGGGGCCATTCAGAGTACTTTTTGTGTTGTGTGTTTTAAAAAAAAACACACAAAAAACACATATTTTTTCGAATTTGTTTTGACCCACCCCCAACCCCGGATTTCCCTTTTTAATTAAATGACACTGACACTTGTGACAGACTATTTACTTTACATACCTTTACACTGAAGAACGGAGTATATACATGAATGTATGCTACTCAAATGAAGCAGATACATGTTGTATGTACGTGTAATTGTACCTGTAGATCAATGTTCACCCAGCTCCATGGTTTCTCACTGGCTTCCAGCATGCAACTTTATTAGAGGGAATTTTTGCTATTTGGCATCAGGCACGGAGGTCAGCAATGGAAACAAGGTTAACCCATAACAATAGAGATAGCATAGACATGACAGACATGACAGACATGACAGACATGACAGATAATCTGAAAGAGACCACTGGGTATTTTCCCCTAAAATTTTTGTTTTCACAAATGTAGTTTTCTCTTAAGTTTTGATTATAAACTGATTTTTGATTTTAAGTTGTTTTCTTTTGACCCGCCAACCCGCAATATTGAAAAAAGGTTATATTGTTTAAATATTTTATATTCTAAATCAGAATGGCCACTCATTTGTTTAAAGTTTGTACAGTTTAAGTTTACATGTACTGGCTTTCTGTCTGGAAACGGCTTGCATACTACAATATGTGCTAACATTCTCTATTGCTCTTTCAGGAGAAGCAAAGAATCTGCCATCCACTAAAGATTGTTACTGCACAGTCCATTTGGATCAGGAAGAAGTATTCCGCACGGGGGTGCAAGAGAAAACACAATGGTAAGTACCTAATGCCCAGTGGATTCTTTTAAATTCTCATGTACACATGTACCTTTATTTGTTCAGAGCATTCGATAAACAATGTACATACAAAGTACACATCACTCGAATTTTAGCAGGAAAAATATTGTTATTTTGACTTGATATTCGGCGTCAACTTGTAAAGTTTTTTGAACAGCATTGGTTAATCTTCATCATCATCATCTTCCTGTCTTGTGAAGATGTACACTATGTAGACTCCCACCACTTTAAAATCAGGGATCAAATTTTACACTGGACCACAGGCCTGAGGCCTGAGCCAGTAGTTTCAGTGTCGGGCCAGTGAACTCAAGACTCGTCAAACAAGTCCGCGGGCCTTGATTTTGTTAATTGAATAACAATACCTCATTCTACATATAAATGTAATAACGTGTTCCAATGTTGGCTTTGAGTCTGATAGAATAACTTTCTATTCTTTTTCTGCAAAGTGAACTTCCCCCATAATGACAAATGAGATATCTTCTCTTGCATTTTATGTCTTTTAGTAATAGTAGGCCTACTGTTCAAATAGAAAAAAATAAATAAAAAATTCTCATTTTGATTCTGGTCTTGTACAAAAAATGCTGGTCCTGTAAAGATTTTGAGCAACAAGCCCTGTGGTCTTGTGAATTTTCCATCCAAATTCAACCCCCGTTAATCATTGCATTGTATGAAAAGTACCGTCCGTAGTGTATTATTGTGTAGGCAAACTGATTGAGTGGAAATAAATTGAACTGAACTCGTTTTACTTTTACTTAAAAGCTATGAAGCTAAAAAGAGGTCCGTAAAATTTGTACTATAGAATGGTAGTGTTAATACAAAGAAATAAGATTTAAAAATATATGAAAGTACTTACATGTATGTGTGTATGTACAGTCTATTTTGAGTTTTAAATTCAAAAATCTCTGAAGCCACGAGTCAAAGAGGTCAGAAAAAGAATGCATTTTGGAAGTAAATTTACTCCGTGTTCTTTTGATATTATTCAACGAACCGACATAAACTGCATACACGAGTGCACATTAGTACATTTTGCATCCACCCTAAGAATAATATAACCCTAATCCAATGCAAGAGTACATGAGGTGAGGTTGTGATTTATGAAACAATTTAGACATTTTAGCTCTCAAGATAGTGCACTGTTGATAATAAGAGCTCGGTGATCATGGTGATAATGCACTGTAAATGCTACATGACAAATGTCATGCGTCTCTTTCTTTTATTGCCAACATAATGTTGAAGTCAAAAAGTGCAGCGTGTTGTGTGAAATGCTTGGATTAAAAGCCATTGAATTGAATGAATAGGAAGGGATTTCAAGCAAGTACAAGTATCAAGTATGTAGAATGGAATATTGGGCCATGTACATGTACACAAATTCATATGTAGCTAACATGGCTTAGAATCCCCGCCTGATCTACGTACTCCCACCCCCCCCCCCCCCCCCCCAAAAAGTACTTAATAAAAAAAAGGTGTATAGATAGGTGCATCTATGTGCATTGCTACTCATTTAAATGTGGTGGGAAGTCCAGCTGACCACTATTCCTCTACTCGACACTGATCATCTTGCATTAAAGTGTTAAGAGAGAGAAACTTAGAGTGCGCACCATCTGAGATCAAACATGAGAAGGCAAGAGTTTGGTTTTCAATCTGTACAAATAAATGTAATGGTAGTTTCTGATGGGCAGGATAGAATGTCTAGAGAGAGAGAGAGCAACCTCAACCATGATTTGTATTATGTATGCCATGTACGCTGTTGGCGGAGAGGATAATAATAATAATAATAATAATAAAAACTTGTAAAGCGCCATCTATCTAAGACTAAACTTATTCCGAGGCGCATAAAAACCAAACAAAAACAAAAAACAGAAAGAGTAACCAAAAAGATTACAAATTACACAATACTTTCTTATGGTTGCCATTTTCTTTTTAAAAAAACCCCACAAATTTAGGCCAGAATTGCCAATAGTTTTGTCCCAGCTGAAAGTTGGGCACTACACCTGTACATGTTTGCACTGTTTGATTATATTTCATGCATTTTATATGTACCACTTTGTACTTCAAACATTTTCAGAATGTAGTACACTGTGCATTACTCCTCTACTACATGTATGTACAAATGTAGGTAGGCCTATTTCAGGCTACAGTGATTTCTTTTGGCTTCCTCGGTTTTTGTATTTTTTAGTAAGGGGGGGGGGCACCAAGGTCAAATTCAGTTTTGTGTCATTTTCTAATAGAAATAGTCCTCAATGAAAGTGGTGGGAAAAATTATAAGTCTCTAACCCCATGTTAAAGTGGTGTAAAGTGTCATTTTATTTGATACCCTTTTAGAGCGAAATTTTAAACATGAAATGGGTCTGTACACGTCCTAAGAGGAATTTTTGGGGGCCAGTCAAAATGTCAAATTCAATGCCGTTTTGATTCAATATCATCAAAATTCAGGAATGAAAAAAAACAATCCTCTGTGCAAAAAATGTATATCATGAAATGTGACGGCATTGAGCGTTTTTAGATTTCAACAAAAAATGCACATGAGAAGGGTTTCAAACATAGTGGCATTTTAAACCATTTTTTTTCTTTCTTTTTTTTTAGCGTGAGGCTAGAGACTTATAATTAATAATAATAACTAGTTCTTATATAGCGCATTTTACAATAACGTATCAATGCGCTTTACACATGTACATTAGTGCCCTGGTCATTGGGCCAATAACATTCCTTTATTCTTTCTCAGCTCCCTGGGGAGTATACAGCCCGGGCTGCCGTGGCGCTCCGAAGGCTTTTTCAAACACAATATCAACCTCTACCCTTGCACTTGCAGGTACCCATTTTACCCCTGGGTGAAGAGAAGCAATGTAGCAAAGTGTCTTGCTTAAGGACACAAGCGTCATGACCGGGGCTCGAACCCACACCCCGATGACTAAACCACCAGAACATGAATCCGATTCTCTTAACCACTCGGTCACTCTTCATTTTTAAAGGACTCTACATGTATCTTTTGGAAAATGAGTGCAGATCACAAAACAGAATTTGACCTCGGAGCCTTTTAAATACATGTAAAGAAAGAACTTGTTTATGGTACAGATGTTATTGTACGATACACACAAAAAACATCTTGAAAAGTATAATCAGTTGTCCACACTCAACACTTTGTGCCACTTAAGTTTACTCACGTACGCTGCGTACATTTTATATTTTGTGCAAAAAAGTACAAAGCTTTCCAGGTGTAGCATAATTTAATAGTTCACTGACGTCTTGTATTGTAAAATTGAATTACATGCTTGATAGTTGAGGCTGTTGTTGTCTAATCAATTGTGCTCTTCAACTATGGACGACTGCTCAATTTGCCACTTTCTTGAGAAAGTGAAGAGGAACTTGTTATACACAACTGAATTATACATCTTTTATTTTTCTTCCTCTTTTTAGGGATAGTTGCCAGCCAAAATTAAGAAAGCCCCTTCCCTTGTTATTTAAGAAATTTCAAGTTAACAAAACACATTTATGTGTACAACACATCACATGGACATAATTTTGTCGCAAAAGCATCTGTCCAATGTTCTTACTTTTTTTCCCGTATAACACCCACGCCAGTATCTCAGTTTTACTGACGTAATCTTTAAGGGTTAAGATTGTTACCAGCACTGGTTACTGGCACAATATTCTTTCTTCACTTTCTAGGCCATATGTCTGTCTTTATGAAAAACTTTTTTGCTGGCAATCAATGGCCATTTAAACCACTACAGGTCCATTCCAAAGAGTCTCCAAGTGGTCCTGCTGACTAGTTCAGTATTGAAAAGCATCCCAATTTAATAATAGTAATAATAGTGGCTTCTTATATAGCGCTCAAGGCGCTTCAACAGTCAGTATTTTCCTGCAAGGTATGTGGAGCTACTTTTTGAAGTTTGAGACATATTATATTCCTTTACATACATGTAGCACCTTGTAATGGTTTACTGCAGCCAATCAAACCAGGAACACCGGGGCGAACCCCTTCTCTTTTCGATAAGTGCACTGGGTTCTTTTACGTGCATTACACAACACACGAGACCAACGGCTTTACGTCCCATCCGAAGGACGCAGCAATAATGGTTAAGTGTCTTGCTTAAGGACACAAGTGTCACGACTGGGACTCGAACCCACACTCTGCTGAACAGAAACACAAGAGCTTGAGTCCGGTGCTCTTATCCGCTCGGCCACAACATTTAATATGAAATAATGGAGTGGACTGGTGAAAAAAATTACAATCCAGTGAAATGACAAGATCACTGGCACGGACTGGTCCCACTGGCCAGTCATTGACAAAGTTCAGGGAAAACCCTGAATCATAATTTAATAAATTGATCAAAAATTTGCTCTCTTCCTTCTTTTACAAGGAAAGTCCTTGCTTTCAGCCCCAAATTTAAAGGTAAACATTTGGTAATCACTCTTAAAATTAATGGCAATAAAATCTTCCTTGGTTAGAAGTACGGCAGCTTGAGTTTTTATCCTTCAAAATTTTTACCTGAGAAACATTACTGTTGAGTGCGTTTCTCAGATTGTGTCTTGCAAATTGCAATTATGGATTATTCTTCCTGCGTGGTCATAACCGCGATATATCCCAAATCGCTACCACTTTTTGAAATGACATTTTCGGTTAGTTTAATTGTATTATCTTCATTTGATTAAAGAGGAAGGGAAGTGATCGATTCAATTTTGTGATGTACATGTACTACATTTGTACTTTTTCCAATCATAGAGTCCTCATGTGAGCGGGAAAAAAATTACCAGTTTTTAACCTCACATTAAAAGAGTGTAAATTTACATTGCATTTGATACCTGCCCAGTGCAAAATTTGTCAACATCCAAAACATCTGATAACATCATTCTGAGAAAAATGGGTCACTACATTTTTGTACAGGGATGTTTTGGTTCATAACTGACTTTTTGTGAGCGAAATTTGAAACATGACGTCATTGTAACTCAACAAATAAGGGATCTTTACATTCCAATGAGGAATATTTTGACTGTCAAAATGTCACATTCAAAGTTGTTTTGATTTTTAAAAAAATGAAATTCAGGAATGAACCAAAACATCCCGTACAAAAATGTTGAGGTCAATTTTTCTCAGAATGATGTCATCAGATGTTTTGGATGTTGACAATTTTTTGCACTGGAAGGGTATTGAATGCAATTGCATACACCATTTTAATGTGAGGTTATAGAGACTTGTAATTGTTTTCCCACTCACATTCATGAGGACTTTATCTTTGAGAAAATGAGTACAAAACAAAATGGAATTGGTCACTTCCCTTCCTCTTTAAAACAGTTGAACAATTCTAAAAACCAAAGGTGTATGTTCCCTTTAAAAATCCTCTTGTTTACACAATGCTGCAGTGTGAGAAGATGTTCTGTCTGATGGACAGTTTTATATATTTTTTATTTCAGCACTTTGAAAATGAAATCACATCCCTTTTAAGGCAAAGTATAACTTTGGTTTTTGGAACCTTTCAATTGTTTTAATCCTGTATAAATGCAATAAACCTACCGTAACCTGTGAAAATTTCATTTCAAAAGGTGGTAGGATTTTTGATTTGTCACCAAAAATCCGGAGCGGTTATCTCCACGCAGGAAGATAAACCCTTCATTCTAATATACAATCTGAGAAACGTATCTGACAGTAACATTTATCAGATTCAAATTTGGGGGATAAACTGATATCTTTTCAATAAGCACATTACTTTTCAGTGAAATTATTCTCAAAATGCTTTATACTATCGAAAGCTGCTGTACTTCTAACCAAGTAAATTGTTATTGCCGTTAATTTTAAGTGATTACCAAATGTATACCTTCCCTTTAAATGTCGCGTTGAACTAGGATGACTGGAATGAAAATGAAGCAGACAGTCATCGCCTTCAACGTTAACCTCAAGTGTGAAAGGAATACAATAATAATAGCCGTTGTAATCACATTTTTGCTTATTTATCTGCACTTTGCCATCTGAAGAAAAGAAAAAAGACAACAACTCTGCATGCCTTGCAGCACTTCATCCTAGCCACGAGGCTCAGGATGTCAAGTCAATAGCGGCAAGCTGTTGACAGCGTCCAAGTGCGTCAAGTAACGAGCATCCGTTGTGGAGAAAATAAGCTCTAGATAAAGCCCGCGGCAACACACATTGTGACAGTACTGTATACATGTAGGTGCACGGATGCACTTTATAGTCTGCCAACGCAATCTCCCGCACTGCTCGGTTGGGTATCTGATCTGAGAGCTATCGCTAATTATTTTTTATTATCCTCTGTAAACATTATTTTCAATCTCGGCGAGCATTGGGCTGATGAGGTGTTAGTCTAGATGCTACTTGGTCTCTTGGGATTATTGAATCTGAGCTATAGATAAAAGCCTTGCAATATTAATGCAGTAGTGTGTCACTTTTTTTAAGTGGAGAAATGATGCGTTAATTCAATCCAATACATTTATAAACTCCACTTCATTACTTTCCTGATGAGATATCCACAGTCATTACAGATGTGTGTGCACAGATAATGCAACTCAGTGTGGTAGGGTACATAGATTGATAAATTCTCCAAAAATTAATGACCATTTAAAACTTACTTGGTTAGAAGCTCTGTAGCTGTTGATAATATAAACTATTTTGAGACAGGATTTGAAGTATAAAAGTAATATGGTTTGGAAATGTTTTCATCCCAAAACATACTGAGAAACAATTCATGCATTCTGAATTACAATTCTGAAAGTTGGTATCCGTTCGCGAATGCTGCAGCCTGCAGTCAGATGTGAGGTACATGTAACCTCATTAAACGCGGATGGATTCTATGTTCTTTTGAAATACCATGACATTTTCTTGCTGTTTTCTCTTTACACTATTCAGCTGAAAATTTCACAGACTGTGACTTTTATTCAGTTATTGTGTCTTTCTTGATAATTTTGCCTATAAATCAGTAAGATAACAAAAACCAATCTCCCACTTTTAATGTAACTACACCATGAACACTACATACTCATCATTCTGAAGACCCACAATAAAACTAACCTGTGAAAGTTTCATTCCAAAAGGTGTTCGCATTTTTGAGAAATAGCTTAAAATCCGGAGCGAATATATATGTCCACGCAGGAAGAATAATCCCGAATAGACCTTATGCATATGACGTCATTTGAGTAGGGCGCCCTCGCCTAGAGGTCAAAAGGAAGATGTTCATTGGCCAGTCCTGTGCGCCGCGCGTACAACTCAGCGCGTTTCCATTGTTTCATCATCAGTTTACCTCTAAGATGGCGGCTTGGTGACGTCAATGCATAAGGTCTATAAGAATACACAATTTGAGAAATATATCTGACAATAACGTTACGTTTCTCAGATTCAAATTTTGGGGCATCTTTTTCCATAATCAAGTGAAATGTTTCTCAAAAGTCAAAAGTGATTACCAATTGAAGACCATACCTTCTCTTTTAATACAAAGCTCAGATGATTATACAGTACACTTGTGTGTACATGTAGTCACTGTTTTTTATTTCAACAAGCTAACAAACATACAGTGCCTGGTGTAAGGAAGTTAGTGGTTGATAACCAAAAGACCTTCTATCTGGAAATCTGATCATCCGATCAAATCTTGTCTTCTAATGTACTCCTCTGACATTTTTTTGATTGTTTATGAAAGCACTTGAAAGTGTGTACCTTTGTTTGGGATGTAACATGTGTATCAGTAAATGAATGCCACACACTGATATTTTTAGAATGGATTGAATCAATCTACATACTAGTATTACTAGCTGAAAAAAAAAGTTCTGACTTTCTTCCTGGTACATGTAGCCATAAGTCCACGCTGTCAAACTACTATTGTTTGTTACCCCATTATGCTACTCCTTATCAATGATTTTTTTGTTAAACGATGTCAACTTCATCACATGACCCTTGATCCGATGTACATGTACCCTTCCCCCTTAGGCTGTAATAATATTAGTGTGCATTTTCTTAAAGGGACCTTTGGTAATCACTCTTAAAATTAATGGCAATAAAAACTTACTTGATTATAAGTTCAGCAGCTTTCGATAGTATAAAGCATTTTGAGAATCATTTCTCTTTGAAGTAATGTGGTTCTGGAAAAAGGTATCACTTCTTATCCCCCAAAGTTTTAATCCTGAGAAGCGTTACTGTCAGATACGTTTCTCAGATTGTGTATTCCAATTGTGGAATATTCTTCCTTCGTGGCAATTACCGCTCCTGATTTTCCGCGATATCTCATCAACGCGACCACCTTTTGAAAGAAGTTTTCACAGGTTACATACATGTAGTAGTTTTATTGTGTAATATATACATTTTTCATAGGATTAAAATAATTGAATGGTTAAAAAAACCAAAGATATACTTTGCCTTTAAATCCCTATATGCTGCCCCTTTTCAACGATTAGTTTGTTAGACGATGTAAACTTCATTAAATGATCCGATGTACATATGTATTTGAACCCTTAGGCTGTTCTAATGTACAATGTGCATGCTCTTAATATTCAAATCACCTGTAGCTGAGTTGATTGAGAAAACAAACCGGATATTGACTCTTTGCTTTACTTACCATCAAGCTGTTTGCAAGATGGCCTCTGACATTAACTCATGGCGAGAAAAGCAATGATATAGTGTGTCATACATGTTCCACACAAATCCTGTCTTTTTCTGACATTAATACTTGTGATTTGATCAGTATGTAATGTATGCCCAAGCAGCTATAGTATTAAGTATCATTTTACCATGTTGTAGCTTTTCAAAACTGCATACATGTATTAGAAGGGCACGTTGCCTTCTGATTAGGCACTTGTGGCTATAAACAGCGTGTTTTGAAATGAATTTGGTTGGAAAGTTTTAGAAAGTTATTTCAGAATTAAATGTTTCACACAACACATGTAAAGTAGCTCTGGAAATTGGATGTTTTTGTTTAATTTCATTACAGAACAAGGTCCGCCATTTTGAAGGACCAAATTTGTTAAACTCCACAAAATGGCAGAGTAGGCCTGTGTTCTGCTGGTTGTATTTCAAGAGGCAAATTATGTTTTTGTAATCATAACTGACTCATGAATTACCAAACATTGTAGGTGTTTTTGTGCATATGAACAACTCTTGAAAAGGGAAAGGAGCAGTTCCAATCAGCAACATTTTGAGAGATTTACATGTAAAGGCAATGTGCCCATCTAAGATCAAAACTTTAGGGATTTTACATTTTTAGAGGTGAATTAAGCTCACGGCAGATGAACTTTAAACAAATTTGATGCAGTCCTTGATGAAATTGTAAGACTACATGTACTTCACTCAGAGAAGAGACAATGTACGAGAATCAAAAAATATTTCAAAATGCAAATTATTTTGTTGCGCTTTGAATACTATAAAGTTGTCAGTATTTGTGTACAGCTGATCATAGAAATAACATGCAAATATTGGATGCCTACATATGTATGTCATGTACAGTGTATGTATATTGCAGAATATAATCACAAAGTAATATCTGGACTGTTCCATTTCACGAGGTAAAGCCAAATAAAATGGAACAGTCCGGATTTCAACGAGTGACTATATTCTGCTATTGTATGAATAAAATGTATCCTACAAATGTGTTTGTACATGTATTATCTCACACATACAGTACGTGTAAAAGAACATCCTCGTCATTTGCTTTTTTTTTGTAATTCATAATTAATTTCAATTCCAACAATAAATAATGCAAAGTTTTGAATCTTTTTTTTATTTATTTCAACAATAAGGTATTAAAGGGCTGATAGAGACATTGCTGGAGCTGCTTAATGACCGGTTGGCGCGTAGTGGCGATGGCGCGCAAGCAAATTGGCGTGCGCTAATAAATACATGCGGTACCCAATATAAAATCAAGCGTGATGCAGAAGCACCCTACAAATGTATATTTGTCATTATCTTCAAGCAAACTTGAATCCTCGATTCTGATTGGTCGGCTCATACAAGAGGTGTGACAAAAACCTTTATCACACGCCCTACATGTATCAAACCCTGCGCATTGTGTCCAGTTGTAACTTCACATATAAGTTTGTAATGCAAAATGTACAGTCGTTCCAACATTGTGTTAATCTGCACGTCATGTTTGCTTGACGATAAATGCGTTAGCACATGCGCACTCTTGGAATACGGGAAATATAGCTTGTCTGCTTCCCATATCCAACTAGACCTTCACCCTTGTTGGACATGGGATGCAGAAGGCCCCTATATTTGTCCATATTCCACCATGTCCACTCACGCTTGTGTGGCAGCTAAATAATCATGTACGTACATTGTACATGTAGGACTCCTAAATTAAGTCTTTGAGTGAAAATCTACATGTAGTTAGTGGCCTGATGTTTCGACCAGCAGAGTCTTTCTCGTAGGCTAATTTTTGGAGTGTCAGAACAGTATAAATGTGTACTGTATGGCAAAATGAAGTATGACACGTCAATTGTGTCCCACCAATCAAATAACAAAGCGGGGTATGTACATGTAATCTCATACATGTAGTTCACACATCTTCCAAACATGTATTGTAAACAGTATGTAGCATGAGCATGATGAAATTGCAATAATCCATCTGACCAACAAACCATCATTGTGCAGTAAATGTTGTACAATCTACATGTACTACCTCCATTATGGTTGTACATGTACACATGTAAACTTTAAAAAAATATTTTGAGGTGTATTTTACACCAAGAATCCTTGTACTGTTTTGATGTTTGTCCACTCCAAGCCCTGTTCAAATAGACTTGAGGCATGGAGAGGAAGCACTTTAATACATGTACCCCCAGTAGACAAACACCCACAGTGACTACATCAATCTCACAAGGCCAGTGAACAAATAAAAATGCCTCCTGTTGATGACCATCTCCATTAGGTTTGGAGCAGGGAAAGGAGGGCAGCATGGATTGACATCAATTCAAGTTTTGTGTTACTGCAATCAGAAACGTCTGATTTTGTGTTCACTTTGTAGAGTCTGTAGGCTCAGTTTTCCTTTTTTTCCTTCCCCCCCCCCCGCCTTTTTTTGAGTGATGATTTCAGACTGAGTTTGGATTAATCTCTTTGGCATGTTTGACTGTCTTTAATGGCTGATCATTAACCCATGTGCACATGTTGGTTTGTTTGTTTGTTTGTTTGGTTTATTTCCATTTGCACACCTTGAAAATACAGTAAATAACAACAGTTATAATAGTAATGAAAAAAATGTAATAATAAAGGTACAAATGGAGGTAACATCCAGAGGAGGTATAACCCTCCTGTAGTTGAGTACCCAGACTGCTATAGGTTAATTAATATGTTAATTGCATGCAAAAATGCAAAATAAAAAATGAAAAGATAATATACTTTCCCGAGGTCAACTAATAATAAGACTAAATACATACATGGTAGTCATAAATTGAGGAATTCACAATGTACAATCAGCATTGAGGCTTATTCTACCAAGATCCATTGTGTACCTCTTCAAATATGCTGTAGTCTTTGAAAAGGTACTCCAGTTTAATATGACGGTCAGAATGGCGTAGTGGTATTTTTCTTTGCCTTCCACCTCGAGGACCCCAGTTCAAATCCCGCTGGGGGCACTATGTGGATTGGGTTTTCAGTCCCTTCCTGACTGCGTGGGTTTTCCCTGGAATAAGTGTCTGGGGTTTAATTCCTCCCACATCTAAAACTGAAACGTCCTTCTTTTTCTTCTCTCCATGGAGTTATTGTCTAATATAGTAAATAAGTTCACTTTTCCGTGGCTTCACACTTAGAATTAATATAAAATCAACTGCAAAAATAAAATGGTGAGATAAGGTGAATTCATAGAATTTATTTATTGAGAACAAATTTAGACACTTTGTACAGTGTTTCTAATCAATCTCCAGGCCAGGAATTTCATCTTTGAAAGGGCAAGGCCATTGTCATTTTGCAAAATGAACTTTCATTGGAAAATCTTAAAGTTAACTTCCATCGAAAAATCTTAAAGTTTGATTGAGCACCAAGGCAAAAACCACCGGCCTGTGGCCTCCGTGGCCTCCAAGTACATGTAATTCCAAGCCTGCTTTCTTCGGGTTTTTTTTCTTTCTATATTTTTGTACTGAAAATGACAGTTGATCAAAATGACCTCACTCAATAAGCCATTTGCGAGTTACATTTGAATAATGTCTGGTACAATGACTTGTTTAGTCACAAGTTACCGCTTAAATTTGAATTCATCAGACTATCGAGACAGTTGCTATGTCACATGATTAGGGGCAAGCTTTTGCTTAGTTACGTAAGAGACGGTGAACACCCATACACAATTCTGAATGGATGTGTATGGCACAATGGTACCAGGGTTTGCTCATCTGGAGGTTGCTATACAAAAGCTTGCCCCGAACCATGTGACATAGCAACTGTCTCGATAGTCTGAGGAATTCAAATTTAAGCGGTAACTTGTGACTAAACAAGTCATTGTACCAGACATTATTCAAATTTAACTCGCAAATGGCTTATTCAAGTAATTTGTTTTAAAATTATTAATAAATTCAGAAAAATAAATTAAGCCTACACTGTACGTACATAATCCATGGGGGAAAGTTTTCACTGGCTGAACTTTGTTTGACATTTGTTGGGAGATCAAGGATACGTGTAACTTAAGCCAGGAGGATTTTGTTACTTTCTATCACCGTGGTCAAATTGACTGCCAACATGGCTCAACCAAGATTATTGTGATGATGACATCAGGGCCTAATTTCATGGCTCTGCTTACCGTAAGCAAAGATTTGGCGCTTACGGAAGAAGGGACTTCCAGGCTTACGTCAAGCGTATTTCACATGTTTGGAGGGAAATTTTTGCTTGTGCACTTGCGCAGTCCACAATACTAGGCATTCTACGCATACACAGCTAGCGAAGAAATTCTCTGCCCGGTAAGCGGAGAATGGTGATCACAAGCGCAGAATTTGGCGGTAAGCAGAGCCATGAAATTAGTCTCAGGTGAATTGGGTCAGTACTTACCTGTAATAAAAGGAGAATACATATTGTAGTACACAAAATGTGATGTACATGTACTTTGTACATACACATGCAAGGCTTGACATTAACACTGGACCGCAGGCCTGAGGCCAGTGTTTTTAGCATCAGGCCAGTAAACTCATGACCTGACAAGTTCGGCAGTCTTGTAGTTTTGAGAAATAATACCTCACCTCAACTTGAATTGAAAAAAACTATGTTCAAATGTTGTTTTTGAGTCTAATGAATATCTTTCAGTTCTGTTGAGTATGAAAGTTTTAACCATAAGACAAATGAGATGAATCTTCTTTTAGTGCTT
Organism: Leptasterias polaris; assembly: GCA_037783415.1. Classification (NCBI taxonomy): domain Eukaryota; kingdom Metazoa; phylum Echinodermata; class Asteroidea; order Forcipulatida; family Asteriidae; genus Leptasterias; species Leptasterias polaris. The sequence goes on along the minus strand of JAZGTN010000040.1, from coordinate 8,877,555 downwards.
GTTCAAATGAAAAATCTTTTATTGTGACACTGTGTTTTCTTCTCATTTTTGGTTAGCTGATCGTGTAACAAATTGTTTGTTCCAGTCAAAGCTTTGAGCTACAAGCCGTCTAGTGGATTTTTCGAGCCCTGACTTGTATGCTCCATTTAAGTACGGGCACGATTCACCTAATGTCACCATCACAATAATCTTGGTTGTGCCATCTTGGCATTTTGTGAGTCAATTTGACTGACACAAAATCCACAGGGCTTACAATACATACAATGTGTTCATGTAGTGAGATGTTGAATAATTTGTATGCATGATTAAAATGTTAATTATTTCCAACCTGTTTCTACACTACCTTCGTAAATCATCAGTTTTGTTTTTCTTCTTGTTGCTCTCTTTTCAGTCCCTTTTGGGCCGAGGAAACTACTTTTGATGTCCCCCGTGAGTTTCACCAGCTCTCGTTCTACATCCACGAGAAAGACTGGCTGAAGCGATCAGACAGCGTTGTCAAGAAGGTGGCACTGAGACGAGATGAATTACCCAGGTATCACGGAAAGGATCAGTGGTTTCCATTACAAGCCGTCGACTCAGATTCAGAAGTCCACGTAGGTGAAACTGTTTTTGTTATGTTTCCAGGGTGCTGGTCATGCCAGTCCGAGTTTACCAGTGTTAGGTTGACTCAGATTCAGAAGTCTACATAGGTGAAACTGTTTTTGTTATGTTTCCAGGGTGCTGGTCATGACAGTCCGAGTTTACCAGTGTTAGGTTCAGCGTTGTAGCCACGCCGGTCGGCGCCGGTCGGGTGTAACCGGCATTTGCTATTGCCGACCGCCACACAGACTAGATGAACATCCTACCGACCGGCACAAAATGCAACAAAGTTACAATAAAATGAACTACCTCTTTTACACAGTCGATCACTTGTTCAGTTTGAACGGTAAACTTGTTTTTCCCCAGTTGTCAATGATTAAATAAAACACATTTTCAACCCAAAGGAAGCCGACAGTTGGATGTCCTTTTTCTTTAATAGGGAGGTTTCGCATACGAACGGATACGGTTAATGCGACGGATACGTCATCATTATGACGTCATACGCTACTCGCTATCCGCTATACGTGCAGACGACACTGATATCCCGCTTGCTACACGTAAGTAAAAAACACGTAGGAAAACTCGAACTTCTAGTAATTCTCCTGTATTTGTTTCCAAATATGTATGAATAGTATCAAAATTTATGAATCACTGAACATGTACGTGTCATTTTGTTGATTTCTAAAGACTTTGAAATACGAAAAAATGCACTGTTTCTTCGTCATTTTCCTCTAAAGCTATGAACATAAGCTCGTCTATGGAGGATGCCATGTTGAGCAGCGCCACCAAGTGCTGTGCTGGAACAGCGAACAGTGCCACCAAAACGCTGGGATTGCAAAACAACAGAAAGGCTGCTAACGGTTACGGATAGCTAAACGTATGCGTATGCGTATCCGTTCGCGTGCGAAACCTCCCTAATGTTAGCCCCAGACAGCTGGACACTATCCAGACATGTCAGGGAGAATGATTGACCCTCCAATTGAGACCCAATTACTCTTATCTTAATCCTCTGCAGTTTGTTATACAATTGTTTTAGTTTGCAATACTCTTGCTTCACTCAAAAGACAAGCTGCGTGCGTGCGTGGTGTCTTTGTAGCTAATCCTCTACAGTTGTTATACAATTGTTTTACTTTGTAATACTCTTGCTTTACTCCAAAGGAGACGTGTGCTGGTGTCTGTGTGGTGTTGTGACCTGGTTTTGTGACTCTTAGGAGTGGGTTTCGTGTTCTTTTAAACCTGGAAAAGTGTGTTGACATCTGCTGGCTTTTAGATTTAATGTTTGTTTTTGAATAAGATATGATTTATTAACATTTTATTCATGCAAATTGTTCCATCGGGTTTACCACCCATGGGGAAACCCCTGGCCAATTTTCAAAATAGTATTTTTTTGTAAATTGCTTTTTTCAGAGTAACTAATGCATTAAGGTTTTATTTTGATTTACAACTAATAGTTTATTTATAGCCTTCAGGCCTTTGTTAAAATAACATGTTTGGCCTTTGTGCTCTATCTACTGGCTTTGGAGCCCTCCAAAATTTTGTTTGCTCCAAGACCAAAGTGGCCTTGCCCTAAAAATGTTGTTAAAGCTTGAAGCCTATTGAAACTGTAATGAAGTTTTAAATAACAGATTTACATACATGTACCTTAAAATGCATTACAAAAATCCATAATCATGTCTCAGAAAACCCATACAAATCCATTTTTAAAGCAGTAAAATTAAAAGCTTCGCTCTATTTTGATTGTAAATTAGCCGGCACTCAAAAAGTTCTAGCTACAACCCTGGTTAGGTTGACTCAGATTCAGAAGTCCACGTAGGTGAAACTGTTTTTGTTATGTTTCCAGGGTGCTGGTCATGACAGTCCTAGTTTACCAGTGTTAGGTTGACTCGGATTCAGAAGTCTACGTACATGTAGGTGAAACTGTTTTTGTTATGTTTCCAGGGTGCTGGTCATGCCAGTCCGAGTTTACCAGTGTTAGGTTGACTCGGATTCAAAAGTCCACGTAGGTGAAACTGTTTTTGTTATGTTTCCAGGGTGCTGGTCATGCCAGTCCGAGTTTACCAGTGTTAGGTTGACTCGGATTCAGAAGTCTACGTAGGTGAAACTGTTTTTGTTATGTTTCCAGGGTGCTGGTCATGCCAGTCCGAGTTTACCAGTGTTAGGTTGACTCTGATTCAGAAGTCCACGTAGGTGTCAACTGTTTTTGTTATGTTTCCAGGAGGCTTGTCATGCCAGTTCGAGTTTACTAGTGTTACCTTGTAGTCAAGTACTTTTGAGTTAAGTATCAAGTACTGGCGAGTGTTAGGGTGGCGGAGTAGTCATGGTTTTGGTAATACTCCAGTCTGAGTACATGTACGTGGGCCATTGAGTATGAGTACAAGTTTCCGAGTACCGAATATTCTGATATCCGAGTACTGAGTCCAACAGTCAGTGCCATGGACTTGGATCGTAAAAAACTATTAAATGAGGTATAACATTTTCATTGTTTTTGGACATATTTCTAGATCACAATGTGTGCTTGTCACAATAATTATTTTTTTTTACGTGAAATCTATGAAAGACTGCTTCAGTTTCACAGGTTCAACATGTTCAAACTCCGCCCCAGTCAATTTGTAATTGTTTTTACCTAAAATCATTTCATTTCTGTCAATAAGTTGTTTATAGTGTTACACTGCTATATGAGGATGGTCGCATTTTATAGCTCCATGGTTGCACTGTGGGCCCTTTCTCTATGTTTGAACCAATGGAGCAGCCTTTACATGCATACATTGTACATCAGGCGTGTGATTTCTCAGGCTTTTTCCTGATTTAAGTTTTTTTTTCAAAATCTCCTTGGAGTCTTCAAACTTGAAAGAAGTTTTAAAAGCAGTCACCAAAGGGAGAAAGAAATAGTTCCGATTGTGTCCAAACCTGTCTGTAGTTTTGTATTGCTGGCAATGCACAGAGTCTGTAAACCTCCTAAAATAATGGTACTGTAACATCTGGGAGGTTCTCAGTCGAGAATTCGCTCTTTGCACGGATCAGCCTTTTGCGTGTAGAGCCTCGACTTCATTGATATTGTAAATTTATGTATCTGTTTGGATGAAAGTGTCAGTACATTACTGTTACAATACAGAGTCGTATACTGTAATTCTTCTATTCAATGCTGTCTCCAACTCGAGGCCTTACACGCAAAGACTGTGCAAACTGCAAGGGGCCAATAAGGAGGAACCCAGCCTGCAAGCCATTCTCAGGAGTTTGCACATTGGTCAAATCTTATCCCTGAGACATACATGGATGTACATGTATTGCATGTGTACATTTTCATGAAAATCTCTATTTAAAAAATGAATGAAATATCTGGAATGCGTGTATGCTTTCCTTTTTATCAATGTTTATCCCTTGAATAACACTTTAGTTGCATAATTGAATGAACGTCATTAGGATTTTTCAAAACTGTGGGGCATTCTGGACCCAATTTTTTTTATATGTTTGGCAAAATTGAAACAAGGTCTTCGGAATGTTTTCTACTTGGTTTTAAAAGCCTTACTCTGCAATCTGGAACAATCTTCTATGTACCGTAATTTTCAGATTATAAACCGCGGTTTATACGTTGATTTTGACTTTTTTTTGAACTCCTGCGGTTTATTCTCCGGGCGGCTTATACGCCGACGTATAAATATGGAAGAGAAAAAAACAGCATTTTTATAAAGAAAGATAGTTTGTAAAATGTTCTAAATAAAAACAATGTTCTTAAACGATAAAAAAATCCTGCAAAACATGCCTGTGTGGTGACAAAATCCTGTTGAAAATGCCTGTTGAAAATCCCGCCTCATTTGTATTCCGTGTTGCCTTTATAAAACGTTTATCAACCGCCCTATTGTTAGAGTTCAGTCCCCCCTCAGAGATGAACAATCAGCGAAACTCGAGTTAGACTAGACTGGTCCCCTGTCTATTTATCCCAGCTATCTCCATATGCTGATATATCTCCGATGCTCCATATGCGATCTCTATACGCTAAGCTTGGGCGATATACCACGATATTATCGAAAATCGCGATACAATTTTTTAAACGATTACGATATCGTGTCTGTTTTTTTAAATCGCAATATCGGCAAATCGCGGTTTTGATGAATGATCGCGATGCATTTCCTAATCGAGATGATATGAGCTGTTTAAAAACAAAAAAAGGCACCGACCGCAACCGCAAGATTCCCTACTATTGATCCCCGACTGGGATTCTTCGAAAAGACCGACATCAAACAGACGGTCTCATACAGACCAACATCAAACAAACGAAAACTGTGCGGTATTGCTCACGCACGTACATGTATAAAAACGTTCCTCCGACCACGAGGTGATTTCTCACAAAGGGAATTTCCCTTGCCTTTTCGTTCCCACAGCTACACGCCGCCATTCCTTCACCCCCTAACTATAAAGTTTACCACGTTAGGAGCATGCAAGCACATCTGCGGGATCGAGGTGATGAATACTATGGCAGTGCTGTGAGAAGCACTACATCATAATTATTCACGCGATCGGCCAATCGGAAAGCTGTGAGAAGCACTACGTCATAATTATTCACGCGATCGGCCAATCGGAAAGCTGTGAGAAGCACTACGTCATAATTATTCACCCGATCGGCCAATCGGAAAGCGGCCGGTCAGGAATCAGCCAATCAGCCTGTGCCAATTGCGCTCGTGGTGCTTCGGGTAACATGAAGAATAAAACCATGGCTAGAATGGAGAGCCTTACAACCTTTATCAAATTTCCTTACATCAATAACCAATTCGCGGCACTTCAGTTTTAACACTATTTTTAAATCTGAAGTGGGTTCCCTCATTAACTCACGTCACAAATTAACCGCGATATCATCGAATATCGCGATATATTTTTGACGATGTATCGTGAATGAAAAAAAGCAATATCGCCCAAGCTTACCATACGCAGTTTTGCGAACTTCACTTCCGTGTTTTGAGGTTAGTTTTTTTAACATTTTGGCCGCGGTTTATACGCCCGCGCGGTTTATACGCTGACACCTAAATATTTTTTCCATATTTTGGAGCATTGCGGTTTATACGCCGGGCGGTTTATAATCCGAAAATTACGGTATAGTTTTCTCTTGTTGCTTTTTGTGGGGGGGGGGGGGGGGGGGGGGGAATATTATTATTATTATTTTTGTGTGTGAAGTGGTTAACATTTGTGCAGATCGCCACATAATTTGCACATACATGTACCAGAGAACCTTGGTCATGCTGTGATACAGAAAAAGTAATCTGCCCTTTTGTGTGTGTGTGTGTGAGTAGGTAACCACATTCAAACCGGGGACCTACATGTATAACAAAAGAGGACAATAGGTCCACGGTTGCTATCACAAAGGAAAGCATTGTGGTCCACGGTTGCTATCACAAAGAGTTGAACAAAGGAGGGTCCACGATCGCAGGCTGTTACACACTTGGGTGTGTGTGTGTTCTTATAGAAATGGCAAACTCAAGTATCTTGAAGACAACTGAGCGCCTGAGTAAATGTAATTATTCTCTCTGCCGCGCTGTCACCTCGATCAGTCAAATCATTTACTCGTAAATGATTCCAGACACTGTTTTGAATTTGGAGAGGGGGGATATTAATCAAAATTTGGTGTAGTGCTGCCCGGGAATCAGGGAAATGGAAAACTGTGCCAGGTTATTTTATTTTCACATCAATACACAGGACAAAAGGATATTAATGAAAATGTTATAGTAATATTAATACAATTTCTTTGAAAAGGGAGAGTAGAAAGTTGTAATTTTTTTTCTTTTTCATTACATGTATTCCACAAGCCTTATTTTTTTGAAAAAAGTGTGACTTATTTGTGATTGTCCGGTTATAATAGAAGTCATGTATTGATACATAGGGTGAGCTGTACATACAAGTACATGTTGGGAATGATTTCCTTTGTATATACATGTACACATGTAATGGAACAAAAAAATTCACAAAATGTCAGTTGCTACTCAAAAATCACAATTTGCTACTCAATATTATTAGCATGCAATGTGCACACAACAAGTTTTGTACTATCATAATGCAAAATCACTGGACGAAATTGTTCCCTGACATTTGTCAGGGCTCGAAATTAACTCTGGATCGCCGGCCCAAGGCCAGTGATTGCAGTGTTCTTCTCATTTTTATTTCGGTCGAACAAATTTTCTGGTCCAGTAAAAGTTTTGAGCTACAAGCCCTGCAGTATGTATGAATTATTGACAATCTGCATAGTGGCTTTTCACATTTAACTGGGATGAGTTAACAGGATCACACTAAAAGCCTATGTAACAAGGTCATACGCAAGCTTAGGTAATGCAATATTGTGTCCAAGCTCACAAGGATCAAATCTTATGCTCAGCTGCATATCCCAGTGTGGTGGCACATCGCTAAGGTAACAAACCGTTAAATGCAATACACACGCTGTGTGTTGCCACGGAGACAAAGACAGCTGCGTCCACACATTAATTACTAATCATTTCGTCTTGATTGTTTGACACGTTATAGGGGCAGGTACAAGTAGAGGTGAGGACTAGGGAAGTTCTTGGAGGAGACGAAACCATGACGAAGAAACTCATTGTCAGGTCAGTAAACCTGGCTGGAAACACTGGCCACAAAACCCCCTATGATTCATAATTACTAGGAATCATTTCCTGAAAGTGTTTATCAAAGGCTTAAACAAACTGTAAATGTATCACATGCAGTATGCTCACCGTGGTAGGGAAGTCATACTGCAAAATGAATAAATGATCAAAGGATATAAAGGTTGCAAAACTGTTGACAGATTTTCAAGGTATTCTACAGGATTGCTATAAAAACATCTTATCTCAAAAACGCGACCACCTTTTGAAATGAAATTTTCACAGGTTAGTTTTGGTGTATATACATGTATCTACATTTACATAGGATTAAAAACAAAAACCAAAGGTATACTTTGCCTTTAACGATACAACAGGAACTCTCTTGCTTGTCAACAAACTCCTTATCTGAACTGAGGACATTGCCTTCATGGAGTGAGCTTGAGTAGTGTTCTCATAGGTCTCAAGAACAAGACACTTTACTGTAAATCAATTATCTTCAGCCAGGTGTGTTTTATTACATGAGTGTGTTGTGACAGTATTAATGAGAAGGGTAATCTCAGGTAATCTGGCATTCCTTTCAACTAATTCTGTATCTTTAGACAGTACAGAGCCATTCTTCATTACGTGTGTGACAATAAAGTTAGAAATTCTCTGATTGTCATCTTTTCTGTGCCTCTAAAAAAATGACCTCTGTGTTTGTGTGTAAATAGTACTTATTTTATTGACCCCAAGTAAAAAAAAATTTTACTTGGCTTTTTGGGGTTTACTTTTTAACTTCGAGTCAGAGGTCAAATAAAGGTCGGTTGCGTGTGTGAAATCAGTCAAAGACTGAGTTTCTTTCTAAAATCTTGGTGAGTTTGAAATTGCTGAAAGGTTCGTACTTCTTGTTGCACGACATTCATTCAGAGTCAAAGTTAATAACATTAATAATCAAATTTAAAGCCAAGCACACCTGAACCTTATTAATTAATTACACTTCTGTGATTATGTTGGGTTTCGTGCGTGACATTGGTCAGCTGGGCGTGTGACGCCCAGTGCTTTATTACACTTTGGCCGATCAAGAGAATAAACATCAGCACTTGCCCCTGTGTCAGAAATGAATTAAATGAATTAAAAATGAAATGAAACTACTGTCTTGACATAACTTTCCTCCCTTTTTTTGTTTTGATCACTTCAACATTTCATTCCAGAAAAATATTGCAAAAAAGAAAATCTGAATAGCATAGTACATGTACATGTATGTACTGATTTTTTCCATGCATAGTTTGGGCATGTGATTTGTCAAGATTGTTCCCAATTTCAGATTTTTTTCACAAAATTTCCTTGAGATGTCAAATTTTCTTGAGAGAAGTAAAGCAGGCAGTCATAAAATTAGTCCACAACATTTCCAAACATGTAGTTTTGTAATTCTAGGGGATGCACAGAGTCTGCAAACCTCCTGAATTGTACCATCTGAGATGTCAGGGGCCAAGAATAACAGGGGAGACTCTGGCCACTAGCCATTTATTTATTTAGTATTTTTCACGAATTTCCACATTTGTCAAATCTCATCCCTGCCTTCCCTCTTTATAATGTAATCTGTACATGTATGTACGCTCAGTACGTATTAGAGCACAAATGTATACAAGTATCATTGTTACAAATAAAGCCGGTGAAAGGAACCCATGCTGAAATTGGAAGATGAAATCTAAACCACTTGCACTGCCGGTTAGTGGCTTATAATCCAGGCTCCTCTTCCTGTGGGACCGTTCCCTGACGGGATACCGGGATACCGGAGGCATCTTCAGTTACCGAGTCCTTCCTGTCAACGTCCAATTTGTAAAATGCCATGGGTTGTATCTCGCTGTGGAGGCAGACAATTTACGTCTGAATTTGTTAGACGTGTCTGTGTGTCTTTGTACTCGCAGTTGACGGATAGCTTTGTGTAATTGCTTATAAATGTACTGTCAATAGTTGTCGGCTTTTGTTGGCCTGTCTTTTTCTTTGGGTTGTTTACATGTACATATCTACACGTACACACTCCTCCAGTTGACTTTTGCATGCGATATACAAATGTACGTCAACATAAGGAAGGGTTGGGTGCACATTCGTTGACAAACTGCACATTCGTTGACATATGATTAAACAGTTTTCAAAGAGAGCTATGGAACATACAGTACTGTATCCATTTGTTGTTCTATATATCCCATGGAGAGATCATGTTCATGTTCGTGTTTCCTTCCTTTGAATATTTAAATTAATAAATCTAGTAATAAACCGCAATGGGAATTGACTAGGTCAACTTTAATAATGTTGCCGCTTCCCAGGTTGTAATGTACACTTCGGTTGGATCCCTGGCTATACTGGAGTTACAGGTTGACTAATGGCTTCTGACTGGTTCTCCCCCTCACGAAGTGACGTATGTGTTTAGGACTGTATTACTAATTAAAATAGTTGCAATAATGAAAACACTCTGACAGTTATGCACGAATAAAGTATTCAGCTTTATTTTTGTCTTAAAAAAATGAAACAAACTTGTTAAGAATACCCTTAAGCAGCAGTTTGAAAAATAGTGCAACTTCAATCGCGATTTTCTCCAAACACGTTTTTAGGGGCTGTGAACAAGATAGGTCACTTCGTGGTACACGTGACGTAAGTCCTGAGTAGCAATTTATGTTGATTTTCTAGTAGCAACTGAAATATTTTCTGTAGCATTTTTGACAGTGTAATAAATACACTGTGAAGTACATGTAAATGCAGTAATGCATGACTGATTGTCAGTCACTTACATTTTTGTACAATGTACAAGTCCATGCTTTTGCAACCCCCCTCCCCCCCTCCCCCCCTCCCCCCCTCCCCCCTCCCCCCCCCCCCCCCCCCCCCCCCCACACGCACACAATAGAACACCAACAATAAAACTACCTTGCTAAACCAATGTTTGTATATGGGAACATGATATTTATTGAGTATCCATTCCATGTATTTTAAAATAATTTTTTCCCCTTTTGAGTCATAACAAATAATACACAAGTGCCTTCTTCTACTGACTGGTCAAAACTCCGTCATTTCACCACTGAATGAAGCATTGCGCATTTACCAATACACTAGATCTGATGTCTAACATGTGTCTAATCTTGAGAAAGTTCGGTTGGCTGACTGGAGTCGACTAGACTAAACCATAGTCGATCTACATGTCGATGTCACTCGAACGCTGCATGGTTAAACTACATTTACATTTAGCTAGTTCAACCGGATCAACCTAGCCCCACTTTGTGAAGATGGCAGTTAGGTTACGCATGTACATGTAGTCCTCCATGGGTTATTTGTTGTTGCCATATTGTGACGAATCAATCGACTAAACGCGATCGAGTGAAGCACAGACCACGCATGCGTGTTTTAAATGGCAAATTGACTAAAGGTTAGCACCCGAACTTGCTCAATGTCAGTTAGCTCAATACATGTATGTCCTTATGATGGGCCATTAAGCCGTAGGTTCCGTGTTCTAGGGTATCAGTGCACGCTAAAGAACCCAGAACACTCATCGCAGAAGGGTAGGGGTTAACCCTGGTGTTTCTGGTTCACACAGCAAGCATCCTTGTTTACAGGTTTCCTCATGTTTGCGAGCTACAGTGATTAAGTTCACTTATGAGGCATCCTTGGTTACATTGCCAGAAATATATTCTAATAATGATGATAATAGTAATGATTGCGCCGTTTAATTGCCCAAGTTGAGATTAAAAATCAAGACCATGTACAGTGTGCCCAGTCTTGGGCACCAGAGCAGGCATGATATTCTTCCTACTTATACATGTAAAGCCGTGTTCGCATTGGATTAATGTTTTACCGAGACAGTGGTTAACATTCCAAAAGGGGAAACTTACCAGCGTCCGCACTTGGATTAATGACGTGGGTAAACTAACCGACACGATCAGTAAAAACTATACCGACTAACTTAAGACAAACACAAGAGGGCGCTATCACAGTGACCTTTGACCGGGGTGCATGACAGCGAGAATGCAATGAGTGCAACCGAGCTTCCGTGTAAACACGTGCGTGTGTAGTACGACGTGTCACCTCACGATCACGTAGCGCGGCGGGTGATCGGGGGACCGGATGTGGCTTTTTACCGGGACGGCTTTTACCCTGATCGCGTTCGCACTGGACTTTTTGGCTCGGTTAAACTGACCTGGTCAATTTAACCGAGCAGACGTGGGTCGGTTAAACTACCCATTCGGGTCGGGTAAGTTACCTGGGAGGGAAACTTCCTGGGCTGTTCGCATTGGACTTAAAATGGTTAAATTACCCATTTGCTCGGTTAGTTTACCCAAATTAAGTCCAATGCGAACAGGGCTTTAGTCTGATTTCCAATTAAATAGCATGAAAACTAATACTCTTTCAGTGCCAAGGTCGTACATGTACAAAAAAATATTTTGTACTCAAAAAGTGTCATCATCAATCGCACTTGTACGACCCATAATATTTTAGAATTAGAATTAGAATTTTTATTGTCCGCATCATAAAAATACAGAAATTTGGTTTCCATTGGCACAGAATAAAACATTCATTTAGTTAAAAACATTAATTTAGCAACGTAACACAGATAAAAAGGACATAAATATAAACAAATAAATAAATAAATAAATAAATAAATAAATAAATACACATGTAGTTGTTATCACGAATAGGCAACATCACTCAAGAAATACTATTGACTTTGGGAAGTACTGTACCAAGGCACCACAAATCAGCAAGATACATTTTGTTTGGTGAGAAAGACTTGTTTAATTTTTTTAATACATTTTCGAAAATGTTTTAGGTGCAAAATGTGAAAAAGAAGTGGGCGCTGAAAGAATTAAAAACCTATACCATGTAAGCCAGGCCTTGCACTCTTTTGTCAGACATTTATCCATGGGCCAAATATTATGACTGGCCATACATTGTACAATGTAACAAGAGGTCACTTTAAAATCTTTAAAGCCAATAGACCAGGGGTGCTGGCTAGTATTGTTGAAATTGAGTTTTTATTTAGAGTCATTTCCATGAAGGAATTACAGAGTGGTAGCAGTGAAAATGTCCCCATGTACAATGTAACCTACATGTACTGTCTCAGAGAAAAAAATAATGCTTATTTGCTCGGTAAGCAACAAGTAAGTAATTGTTATTAATGTTATTTTGTTAATCGTTCAGAAAGAAGCTTTTTCCCATCAAACAAACAAAAAGATGAGATAATGTCTTTATTTTCATGGTTGTTTGACAGGTTCATTTATGAGACAGTTTGTTTCAACTCTGTCAGAGTCCTCAGTGGACATATTGACAATACGGGATCCTCTCCGGTGTCATTCCCCCTAGCGTGTTATCCGATACACACTTCAGAAAAAAGAAGGGGAGAAAAAGATTTTTTTTATACACTTGCCTCAGAAATTGGTTTTCAAGTGTTTAGATAGCTGATGCCAGGGACCAGGCATACAGCTTCACTTGTACATCAGTCATTGAAGATGGTGGGGATTTGGGTGCTAGGTTTCAACCGCCCCCCAGGGAGGTTGATGTTGAAGGGGGGGGGGGGGGGACTGCAGGAATGATTAAGATGGGAAGTGTACGTTGACATTTGGCAGTGGTGCTGAAAAGTGATTTAGCATTTAAACATGTATCTCAGGTTGGTTTGATGCTCTTGTGATAATATTTGTAGTGCAAACAGTGGGAAGTTATAAACTTGGAATTGAAGCCTTTTAATGAGCCTCTTGAATATAGAGCCTCTTGAAGTGTGTTATAAACCTTACCAAAATTTCCACTTCATTCCAATTGGATATTCAGTTGGAAAGAGTTGGATTGAGCATGGAGGTGGATTGAGTTGGTAATGAGTTGGTGTGAGTTGGCTTGTATTGGGGTATAAATGGGTACCTGCAAGGATAGAGGTTGATATTGTGTTTGAAAAAGCCTTCGGAGCGCCACGGCAGCCCAGGACTGTATACTCCCCAGGGAGCTGAGAAAGATTAAAGGAATGTTATTGGCCCAATGACCAGGGCACTAATGTAAAGCGCATTGATGCAAAATACGCCGAAGAAGTTTGATGAAATCCATACAAATAGCACTAATGACCTTGTAGTCCTGAGCTGCTGATTATACATGTTTACTAATATTCTGCTTTTTTATTTCTTTTCTTGTTTTTCTTTCTTGTTTCAGAGTTCTAGAAGGAAATGGTCTTACTATTATACACAACCAATGTGATCCTTATGCAACAGTTACTTTCCGGTAAGAAAAAACAGATCAGCTTGTCTCAAATGTTGGAAGTTTATTATCATAACGATCTGGCTGCAGGAGAAACTGACATCATACTACACCGAGCACCTGTCTTTGGACATGTGATATCAATTTTTAAGTTGACAGAACCTTATTCATGCTTTTTTTATTTTTTTTTATTTTATGAACTTGATCACCATTGCAGTAGAGTAACTAGTGAAGCCACTCCCCCCCCCCAAAAAAACACAATTTGAGTGAATAAAATGGTTTGACATATTAAATATCCCCCTTACCAAATTACATGAATGACTTCTTTGCACCGCTTGTCCCCCCCAACCTCCCCCCCCCCACAAATTAGGATTCCTGGTTGTAATGCCACAACTTGTCAAGTTTGTTTCTTGAAGTTGTTTTGTTTTGACCAATGCAGTTCTGTTTTTCTCTTTTTTTATTTTTAGTCATTTTTATAGCAATTGACCATTATCAACTTAAATTTGTATCGCTGCCTTTTTAAACACCTCACACCTCCTACAATGTACATACAGTATGTACATGTTCCTCTCGTGTCAAATCCATAGGCTCTCTTTGGCAATAATGTCACCAACAAAATAATTCATTCATTTTTGTAATCGGTCTTATGCGAATGATATCATATGATGGAGGCGCCCTCTCCTAGAGGTCAAACGGAGCATTGGCCAATCCCGTGCACCGCGCGTACAATTCTGCGCGTTTCCATTGTTTCATTATCGTATTACCTCTAAGATAGCGGCTTGACAACGTCAATGCATAAAGGTCAATTACAAATGGCAGAGAGTGGTCTACATGTACACTTCCCTTTAATTGTGCAAGGATCTTGATTACCTGATACTATGGCCGAGGTATCACTAGCTGTTTTTCATTTCCTCTGACTGGGCTTCAACCTTGTTTGTTATCTGGCGTGAAGATCTGATTGCATTCTAAGTGATTTACATGTTGTAATGATTTTTTTCTTCTCTGGGAATGATTCCAAAAATCAGAGGTACAGTAAAATGGTTGGGCTGTATTGTTCACATGCACATGTAATGGATCCAAACTCTCACTTTTGATTTTTTTTTTATTGCAAAACAAGGTGTGTTTTTTTTTGTTCTTGTGTGAAAGATATGGTTACATAGTGTTTTTATCATACTTTATTTTTTTAATGTTATCTGACAAAATTGACAACCATCAAGTAATTAAGTAGAACAAGAAAGCTATGGTTAGTTATAGGCCTACACATACACATGTATTCAAAAAACAAGTTTTTCATGGAATGAAACTTTTACTGGTAGTCGTGTCTGCATGTATTTTTATCTGTTTGAGTTGGCATTATTATGGTTTCTGTGTTTATTATTTACTCAACAGAAACGAAACCAAAAGAACAAAAATACGGAGGAAAACGGTGAACCCTTGCTTTGATGAAGCGTTTCACTTTGAGGTAAAGTACATTGATTCAGGGTCATGTGATCATTGTTGAGGTTTGTCTGTGTTAGTCAGACCGATTCAGGGTCAGGTAGTGTACATGTGGCATTGTTGGTCTGTTTTCATTGTATACAGAGGCATGCGATGAATGGAAGTATGAGTCTTGTCCTACAAATGTAATTCCTGTATTGAATTTTTGTTCTTAGTGTAGTGCTACAAACTGTCCCGACTGTACATGAACTACATGTAGTCAAATTATGAATTGTCATTAACTGGTGTACTTTATATAATGATTAAAAAAAAAATTAAAAATTATCAAACCCCCCAAAACCGTCTTGTCCTAATTCCTGTATTTACTTTAGTTCTTAATGTAGTACTACAAACTGTCCTGACTGTACACGAACAACATGTAGTCAATTTATGAATTGTCATTAACTCGTTGACTGCCGCCTACGAGTATATTCGTAGTAACAGGTGTAACGGATTCTGCCACTACGAGTATACTCGTAGAGAATGAAAGGCTTTTGTATAGTGAATTGAATACACTGGCATCGCTGAGAACGCAACAAATACGCTTCTGGCAGTGGTGAGGACACATCATCAGAATTTGTATGCTACAACATGTAGACACCAAAAAAAATACCTATTTGGTATGCGCGCATGCGCACCACACTTAGATGCTTGGCAAATGGGATGCCCCTACGAATTTATGACCGGCAGTCAACGTGTTAACTGATGGTGTACTTTATATAATGATTAAAAACAAAAATAAAAATTATCAAACCCCCCAAAACCGTCTTGTCCTAATTCCTGTATTGACTTTAGTTCTTAATGTAGTACTGTACTACAAACTGTCCTGACTACACAACTACAATGTATTCAAATTATGAATTGTCATTAACTGGCGTACTTTACATTCCATGATTTATTTATCAATTTTTTGCTAAAACTGCCCAAAACCCCAATTTTCCATGAAACAAAATGTTGTTTTTTAATTTTAGTAGATCTGTCTTATGTTTTCAACCTCAAAGCTTCAATATGGTAAAGGAAACAAAACAACTGTTTAAATCATTTGAAAGATAATTTAATTTTTTACAAAATGAATCAATCTTTTAATACGCACAAAAATAATCACAACGAAAGTTATGTTAGGATTTCTAGGTACAGTAGAAAATCTGTTCACTTCCCGTGCCCCATTCCCGTTCAAGGACTAATGACTCGATGTTTACTTGTGTGCGAGTGCTATAATTTATTTATTTATTTATTTTATTAACGTCGTCTTTAATAAGGGTAGGGTAAACTCCAATCAGCACCCAGCACTGCTCTCCATGGAGGCCCTCAGTACAAATACTGTATTAGTTAAAAAAAACAGTACACCATCAAAATTGGTGAAAGACACCACGGTCTCCATTTTTAAAAAAACCTATAATTTGGCAAAGGAATTCTGGATGCCCAGAAATGCATACACTGTACAAATACCACATTATGTTTGCAGCATCATTGATGAAACCCCCTTTAGCCCTTGCCGCTGAATTAATCTACATGTCTGTGGCTAAAGTGTTTCCACTTCATATTGTGACAATCAACAGGAATCCTTTACCTTTTACCATCTCTTCAATAAAACGTGCTTCTGGGCATGCTCTAAAAATTTAGCGGGAAACTTATGACTGTCCCTCAAAGTGGCGAAACCCCACGTTTCAAAGAGGTTGATTTTAGCGATGGGGAGATGGAGACGAGAGTGAGCTGAAGAAGCGAGTAAAAGCTGAGAAAGGATGTACTTTATTTTTATCTATTTATTTTTTTTTTTTTTCCCTCTTCAGCTCCTAAGGGGAAATGGCACGGGTATGACCGGGGATTCAAAGAATAACTACAGCTTACAAGAGGACATCAATAAATACGAATTGAAGTAAGTCGGGGGAATGGGAAATTTCAGACTTTTATCTTAATTCAGATATGTTTTGTCTGTTTCGTGACTAATGTAGCTGTTATTTTCTCCATGTAAAAAAACAAATCCTGCTCTTTTAGCTGCGTGTTTTGTGGCGAGGATACCTTTTCCGAAAGCTTTTTGGAATCTATGTATCCCCAGGGGTTGTTAAAATGTCATCATTTCAACGTAGCACTGTTTGAAGCACTGTTTTAGACATTTTTGTAAGCGATGACTCTCACACTACATGTACATGTACATGTACATGTACATGTACATGTATGTAAGAATTGTCTTGAACGACACAAAGCATCCCTTATTCTAAAACTTATAAAATGTTATTAAAAATATATATGATTTAAATAACATAATACTAATCCATCCTCTGATTTGGATTGATTACATACAGTGCAAGTGCTACCACCCACGGGGTAGGGTGGTGATAGGAATACAACACAAAAAACTCATAACGTTTGAGTTCACTTGACCTTTCTTAGGTTTTTGGAATGCTCCATTGTACATGTAGGGATAAAAGTAATGCATATGTACATTTTGTAGTATTTTATTTCACCTTTTTTGTTATGTGGTAAAAAGATTTGAGCCTTTGTCTTAAATATAAAGTGCTTTTGTCCACCGTTTGTTTTCAGATATTTTTGGTGAATTCATACACGTATACATTGTTGTACATTGTGTGTTTTTTGTGTGTGTGAACTTGCTGTTTACATGTAGATGTTTTGCAATGAAAGAACTGAATATACACAATGGTGTATACAAATACTATTCTTTATTCTCGATGTATCTAAAACTTATCTAAAATCGTTGCGGCCCCACTGCCAATAGACTGTGCAAGTCTCGCGCGTAATCGAACTTCCGGGACCATAGTGGTCCCAACCATATGGAGTTTTACGTGGGCGAGATTTTGTTTCGTCAATTATTTTAGTTTAACGTAGTTTATGACCTAGAAAATTATACATGTTGTTGGGAATGTAATACTAAGTGATAACAAAATATGAAAGTAAAACCAATTCAACAATATAACGAAGAAAACCCGAGAATTAAACTTGACCTCAGCTTCCGGTTATTGCAAAAAATTAAGAATTTTGTGCTCGCCTCCGATCATAAAACTTACGTAAACGCTTGTTTTGGATGCGCAATTATAATTGCCAGATACTGTAATTGCAAAGCAAACCCTTTTCATTGCAGTCTATGGTTGCTGAGACGTCAGCATCCTCTTTAAACTGCGATACGGGTCCATTTAAGACCCGTTTGACCTTCAGGAATCCGCGTAAGGGGTTTCTAAAAAGTTAACATCAAATAGGCATCCTTGTTATGGGGCGCCGTTTGTCAATTAATTGTTTAGCGTATTTTTGACGTGTTTTTACCATGGTTTGTAATAATTAGATGTAAACCATAGAAAGTGCTGTCAATTTATTTTGTGGTTTACATACCATAAATTTACAATCAAAGCTTATAAATTATGGTTTATAAACCATGAAAATTGAATCATCATAAAACATGGTTTATAAACCATGGTTTATAAACCATGAAAATTGAAGCGTCATAAAACATGGTTTACAAACCATGAAAATTTAAGCACCTTCAAAACATGGTTTATAAACCATAAAAATTTAAGCATAATAAAACATAGTTTACAAATCATGGTTTATAAACCATGAAAATTTAAGCATCTTCAAAACATGGTTTATAAACCATGAAAATTTAAGCATCTTCAAAACATGGTTTATGAACCATAAAAATTTAAGCATCAAAACATGGTTTACAAATCATGGTTTATAAACCATGAAAATTTAAGCATCTTCAAAACATGGTTTATAAACCATAAAAATGTAAACATGGTTTACAAATCATGATTCATGGTTTATAAACCATGAAAATTTAGGCATCCTCAAAACATGGTTTATAAATCATGGTTTATAAACCATGAAAATCGTGTGTTCACAAATCATGGTTTATAAACCATAAAAACGTGTGTCACAAATCATGGTTTATAAACCATAAAAATCGTGTGTCACAAATCATGGTTTATAAACCATGAAAATCGTGTGTTCACAAATCATGGTTTATAAACCATAAAAATCGTGTGTTCACAAATCATGGTTTATAAACCATAAAAATCGTGTGTCACAAATCATGGTTTATAAACCATGAAAATCGTGTGCTCACAAATCATGGTTTATAAACCATGAAAATCGTGTGCTCACAAATCATGGTCTTGTCAATTTTTCAGGTGCATTTTTTTTCTGAAACGGCCACGTGACTGTCACATGATGACCATGTGATGATTTGTTGGCAAAGAAAAATGATTGGATACCTCAACCATACTGTCTATGTACAGGCTTTGCTTAGTAAATCAAGAATTAAACTGAAAAAGGATATTATCGTAGTTATCTGGTCTCGCGACTGGATGAAGCAACGTATACATTTTGGCAACTGCGGTATGCCTCCCAAAGGTCGAATTTCCTTCGGAGTCATGTGATAGTCACCTGGTAGTCACGTGGACCCACGATGAAAAAATTGAAAAGGCGACGGACAAAATTGAAAAGGCGACGGACAAAATTGAAAAGGCGACGGACAAAATTGAAAAGGCGACGAACAAAATTGAAAAGGCGACGGACAAAATTGAAAAGGCGACGGACAAAATTGAAAAGGCGACGGACAAAATTGAAAAGGCGACGGACAAAATTGAAAAGGCGACAGAAAGGAGTGGCACATATGGAACACCATAGTTAAACGTAATCTCGTCTGGATCCAAACCCTGTTGTTTCTTTAATTTATTGTACCAAACTGTTGTTCTTGGAGTAATTCAACCAGGATTTGCAAGTTCTGTTAGTCCATTTTTTTGAGTATGTTTTCTTCGGTTGAATCTTGCAATCTAGCCCGAATTATTTGGTCTTTTATGTTCTTTTGTCTTTTGTAGGCCAACAGAGGTGGTACAGGGAAGAGTTTGTTAAGGAGATCACTGTCATTTATTAAGTGCCAGTGTTTAAACAGTGCACGTTTGAAATTAGAGTGGTTTCCTCGAGCCTCTGCCGGCATGCCGCATGGCACGCGGTGCATTACATCATTGCTAGCTCGCATGGGGAACCGATCAGAATTGGGAAGGAGGTTTCAATGAGACGATGTGAGCCGTATCCGAATTGGCGGCTACAGCTACAGCTACGGCTGTTGCTAAGGATGTTGCTAAGGATGTCCTATACTTCAACGCATGATGACGCGGAAATCTAGCCGTAGCCGTAGCTGTAGCCGTTAATTCGGACACGGTTTTTTATGGTTTATAAACCATGATTTGTGACACGTTTTTTATGGTTTATAAACCATGATTTCTGAACACACGATTTTCATGGTTTATAAATCATGATTTGTGACACACGATTTTTATGGTTTATAAACCATGATTTGTGACACACGATTTTCATGGTTTATAAACCATGATTTTGTGACGCACGATTTTTATGGTTTATAAACCATGATTTGTGACACGTTTTTTATGGTTTATAAACCATGATTTGTGAACACACGATTTTTATGGTTTATAAACCATGATTTTGTGACACACGATTTTTATGGTTTATAAACCATGATTTGTGACACACGTTTTTATGGTTTATAAACCATGATTTGTGAACACACGATTTTCATGGTTTATAAACCATGATTTATAAACCATGTTTTGAGGATGCCTAAATTTTCATGGTTTATAAACCATGAATCATGATTTGTAAACCATGTTTACATTTTTATGGTTTATAAACCATGTTTTGAAGATGCTTAAATTTTCATGGTTTATAAACCATGATTTGTAAACCATGTTTTGATGCTTAAATTTTTATGGTTCATAAACCATGTTTTGAAGATGCTTTATAAATTTTCATGGTTTATAAACCATGTTTTGAAGGTGCTTAAATTTTCATGGTTTATAAACCATGATTTGTAAACTATGTTTTATTATGCTTAAATTTTTATGGTTTATAAACCATGTTTTGAAGGTGCTTAAATTTTCATGGTTTATAAACCATGTTTTATGATGATTCAATTTTCATGGTTTATAAACCATGGTTTATAAACCATGTTTTATGATGATTCAATTTTCATGGTTTATAAACCATAATTTATAAGCTTTGATTGTAAATTTATGGTATGTAAACCACAAAATAAATTGACAGCACTTTCTATGGTTTACATCTAATTATTACAAACCATGGTAAAAACACGTCAAAAATACGCTAAACAATTAATTGACAAACGGCGCCCCATACCTTGTCCCAGAGTTTAAATTTGTTTTCAATAATAATATACACACTATTGTGATTGTTTTTTCAAAAGCTAAAACTTTTCATAAAATTGTAATGATTTATTTTTGTTCTTCAGATTTTGTCATGAGATATAATTTAAAACAAAGATTTAATTTCAGAAATAAACATGTTCTTCGTTTGACGTGTTTTCTCGTTCGGATACGCGCGAGACTTGCACAGTCTATAGGATTCAAACTTCTTCTAGCCACCGGGCTAGCTGGACGGTCCGGTGGTAAGACATCTGCTCTAACATGGCAAATATCTCGAGTAATATGCTGATGAATTTTATCTCAAAGGACTCGATGAGGAAAGTACAGAGTAAACAGTGCTGAATGCACATTGATGCGAGGGCAAAATTCAAATAACCTACATTGTATATTACTCCAGTCAAAAACTGCAGTGAAGTGCTCGACATCTTAGATTGTTTCACTCGAACCCTGTTCTATTTTCTTTTGGACTTCATCAACAGAATTGCAATGTGGAACTCAGCAAGTCTTGGCGAAGGTGTATTTATAGGAGAGGTTCGACTGGTATTAGGAACGATTGATCTGTCGTCTGGTGTACATAAAGCTTGGTAAATACAACTTACAATGATGTCATTTGAAAGATGTTTTGGGTTCTCAGCTGGAAACCTATTTTTCCAAAATACTTGATTCCTGCTGCAACCGATTTCACATCTAGATAATATTGATCTTAACTGCAAATCACTCTTAATCTCTAAGCAAAGTGTGATATCACAATACAAATCACTATGGTAATATCGACAACTCGTCTTAAGGTGGGTCTTGGTGCTTTGTGAAATCGAGTCCGTAGCTTAGCAGATATCGTACATGGGTTCTAGCTGGTAATCTGTTTTGTTGCTTTACAGAAATTATTATTTTGTACGTATACAAGTTCTTAGCAGGTAACCTAAGTATTTTGTTGCTTAACATGTTTCATTACATGTGTTCTTTAGCTGGTGACCTATTTCGTTGCTAGCAGATATCATAAAGCGTATACCGTAATCTTCGGAATATAGGCCGCCCGCGATATAAGCCGCTATGCCAAGAATTTGTCAAAACAAGATTTATGCGCCAGTGTATAAGCCGCCCGGCGTATAAGCCGCAGTAAGGGCCGCACGCACAGGGGGGCCGTGCGTGTTGGCGGTCCTTTGTGGTGATGTACAGTGACTAGCGGACGGCACAACAGTCACTGTACATCGCCACAAAGTGCGTCTTGCGTTGCATTAAAGTAAAAATGTACTGAAGTTAACATGTATCGATCGTTATTGAAATAATTTATGAGAATGGTCTGCAGTTAAGTGGGTCTATTTTCTTTTCGTAAATTTTGAATGGTGATATATTTTGGGGTAAATATTGCCGAGATCTCGATATTCGCGTGAAGTTTTTTCGAACGCGGAAAAACGGTTTTACCCCGCAGGGAGGAAGTGAGCAATTATAAACAAACAAGACTTGACTGTTTGATAAACTGCTGAGGTAAAATCACTGAATTTAATATTCATATTCCATGACAACAGAACGTCTTTACATTTTTATGTGCCCTTTTTCACTAGTTCCGACTCAATTAATGGTTTTTACCTCCACGATTGAAGGAACGTTGCGCGCGATCTCTGAAGCTAGTGCATCGCTTTTTATTCTTATACACGTGCACGTGACGTTTCATAGTCTTGGTTCGTGACTACACAAATGGAGCGTCGTGGTGTGGTAGCGGTTACGGGAATGATAGCGCCCTCGTGGGGTGTTAGCGGTTTAGAGAGCGGTTAGGTTTTCGTGACCACACAACTGGAGCGTGTTGGAACCGAGACTAGACGTTTCCCGAACACATGGTGATTTCTCACTAAGGGAATTTCCCTTGCACCCTCGCTCCCACGGATACACTATACATGCCGTTTCTTCATCCCCTGATAATAAAGTATAGCAAAGAGCAAGCACATCCGCGGGGTCAAGGTGATGAATACTATGGGATGGCAGTGGGATGGTAAGCGGCCTGTGGGAAGTACGTTCGTGCTCTGAAAATTATGAAGACAGACAACCATGGCTAGAACAACTTAACTACTGAATGGCTAACGCTAGTTAGAACGTAGATTTGTAACCATTTATGGAAAACGCAACGTTAATAAACAACACTGCATGGCGATACTACACTGGTCACCTGCTTCATTAAGTACGGTACACGCAAGCGATCACCAGCGAAAGTCGAAGCAAGCATGGTGGGCGCAAGTTTGACGACTCCTCAGCTCAAAAGATAAGCTGGGATTTTCAACAACATTTCGTAAAAACTATCACTATATCACACAGGCCATGTTTTGGTGGTATTTTTTTCGTTTTAGAAAATTGTTTCGTTGCAGAAATATTTTACAAACGATCTTTTTAAAAACAAGTTTTATTGCTCGGTGTATAAGCCGCCCGGGATATAAGCCGCCGAAATGTTTAAAAGGGCCAAAATCAATGTATAAGCCGCGGCCTATATTCCGAAGATTACGGTACTGGTTTTAGTCAGTCACCTGTTTTTATTTGTAAGCGGATAGTATACCTGTACTCGGGTTCTTAGCTGGTAACCTATTTTTGTTGCTTAGCAGGTATCATACATGGACATAGGATCTTAGCTGGTTACCTACTTTTATTGCTTAACATATTTCCTATGGGTTCTTAGCTGGTAACCTAATTTTGTGTGCTGAGCAGATTTCAGAGTCTGAGACCAGGTTAATTTAGTTGCCAATCCCAGCTTGCACTTTACAAATGTCACACTACTCATAAGTGATTAGTCTGGTTTTACGATTCACCATATCAGGTTGCCCTTTTTTTTTGAATTATTATATCAGGTATTTTCTGAAGCCAAGAGAAAACAGTAAGTTGGGCCGGACGGACCTCGGCTCGCTGAGAGTGCGTATTAACTATCAGCAGGATCATGTCTTACCATCACAGTACTATGAACCGGTCCGGGGTATTCTGCTTCAATCACCGGAGATCGAGGTAGGCTTCCTAAAAAGGGGAAAGGACTATTATCAAATAAGTATCTAATGCAATCTGGATAAGAGCGGCTACATGTCAGGGCACAAATTCAGGCAGCAAAATAGTTTGTAATAATAAATAACATTTGTACAGCGCCAAAATCTGCCTAAAATGACGCTCAAGGCCCTTTACAGAATTAAATAATATTAATAATAATAATAATAATATACATTTATATACGACATATTGGAGGAGCCTCTATGCGCAACACAAAACATAAAACAATTAAATGAAATATATAAAGCAATTTGTTACAAAAACATAGATTAAAACCACCGAACAAGGATATTGACAAAATAGGGAGACCGCCATCATAGGGCTAGATAGCTCAGTTGGTAGAGCGCCGGCACGTCAATCCGGAGGTCGTTGGTTCAAATCCCGCTCTAGTCAATTTTTCCTTGTTCAACCCAAAATCAAAAACATAGATTCAAACAAATGAGTATTTAAGAGTCCCTTGAAGATCTGAAGAGAGTCAGCTTGGCGAATATGGAGAGGTACATGTTAAGTCGTTCCATAACAAAGGTGCAATAGAGCTTGAAGGCTCTTTGACCATCAAATTTTGTTGGGGGGGGTGGTAAAACAAAAAGTCAATAAAACAGTACTGACAATTTATCCACTGTAATCTAATACAAAATTACTGGACGGGGCCTAAAAAGGTTTTCAAAATTCCCTGATCCACTTAAAACTCATGACACTACGAATTACTGAAAGAGCACTGTTACATGTACATGTATAAAGAGGCTTTGCTTTATAAAATAAAGAGTACAATCTGAAGTCCCCAATCGCAATCCTGCTTTATTGTTTCTTTGCTGTGCTTTTTTTTATTTATTTATTTTTTTTTTTTATGAGATATCGCCTAACTCACAAGGCCACGGACGGCCACTCAAGGTGAGGGCTACACATAACTGATTTGGGCTATCGACCCAAATCAATTGACACCAGGGGCACGTTGCCTCCTACTCCTGGAGCTGAAACAGGGTTACCCCCTTCACAGTCCTTATTAAGGATGTAGGCATGGGTATCATCCACTAGGAGCCTGTCTGGTAGAGCAGAATGCACTACCTTCCCAACTTTTTCGAAGCAATTATGGTTAAGTGCCTTGCTCAAGGGCACAAGTGTCATGACCGGGTATCGAACCCACACTCTGCTGCTGAAAACACCAGAGCTTACAATGTAGGTCCGGTGACCTAGACCGCTCGGCCACGACACGCTGTTCTCTTATAGTGCTCTTATGAAGAGCTAATTTGTCCAGTCCCAGCAATTTTGTTATAATGAGAGTCCATTCTGTGTTTGCGTTTGTCTCTTTTGGTGTGTTTCCATTTCTTTCATAATATCATTGTGAAAATAGAATTAGCTGTTGCAAACTGCGTACCAACCAAAAGGACCTAAATTAACCCACAGCATCCACAGCAATTGTCATGGTGCGCTATGCTTTTGCTGTGGTGCCCTTTGCCAAGTTCGAATACAAATTTACATTTTCCTCATAGAAGTGCTCCTTACCAGAGGGAAAACTGCTGTGCCCCTCCAAGAGCGAAGTTCAAGGCCTGAAGTCTGCTAGGGTCGAAACGTCAGGACATTAACAAATGTTTGCATAATATCATTGTAACTATTTAACAATTTGTATTGTCGGTTATGGGCATACGTTTTTCCCCCTTTTTTGTACAGCCTACCTCAGCCAGTGCCATCCAGATCCTTGGAGATCTTGTCAAAGATAAAGTGGAGGCAGCTAAGCCACTTATCCGCTTATTCCATCATCACAATATGGTCATTCCACTCATCAAGTCACTAGCACAACATGAGGTTTCAGACACAAGGTGAGAACCAACCACAACCAAAATATTTCTAAAGACACACCAGGGGTCGATTTCACAAAGCACTTAGATTCATCTTAAGATGAGTTGTCACAATTACCATAGTGATTTGTATTGTGACATCACTGTTTGCTTAGCAACTGCGATGGATTTGCAGTTACACGATCAATCTTAACTCTTTGTGAAATCGAGCCCTGGGGCCAATTTCATAGCACAAAAACTTGCTGAGCAAAGAAAAAATCTTGCTTAGCTGAAACAGGTTACCGACCAAAATTTCATAGAGTTCACATTGTTGCAACTGGTTCCCAACTCATTTTTGGGGTTAGCAGAGAAATTTGCTAAGCAGTGTTTCCTGCTTAACAGTATTTTGAAATTGGGACCAGTTTGTTCATCTTCCATTTGGACCTGAGTGTTGACTTGGCTGGGAAAATAGTTCCTCCATTTAATTTGATTTCATCTTTGATTGAATTGGTTTCAAAATCAATATTAAAGAGGGGCTCAAATGTCAAAGCGCTCAGTATTTTTCCTACAAGGTACACATGTATGTGGAGTTACGTGTTGAAGTATGAGACCTTTTCCTTTACATAGCACCATGTAATGGTTTACAAGGTGCTGTGGCGCAATATATGCAGCCAATCAAACCAGGAACACCGGGGTGAACAATGTACAATGTACTTTTTTTAAAGATAAAGTTCTTATGAAAATGGATAAGACAAATTACAAGTTTCTAACCCCAGGTTAAAACGGTGTAAAATGTATTTTTGTTTGATAACCTTCAAAGTGGATTTTTTTGTGTCCAAATCCAAAAACAGTTGATGATGTCACATTTCACATATGTAATCTGTACACTTTTGTACAAATATGTTTACAGTTCATTCCTGAATTTTGATGATATTCAATCAAGACAGCATTCAGTATTGAATTCGACCTTTTGACTGGCACATATTCCTCTTTGGAATGTACAGACCTTTGGGTTTTTATGTCGTAAGATGTCATGGTTTGTTCAAAAAAGGTATAAAATGAAATGACAATTACTCCATTTTATACGGTTAGAGACGTTTAATTATTTCCCAACTTTCATGAGGTTTCTATTTATAAAAATGAGCAGATCACAAAACTGAATTCAACCTTGGAGACCCTCTCCCCTATAAGATTTAAGCATTCTGCTTTTTACTGCTACAGGATTGTTTTAATGAAATAGTCACAGGTGATCACATGTAGTTTCTTTAAAAGCAGGCAGTTTTGTGAATGAATGTAGTCTCGGAATCTCCAGTCCTTTCATATAAAATTGGAAGACCTCTTTAAAATTTATCATACTGCTTTTTACTGCTACATGATTGTTTTAATGAAATAGTCACAGGTGATTGCTTGTTTTGTGAATGAATGTACTCTCGGAATCTTCAGTCCTTTCATGTAAAATTTAATAGTGAGAAGCACGACTGTTTGTTTAGACTTGTTGAAGTGCTCTCGTCTTTGTGAAAGTGTTGTGTGAGCAAATTCAAATTGAACCTTGAGAGTCGAGACGACTCAAAGGCATCTTAAACTAAAGCCTCCCCGTGCAAAAATGTAGAGACCCATTTTTCTCACACTAATGTCATCAGATGTTTTGGATGTTGACAAATTTTGCACTGGAAGGGTATCAAATACAATGGTAATTTACACCATTTTTATGTGAGGGTCGAGACTTGTAATTTTTTCCCCACTCACATAAGAACTATATCTATTGGGAAATGATTACACCAGAGAATTGAATTTGTCATTTCCCTTCCTATACTTAACAAGCAAACACTTAAACTCCATGAATTATAAGTACATCGAGAAAGCAATTTTACCATGTATTTTTGGGGAACAATTCTAATGAAATTTTGTAATGAAAAGCCAAAGTGTTACTATCCATCTAAGGTGTCAAGACATAAGTGTGTACCATCATCACAAAATACAGGGAAGTGTTCAAGTAGACTGGTTACCAATGGTACATTGACCTGCTTTTTTATCTTTCTACTTGGTGTCCACTGGGAACTAGCCTGTCGGGGTTGTGGGAGGTCTCATATTACTTTTCCATCTCGATTTAACCAAATAGATGCAGGGGGATGGGATAAATTGACTGTAAATGACATTCAAATTACCAGCCTCTCCACTCTCCGCTAAATCTTGTGGGACCCAAATCCATGCCCTTTGCATTTTTATCAAGCTATGAAAAAAAGCGGAGAGAAGTAATACTTCCTTCTCTTTGGCAGCTTCATATAGCCGGTAAAATACATATTATAGTGTGAATTTACTTCATGCATGTACATACATGGTCTTGCTGGTATGAAAGATGCAGTATTTGTCTTTTTGCTGTTTTCCTGGGTTTTTTGTTTTTTCCTTCTTAAAGGGTCTGTATACGTTTGGTAATGACTCTGAAAATTAATGGCAATAAAAACTTACTTGGTAAGAAGTACAGCAGCTTTGGGTAGTATAATGAATTTTGAGAAACTTTTAACTTCAAAGTACTACGGTTATGGAAAAATATATCACTTTTTATTCCCCAAAAATTTGAATCTGAGAAGCGTTATGGCCATAACGCTTCTCAGACTGTGTATTCATATGGGGAATATTCTTCCTGCGTGGAAATATTCGCCTCGGTTTTTCGGTGATATCTCAAAAACGCGACAACCTTTTGAAGTGAAATTTTCACAGGTTGGTTTTATTGTATATACCTTCATTTATATAAGATTAACACTATCAGTAGGCTCCAATTACCAAACGTATACTGCACCTTTAAAGGAAGGTATTGGTAAATACTTCGTAAATAAAGTAGACATTAGGTGTTTGTTCATTGGACGAACACAAAGCTGTTCCCCTTTTAATTTATGATTATACAATCCAAACCCTGAACCTGTCCCTGAATTTGAGGCAATTAGACCACCACCCTAAACCCAACACAAATCCTCAATTTGACTCTAAAACTGTGCCCTGAACCCTAACCATAAAGCTGAAGCATGTTCATTTTTAAATACAATTTTACATGTTGTGTATGCTACAAGATAGCAAAACATTACATGTATTAGTTATAATGATATGTGGTTCAGGAAATATGATTTTCTTTTCTTTTTTGAATGTGAGAAACAATTCATGCATGAATCGTTTCTCAGATTTCTTGAGAGTTGTCTGTTCATGAGTGCTGCGGTCAGAGATGCAGTTGGTATTAATATAAAAACAAATATGCTTAATCTCATTTTATTACCAACCCCCCCCCTAAAAAAAACCACTATAATAATAATTATATATATTATGTATGGTACCAAACACAAACAGGTCTTCCTCGTTTGAACAAACTCTGAACTGACGGTGTTTATAAACATCATACGCAAACCCACTGAGATGAGAAATAATATGAACCCCTTTTCTTTTCTTTTCCTTTCCCCCCGTCTCCCTTGTTTGGATGACATCTACAGCGACCCCAACACAATCTTCCGGGGGAATTCCCTCGCCTCCAAGTGCATTGACGAGTTCATGAGAATGGACGGACTCCATTATCTGTACGACACCTTAAGAGATCTACTGGAGAATATCTACGAGGAGAAGAAGCCCTGCGAGATCGATCCATCCAAACTGAAAGATAACGAAAGCTTAGAAACTAACCTCGTAAGTTCACAGGAAATGACAAATGCATGAAAAGAAAATATTAATAACACGTACATGTATGATATTCTTTCTTCTGTCGTCTGATTCCTGATTTTAACCTCGTAAGCTCACAACCAATCACAGTAAATTACAAATGCATGAAAAGAAAATAATAGTAACACATACGATATTCTTTCTTCTGTCGTCTGATTCCCGATTTTTTTATTTTTTTATTTTTTGAAACTAACCCCATAAGTTCACAACTAATCACAGTAAATTACAAATGCATGAAAAGAAAATAATAGTAACACATACGATATTCTTTCTTCTGTCGTCTGATTCCCGATTTTTTTATTTTTTTATTTTTTGAAACTAACCCCATAAGTTCACAACTAATCACAGTAAATTACAAATGCATGAAAAGAAAATAATAGTAACACATACGATATTCTTTCTTCTGTCGTCTGATTCCCGATTTTTTTATTTTTATTTTTTTTAAAACTAACCCCATAAGTTCACAACTAATCACAGTAAATTACAAATGCATGAAAAGAAAATAATAGTAACACATACGATATTCTTTCTTCTGTCGTCTGATTCCCGATTTTTATATTTTTAAATTTTTTGAAACTAACCCCATAAGTTCACAACTAATCACAGTAAATTACAAATGCATGAAAAGAAAATAATAGTAACACGTTTGATATTCTTTCTTCTGTCGTCTGATTCCCGATTTTTTAATTAATTGTTTTGCCTTTGGGAAAATTCAGAAAAATTGTGATTGACTAGCCTGCAATGTCTCTGTGTATGTAGGTCTGCCTATGTTCTTGATAAAATGTTCCTACTTTTTTTCCCAAGGACCAAATCACATGCCTGTAATAACAAACCCATAAATACAATAACAATTACGTTCGATGGTAGTGCCAATGTACTTTAAGTATATGGGATTTGAGGCATGACTAGAGCAGGCTAGTTAAAACTTTGAAACCATTATTAAACAATTGACCCTGGGACCCGAGGGTCCCAAGAAATCAATGAAGGACGAGTTTCGCCTCATTGGAGGGCACTTTTAATTATAGGGCAATTAAGTCTGTTTGGGGGTGGTTCCATGGTAATTTCTATGCTTGAAAGACTTTGTCTAGTAGCATGATGATGGATAGATTACATTATGTTGGCTGCAGACCTTTTCTAATAAATAAAACTCAAGGTTTGTGTACAAAAGCATGTAGGCAAAAATCTGTACGTATTTCAATGGGTGTGTACAACTTATTATTTTTGGTGTGTGTGGACATGTCAATGGGGACTGCCGCCCGCAAATTTCATAGGGTCATGGTGACCTTAATAGTGAACTCAACCCTTATAGATGACTACACTATCTGAAAAAGGGGGGGGGGGGGTTCTAATAGAGGATTACATGTACATGTAGATGTAATATGACTGGATTTTACCGAACGGTCCTTATGATATTGACAGAAACAAAAAGTGTGCCTACCAAGATCGTCCCATTGTTTGTTAATTAAGAACTCACTCCGCGTCAGTGAAGTTAATAACAAGAAGTCCCCTTGATCCACTAAGCAAAAGTAGTCAGTCCCGGCCGATTCCTCACCTTCCGCCCAGGTAGTAGTTAATAAGCAAGATAGTTCTTTTTAAAACTAACTAGTCTCTCGAATTCCAAAATCTACTCATTGGCAGTAGAATAAGTAGCAAGGCAAGTTCTCTGAATGACAAAGTAGATGTACTTAAAGCTTGGGACACGTTTGAGCTGAATGACAAATCTACACAGCAAAGTAGATGTACTTAAAGCTTGGGACACGTTTGAGCACACTGCCACGATAGGAGATCGTTTCTTGGTCCATAGTGGATTGAATGAGCCTATACACTGTTTTCTCGAGGAATATGTGTTCCCTTTCTTCATATCAAAAACTCACCAAAATTAAGTGTTAAATTAATTTTGAAACATTCCTCCATTGAGCTTTGTACTCATTGTGCCTTCAGGAAGAACGGCAGGCATGATATTTAGCCCTTAGAAAAAAAATTAGGAGCATTTTGTCGAGTACAATGGCTAATTTATGTGTGCACATAGTGTGGGCTTTAATATTAGACTATTTAAAGCTTGTGTGTAACATTGGTAATTGTCAAAGACCAGTATCCACACTTGATGTGACCCAACATATACATGAAATAACAAACCTGTGAAAGTTAACTATAGCATTTCAAGCCAAACTATTTCATAGTAAGTTTTCCACCATGACCGTCTTTACCCCATGTAAGTTACGTGCAAATCTGTGAACATTTACATGTATATTTTTACTCTTCCCAATGTTGTACACACCCTTTAATAACAATTTTTTCTGATTTTTCCAAGGGCAAAGACATCGGACTAAAGTAGGAAGAATATCATGCCTTGAACAGGCTGTGAGGCTGTTTTCTAATCATTGGCCCATACTCTGTGATTATGAGATTCTGATTTTGTTGACAGGGAAATCTTCGGCAGTATGTTGAACAAGCCTACCAAGCCATTATAGACTCTGCTATGGGATGCCCTAGTGCCCTGTGTGAATGCTTCTATGCAATCAAGGAAGCTGCACAAAAGAGATTTCCAGGTAAATATATATGCACCGCACTTCTAGATCTTTTGATTGAACATGTGTCACATGTCGATGTCGTATTGCCTTATAATCTCATAAGATGTTGCTGAAGAAATTACTCCCTATCCTTTGTAACTCTTTCAGTGCCCACTTTTTTCATAGTTTTGAACCTAAAATGCCCAGCTTGTTTGGGTTTTTTTCGAAATTCTGTATAAAAAAATTATAATAATAAGTCTTTCTCACCAAACAAAATGTATCTTACATTTAAATGTAAATGTATCGTGGCCGAGCGGATAAGAGCACCAGACTCAAGCTCTGTTGTTTCTTTTCAGCAGAGTGTCGGTTCGAGTCCCGGTTGTGACACTTGTGTCCTTAAGCAAGACACTTAACCATTACTGCTGCGTCCTTCGGATGGGGCGTACATGTAAAGCCGTTGGTCCCGTGTGTTGTGTAATGCACGTAAAAGAACCCAGTGCACTTATCGAAAAGAGAAGGGGTTCGCCCCGGTGTTCCTGGTTTGATTTGCTGCATATTGCACCACAGCACCTTGTAAAACAATTACATGGTGCTATGTAAAGGAGAAAGTGCCCCACAGGGAAAATACTGAGCGCTTTGAGATGCCCATTGGGAGAAAATAAGCGCTGTATGGGAACTGCATACTATTATTATTTGATACATGTATAGTAACTTACAGGAAATGAAACCAGTGAGTTCCAGATCATTTCCTACAGACATGACAGAACTAATGACTCCTTGATTAGTATCGAATTTTCAATAAAATGACTTTCGTTTTGTTTGATACACATCTAAAACAAACAAAAGTGTTTAAGCATTGCTAAAATGGTGTTCTTAAAATAAGAAAACATCTTATTTCAATAAAAAAAAATCTTATGTCGCTCCCAAAAATCTTAACAGATACATTTTATAGGGAGTGACACAAAAATTGTTTTCTTGTAATAATATTTTTTTTCTTATTTCAAGAATACCATTTTTAGCAGTGTGTCTCTATGCTGTGGTAATTATTCACATAAATATAATATACCAGAGGGAAAACAAATAAGTAAAATTTTGAGTAATTTTCATTAAGATAAAACCACTGGAGAACGATTTCAGCATTAAGAAGATTTTTTTCATAAATGATGTTTGATATTACAAGTATAACCTGAGCAGATAGATACCTGCATCTTTAATGGCTATATAAATATTAATTGTCCAGATTGTTAATAATTTGATGAGTATAGGCGAATCTATAAGTGCAGTGTATTCATGAGGTTTATGGATACATTACACATCATTACAATTTGATGATAAAATGACTTTAAGGCACAGTACACGTTTGTTAATGACTGAAAATTAATGGCAATAAAAACTTACTTGGTAAGAAGTACAGCAGCTTTGGGTAGTATAATGAATTTTGAGAAACTTTTAACTTCGAAGTACTACGGTTATGGAAAAATGTATCACTTTTATTCTCCAAAATTTGAATCTGAGAAGCGTTTCTGTCAGAAACGCTTCTCACACTGTATTCCTATGGGGAATATTCTTCCTGCGTGGAAATATTCGCTCTGGTTTTTCGGTGATATCTCAAAAACGCGACCACCTTTTGAAGTGAAATTTTCACAGGTTAGTTTTATTGTATGTACCTACATTTATATAGGATTAACACAATCAGTAGGCTCCAATTGCCAAACGTATGCAGCACCTTTAAAGGACTTATTGTTTTTAAAAGTAATCCGCCTAAATGGTCGGCTGGAATAGTCTTTGTTTTGCAAAAACAGAACAGTTAAACTAGGGATGTTATCTCTCAGCAGGAATTGCATTATAGACAACATATAAATAGCGCCCTCAGTCTGTTGACTAATACTGTTTAATTGCACCCTCTTGCAGGGTTTCTGCAGATCCTTAAAAAGCATCTACACTTTTGTTGAGCATTTGTTTTGATGTACAATTTATTGTCTTGACCTAGTAAAGGTATTCTGTACATGGCTGATTACTTTAATCAAGACTGTTGCCATTGTTTATTTAAATTCAATGATGTCTGGGTCATATGGGGTTTTAAACCACTGCAATATCGTGCTAGACAAAGTTAGAGAGAGCTGTGCTTATCTGTTGGTTGCAACTTGATAAATGGTTGCATTTATGCACATATGAACCAAAACTATTAACTGAAATACAACAGCGTCGTCTGAGACTAGCATACAGAAACATCAAAGAACCTGTCTCTCAGCGTATCACCTGGTTACCAAAACATAGAAGGAGAAAGGGGAAGACAAAAGCCCAAGCGATAGACCTACAGATGTAGTTGCCAGGGACTTCGGGGTGCTTCCAACTGACCTTCCCAACTTAATGGGGATAGACAACAATGGGCAAATCTCAACAAGATTCTGACCTCGGTCGACTAGAGAGAGAGGTGCATAGATGTACATGTATGTAGTCCAGGGACCCGGGGGTTGGCCAGGGATGTAAACATGGCCCGATGTGATAGTCCCGGCTATGTCCCCCTAGTGGCCTGGACTTGTATTTTGTACGTCCCTGGCTGCACCCTTGCACTGGTATGTAGGGCAATTATTTTACAACCTGTTTCTGACCCCGGCATGCAGGCAATTATCACAACCCCCGCATAATTTCGGCATGCAGGGTATTTGTCATAACATTTTCTCAATCTGGACCCTAGCATGTACATGTAGGGCATGCATGGGCAAAAAATAATTGTACAACCTTGGAAAAGTCCCCGCTATTGTTCCAGTAGTGCGGGGCAACAAAATTGTACGCCCATGGCAAAGTTCCACTATATTGTCTGGTAGATTGGGGCAACAAAATTGTACAACCTCGGTCAAGTCCCTGTTTTTGTCCCGGTATGGCAGGGAAACAAATTGTATGACTTCAGCCATTAGTCCCAACTGTTGCCCTGGCTAGTGTGGCACATCCCAATCTTTGTCCTGGCTATTTTTTCTGAAGTACCGGGTACCCTAGGGCAGGGACTAGAATTGATTCGTGCATAAGGCTCAGATACTAACCAAATACAAAAATGTGCATAGGCTTCTGTACCAACAACCACTGTACTTTATCAGTTGTATTATGCTGTTAAATGATATATTTTTTTCATGTAACATTTCAGATGACTGTGATGTGAAATATTCGGCAGTCAGCGGTTTTGTGTTCTTAAGATTCTTTGCTCCTGCCATCCTTTCACCAACTCTATTTCATCTCAGAACAGATAATTATGTAAGTAGAATAAACATTTATCATTATCAGGCCCTATATTTGTCCTACTTTAATCAGATTTCCAATTTTTCACCCTCAGAAAATTCAGCAAAACTGTTACTAAGTAGCGTGAATAAAAGTCCATAAAAGCCTACATGAGCTTGATGTAGGTCAGCCCTTGTTCTCAATAGCATTGCCCTACTCTTTTTTTTTCAAGGGCTAAAAGTATCATGCTTGCAGTATGCAAATGGTCGAGTTTGTCAGCAGTCAAGTTGTCTCAAGTTGACTTGGTCGATGGAAGGTCGAGTTATCTTGTATTTTTATAATGCGTGCTGCAATTTTTACAAGTGGAACATTTTTTGTTTCAAATCCAAATTATCATCTGTTTACAAACAATCACTTGTTTGGCTTCGGCTCAGACTTACGGTCCTGTTTGAAGCACCATACTTACAGGTTATGTTTTCAAAATAACTGACAAAACCTAAGCCTGAGCCCAAGCAAAGTCTGTGATTTCAAAAAAGAATCATGTTAAATAATAATGCAGGGGGAGTTCTACAAGATAAACAACATATATAGCAGACAACTATCGCAATTTTGTGGACATTAGACTGCAAATCGGCAGGTAAAAATGGGGCCCAGCAAAGTTACCATGCTGTTAAGGTGTTGAGCTCTACACACTCCACACAAGCAAAAGATTTCAGGTTTTTTGTTGTTTTTTTCACTGCCCACTCTAATGCCTGGACTTTGTCCAAATAAAATAAACGGTGATTTCTTGCTTCCCTCTTGTTACAGGATGAACAAACTGCCAGAACACTCAAGATGGTATCCAAGGCAATTCAGACCCTTGGTAACCATGTGAATCCTGACAAACTAGTAAGTAAGAAGTGAGAAGTGGCGTTTGCTGGCCCGTACCAGTTGTTACTAGGCATTGTACGCCGGGCTAGTGTGAAGGGTGAGCCCTGTTTCATTCAGCTCAAATGGCTGACAATTGTGTATATCCAATGTTTGGCAGTCTTGTACTTATTCCTGTTAACCCTTTGGTGCACATGGCGGTCGCTAGCGACCACCAAAAACATGTTCAATTTGGACTTTGATAATTGGTCATAACTCAAAAACTACAGTCCCCATATATACCGCGCTCATTCGGTTGTTTAGAGCAATTGTTGAGCTTTCGTTTGATGTGATATTCAATAGGGGGCGCTATTGAAAAAAATCGAGAAAAATATGGTTGAAAGTTTTTTTGTTTTTTTCTTGTGATTTTGCGATAAAAAGTGACTATTATCTCAACATGGCGTCTCGTTTTGGGCCTGATCAAGCACTGGAATTCCTTAAAAATATATCAGATGATGAGATTCAAGATGATTCTGATTTAATGTAGAAGACGAAATAAGTGATGAAAACAATGACATGGTGAACGATGGTTACACAATGTATGACACATACGTGAATCGCAACAGAGGCATTCGAGTCTGGCGAGAACCTGCGACTATTTATCTCAACGTTTTTACATAAAAAATGCAGTATAATCCATTGCCATGGTAAAAAAATATAGGTTTTTTCAAAGATTATACCCTTGGCTAAAAATAATTCCACAGGTTCATATCTGTATCTCAATCGGGTAAAGCACCAAGCACCATTTTTAAATGACTTGCATTATTTCTTTTATTTTACATTTAAAACAATAAAATTAATCTGTGCACCAAAGAAATACGCCATATTTTTGACTGCGTGAGGGTGTACGTGAACATAATTTAGGTAGTGCAAAACAAGTAAACAAACAGGGGTTTTTTAATTTTGTTATTAGTACATGTATGTTTATGTATCTTGTCATTGATCCAGACTACGTACAGGCAATGAAAATAAGATCAAAATGTAATTATGATGCACGACAATTCCCTGCTGAAAACGCCCCCCACGCGGTCAAAAATACAGTCAATTGCAGGCTAACACATGTGTGCTGAAGGGGACCTTTCGAAGCTGTAAAACCTAGAAATCCATCCTTGGTTGTGACAGATTTTTTTGTTATTCATATTTTGTTTTTGCATTTTCTTCAAAGAGTAATGTCAACTGGAAGGAGGAATATATGAGCCCACTGTACACACACATTCTAAATGAAGCCCATATGGATGGAATCAAGAAGGTATGCAACAATGAAACTACTTATTATTGTGCCACATGCATATTCTCTACAGCCGGGTCCATGTTGGGTTGTGAACCCCTGGCCTGATTGTTTTCAAGGGAATAAGAGTAGGCGACGACGTCTTATATGGCCGTTTTGAACCTTGTAAGGTTTTAAACAGCTGTTACCACCGTCTTTTATTCCCATTCATGAATACAATTCCTTAAAAAATATATAAAAACCTTTTCAAAGTTGAGAACAAACCTGACAGTTTAGCCTGTGCCCGCCTTGACTCTTTTTTGAATTTCTATTCATGCTCAGTGCTACATGTACATGTAAGTAACTCCTTGTGCAAGTTTCAAGGTTGCACGCTTAAGTTTCAAACTTGCATGAGCCAAATAAGCTCAACTACCAACTTTTAGAGCTCGATCTTCAAATTTCACCTGTAAGAAGCTACTAATCTCACCAAATTAACATTCCATGGCAGCATACATGTACTTGTTTTTGGGGGTGGGTGTTGGACGTCAGATAGTCTGCATCAATCCATTAATTTTGTGAAAAAAGTTTCTGCTTTATTTATTATTCCAAACACGCCTGTCGGACATAGGTGTACACTAGAGGGTTAGGCATAAGACATTGGTTTGAACTGAGAGTACTGTGGTCTGCGTTATCGATGCCCACACAAATACACGCGTAATAGGTTTGTGTGATGAATTGTATTTAAAAATGATTTTCAAAATGTGAACGTTTTTCAATTTAAATTGATTAGTTTTCTCATATTCAATATTGATGAATTCACATGCCAGATTACTAACATTAGACATCAATTAATAAAACGAAAACTATTTTGTTTAATTTTGTTAGTTTTTAGAGGTGATCTCCTCATCAACCCAAGCACAAGTCAAGGCCATTGAAGTTCCAATAACATTGAAAGAAGGGTGAGTTGGCCATTAAGGTGCCAGTAACAGTACTATTTAAAGGAGAATGAGTAAGCCTTTGAGGTACCAAAAACATTAAAAGAAGAGTGAGGTAGCCATTGAGATACCAAAAACACTACTGTAGCCATCGAGGTACCAAAATCATTAAAAGAAGAGTGAGTTAGCCTTTGAGGCACCAAAAACATGGAAAGAGGAGCGAGGTAGCCATTGAAATACCAAAAACATTACTGTGGCCATCGAGGTACCAATAACATTAAAAGAAGAATGATTAATAGCCATTGAGGTACCAAAATATTAAAAGAAGAGTGAGTTAGCCTTTGAGGTACCAAAAAAAATTAAGAGAAGAGCGAGGTAGCCATTGAAATACTAAAAACATTACTGTGGACATCGAGGTCATTAACATTAAAAGAATCTGGGGGGAGTTAACCTTTGAGGCTCCAAAACATGGAAAGAAGAGTGAGTTAGCTATTGAGGTACCAAAACCACTAAAAGAAGAGTGAGTTGGGACATTTGAGGTACCAATAACATTGAAATGATGAATTTGACGATGGGGTACCTATATAACATTAAAAGAGGGATGATTTTGTGGTACCAGTAATGAATGGAATGTGAACCTCCTTTTACATTGATATGATTTGTTTAACTTGAGTTGAGTGGAAGCTAATTGCATTCTTGTGGGGTATATTAATACAATCCTGGCTCTATTGGTTTCCTTTCAGGATAATGATCAAGCGAGCGCAGGGAAGGAAAAAGTTTCTTGGATTCGGTCTGAAGAACTTCAAAAGGAGGTGGTTTCAGCTGACAAACCATGAACTGACATACAGCAAAACAAAAGGTAGGTGACAACTGTAATGCTACGGGGTCGACCATGAAGTCAGTAGACAGATTTTGTCCCCAACATTGAAAGCCCCCCCCCCTTTGTGAACTTAGAACAGGTGTTAAAACTATGTACTAAATACTATGACCAAAATTTTAGCTGATCTCTGCAGGGATCAATCATATTCATATAATCAGAAACATCCTTATTGGTTGTCCACAAATTAAGCTGATCTCTGTAGGAATTGATCATATTATCAAATACATCCTTATTTGTTGTCCACAAATTTAGCTGATCTCTGTAGGAATTGATTATAATTCATATTATCAAATACATCCTTATTGGTTGTCCACAAATTAAGCTGATCTCTGTAGGAATTGATCATATCAAATACATCCTTATTGGTTGTCCACAAATTAAGCTGATCTCTGTAGGAATTGATTATAATTCATATTATCAAATACATCCTTATTGGTTGTCCACAAATTAAGCTGATCTCTGTAGGAATTGATCATATTATCAAATACATCCTTATTGGTTGTCCACAAACTAAGCTGATCTCTGTAGGGATTGATCCTACTTGAATCAGATTTATTCTTATGGGTGTGACCACAAATTAAGTTGATCTCTCTAGAGTTAATCCTTCTCATTTAATCAGATATATCATTCTTGATGAGCCCACAAATTAAGTTCATCTCTGCGGGGGTTGATCCTTTTTAATTAATCAATTACATGTACATGTATATCCTTATTGGTGTGACCAAAGTTTAAGTTAATCTCTGCAGGGATTGATCCTTCAGATCAGATATATCGTTATTGGTGTGACCAAAGATTAAGTTAATCTCTGCAGGGATTGATCCTTCAGATCAGATATATCGTTATTGGTGTGACCAAAGATTAAGTTAATCTCTGCAGGGATTGATCCTTCAGATCAGATATATCGTTATTGGTGTGACCAAAGATTAAGTTAATCTCTGCAGGGATTGATCCTTCAGATCAGATATATCGTTATTGGTGTGACCAAAGATTAAGTTAATCTCTGCAGGGATTGATCCTTCAGATCAGATATATCCTTATTGGTGTGACCAAAGATTAAGTTAATCTCTGCAGGGATTGATCCTACTTACTTAAACAGATATTCCCTATTAGTATTGGTGTGACCAAAGATTAAGCTGACCTCTGCAAGATTGATTGGGTGGTCCTCACTACAGGAAACCTTCATGAATTGCAACTTTGTTTGTTGTTTATGTGAATTTTATTTAATATTTACTTTTATTTATTTGTATGTTACTATAATTTATTTTATTTGACTGTAGATTGTTTTTGGTATGGTTTGTTTAAAGCATGTTTTCATGGATGGGCATGTGTACCCTTTTGTTTTGATTATGACTTGATGAAACGTTCTCTTTTGTTATGTAACAGACAGCAAGCCTCTGTGTAGGATAGCAATCAACAACATTCTTGCCGTAGAGCGATTAGAAGAGGAGTCATTCCAAATGAAATTTGTAAGATTTTGTGTTTGTCTCCCTCTGCAGGTTTTAACTGTTTAAAGAGGGACTCCAAGGTCTAAGTCAATTTTGTGGTGCACTCATTTTCCAAAAGATAGAGTTTGTAATAAAGTAGAGAAAAGGTATAAGTCTCTAACCTCAGGTTAAAATGCTGTAAAAATTCATTTTGTTGATACTCTTTCAGGGTGAAGTTTTCAATGTGGCGTCATCAGACATCAAAAACAAATGGGTCTGTAAATCCCAAAGAGGAATTGTTGTGCCAATCAAAAGGTCAAATTCAATGCTGTGTTGATTGAATATCATCAAAAATGAGCAGAGAACTAACTCTCTCTCTACAAAAGTGGACAAACAGAATATTTTGAAAGGTGACGTCATCGAACGTTTGTGAATTTTGAAAAAAACGCACTTGAAGGGTATCAAACACAGTGGCATTACATCTTTTAAACATGAGGTTAGAGACTTAAAATTGTTTTTCATAAAGACTTGATCTGTTGGAAAAATGAGTGGATCTCAAAACTGAATCCGAACTTTCAGCCCCTCTTAAGTTTGCAGCCATGTCTTGACAAAATGATGAATTTCTCCATGGCTAGACGTGATGCTCGTGTCAATGGAAAACTAAGCAAGAAACTTCAATCATAATCGCTTGATTCTTTGGATTACGTTAAACTCTATATTCAGGATATTGTGTTTAACCTGCATGCATAAAGAAGATGTACATTTGTAGTGAACGATTAAGTTGTTTCTGGCATGGTTCGTTGGCATCTTGCTTAAAAGTGTATTGTAACTCTTTCAAAGTTATTCAGTACCGGGCATGTCTGATTCTTAATTTCCTTGTACTTCATGTGCCTACTTACTTAAACCAAACCAATTGAGTTTGTGATGTGTTATTTTGCACAGATGTTCCAGGTTGTGCAGCCAGAGAGGGCGCTCTACATCCAAGCCAATAACTGTGTGGAAGAAAAAGAATGGTAAATATATGCTGTCTTCAACTTCAAGTTTAAGTTTAGTTTTGTCAACCATTTATTTTCCAATAGATGGAGTCCTTATGAAAGTGGTGAAAAAACAGTTAAACTTAAACCGTTTACTTTTGTTGATATCCTTAAGGGCAGTTTTTAGTCAAAATATATGGTCTCTACATTTCAACAGAAAATTTGTATTTGATTCTCTGAATTTTGTTTTATAATTTTCAATCAAAATGGCATTGAATTTGACCTTTTGACCAAATTCGTATTGATGTCCAATGATGCCATGTTTCAAATTTTTCTCTGACATGGTATCAAAGAAATTGGCATTTTACACAGTTTTAGCATGAAGTTACAGACTAGTATTTTCTCCCCACTTTCTTAAGGTCTCTGTCTATTGGAAACTGAGTGCATCACATAATTGACTTTCACCTTTGAGCGCCTCTTTATAATTATAGTTTGGGTTTTATTATATAATGAAGGAGGTGTTTTGATCTAAGAGAATTACATGTATGTAACTAGATGAATTGGTCATGGAAACAGTTCTGTCTTGGCCAAATGCTATTATCATCAAGAAATTGTTTAACGTTACTTTCAAAATGTTAACTATATACAGTAATTTATCCAATCAGTTTCCCTTGTGGTTCATTACTCGAAGTTGCATCCTCATAGAATTTGTGTTGTGGCAGTCAAGTTGTGTGCACTTTGTAGCCAGGGGTCGATTTCACAAAGCACTAGGATTCATCTTAAGATGAGTTATCAGTATTACCATAGTGATTTGTATTGTGACATCGCTCTTTGCTAAGCAACTGCGATGGATTTGCAGTTACGATCAATCTTAACTCTTTGTGAAATCGAGCCCAGGCACCCTTAAAATGTACTGTTTAAGTTGCGTTGATCACGTTATCGTCATGTTGTGTTTTGTTATTGTAAAAAATGTAATAATATTAACTACAATGTATATTGTGACCATCATGTTGTAAACATTGTAGGCCTTTTTTAGTTTATCACAACGCATAACGTAGCAAATTTTGTTTCCTTCACATAGGCCTAATAGTATGTTCTGTTTTGATGATATTGTAAACGTTGTATTTTAGTTTGTATCGGCAAATTATTCAAGTCTAGACCATCATGTTGATTAATTTGAACAGCCGGTTGGGATGGTTTTGAATGTCAGTTATTAGTTAACAACTATTAGTATAATGTTTGACACCACAAACAATGCTGTTGTCTCTGTCACAGTGTAGATTCAATTGTGACTTTAGTTTTACTTACTGTGGATAAAATTATTCAGTCCTTAGGCCTAAAAAAAAAAAATGCTATGTTGGCGTAACCCGACCGACCCTAAAAATGT
This sequence comes from Leptasterias polaris, assembly GCA_037783415.1. Classification (NCBI taxonomy): domain Eukaryota; kingdom Metazoa; phylum Echinodermata; class Asteroidea; order Forcipulatida; family Asteriidae; genus Leptasterias; species Leptasterias polaris. Next base: position 8,834,593 of record JAZGTN010000040.1, on the reverse strand, counting down.
GGCCGACCCTGTATATTTTTATTTTTTTCAAGGGAAGAAATTTGATAATTAAATCGATATAAATTAGTTATAAATACGTTTGAAACAATTTCTGACCGTTTCTCATTGGTGTATTGTCTGACGAATAGCGTCTAGCGCGCGTGGAACTTTGGAGTGCACAATGTTTGACAACGAACATGCAGAAAAATTGCGCAGGCCCGGTAAACACATGTGTTGTACACATACGGAGCTGTCTAGATGCACCATGTACTGTACCTTTTACATGTATAGTCGCGTACCCGACTCCCAATATACTGCGCAGCGTTTCACAATGGTGAATACATGGGCTGCTTTCTTGGAAGTCTGGTCGGCGAGCGCAAGGCTGCTTTAATGAAAAATATGATAGCCTCGTCCTAGACTGTTGCACGGCGCAGACTGCTAAAATACAATATTAAAAATAATTGGCTATTTATTCCGTGTTAAAAAAAATTGTTTGTTACAATGTAAATTATTTTAATTCAAGTTCTATCATTTTACACAAACATATACATTCTAAAAATTGTAACTACCGTGGTTGGTTACGCTCCCATACTTCCAAAAGTATCAACATGGCGGCCGGTGTCAATGCGTACAGTGTTTCCATCAAGGGAAAGTGTAGATCTGACGTCATATTTGATCGCTTAAAACGGATAAATTTGAGTAAACAGCTGGGGTTAATTGCCCAGAGCTGCGCCGATGATGTCAAAGTGGGGTACAAAGTGCTGAAAATACAATCGTCAAAGGAAGAAGCGGGTCCATACAAAGATGTTGAAGCAGATGAAACGGCCAGCATTATTTTTGTCGGAATTTGGATTCCGCTTTTTGATGTGTACCTTTTCCTTTGTTGTGTGTAGCCTTTTTTATTTTGTTATCGTGTATTACTACGGCATTTTCGTAGATTGGGGAAAAAATAAAAAATAAATCCGACCTACCTACCCTATTTTTGGGGGCCCGTTACGCCAACATAACATTTTTTTTTTTTAGGCCTTAGTTCAACTTACCTTTTTACAAGCTTAATAAAACAGTCTAATTGGCTTACCTCTAACTAGTTTAGGTACATCAGTTAATCAGGCCATGGAAAATATTAATATAGTTGGTTTTTGTTATTATGTTTTCACACTGCAAATCCGCAAAAGGAATGTACACTACCCTACATAAAAAGTGTTTTCTAACAAGAGATTCAGAGTCCATGAGTCTTACTGCCTAAAGGGTCATAGACCGTTTCAATCGGGGCCTGTCTGAGGATAGAACTTAAAGGGTTTCGCCTGTTTTTGCTAAACAATATAAGAATAATGAAGGAAAATGTGTTTTTGGACTATAGGCACCAGACCTGCAGGCCATCAGAGGGTTTAGGTGATCCCTAGGCTGCCGCTTCCCAGGTTGTATCATAAACTTGGGTGTGATCCCTGGCTACATGGCATTTAAGGGTTGTATGGCTTCTGACTGGCAACCCGGAACAAGGAGATTGATATTTGTTTGTTTGTTTGTTTTGAGATACAGAAACTAAATCCATTCTGTTGTCCTCATTTCAGGTTAGACATTTTGTTCAATATTTGTAAAACAAACAAGAACAGACTTCATTTCTATCACCCTGCTGCCTTCAAAAATGGACAATGGATATGGTAAGATAATCCCCCCATCAACTTTATCTTTTTGTAATAAGGAAATATAAGAGTAGACGAAGAGGTATTCAACGGTAATTTAAAGCCAGCAGGGTCGTGGCCGTGCGGTAGAAGACTGTGTTCCTTCATCGTGGCCCTGACCCTGCAAGGTTTTAAAACGGCTGTGTAAGATTGATTCACCACTCTTTTTTTCCCAATCATTTTATTTCCAATCATTAATACCTTTCCTTAAAAATAAATTCAAAAAACCTACAAAAGTTTGAAAAAAATCTGACATTTGTTTAGCCTCAGCTCGCCTCAACTTGAGCACAATCTTGCTCCTCAAGCAAGTTTAAAACATGCGCGCAAAGGTTTCAAAGTATTGTACGCTACATGTAGTTGCAAAGTTGTGCGAGCCAAATATATGCGACCTGCCAACTGAAATTGGGCCATGAAATTTAATCTGTCATGGTATACTGGAATCTCTGAATACCTAGACTTACTGCCCATTGAGCGGAATACAACAATAATTATTGGTGGCAGCCTGTCCATTGTTGTAAGCCACATTTGTATAAAAATGGCAAAGGTCTGGAATCATGTGTTAAACAATAACGTCCAGAAAAAGGGATATATGAACATGAATTCCAGTACATGTACCTTTTTTCCATCTTTGTAAAGGGGAAACAAAGCACAGCACAGCACGGTAGGTGCACGCCTGTGCACATTACACAAAATAATGTGCTGGTGAATATATATACCAGCCGTCCGACTGACTGCAAAAAATTAAGGTTGGCCCAAAGTTGTTTGGATGTTTAAAACACATCCACTGTGAGTCAGTTCAGAAAAGTTTGAGGTGTATACACGATTTCCGAAAGTGCTTTGCCGAAAGTGCTTTGAGGTTGTTCCTGCATAAGAAGTGTTGCAAATCTAATTAAGTATTATTAATATTTTGCTGTTCATTCTGTTTTTTGTACAGTTGTAAGTCCACATTGGAGACTGCACAGGGATGTAAACAAGTTACCGGGTAAGTGTTTTCTTTGTATTCAAATAATAATGACAGTTTCCATGCTTACAGCACGATGAGAGACAAAGTCGGACCTTCCATGTTGTTGATAATTGCTACTGTGTGTCTTTAATTTTGGGTTAAACAAAGGGTCAAAATCAGCTAGAGCCTAGAACCTGCGACCTCCGGATTAATACGCAAGCGCTCTACCGACTTACCTATGTAGCCCTATGTTGGCGGTCTCCTTTTTGTCAATATTTTTGTTCGGGGTGCCAGGTGCTGCTTCCCTGGTTGTATCGTAAACTTGGGTGTGATTCCTGGTTAAACGGCAGTTACAGGTTGAATGGATCTGACCAGCACCCCCCAAACAAATATATTGACAAAATAGGGAAACATTGGGCTAGATAGCTTAGTAGGTAGAGCACCTGCATGTTAATCTGGAGGTCAGAGGTTCAAGTCCTGCCTTAGTGATTTGTTTTTGTTAAACCCCAAAATAACAAAAAATTTACCCAGTCATGTTCACTTGTGGTTTATTGCTTGTGTGTCTTTAATTCATTGCAGTGGTCTACCTATAACCATAACACTAGACATTGACCCTGATAGAGAGGTAGAAAGAATCCAGCGGTTATTCATGGCACAAATACAGAGACTTCACTCATTACAAGGTGAGAACAAATCCCAAACCCTAACTGGTTTATAACTCCTCTATTATCCTTTAGTCACATAGAATCAGCTTTTCAAGTCAGTCCATTACAACACTGGGTTATTAAGGGGCCATTCAGAATAATCAATGTTTAAAATTTTCGGTATTTTTTTCGAAATTGTCTTGACCCACCCAACCACCCAAAATTTATGTTTTTTAATTTTGAGCAGTTATTCAGTATATCTTTTATATTGAAGAACAAAGTAATGCCTCAAATGAAGTGGACATTTTACACAAATATTCTCCCAGCTCAGAGCCGTCAACAACAGAAGTGGTTTTTCAAAACCTTGAGGTTGGGGCCTATTTTTGGATCGATAATTGCGAAAATTTAAGTACATGTAGTGTATTAGAATATCAAAATTCTAATTAAATGATAAACAAACGCATTATAAACAAGTTTTAGTAGCATTCCCTTTTTTCTCTTTTTCCCCCGCTCAAGTAGATGTTTAAAATCTTCATTACGGGAAAGCTCCATTAAAGAATTTCTGAGTTTGTCCACAAAAACTCGGAAAGTGTACATCCTTTTCACAGAGTGGGTGTGTTTACATTGAATTACTTGGTCATTAAACTTGATGGATGAGCAGTTAATTTGCCTGTGGCGATCAACAGCGCTACTGGTTTGTGTATGATCCAATAAACTCCACTCTTTGGAAAAGGAATTACATTGAGATAACAGGTGTTAGTTGCCAGATGAAATGGATGTGTTATTTTAGCCTCTTTCTTTTATGGAGATTTTCCGTAATGTTGTCCGTTTATCCCTTTGATACTGTACAAACCTACAGATGCCTGTGCAACTCAAGCTGTCTATCAAGGCATACCGTCCAATCCATCTCCCGTCAGCATTGAAGACCCTAAGACATGTTTTGCCACGGTTAGCTCTCTTCTCTCTGAGATCATTGCACTTGAGCAGAAACATAATCAGTACAAACAGATGAGGAAACGACTCACTGAGTATGGCAGCAAGTAAGTAATTTTCTTAATAATGATAGTAATAAACATATAGACCATGTGACCTGTGACATCACTTGCTTACAAAAGAGCCACAGAGCCTGGACTCCCTGCAGGCACAGTTTGTACGCAGCTCAATGGAAGAAAACAATAAATCTTATGTTTTATGGAGATTGCACTGTCTGATTTTTCTCAACTTTTGATATGAAGAAAGGGGGGACATTTCAAAAGCTGTACAGCAGTTGCTTTTGTAACTCTTGAATTTATGTGAAAATTATGACTCAAAATGTAAATTTTCCCATATTGGCCTGTGTAGTATCTTGCCTGTCAGGAAGTGCATTAGAATGTACAAGGTCACTACTCTGTAAACAAAGGTAACATGGTCTGTATACAGCACTTTTTCACAGGGTTGCAAAGTGCTCAGAGAATGACCAAGTGGCAACTCTCCTCAAGTTGCTATTTTATTTATGATAACCGATACATGCAAATACATTGAGAAATGACTTTGCTTGGGATGTCAAACATTATATTAATAGTTGTTAGCTAGACAAAATGACAATACAAACTATCCAAACCAGCTGTTTGAACTATTTTATTTATGATAACTAATACAGACAATTAAATTGAGACTGACCTTGCTCGGGATGTCAATCAGTATACTAATAGTTGTGAGCTAATAAATGACAATAAAAACTATCCCAACCAGCTGTTGGAACTATTTAACATAATGGTTTAAACATGAATAATTCACTGAAACGAAAACACCAAAAACGTTTTCGATGTGACGGTCTAAACATATTTACTATTACACAATGTGATGGTAAAAACAAAGATACTATGTTGTTAAAATTTGAGATACATGTACATGTAGCGTCGCTGTCACAACTTGATTACTACATTTTTTACAATACCAAAATACAATGTGATTGAAACACTTTCATTAGTACGTTGAATGTTGGCAATGATTTCTTTACTCAAAACATTTGACAAACATCAGTAAAGGATAATTCCCCATTTTCAAAAAGGAATGTCCAATAGATATTTGGAGACATTATGTGGCTTTTTACTCTGGTATTATCATTGGCATGGTTTTCTAAATTGTTTTGACGGGCTGTCAAAATAAACGCCCCTCGCCCAATAGCAAAAATACCATACAGATGAAATGTACTCTAACTTAAAGAATGAGGTCCCTTTTATGAATGTCGAATGCCGATTGCTTTTTAGTTAAAGGGACACGTTGCCTTGGATCGGGCAACGTGTCCCTTTAAGTAACAACTTGCGCTAAAGATTGACATGTGATTTAAAAGCGCTTAATTTGTTCAAACTTGACAATGCCATAGGTCTATGTTGTTCATATCTAACACTTACAGTTTGTTCCTTTTAAGAATAATTATAATTTAAACCAGCAGGTGTCTTGCAAATGTTTAAACAAACACTTTACTCCCCAAAATACGGTTATAGCCTAAATGTGGTATATCCTAAATCATGTTCCATGATTTATTGTAATGCCCAGCAAGTAAACAATCATGACACTAGATAGTTTAATTACCAAATAAGAAAAGGTAAAATGAAAATCAATTGTAGGAATTAATACAATTTTGGAGGAAATCTCAAAGACAAGTTACTGAGTGCATTCCACTCTAAGAAACTGTTGCAAGTATCTCGCAAACTGCGTCTTCGTCGGTGAGATTGAAGCCATCATACTGACACGCTGTTTCATTGAAGGCGAATGTGCATCCTTCTGTGACATAAATTGGAGTTATGTAACTGACACAACACAATTTAATTCAAGTACTGTTTCAGACTAAGCGAAGACCAGGAGCCAATGTGTACTAAGTGAGTGGCCTGAGCAGCTTTTATTTGAATTGAAAAAAAGCCAAATTCGTATAAAGCCAAATTCTTTGTTTCGCCGTTTTTCGTTCAAGTAGGTCTTTAACATAATTGATTTCCGGCAAATTTGTTTGTTTTGAAGGTGAAATATTAGTCTAAAATTGATTCAATATTGATAATAGTCTACTGAGAACTTGTTCCAATGCATGTATACAAATTGAAGTGTTATATGGGGCTCAAAAGTATAAATACTTCTGTGCAGTTTTTACTTGATTTATTTGTTGGATCGCATACTATGATTGTAGCATGTGTATAAACATTTATTTTTTAAACTACTTACTTGATGCAGCAACTCTTCTGTTCTCCTGCCATATCACAATTACACATAGCGCAGCCTTCTTTGCTTTGTGTGTTGGCTTCACAGGCAGCTTTAAAATAAGAACACAAAATATTCGATTAACAAAGTGAAGTCTGCATGTGTTGAGCTTACTATCAAAATTCATAATCGAATAAGTTTGGGCTTTTGTATAACAAGTCATAATAATTCGCTGAAACAAACTAAAATACAACGCTTACGATGTGACAGTCTAACATACTATTACACAATGTGATGGTAAAAACAAAGATACTACGTTGTTAAAATTTGAGTTAGCGTCAACTTGAATACTACTTTTTTTACAATACCAAAACTCAATGTGATGACGTCATGATCACCTTAACTTTAATAATACGTTTTAATGTTGGCAATGATTTTATGACTTAAAACATTTGACCAACATCAGTAAAGGATAATTCAACATTGTTAAAAAGGACTAAGTTTGGGCTTTCGTATAACGAGTCATACAATATGCAAAAGTTAAACATTGCTTCTCAAGAGTACAATCATGCCCCGTGGTCCCACATCCTTGAAATCAAAGGTGATGTTTCAAATACTGACATTGTGCGTGGATGACTTACCATTTACTATGGAACACTCCGCATGGGTTTCTGTGGCCAGCCCCAAGAAGCCCACAAGGGCAATTACGAGGGACATTTTTGGGAACGAGTTAATTAAATACTTTGAGTAGAGAAGCGCGCTTCTTCAACAGAACTTTTCCCGCAGTGAGAATGGTGTTTCTTTGAGCTTGTAAGGACTTATGTAGAAAATGTAAATGGAATCTGTTAATGTAGAGAGAGATTGCAATTTTAGATTTTGTTATGGAACCAAGCGTGACAAATTAATGGCACGTGTATCAAATGATTCAACAAAACAGAAGTCGTTGTGTCTGAAAGTTTGGGTCTATAATATTTTCATAATAGACCTTATGCATATGACGTCATTTGAGTAGGGCGCCCTCACCTAGAGGTCAAACGGAAGATGCTCATTGGCCAGTCTTGTGCGCCGCGCGTACAATTCCCTTGTGTACAAAACTTGCCGCCATAGTATCAAAACATGCTCTCTGTCATCTGTCTGTGAATGGAAACCAGAGCTGTTTGTTTACAATCCTGACCCAGAAATACCCTCAGGGTATATATAGGTGACCTGGTTACTGTTTCTTGTTTACCCTGTGGCTGTTTCATGTGTCAATTTCGCTAATTACATAATATGCCTACCGCGTGAGCACATCCGTTCCTCGGGGAAAATCACAAACAATCCGCTTCTCGCAGGGTTTTAAACAGAGACTTAAACAGAGACGGAGGGGATGGGAAATAGCGAATGGAAACAAACGATTAAAAAAAAAATTATCTGGTTATTATTTATTCTGTTTGTCTTTTTTCTTATTTTTTTTTTTCTTCAGACAAAGTCCCATCGGAGATCATAACTTCAACTCGTTCCACTAACAACCGAGCATCTGGTACAATAAAACAGACACAAGCCAAAGATGAAAATAAAGTACTTCGCTGTTCAATTTTACTACAAAACAACTGTGTGTGAGAGCGGCTTTTTTTATACAAGTATGAACAAACTAAAATTATACACCAATATGATTTGGTTAGGAATTCAAATCCACCGAACATCCAAGCCTGTAGATTTGATAGGATATCGACCTTTCCATTGTTGATAAACAAAGTGGGCCGGTTGGCATGGACGGCCGAATGTTAACAAAACATTCAATCGTGTTAACAAATGATGTGACCAAATTCAACATTTTCTGTGAAGATTCATGAACTGAAATACCTTCAATGATTGGTTGATTTGTTTCCAACAAATTCAACACTATTTTTGAATATTTGTGTAACATTGCTACAAACTATCTGTTTTTGATTTGCAGTTATGGCTTTCCATAGTTTTCCAACCTCGGTTGGAAAAAAACTCTTGCTGTGACGTTGCAATAGAAAGGTCTATAGCTGAAGTAGTCTTATTCCAAGCTTGATTTTTCAGTACTTAACGGAAGGGTTATAGATTGGTAGCCTGTACAAAATGAATGGCCTCAACTACTTACTTGGTGAGAAGCACTGCAGCCGGAAAACAGTTTTGACAATGTTTCTTTCCTTGTTTCTACATGTATTTCTTAAAAGAAGGACTGTTTTTTCCTAGAAAAATGAGCCCATCCAACATGTATATAAAGACATCTGATGTACATGTACCACTGTACAATGAAGAGGTACACACATGTAGAAGTCCCCAATCTCTAGCACATATGCAATGCTTTTTTCTGGCACTTAAAAGGAAGAGTCATAAATTGGTAATTATCAATGTATGACCATAAACACTTTTGCATTGAAATGCACTGCAGCTGTTGATCGTATAAAGTTTTGTGAGAAATGATTCCTTTCACAGTAATATGGTTTGCATAATTTTTCACCCCAAAACATTTGCTCTAAGATTTCTGAGGATTGGTGTCCGTTCGCCAATGCTGCGACCAGAGATGCGGTTGGTACACACTGTTACATCTCGAAACATAGATGGATATGATGTTCTTGTGAAAATTCTTTTAGTTTTTCGCTGTTTTCTCAGCAAATATAGACACTGTATTCAGCTAAAACTTTCGCATGTGAGTATTATTGTATTGACCTGTATAGTTTTGCATAAAAATCAACCGTACCTTGGCAAAAACCAATCTATGACTCCACCTTAAATCAATAGAAATTGGGTAAAATAGGGTCAGGGTCTAAAGGTTAGAGGGTTTCAAGGAAAAAACACCTTTAGTAGAAAGAAGGTACACAGAAAAAGCACTGTTCAACCCTTGCCTGTTCTGTGTGCTTGCTGCCTCTCTCTCTCTTTCCAATACCTGTGTATGTGTGTTAAGTAGTAATTTAGCCTGCTTGGGTCGAAATGCCAGGTCATTAACTATTTTTTGCAGGTAAAGGCCCTGTCACTGTTGCAAATAGAGCTAATCTGTGTCCAAAGTTTTTGGAAATTTGGGTGTTCGTTTGTGTGGTTGTCAATCGTCCATGACACGTTTGGCAAAAATTGGTATTCATTAGCGGTTCGTAGGGGTGCGATGGGGTTTAGACAATTTTGTGAATATGTTCAACATTATGAGCGGGTGATAGCGAAGTGATCAATACGCTATGTGTACGTTGACCACTCGCTGTGTGAACGATTCGCTCGTTGGGTGTAGGTTGCTTCTTCGTCCACTGTTCGGCCAAATATACCAACTGGAACTTTGTCATAGCAAATGCCCAACGTTTACAAAGTATTTATCTAACGAATGGCGAACCAATACACAGCGTATTCTGACCCGGCGTCCATCTAGCGTGTACGATGCTAGACTGCTGATATTGTAACGCGCATTTACATTACAGCTACAGTGTAGGTGGCGCTTTTCGGTCACATCTGTGACGTCACCGATCTAGCTCCTTTATCATTCCTGCTCAGCTGGTCATCAGGGATTGAGGATGCTGAGATACATGTACTCTGGACTCAATATCTTCTGGCCGTTCATCAAAAATAACCTGAGCCAGCTTGGACAGCGTTTCTATGGATCAGCAGAGACTCGTCACATGCTAGACCATAGCATGTTAGGCATATGTTAGATCTTTGTTGGCCATTCGCTGTCATTCGTTACTATGGACGCTTGTTGTACGCTCAGCATTTGTCCCTCATTCGTTAGGCATTCGTCTTGTATGTGAGGAGTTCGCTAAGATACACATTTCGGCCATAAGTTTGAGCATACCTGGATTTTGCAAAATGTCAAGAAAAAAGTGAAGTTTGCTGCGCATAAGTTAGTTCTGTTTGCTACATGTACTAGTGACAGGGCCTTTAGAGACTCACAAGGTTTCCCCACTTTTATAAGGACTCTATCTACTGGGAAATGAGTGCTTCACAAAAAACTTTATTTAACCTTGGAGTCCGTCTTTAAAGTAGTACTGAATCCATCAATATTGATGATGATGATGATGATGATGATGATGATGATGATGATGATGATGATGATGATGATGATGATGATGATGATGATGATGATGATGATGATGATGATGATGATGATGATGATGATGATGATGATGATGATGATGATGATGATGATGATGATGATGCGAGGGCGTAGTCTATTCTACACCAACTCGGGACTTGGTCGCAGCCCTCCACTCATCCCTGTCCAGCATTAGGGTCCTCATCTCCCTTGTGTCACTGAGGCCAACATCCCGCCGCAAAGTGTCGATGAATGTGGCTCGACGTCGTCCCATTCTGCCAGTTCCCTGATTTGGCTCCCACAAGATGGTGTGATGGGCTGCCATCAATATTTGAGAAAAACATTCTATACCTGTTAGTGTCCTTCAGTAGTCCTACCTAATAGATGGAGGTGTGCCTGCTTGGCCAGCATTATTATGTAGATTAAGAGGAGTCCATTGAAATCAGGTCAAACTTGAAGATAGATTTTGATGGATTTGACATTTTGTCATAAAAAAGTTTGTTTTATTCAAATTGGGGCCTTGATGGCAAGTCAGCTTATAATTACGTATACATTGTACCAGGAAGTTATTGATTGTGGTATTATACCATATTTATTTTTCTACTACTCTTAGAATCGGACCAAAAACTAACAAGAACAATGCTTTATTTTTATTGAATATTATTATTATTATTTTTAAAGTTATGTACCGTCTTGTTTTATAATTTGTTTATTGAAGTTTCTTGAAAAAGGTCGAATAGCTCATGTTTGCAGTAATTAGTGCATACTATGTGACAATCATGGAAATAAATAAAAACTATATATGTATATATTTGTAACTCCAAAATTGTTGCTTTACAAACATTTGTTTTAATGGCATCAGCCCCAGTACCAATTTAAGACAATATAACATATTTAAAGGAGGGTCATAATTTGGTAGTGACACTAAAAAGAAACTGTGTATTTTTGGTCAGAAAGCCTTCTTGTTATAAAGCTGGTATTGGTTGTAAGCATGCTGTGAAATGGTTTGGTCTAAGGAGCCTTTCGATAAGAAAGATATCGATTAAAGTATGTTGACAAATTTGAGTCTCTAAAACTCACCTCAAGGTGATTGTTTTGGTTTTTTTGAGATTTCAATTTCTGTGGTGTCTGTCTGTGAATGATATAGTATAGCCAGAGATGCGATTGGTACACGCTGTCACGTCACTAAACATGGATTGATTTGACGTTCTTTGATGAAAGGTTTGTGACAGTTTTTCGCTGTTTTGTCAACAAGTAGACACTGTATTCAGCCGAAATTGTCAGTGTATCTTTATTGTATCTTTTTTGATAACTTTGCCTTTAAATCAGCTTTACGTTGTCAAAAAAAAAAAAAAAAACGATGACCGTACCTCTAAATTAGACATACTTTTCTAATTGTCCAAAACATAACAACCTGGGTTGTTTCTCTCTTTTTATGTTTTCTTCTTTTTGTTACAGAAGATTATTTGTTTCCATGTGCAACCTCACATCAAATTGGTGCACGTGTACATAATCTCAAACCAAACGATCTTACCACATCCCACCAATAAATGAATACATTTTGTAGAAAGCACTTTTCATATTTTTTCATATTTTGCAAAGCAAAATGTTCCATATAATTATTTACATTTCTGTTTGTTGTAGAATTCGTTTGTGTGGTTTTCTTTTTACCAGATTGTGTGTGCATAACTGTTTCTGATCTGTATTTTACTGAACGATTGTATATTATGTTAATGTACTTATTGAAATGATGGCAAAACAGAGTGCCTTTAAGTTACACACATTTTTGCCATAAATGTACATGTATTTTGCACTGAGTTACAGATTAATTTTCACTCCATGCATTTTCACTCAGAATCTTCTTAAAGCACATAATAACAAACCTGTGAAAGTTTAGGCTCATTCGGTCATTGGTGTCACTAGAAAAAGTGGGTGGGTGGGGGGGGGGGAACTTAATACTTTCACTGTTTTCAAACATTGGGTATTGGACTTGCAAGATCAAAGCTAATTGTTTTACTCATTTCTCAAAAACAGTTGCATTTCAAGTCCTACCATGACCATCTTTATACCATGTAAGTTGTGTGCAAATTTGTGAACATTTATGTTTTTACTCTTACCAATGTTACGCACAACCTTTAGATCCATCAGAATTCAAAATTATTATCAAAATTAGGCCTACTGACTGGTGTAGAGTTTGTGGAAATAAGTAAAAAACTCGGCATTGAATTTAAGGCAATGGCAGTTTAAGGCAATGGCAGTAGTGGCAGTAGTGGCAGTAGTGGTAGTGGTAGTGGTAGTGGTAGCTTGGTATGCGCTCCAATGGCGCTGTATATTTAATTTGCAAACGTGTAATTATCTTAGTTTGTAAATAAGAGCAAACTTTTATCATAGTGTGGCCATCATGCTGTAAATTTTACTGAAGTGTCACTGTGGTTCATCGAGACTATGGTCTGGCCCTCTTTGGTGCATCAGTGTGTTATTCATCATTGGGAATAGGGAATCTGACACACAGACCCTGCCTTATGTAAAGTTATATACATATAGTCCATAGTTATGCATTTATTGTATTACTTTATTTTTTGGTTATGGGTTGAAGAAAGAAAAATTAACTAGAGCAGGATTGAACCTGTGACCTCCAGAATAACGTGTCGGCACTCAACCAACTGAGCTATCTAGCCATAATGTTGCCAGTCTCCCTATATTGTCGATATCTTTTCTTTCTTGTTTCTTCTTTCTTGTTTGTCTTTGTTGTTGTTGCTGTTGTTGCTGTTGTTGCTGTTTGTTTTTGTTGTTGTTGCTGTTGTTGTTGTTGTTATATTTATATTCTGTTTTGTTTTGAATGTGTTTTTTTCGGGGGCAGTCTACTTTGTTTAACATAACACCCTGAAATATTGAATTTGGCTAATGTTTTATGCCTAGTTTTTATTGGAGCCATGTAAAACGAAAAGTTGACAATGTTGTCAGAGTTTTCTTTTTAATCACCAGTAGTGTTTACCTTGGGATTTATATTTTTTGTAAACACACTTTTTCAATTTAAACTTGTTCCAAACTTCAGAGCTCTTTTTTGTTTTCGTGTAGTTCCCCTCCTCCCCTCCTCTCAAAATTTTTCACCCCAGAACCATGAAGTGAAAAATTACATAGTTGCAGGTTAATGTTTTCGTGTACAAGATTAATATGTTGTTGTTTTTTCGTTTTGGGTTTTTTTTTTTTTTTTTTTTAAGTTTGTGGAGCCTACCTGCATCAACTAGATGTAGGTCTATAAAACTTTTACTCTACAGTTGTTAATACTGTGACAAAATTTTATTTTTGCTCAGGTTTTTATAGTCGATACTTTTTTTCATTGTTTTGATTGTTTGTTTGTTTGGTTTTTTGTTTGTTTATTTGTTGGTGTGTTTGTCTGTTTGTTTGTTGGGTTGTTGGTGTGTTTGTTTGTTTGTTTTGTTTTTTACCATTAGCTTTTTATGCATAGTTATAACTTGAAGCAAAAAAAAACACGTCAGAAATTGATCTAACTATATTTCAGTAGAAATCGCATTTCAAATTTGATCATTGATTTGTTTAATTTCAACTGATGTAAAAGTATTCTGATAATAAGCTTTTATTTTGCCTTAGTACTCGTGACCAGCTTATGTTGGTTTTTTATTTATGTATACATAGTTGGGGTTTTTTTACAAAGGGTTACGCATTGGTATGGCCAAGCATTGGTAATTAATTTACTGTCAACAAAGTTACCATCACCAAATCTGTTCAGCCAATAAAACTACCTCTACTGCCCAGTATTCTTATTCTAATCAAGATATTGTGCTGAACACAACACACTCGACCAACACTTCCCCATCCTATCATTTGCATTATGCGCACATCGATCCGTTGTTCACAAAAAGGAGTTCTAGAATAGGAAAAACATATCCATTCCCTTAAAGATTTCAAATAGGATACTTGTTTGTTTTCTTAAGCCTGAACATTTCAGACAATCGTTTGGGACTTTTGAAAGGAGGATGCTACTTCCATTGAAGTCTTGTGTATACAGGTAGTAAATTTGCCATTTATTTTTGCCAAAATAGTTGTTAATGAGTAATAAATAAACTACTGTGCCATGATATATTATTATAGCACATCGATTGCATAAATTTGTTGGGAGATTGGTTTTGTTGGTATATTAATGTAACGAGTGATTTTCAGCTGATCATTAGAGGGACGCATTGCCTTTGGATTGGGCGCTTTGGGCTATAAAAGCGTTCGTTATGAAATGAATAGCCTATGTTTGGAAAGTAGACAATTTACACATCCTAAAAATGTCAAGAGCCTTAGAAAGACTAGCTTTTACTTTCAGGATGTTGTCATTCCGAGATAAATCATCTCAGGATGTCATCATCTTACGTGTATGATGACTTCATCTTGCAGTAACTTATTTCAGAATTTCAACATGTCGAATGGCACTTCCAGAGCTCCGTATCTTTCCAACCATAATCATTTAAATTAATAATAAAACCTTTATTTATAGCCAAAAGCGCCCAATCTGAAGGCAATGCTTCCCCGTCAATGTTAAGGTTGTGCCTTCAGATTGCTGTACTCGATCCTCCTGTGTATAAATTATGTGTACATCATGAGTGAAATACAAACTGTTCGCATATTTTTTGCTGACAGCCATATTTTATTAGATCAGCCATTTTTCTGAAAACTAATTACTGGGTTCAGACTGGTGTTTCGCTGTCTAATCCTGGACTGTAATGTCTGATGACGAGGTTTGTCGGACATCAGCCTCTCAGTCTGAGGTCTACATAATAGTGGTAGAAAAATTATGGCACTGTCCGAATTCAGTGACACTCAACACAGTTGCCTTGAGATTTACATAAAACCGTAGAGGTGTTTTTACATGTTCAATGGGTAGGGTCTGGATATTATGTTCGCATTTTTCTCAAGTTAATAGAAGAACCGATTGACAAATTTGTCAAATTTGTATATACTTTGTTTAAGGTGAGACCGTGAGGATATGTATTTTTTTCAGATCCATTAAAAAACATGACACTTAAAACAATAATTGCTGCACACAATCCACCGTTTTATTACTTGTTATTGTGATAATAATGCAGTAAATGTGATTGGTTTTTTCTACTGATGTGAAACAATTTTGAATATTTTTATAGGCCTATAAATCTTGAGACAATTGTTATTGCACGAACTGATTTGCTGATGCTTGACCGTTGCTCTTGAGTCTTCAAAATACGGACATGCAACTCATTACGAGAAACCTCCATTAAAGAAAGAAGCTAAACTAACACACGTCCCTTTCGTCTGGCAACTTACACCTGTTATCTCCATGTAATTTCTTTTTCCAAACTGTGGAGTTAATTGGACCATGCACGCAGCTGCCGACCGCCCCAGACAAGTGATTTACTGCTCATGCATCCATTAGGTTTATCAATGACCCAAGTAAATCAGTGTAAACACAAGTGCTCTGTGAAAAGGATGTATACTTAATTATGTGAATTTCCTAAGCTTGCATAAGGGTAGGCTGTTAATTGATGGTATAACTCGTAGTTTAATCTTGATTTAAAAAAAAAAATTGGGTTTCGAAATTGAAATTTTAAAAAATGCCACATGAAAATAATGCTTTCCGCTGTTTCACTTATCAACAAAATGCGGGAAAAGAAAGATTTAGTTATAGACTCCGTCAAAATAAACATTAGTTCAGGTTATAAAATATATATTTTTTATTAATATTATTTTGTTTTGTTCTGCCTGTATGCCTAAATAGATTAGGCCTAGGGTTAGGTTGTTTTTGGTTTTTTCCAATTAATTTTGTTTTTGAAGAATTGTGAAAAATTGATGTGAAGGTAGTGTAAACAAGTTAATTGCTACACACCCAGTGAAGGCATACGCAGTGGATGTTTGTCTGTGTGTAAAACCAATACATTCCATATGAAATAAAAGTGTTTTTGAAATGACAAAGTGAATTAAAGAGTCAAAGAATCTGATTGAATCCCGTAACCTATAATATAATTGGGGATTTGTAAATTGAAGTCAAACAATTTGACTGTCAATTTGTTTGGTTTTGACAGTTCATTTTGCTAGACATAGGCCTGTATGTTTGTGGTTGTACCTTTCTGCTGGTAGCCCTGAGCCCAATTTCATAGTGCTGCTTAAGCACAAAAAGTAGCTTATAGCACAAGAAAATGTTGCTTACCACCAGAATATAAGGTTATCAGCCAAACTACCATGTCACGTGTACTTTTTTGTGACTGGTATCCTGCTCATTTCTGCTTAGCAGACAATTGTCAAGCAATATTTTCTGCTTGAGCAGCACTATGAAATTTGGCCTTGGATATGTCAGTCTACGTTGCACTGCACATAGCACAGGAGTCCAACCTGTCTGCATAATTTTACACAAATCATTTGTTGATTTTTTTGTTGGGGGGGGGGGGGGACCTTCATCATACTGTTGTGAAATTCCATTAACACTAACGGCTACCAAACACATGTGTTAATTATCAGTGCTTACATGAAGAGACTGTTGCCATTCCCCTTCGTGTAACTGTTATTGGAATTTCAAGTGAAAGTCACAAAAGACTCTCTCCCAGCTAACACATTACGTTGCTACAACATTGCACAACGTTGTGATAAGGTTGCAATTTGGTCGATGGGCTGACAACGTTTTGACGACGTTGTATGAACGTCGGATCTTAACATGATTTTCAACCAATGTTGTACTTTGGTTGCATGTTGGTAGTTTATGCAACGTTACCGAAAAGTTTTTCACCGAACGTTTTCACAACATTGTATTTAGGTATTATTACAACGTAGTATTTAAGTTAGGGCACCAACGTTGTGAAGAAGTTATTTTTTGGTCTCGTTAAAACGTAGTAATTATGTTGTGACATGCACGTTGTCTGCACATTGCATTTTGGTTTTATCAAAACGTCATATTTACACTGTGGCAGTCACGTTGTCTTGACGTTGTATTTTGGTATTATTAAAACGTAGTTTTGCCGTTCTGGCAGTCACGTTGTCTACACGTTTTATTTTGGTTACATAACAACGTAGTAATTATGTTGTGACGCACGTTGTCTGCACGTTGCATTGTGGTATTATCAAAACGTCATATTTGCGTTGTGGCAGTCACGTTGTCTTTACGTTGTATTTTGGTATTATATAAACATTTTGCGTTGTGGCAGTCACGTTGTCTTCACGTTGTACTTTGGTAACAATAAAAACGTAATTATTAAGTTTCGGCTGTATGTTGTCTTGTTGTTGTATTTTGGTATTGTCAGAACGTAATGTTTAAGTTTTTGTGTTCACGTTGTCATTACGTTGTATGTTTGTATTTATGTTGAGACAGCCACGTTGTCTCAACCTTCAAACATACTAGTGTGACCCTCACATCATTTGTAGACCTTTTAGTTTTATCACAGTATAGTATATCTTTGTTTTTACCATCACGTAATTGTGGCAATAGTTTAATTACAATCATATTGAATATTTCAAGCAGCTCATTGGGATGGTTTTGAAGGACATTATTATCTAACAGTACAAGGGTTGTTTGACATCACAAACAATGTTTTTATCGCAATTTAGTTTTTTACATCGATTGTCATAGTTAGTACAATTAATTGGCACTTGAGGAGCGTCCCTATCACATCTGCATCGATCAATCTAAACAGTACAACCGGTAATTGCATTTAATTGAACTTATTGTGTCAAGCAGTGCACATGGGGAGAGAATCCAACCCCCCCCCCCCCCCCCCCCCCACCACCACACCCGCACCACCACACACCACCACCGTACAGCGGCATTCCAAGCCGTTGACGGAATCTTCGACAAAAATATTTTCCACTGATAGTATGGTCTGTCATCACTTAGGCCGTTTTGTTCCACGCTAAAAACTTCCTCAAAAGCCAAAACTTGTTCATCAATGTTTCAAAGATACTTTCAAAGTTTGAAGTATACTCTCGGGTACTATTAATTGTGTTTTGCCTCACTTTATTAATTACAAAGACCTACGTTTCCGTTCAGATATCATGCGCTCATCTTGACAGATTGAGTAGCGCACGGAATGCTGCGGTCTATTAAAAATTATTATGACAACGTCATGACAACGTAAATATCACATATGCAAATTTTTAGATATTTACTATAGGGCTTAGAAGTTGTACAATTCATACAAGTTTTTTCAAGAAATTTACCAAATTTATGAACTAGGTGCACTAATTTTTTCTTGTATTTGTCTAGACTGTCAGAGGATTTTATGGATAAAATAAATGCAGTAATTAAAACATGAAATATAATTTCCAATATATAATTAAAATTAAACAACCCTTTACAAAATATACAGGGGTGAAGCTCTGAGCTTTTGGCGTTTTGAGGGGTGAAAAATCAAGCCTCCATGTGCCTAAAACAGAGAAATAGACACACTCTTATTGGAAATCAGATCCATATAAATCTTCTAAGCTAACTGGTAAAATTTATGTAACATTGATGGTGGGGTCCAGGGGTGAGGTCCAGGGGGCGAAGCCCCCTGAAGCTCTGAGCTTTTGGCATTTTGAGGGGTGAAAAATCAAGCCTCTGTGTGCCTGAAACCGAGAAATAGACACACTTTTTAAGCTCTTTTGATCCATTATACCAATCTTCTAATTTTACTCAAAGATGTTAATCCCACAAATAATCCCACAAATCTCGCGTAGGGGAAATATGCCTAATTTGCATAAATTTTAAATGGCCGCTTTTGCTCTATTTTCAGTAGTATATGTGCGCCCACCCTCTAATGCTAGTACAAATCTTATTTTTTTCTACACAATATTTTCACGTGTGTAGTCAGTGCATATTCTCCAAACAAATGATCAAGAAAAATCCAAGATGGCTGCATTTTTTTAAGATGGCCGCCATTTTCTCGCCAAAATCAAATTATCACTAGTTAGTAAGATGATAATCTCATTTGAATGACCGCTGCGCTAATACTATCCCAGGTAGCATTCCACTATGGGGCCCATATGGGTCCAACATGGGCCAACACATGGGCCCCGCTGACCTGCACCCGGGATTCATATGGGGCCCATATGGGTAGGCCCAGATAATCCACTATGGGTTCCATATGGGCCTCATATGGTGTAACCCAAGGGCCCCACTGGATCCTGCACCCAAGTCTTCAGTTCCTGAATAACATGCCATGTAGGAAGATGTATAATTATAACTGACTAGTATAGTTTGTACTTAGCAATGTGGTATTGTAGATTAGTATACATGTATAATATGTTCATATGGGTTGGCCCAGATAACCCATATGGGATACATCTGGGATACATCTGGGAAAAATCAACCTGGGAATTATCCCATTGGGCATTACCTGGGATTCGTGTGGGCAATCTGGTTGGCGTACATATGGGGCCCATGGGGCCGATATGGGCCAGCCCGGACAGCCTTATAATTAAACCAAGTAACTATTTAATGTTAATGAGTAGTCTAATTATATTATACATGTATACTAATCTACAATACCACATTAGCTAAATATAAACTATACTAGTCAGTTATGGCGAATATAACTCTTCCTACATGGCATGTATTATTTATATAGTCCAGGAACTGAAGACTATAACGGTCATGGTTAACAGTTTTTCAATCAAAAATGTCAATACTTTAATTAGCATGTTTTCAATGAAAGGTTTTAATTGCACAGTTTATGTATGTATTTTTCTTATAGAAGAATATGTTACAAAAAAGTACAAAAACAACTTTACAGAGCTAAATTTCACTAAATTGTTATAATAATTATCAATGAAAACACAATGCCCTGTCCCACAAATTTGCGTACTGCCAATATGGGTTTGCCCAGGGCCTATCGTACACATAAATGGGTCTTTGCATACCCGCAAAGCTTGCTTTAGGTCGTTCCCATAGGATAACCAAATGAACCTTTTCATATCACTGCCCACAAGGTATTGCTTTTAAAATAAAGGTACTATTATTCCGGCTTTTCCATTGTCGATTCACTCAGGTTTGTCCAGAGGAAATTACAAAACCTATGGGAAGGATCATATACCCTTGGGCTTGCTAAGCTAAACAAATCTATTCTAAACTAGTATATTAACTCCGTACTCTCCCATATGGCTGAGGTCTTTTTCTGAATTATCTTTGCCTATAGGTCTTTCCAATACTTATGATTCCCGTATGAGCCTTCCTGCTCGTATGGGATTGTCCATAGTTTCCTATACCTTTAGGTCTTTTAGCATATTCAGCCAATATGTGAATGCCCACATTTTCAAAACATGATACAGATATATATGGGCCTTCTCATTAGCCTGCCCATATGACACCCATATGACACCCATATGGGCCCTTGTATATTTTGCCCATATATTGGATTGCCCACATTTTCCCCATAATTATGATACCCATTATGGGCTCTTCCATATTCTGCCCATATGGGATTGCCCATGTTTTCCCAAAATGATACCCATATGGGCCCTTGCATATTTTGCCCATATGGGATTGCCCATGTTTCCCCATATGATACCCATATGAGCCACATGGTGAGAAATCACTTCATGCAAGTTACTTTTCTGTTTCAACTTGGATTTGTATGATGATGAAGTATGACATTAGTTTGACCCTGCTGTTTCATGATTAACATACTTAAAGGACTATAGTGGCAAGGATTATGCTTATATAGATAGGGGATGAAATCAGGTTGTGTATTGCATACCGTCATGAGCAGTGCTAAAAGTTTATTTATTTCAAAGGGTTTTTTATACACCCCTTACATAAACTAGCTGTCTGGGCTGGCCCATATGGGCCCCATATATGTACGCCAACCACATGGACCCCCACTGTTGGCACAGATTGCCCATACAAATCCCAGGTAATACCCATATGGGTTGATTTTCCCCAGATGTATACATGTACCAGACGTATCCCATTTAGGTTATCTGGGCCAAACCCATGGGGCCCATATGAATCTTGGGTGCAGAATCCAGTGGGGCCCATATGGGTTACCCCATATGACTATGAGGCCCATATGTTGGCCCATATGGGACCCATATGTTGGCCCATGTGGGACCCATATGGGTTATCTGGGCCTACCCATATGGGCCCCATATGAATCCTGGGTGCAGGATCAGCAGGGGCCCATATGGGTTAACCCACACGGGCCCATATGGGACCCATAATGGGTGCGTTCGATTAGCTTCCCCGGGTCGACCCCGGTCTGCTCATCCGGGTGAGCCCTACCATGAGCTAATCGAACGCCAACTTCCCCCAGCATTCACACCGATGCATCTTGGGACAGCCGACCGGAACTACTTCCATTTTGTGCCGTATGTCCGATACTTTCCGTGGATTCACGAAAACATCGTAAAATAATTATTCTCAAGGTAAAACTGCAACATTAAACAATTTGTACAACCCCACAGTGATACAAAGGTACCCGGCTTCGAATAAAAAATACTTATTGCTCACAGAAACGCTGTTGTAATGGCGAAAATGTGTGTCAAACTTCCTAAAATGTCCCGCTGAATTACAAACAAAATAGTGGCCATTGAGAAAGTTTTTCACTGTGACGTCATGAACCAGGGGCAGCCCCAAGTGACCCGCTCCACAAGCAGGGCACTTGGGGCTGACCCGGGTGAGCCCCGCGAATGACGTCAAAGCTATTCGAACGCACCGGGGGAAGACCTGGGTCGACCCGGGGAAGCTAATCGAACGCACCCAATGGGAATGCTACTTGGGATAGGCCCTAATATTAGCGCAGCGGTCATTCAAATGAGATTATGTTGATTTTGGCAGGAAATGGGCGCCATCTTAAAAAATGGCAGCCATCTTGGATTTTTTCTTGCTCATAATGTGTTTGGAAAAATATGCAATACCCGGCCATGAAAATACTGTGTGGAAAAAATAAGATTTCTACTAGCATAGAGGGTGTGCGCACATATATTACTGAAAATAGAGGCAAAAGCGGCCATTTTTTATTTATGCAAATTAGGCATATTTCCCCACTTCCTTTTTTCTACTTTTTTGATATGTTGTTTGGGAGGGTTTCAAGAGACACTTGCAAAAAAAATCATTTCTGTTGCAATTTTGTCTAGGTCAAGCCATTTTTGGGCACAGATTGACTAGACTATAGCAATTACAAGTGACATATCATGAAAGATTCATTTTGGCAGAAAGAAACATAGGATGAAAAAGAAATCCATCCTGCCGCTGGGGGAAAAGACACCACACACACTTTTTTAAGCAGGCAGATAGTTAAAAAAACAATTTTTATTTATTTTTTTATTTTTTTATTTTACCCGGGGGGCACGTTCCCCCCTCCAAACCCACCCCACCCAAAAATTGAAAATAATTCTAAAGTTCAGTCGTCCGAAAATATGTTTGATTGGTTTTCAAGAGGCTGAGAGACTTACACGATTTTTTGAGTATTTTTGAATATTTATCATTTAGCATTGGTTCCTATGGGAGTTTATTTAGTGTGGTGCGCCCTATATAAAAATACAACATGGCGGCGCCCGTGCAGCCATGTTTGTGTTCTGTTTACAGATGCTTGAAACAACGACAGTAATGAGTTGTGTGGGGGCATTGTGTGTCACTTTGTTGCTGTTTTTACATTGAAAACATCATTTCTTTGACTGTAAACTGTTAGTATAGCAATAATGTTTCTATTTCCTCAAATTACAATACATTTATTAACCGAGAATACTTCAACGTTTCAAACTCAAAGAGGGGTTTGCTTTCTAAACCTTCATGGTTAAACTATGACAAGTAATAAGTATGAGACTGACGGTTTTAGTCACATTCAAAGAATCATGAGCCAACGTGGCTGGTTGAATATGAAAAAAGGAGAGAAAAACCACCAATAGACTATTTGAAGAGGAGTAGGGGGGTGGTGGATATGGCATCATATGTCAAGTTTCCGGAAGGTGAATGCACTCTGATGCGTGTGAAACCCTAGGCCCAAGGGCGTCGATGGGTGGGGGACGGGGGGGACATGTCCCCCCCACTTTTTAGACTTGGGGGGACAGCATATCAGATGTCCCCCCCCCACTTTTTGATTGACTGTTCATTAGAAATATGCAACAAAATATAAAAATACACACTATTTTCTTGATTTAATATTTCATTACAATTTTTGTTCAAATAAAAGAATAGCGAACAAACGGTGAAATGTTTTCTTAATTATTATATTTTTTTTCCCGATGGATCACGCGCAGAATGGTATTTTTGGCCTATTTCCGTTTCTATAATACAGACAATAGACGACAAGTTTCGTCCAAGACATGAACGCCAAAATCCCACTAACATACCTTGTTAGCATTCAAGTTATGCGTCGTTTGTGTATGCTATATTATAATGTACGGTACACGATCCCTCCACAAAGGAAGTCTGTGTGTGCGCGCAAGTGCAAATGTGTTACATTTTGTTACAATCGCAAAACGCACACTCAAAATGTAGTCACTAAAATCCAGTTTTTGCCATGACAGACAAGCCTTGTCGAAGAAGCAGTATTTTGTTTTTTCGAAGAACGTCAAGCTGACACACGATAAACGCCGGACTAAAGCTTTAACCTCCATACATGATTATCCATCAACAAGGGAAGACATTTTATAAATATTTAACCTAAAGCTTTTTGAACATTTTGAGTGCGTTTCGGTCCTACTATTTTCTTTGCGTGTCATTCTCTAAATACACTCTGTAACCATAACAATGTTTGTTGTGGTCACATTGTCTGTTTGCACAAAACTACACGTATGATGTCACCGTTCCCTTTACACAAATTAAATTTAAAAGTAATGGTGTGGGGTGCAAATAATGTAAGATGTATTTTTTCAAGACTTGCTCGCCCGTCCCCCCTACTTTTCAGTAGCGATCGACGCCCTTGCCTAGGCCTAGCCCCCAACCAGCAGCCTAAACCCTACACTATACTGCAAAAACCGTAGCCGTCAGCCCAAACCCCAGCCCCCAGCCCAAACCCTACACCCATCAAGCCGAATCATAGCCCCCAGCCCTAACCCTAGCCCCTAGCCGAAATCATAGCCCCAGCCCAAACCCTAACCCCCAGCCGAGCCTAACCCCAAAGCCCAAAACCCTAGCCGTCAGCCCGGACCCTAGCCCCCAGCCCAAACACCTTATTAGCTTACAGTCTTAACTCTTAACTATAGTCCAATTGTTCCCGTTCACCCACAATTTATTAACCGTAAAGTGTCTAGACTTGTGGACAAGTCGTTAAATGTCTGTCGCGGTGATAGCGGAACGGCTTTCTCGCAATATCCCGCGAGAGGGCTGCTCTGTGCGAGATTATTGCTCTCACGACTGGTCGCATTTACCGACTTGTGAAACCCGCTGGCGGTTTGTGCACGGCCTATGGCCACTTCAGCCGAATTCGTACGGACGCATCTGATTGGTCAATTTCGTTATATCTATGAATATTCAAACTGTAGATGAATATTAAACATCAAATCCTGTACTGGATGGAGTTTTATGTTGCTTTGATCATGCACGATCAAAACCAAACACTGATAGAGAGTGATTGTGTTCATGAATATTTTGACACAAGAAAATACGTATTCAAATTATGGGTACAACTTGTAAATAATTACAAAAAATCGAACGTAAGATTTTATTTCAGTGTTTGACAGTGCACAGCGTGTGGGGACATGACGTAAAACACACGGGCAAATCGTGTAGCTGCATGCCATGGCGCGCAGAGTTTCTCTCGGTGGGGCTCAGCATGACGGAAACCCCTACCCTAGCATGCCAAGAGATAGCTGTACCTGGAAGCTCATGAACATGTGGGAGGGGTTAGGGAGCCAGACCACCAACTACCTTGTCATTGCGGGTTTGTTAGTCGGTAAACCTCGCTGATCGAATCCGCTGTTTTAAAATCGTTACGTTTCAATGTTCGGTGTACGTTCCTTTCCCCCGATTTGGAAATTAAATAAGATTTATGTCAATAAATAGGAAAACCACTCTTATATTGACGGTGCAATTAAGTTAAACAATTTGTGAGACAAAAACGAGCCCCCCCCCAAAAAAAAAACAACACACAAAACCAGAGCCCCTGAAGGAACAGGTGAAAAATAAATTACAAATTAAAATGTGGAAAAACAATTCTCACTCTGAATTTCTTTTTCCACTCTCGACACACAAAATTCCAACAAAGTCATTTCGTTTCCTCAAAATATTATATAATTCAATCAAAATATAATTTTGTCACATAAAATTATATTTTTTTAAATTTGTAAACAAAGTTGTGTTTTTCTAGGTAGCAAAATAGATTTTTCCTAGAAAATACATTTTTGTTCCCTCGAACACGCCTTCTCCACCCGAAATACGATTTTGTTACCCAGAAATACGCGTTTGTTCCCTGAAAGATACGCATTCGTTTCCTCGAAATATGATTTTGTTCGCACAAAATATAATTTTGTTCGCTCTAAATATGCTTTCGTTCAATAAAAATAATTTTTTCCACCGAAAGGAGATTTCTTTCCCTGAAAACAAGCTTTCGATTCATCAAAATACGACTTTGAATTAGTTGCCCGAAACATACTTTCATTCGTCCGAAATATGCTTTCGTTCTATAAAAATATGAATTTTTTCCACCGAAAGGAGATTTCTTTCCCTAAAAACAAGCGTTTGTTTCATCAAAATACGACTTTGAATTAGTTGCCAGAAATATACGTTCATTCGTCCGAAATATGCTTTCGTTCCCTTAATATACGCTCTCGTTCCTTCGCAATGAGATTTTGTTCCCCAAAATTCCTCTTTCGTTCCCTTAAGATAGCTAGCTTTTGTTCCCTGAAGATAGCTTTCGAAGCCCTGTAGTCCAATCACACAAATTTGTTAAATTCCCTTGTGAGGGGCGACTATGAGAGGGGACGAGTTTGTTGTCAGGGGGCGACTTTGCTAGGGGCGACTTTGTAGTTGGTGACTTTGTACATGTGTTTTTTGAAATTGGCGACTTTGCTAGGGGGACGAGTTGACTGGTTTCCGTGTCTGTTGTTTATACACACTTAATACACACAATCACTGTAGAACACATCGGGTTAAATGATTGGAGCGATCAGTAACTATTCACGGAAGGCATTATTTATTTTTATGAGGCAAAACACACATCTTAAACAATTATTATAATAATGAATTTTAAGATAAGTTTACTTTATTTCTTTAGTTACTAAATTAATGAAGGAGTTAACACCCACAAAACACACCCACAGATGTCTCAAGCGCAAGCATTCAGTACATTTACAGTAACTAAAATTACTACTACCCTTAGATAAAATGGACTCGTCTTCATGATCGTTCCTACAGCAACCGTAATGTACACTGCGTCCGTACATGAATAAATGAATATGAACCGCCGGCGGGTTTCACAAGTCGTTAATGACGAAGAAGAGTTGGCAGCCAGCAACTTCGCGCGAGAGCAGTGATCTCGCGAGAGCATTCTTTTACGCGACAGCACCAGATGCGACTCGACTCACCGCGACCATCATTAACGACTTGTCAACAAGTCTATAAAGTGTCTGGAAGGGCATTTTGCAACAAGCCCCGCCCACGACCCGCCCACCCATTCACCCCCTTATCCCTTAAAGCTAGGTAAAATGAAACTTGGAATGACAATTAAACGTGGTAAAATCACCTATGTATATTCTTTTTTGTTATAAAGTTCACCATTTTAAACTCAATATGATTACATGGTTAAAAATGTTGGCGGGTAAGCAAAATCTACCCCCCCCCCCCCTTCTCAGGCCCTCCCTCTTCAATCCCCTTTCCCTTTTACAGCTTCCACATTAGTTAACCCCCTCTTGTCAATTATTAAAAATAATTGTAAGGCGTTTAGAATCGTATAACTAAAAAAAGAGAGAGATAAGTTTATAACTTGTTGAGTGACTAGGATTTGGATAATATAACAACTGACTTGTCATTAGAGTGTACACAGCGTGTAATGCATGTTTTTCTTATCGCATTGCTTAGAGTACATGTAAATGCTCCAACATGTTTGACCTTGTTGTAGACGAACGCAATAACATTTCCAATTAATTTTTTCAGATATCAAGTCAGTGACTTATTTTCAACAATTTAAGCATAATTTTTTAACCATAAAGAATAATTAAGTGCCCTTATATATACAACATGGTGGCGCCCTTGCAGCCATTTTTGTTGGGATTTAAACATGTCTGCCGTTTGTTTACAATTGCAGGCGTGACAGAAATGAGTTGTTTGAGACTTCTTTCGTCAGTTATCGCCGTTTTTTTTATTGTTCGTGAAAACATCACTCCTCTGGCTGCAAACAGTAATTATAATAAAATATAGATAGCAATAACATTGTCACTTGTTAACAGAATAATTCAACGTTTTCAAAGAGTGGCTTGCTTTTTTTTTAGGCATCCTATTCCTACACACTTAACAGTATACAGTGTGTAAGACGGGACAAACTACGATCGACGGAACGACTATCGTGTATGACTATTTGATGAGACTGTGATGGTAAGTCACTTTCAAGAAAATCATGGGTCAACAGCGGCTGGTTGCTTCCTCAATTAGGAAGAAATAAACATGTTGTAAACATCATCATCATACATTACATGGCATGGTTGGTATTAACTAATAACTGAACAAGAAGAGTGGGGGAGGTGTAAACATTGCATTATTATGAATGTCAAGTTTCCGGAAAAGTCAAGTGATTCAATTAGAGTTACACTCTATCGGTTTTTCCATTTTGAGAACATTCTGCTGTAATTGTGCTCCTTGTGAATCTTTGGCCCCTCATAGTTATACGATGAGTTAGTGTCCTGTGACTTTGGATTTAGTTGGCCAGGTTGATACAAATTTTGTTTAGCATAGTAAGTGTGATATCGTTCAGCTCGACACTGTGCTCGTCGCTTTTTGTAGATCTTTCCCATAACACGTTTTTTGTGATATTGTTGTTTTTTGTCCATTGCATCGAGGGCTTTTGCAGCGGGTGATCCAGCAGTAATGGGGCAATGAGTTGCCTCACACTTTTTGATAATAGAGTTTGCATGTTGGTTGTTCACCAGATGGATGGCGCTGTGATCTCTTGAAGCTCCGTTCCTTGAAAAGGTTAGTGTTCCTTTTGGATTTGTCATGGCGTAGGCATGATTCATGGATTCAGACTTCTGGGAACTTGTTCTGTACTTGGTTCTCTCTATCGCTTCGTCTCCTATGCGTTTTTCCAAAATTGTTTTTAAGATTTCCTCATCTTTAGATGTTAAAATAAATCTGCCGCGGACATAGCGAGAGAGGTATGGGTACTTGTATTTACCGTTGCAAACATGAGAATTTTGTTTGCATTTCTCATGGTCTCCCATGTAGCAGTTCGGAATTGCATCAATCGCCTTTGCAGCCAGTCTTTTCATGCTTGCTGTGTCATTTCCGCATTTAATGGAAATATGGTGTGCCTCAGCCTGTGCTCTGTGACTCACGTCATCAGCAAATCGGTCCTGTACTCTGTTTCGGTCTCTTGCACTGTTCCCAGGGAACATGTCACTGCTAAAGTTTGCTCGGCTGACTGCCGCACAAAGCGAGCGGTTCAAGTGGGATGGGTCCAGCAGACTTTCCATTTCCTTTCCCGTTCTTCTTCTCATGACAGAATTCATTCCTTTTGCTAGACAGCCGTCAGCGTCTGTTGTTATTCTATCCACAAGAACTGGTTCCGTGCACTCCAAAAGTTTAGTCGCACATCGAACACCCCCTTCTCTCTCGTCTCCCATATTGAAATGCGCTGGACGAGTAGCTGTGCACTTGTCGCCGTGCTTAGCGGATGTGCATTGTTGACCGAATGATGATGGTGACATTTCACCACTTTTACAAAGCTTGTTTTCTTGATGGTACATTATAACAAACTTTGAAGTAGTTGCGTTCTCGCACACGGTGTCTCTTGTCTGTGTTGCAGGAACAAATGGGGTTTTTTTCCTACAGTTGCGCAGGGGATTATTATACTGCCTGTCCATTTCAACTGCAATTGGACTTTCTCGTTCAAAGCCTTGGAGCTCACGGATGTCTTTCACTAGTTTCCTCTTGTCTGCCATGTCTCTGATATTTTCATTTTTGATAATTTCACCACATTTGTTCGAAATTTTTTGCAGCCCACTAGTGCATGGTACAGCTGTGTCCATTGATGTCAAGAGCCTCCTCGCACCTGCGGTTGCAATGCCAGTGTTCTGCAGGCCAACTTGGAAAGACATGTTTGGGGTTGCAGTGCGTCGTCCCCGCTTCCTACCCTCGTTAGCTATCTCACTGTAAAGTTTTGTCTTTTGTGTTTTAAAACCACACTTTTTGCAGGACATTACCTCTGAGACGGCTAAACCTCTACGCTCTTCTGCCTCAGCCAATAGTTTAGGTTGACCATCACACTTAGGATGTGTTTGTTGATGATCAAGTACAGCTTGTGCACCCAGCTCTAGAGCTGAGTTGATGTCTACAAAACGATAACCTCCTCCTTGGTGATCAGTTCCTCTCTTGGGCAGTGGCTGGCCACATTTGTTGGCTATTGGGATCACTCCCTTGAGCTGGATCTTGTCAACTGGAGCCATTTCTACAACTTTTGGGCGAAGGAGCATCACATTTCTGCGGTTGTCTTGTTCCATCTGTGCTGCAATGTGGCAGAAATCTCCTCGCTCCGTATTTGGGGCGGCTAAACTCAACTGCTGATGGGTTGGCCTGACATACCGTGGTGTAGGTATGTATACTTTGAGTTTCACTGCCTTTGTCTTGTAGTGAATTAAATTTATTTTTCGGCTTGAACCAAGTTTTTTGCATCTTGAAAATGCCGCGTCTAGCTCTACCCATTTTTATGGCAATGGATTTGTTACAAACATTGAATGGCATCCATCATAAGTGATCTCACATTAATTGTGGTCTAAAGCAAAAATACTTTTAGAGTTCTCCCGATGCACAAGCTAGCGTATCAGGGCCGACACTACGCTGAACGCACAAATTTCGGCCGATATGCCAAAATATTTTTTTTTATTTTTTTTTTATTTTTTTCAATTTCAGATAAATTTCACAAAAATTCATCAAGATAAAACCATTGCCAATGCTCCATATTGGACAGTAGGACCTGTGAAAAGGCCCCCATCCCAGGGGAATTGTCTAAGATAATAGCCATCTGTTTCTGGATAGAGTTATAACTTGTCCCCATCAACCAGAAACAATCATAATGGTTTGGCCTTTTTCAACATGCCCCGCCCACCCTTTCCCCCTTTTACCCCGTTCCAGAGGTAGAATACAATTTGAAAGGGCAGTTAAATGTACAAAAAGTGACCTATGTGTTTTCTAGATTTTATAAAGCTCCCCATTTTAGACTAATATGAATGCATGGTTAGAATAATTTAAGGGAAAGCAAAATGTGACCCCCCCCCCCCCCCCCCCCCCCCCCCCGGCCAGCCCCCTTCCATGTTTACAGCTTGTTCATGCCAATTAACCCCTTCTTAATGATTAATTAAATAACTTGTAAGGTTTTTATGATCCTGTGATAAAAAAGAGACATGTTAATAACTTTTTGAGTGAGGACTTGGATATAACTTCTGACTTGTCCTTAGAATGTACACAGTGTGTCGTGCAGGTTTTTCTTCTCGCATAGTGCTTAGAGTACATGTAAATGCTCCAACATGTTTGACCTTGTTGTAGACGAACGCAATAACATTTCACATTTTTTTTTCCAGATATCAAGTCAGTGACTTATTCTCAACAATTTAAGCATAATTTTTTAACCATAAAGAATAATTAAGTGCCCTTATAGGGTGCACCACACTAAATAAGCCAGAATTAATGCGCCAAGCTACTTATCATAATTTGTAAACCCACAACTTATTTTTAATTATAACGTTTTGGGGGTCATGCAATTAATAGATTGTGTAAATATAAAAATCTATCACAACCTGGGGGTTCTGTGCTTCAACTTTTGAGGAGACTTGATAAATTTAGGCGTTAAAGTTGGCCCTATTTGACCGGGGAAGTGGAGAAGTGCTTCACGAAAACTGGCAGCAAGTCGGTTTTGGAAAAAAAAAAAAAATCGTGTTTTTTTCTTCTGGGGTAGTTAGCAAAAATTCCAAACGGCTGACCTGCCAAAAATTGAAAAGAATTCTGAAGTTTAGTTGTCCGGAAATATGTCTGATTGGTTTTCAAGAGGCTGAGAGACTTACACGATTTTTTGAGTATTTTTGAATAATTATCATTTAGCATTGGTTCCTATGGGAGATTATTTAGAGGGGTGCGCCCCCAGGGGTGTCCTAAATCTTCGTTATTAAAGCGCCACCAAGAGTCAAGTTTCGTTCAACGGGACCAGTCTAATACCCTGTATCCTTGGTACACCAATGGATGCGCAACCGGGTCACCGCTCGGGAAGTCTGACTAAGTTTAGTCAATGTGTTCATTTTCTTTTAGGTGCAAAATTTGTTTGTCAATTATGGGTTTTCATTACACTGTACGCCAGGCGACCGCTAAAGATTGTCAAGATATATTTAACTTAGTCAAAGAGCTTGCTGTGTACGAGGGTGAAGAGCCAGAAGAAGTTGTTAAAATTACAGAGAAAGGTAAAACTAAAACTAAAATAAAAAACTAAACAAACTAAAAAGTTAACTTGCTGTTGTTAATAGTTGCGATAATCGTAACCCTCCTTTCCCGACGGGCTTGTTACGAGACAATGAGCACGAGATTCGACCATTCGTGCCAAAACGTGCAATTTCGACCAATGTTGACAGACTAGTCACCAGATTTGCCCAATTTTTACCACTTTCAAAAATCATGAAACAAATTCTAAGAACATGGGCTTAATCTTCAATGTCTAACAAATCCAACCATAACACTTAAAGGAGCTCTATACTTCTGGTAAGATACAAAACAAAAAAGCTCACAGATTCACACTAAACTTACATGGTTTAAAGATATTGATAGTCGAAAGCTTCCCTTAAAATATTAGTGGCTGAGGTGCTGTAGTTTTTGAGAAATTAGTAAAACAATATCACGAAAAGACTTTTCGTCTCACTGCACTGAGACGAGAAGTCTTTTTTGAAGACAATTCGTTGAATGCTGCCCTCACACACACTCGATAATAGTTGTCCATTTTCAGTTGGAAAGATTCGCAAATGGTTCATGTTTATGTTACCTCGTACCCACTAAAATAGGAGAATATCTATTTTGTGTTTGTCGTGTATAGTGGTGAGCACAGTTTCCGCGCGTGCGAGGTTGTTTGGAGTTGCTGTGTACACACTCGCGTTGTCGATAAAAAATATCTTTGCAATCTTCATAAGTTATACCACGGCTTTTATCGATGTTAGAGTCTGAAAGGTCAATTTACTAGATCTAAACTGGATTCAACGGTTGCCAATAAACCCAGGAAGAAAATTGGGAGGCCAAAGTTGACAGAATAGGCCCTAAAACGATCAAAGAGTGCGTCGGTCAAACGCCATGTCAGGTATAGAAAACTCCAAAAGTTGTTACTTCCAAGTTCCATCCAGCATGAAATTGAAAGGGTCCTGTGTCGTCGGTGCTTGGACCATCTTGGACGTAGGACTAGACTAGGAAGATACCTGGAGAAGTAAAGCCATGGGACTGAGTCTTTCGAACGCTGACCTGGCGAGATTGCTGTTAGATATGCACACACAAGTGAGTTTTCTTTATATAAATCTTGATTATTTTAATACCAATGTGACCACTCTGTTCTGTAGGATAGGAGGCATTTTGGTTTGCCAGAAATCGTGGGCCTATTTTGATAGTGTCAAAGTGTGCCATTTGATTGAATGAAAAGGCTCTCTAAGTATTCATACTTTTTAACAGTAAAACAATCACATAATCATAATGCTGCCATGTATTTTTATTTATTTTTATTGATATATATTCTTCATTAGGTCTACTTCTTGATTAAATTTAACACAAACAAAAATATTTTTAACTTTTATAGATCTGCTGTCCATTCATCAGGGACTGCTACCCCCCTTTTGAGCCACCGGTTACGTCAACACCATCGTGGAGTTGGACCAGAAAATGTTGAAGGGGGACATTTCAGAATCTTCCAATGTGTAAGTTTATGGTACCAATTAAAAACTTTTAAAAAGGCGAGTTGTTGGCCAACAGCCAAGCACCTATAATTTATTGATTTAAAAAAATGTTTTATGAGAACATACAATGATACATGTACGTACAGATGTAACCATTACCAGCTGTCCATCAATTACAGTATACCTGTAGTCCCGCCGTATGTAGATCCAGATGACTTTGCAGTTTGTTTGAAAGGATGCAATTTCAAATTCTTGTTTGTGTTTATTTACATGAAGTTAACGTGCATTCAACAAGAAGTACCATGTATGATGTGTACGTGTTAATTTTAGACATGTTGTACAGATTCATTACTTCAACTATTTTTATTTATTTTGTGCATCTTCTGTAGTTCTGTTATTTCTGGAGTTGCACCATTTGAATCACCAACAGAAAAGTGGTAGGTGCACACATTTTTATTTCTGTTAATGTCAGCTCTATTAGTATTAAATGTAAACTAGTTAACTGGTAAGTTGAACTCGTTTCTCGTTTCATGAATTTGGCCAATATTCATGTCAGAACATACAACGCAATTGAAAAAAGGGATGTATACTATGCCAAGCCAATGAGGAGGAGGCAGAGATAGCAATTATGTGAAAAGGGCACCACAGCATTTTTGTCTGAATTAGGGGGCATCATGGCAAAAACAAAATTTTACGAGACAGGTGAAAAAACTAAGGCCCCCAAAAAGGTGTACACAAAAACAATGCGTCTTAATAGGGGGCCACTTTGTAGTGGGCAACTTTGTAGTGGGCAACTTTGGAGTGGGCGAGTTGACAGTAACGACACTGTAGCCAATACGTTTGTTGTAAACACAATCCTTTGGCTGCTTTTTATTAGTTTTGTCTTGGTGTGATCATGCTGAATTTTGTCATTACAACAAGAGACAATTATATTTTTTTTTTAGTCCAGAGATAGTAAAACATTTCCTTTATCAGAAATGCATGAAATACAAGTGCGCCCAAGAAGTTTACCAAACATTCATCATTGCTTTTATGTACACCATGTATGATGATCATATGCAAAGTGATTTAGCCTTTTTTTCCTCTTATTATTTTAGGTATGATAGTATTGTGCAATACAAGTCTTTTATTCGAATTGCACTTGGTTTTATTGCATTTATAGTACATTTTGGTCTTGACTTGTCCCAACTGGGTCCCAACTGGGTCGCTGTACTCAATTTATTTTTAAATTCTGATATCTGTGCAGATGCAAAAATTCAGTCTTTAACTTGACCATTTACGTTCAGGTTAAGACATTTCTGTGCACAGTAACCCTGGTTATTTCAATAACCTTATATTATTTTGAGTCCATTTTTGGTAATTATGTTACCTAACCTGGTACTTTTTTTTCCCCTCAAATTTCAGGCCTCTCTGTGACTGACCTACCGTTGTATCACGTTAAAGTTTTGGAGGATTCTGTCCGGAGGTACTTGCAGCAGGAGAACTTGACCAGTGTCTGGTGTCTTCCTGATATTGTAACCTGGCCAGATTTCTGCAACCAGAGATATCCGTCACTTCGCTAAACGTGGATGGATTTTGCGTTCTTGTGTAAATACCGCGAAAGTTTTTGGCTGTTTTACCAGCATTTTTAGACACTGTATTCAGCTGAAACTTTCACATGTGATTTTATAGAATCTTTCTGTATAATTTTGCCTATAAATAAGTCTTTACATAGAAAAAAATAAAAAAAATCTAAGACCCTACCTTTTCGGTCATTTATTATTTATGTTGTAACAAAGTACTGCTAGATAATTGCCTAATTGTTTGTTTATTAGGTGTTATAGAGGATTGGTACAGCCAACAAAAAATAGTTGCAGACAATATTGATGTTTTGTGTGATCAACCGTATACTTGAAAAAACAAATCTGTGAACATTTTTGCTCAATCCGTTGTGAGTCAGGAGAAAATAGTGAACAAGTATGCTCAGTTGTCAGCACGTAAATACATTGTCGTTATTTTGGGTTCTAACAACCGAAATCAGTAATATAGTGCATTTGTTTTAAGAGTTTCAGATACAGTTTTCTTGATTATGAATTCATATTTCACAGAAAAAAAGGTTCCAGTGTGAACTTCATAAAGTTTTCAATTCTGTATAATGACTGTAAGATAAAGAAAAATCAATGTTCATTGTGGATTTAAGATAAAGAAAAAGCCACGTTCATTGCTTTTTGTGGCTTCCGTTTAGTATCAATAGTAAACTTATTTTAAGCAATACTCACGACCAAGTGTGCCAAATGCTGTATTGCAAATGGATCCACTCCAGAGATAAGAGGGAGCATACAACAAATATTTCAACATTGATGCTTTATACCAGTCTACTAATTGCCTGGGCGTCCTTTAGTTGCTTTTAATTATACTTAGCATTAATATTTAAATGTTTAATATAATTAATTTGTACTAGTGTACATGAAAATGTGGGTATGTGTGTGAGAAATTCATGCAGCTGAAAGAAGAAACTTAAAATAAATGAATGTTTCCATAAAACAAGAAAACAAATGTCAAAGTGTTGTCATTAATATGGTGGTAAACATTTTTTTAAATTGGTTAACTGATCATAGGTTCCCTAGAGAGAAGGGTAAAACAATATTATCTACTTATATCGGAGGAATGGAATTATGCTTAAAAATATTTGTTTATTTTGTTGTATTATATTTTTTTATAGTGGGCTTGCGGGATTAGGCCTCTTTCTTTAGACGAATGCACCAAGCATTTGGAGAGCCAAACGTCAGGAAGCCACAGTAAACAGTTTGTAAGACCAAAAATGCAATCATTGTTGGTTTTTCCTTCTCAGTAATCTAGAGGACAAGTGTAAAAGTTTTTCAAACAAAACAAACCTTGATGAAATTTTGTTATAATAGCAATGACTCGTGTATATAATTATACTGCATAGTGAGTGTTCTCACAAGATAGTCGGGCACCTCAATGTTTACTCAAAACCGCATTCAGTTCTGTGTAGTAAGTAAGGAGCCATACGTTTCCTTACGCAGCAGCTGATTGGTTACATAGCAACATAGCACACTCAGTTTGGTTCACGGTTTTACCAATCAAGTAAGGGCTCTCATTTACAAACGAAATATGGCGGCCATTTCGATTCTGAACGGTATAAACGCTGACGAAGACGAATTCTTAAAGTATTCTTGACTGTTTCGAGAATCCTTAAAAATAAAGAATACAGTGAAAGACTAGATCAATAGTGTAGCTAACATTATATGAGTAAAATTCTTCTGCCCAATTACGTTAACTATCATAAGCAAATGACTTTTCCGGAGACACTTAATTATTTCTAATTCTGCACACACGGATGCTTTGTTTTTGGTCTTATATTTCTTTATTTTGAACACAGAAAATTATGTCATAGTTTTTGTAGGTATAATGAAACATTGTTGCTTCGTTATGTGATGTTTTTGTTTTGTTACAATAATAAATTTTCCCTAAATGAATTTTTGAAAACGTGTCCTCCAACCAAGCTCATTGTTTATGGAAAACCGTGGCGGTCATGCAAATAAAAGGAAGCACTTTACTCCATGCACTGACTGTTACAGAAGTGATTTGAAAACCGAACAAAAGTAATTACTCCAGCCCACAAAACCACCCTCCAGCATATATGATATAAGTGTGTATAACACTGTACAACTATTGAAAGATTTGTTTGAATGCATTACTTATTACGTGAAGCGCAAAGCATGTGTAATTATAAATCACAGAGTAAAAACCAGTAATCTTTACACACAGATGCCGGTGTGTAGTTCAAACATCAGAACCCAGCTTCGTTGCAAGTACATAGTACATGTACAAACATTACACGATGACCAGACCCGTACCCCGTGTGTACAGTTCAAAAACCGCAAACATTTATAAGCTATTATTAGCACAGCGCGAGACACGCGCACGGTGGTGTTATCGATCGCTGGCTATGATGGCAAGTGACCTTTCATGACCTCGAACCCGATCTCTCTCTATTTTTAGTCAACTTTCGAATTCATTCACAAGTAAGAATCGCCGGTTCACGAATCATGAGTCTCTCGCTGCAAGAGGGCGCCATGCCAATAATTGTAATCTGCAACGGATTTACACAACTTTCCTGAAAAACTTCCGTGTAATTTTCACTTTTTTCTGAAAAACCTGACGACTTATGAGGCTG
Organism: Leptasterias polaris; assembly: GCA_037783415.1. Classification (NCBI taxonomy): domain Eukaryota; kingdom Metazoa; phylum Echinodermata; class Asteroidea; order Forcipulatida; family Asteriidae; genus Leptasterias; species Leptasterias polaris. Next base: position 8,796,966 of record JAZGTN010000040.1, on the reverse strand, counting down.
AAACTTCTACAGGTAAATTGTATTGTATACATCTTTATTCACAGTGAGTAGGGATTCATTCCATGGCCTAAAACTAGAAGTATAGAGCTCCTTTAAAACATAATTGAGAAAATATTTTGAAGAAAAAAGGACAAAAACTTACCGGAGAATCTCGTGCTCATTGTCTCGTACGGGAAAGGAGGGTTACGATTATCGCAACTACTGTTGTTAGTGTTATTGTTAGTGTTACCAATACTATACTGATTACTGGTCAGTCCATGGTTTTTTTAAAGCTATGTTATAGTAAAAATTTCTTTTTTTCAAATATATTAAAATTTTACATCAAATTAAAGGTCTCCTCATGAGAAATTCAATGGTGCAAACCCCACTGTCATGGGTGCTTTCGTTAATGAGTTATGCCTTCCAAAAGACAACAAACACTCGGTACTCGTCTGAAGTTCTGGCCGCCGACTGAGGTAAAGAAATTGTTAAATTAAGATCACCCACACTACAGCCCTATCCCTAACGCGCACTCAAAGGTTCAAAAATGAGATTTTACCGATCACTTGGTTTAATTAAAACCTCTGTAAATTGCATGCGCGACCTCGCTCGGGACCAAAACCCAACTTTTCTTACTCAAAAATGGACAAGGATTTTACTGATATAGGTTTGACAGCATTTGACCCATCGTCGCTGAATGTTTACATTCCTTTAAAATGGGAAATTTAGTCAAAATTTGGCCCAAAATGGTAACAAATTACATAAAAACCTTATTTCTTCACCGATTGAGACGTGGAAAAAAGCACCGTAAACTTCCCAATCCTCTTTCTATCAATAGATGGCGGTATTTTGGGGGTAGAAGTCGAGAGAGGGCGGTATTAATTGAAAAACGGTGACCACATTTTTGAGATATATATACGAACCGACATATGAAGCCCAATAGGCCCTTCCCATGAAATATGCTAATTAGCTCTGCACCTGCGCAGTTATAGCACTGGTTGGCAAAAGGGGCGGGCTGAAATTGTGTTGATTAAAAACCGTCCGTAAAACGTAAACACCGCGAAATTTGGATTGTCAAATCGCAGAGATGAGTAAGTTCAACAAGTTTGCCGCAAAGGATCTGAAGAAGCTGCTGCTGCCAGATCTTAAGGCTTTGGCCACCCAGTTCTCATGTGACAGCAGTGTGCTGAAGTTGAAAAAGAGTAAAATTATCGAGTTTTTAGTGTCGCATGACGCCGCGGGCACTAGTAGTACAACAACCCACAGTCACACTCACAGCCGAAAGCCGGCAGCTGTCAGCGAGACATGGCCTGATCACTATAAAGATATAATTGGTGCAGAATCAGTTATACCTGTGATTACTTACTCTTCAATCTATGAGTATTGCACCAGGATTTCAGGCACTACGAAGTCGTCCTTTAAGTCATTTGATAGAGCTATGAAACACATCGATGCCGGCGATGTGCACAGTGTCAAATTCCATGAGGTAAGATAATCGATGTAAAACAAATATAAATAAATATATAAATAAATAAATTAAAAATCATACGAACTGTATTATCCATAAAAGCTATATTTTTTATTAAGAAGCTGGTAATTGTGACGTTTAAGCACACTTGGCTACACCGGTCTCATAATTATTTAGTACACTTTACATACAGCTAACAGTGACAAAGTAAAGGTCCACGTCATTATAAATGCCCCCCAGTACCCTAAATAATATGCTTAAATGTTGAAAAACAAAAATGACATATCCCCATTTGATTTCAAGAAACAACTTTCAGAACATTCACATTAGTCTTTTACCTGTGGAAAATATTATATGAAGCAAGTCATTTACATTATGCTTTTTTTACAGGATGGCCGTGCCATATTCTTTAGTTGCAATGTGTTTGCATCACAGCGTGCCAAGTTCTACAAAGTAGCTGTTTGCATGATGGATGACGGGGAGGTCATGAGAAGTACTTGCCAATGCCCAGTTGGGTAAGACATGTGAATATTACTTGTAATAAACGCCTTCTATGGCTGAATATTAAATAGGAGTTAAATTCAAAGTGAGTTAAGGTTATACATACACAAGACTCGGTTCAACTCGAGTTGAAGTGGACACCTTTTTTGCTGCATTGATCACAATTCAAGATTGCAAATTCAATATATTTGAAAAGCAAACACGTCACCACGATTTGAATCAAGTTTTTTTTTCTTTTAGAAAATGTACAATCACATCTGAAAATATAATCTTGTATTCTCCACACCCCCTCCCCCCCCAACAAAATATTTTTATAAATGTTTATAAATGCCTCAGATTTCAGTGTGCAAAATGTGGTGGTGAATGGTCTGGCATTTTTTCAATCTTTATTGTAATTGATCAAGCATTTTTCAATCATTGCTTTTTTATTTGTAGACTTGCATCAAAGTGCAGCCACATTGGTGCACTTCTGTTTTCTTTGCAAGATATACAAAGGAATGGATTCCAAATTTCTAAGACCTCCAAGAAGTCCACATGGAATGTTCCAAGGAAGAAAACCCTAAAGACAGAGAAGCTTGATGACATCAATGTTTCAAAAGCAAGATTCCATGCAGGTATACTTTTCTTAACATCAGCATTTGGGAAAATGATTATAATAAGCCTGATGAATATTGTTATTAATATCATTATTATTATTATTAAAAAGATTTATTGAAGGACCAATATCCTACTTGATAAACCTCACACACAGTATACATTGTACTTGTCATTCTTTTTTGCCATGTACTTTTGTGACGCTCTCAAAAGTGCTATAGTCGTCCTATAACATTTTTGCTGAGGACTCTTGTGGTAATTGACCCTGTATTTTGTCAAAATGTGCGCCCCCTTCATCAGTTTATCACCCAAATGAAGAAACAGTTGTGTTGCTGTAAAAAAGGGTTGGTCTTTTTCACTTATACATGTACGCACTTCACACTAAGTAAAGCCTATAGTGAAATGGTACACAGTCCAGATTTCAACAAGTATTTATCTTCTTTGATATTGCACTTATCCAATATGTGTATACAATTATAGTATTGGGCATGAAATGCAATCTTACACTGTGATGGCCAACACATTGCTATACTTATTGCTTATTTACAAATATTTTAATACTTTTTCTTAAAATTGTTTATAGAGACTGGAGAAGCTGAGGTCAAAGTGGAGAAATGCGACTTTGACCCCAGACATCCATCAGAGCAAGCACCACAGCAAAATAATGCAGCAATCGTGGCAGTTCAGGGTCTCATGGATGTTTATGCAGGTTCAGGATTAGGTCAAGCCTGGGGGTCTGTCAGCTAAACCACCCTGTCCATCCATGGAAGTTGAGGTCCGAACAAGCATTGAATACAGTAAGTTAAAGCTGTATTCACATAAAGAGTAAATTCTCCAATCCAGACGATCAAACTAGACATTCTTGAAAAGTTTGACAAGTAGTCATCTTGCTCGTAAGTTTCTTTTCTCTCTTTGTAAAAGTATTTATTCACACTCCTACAGGTAATCTGAATCATATGAAGTTACTGCACTCTGATTTGGATGTTGATGAAGTGAAGATCAAGGCAGAACAAAGGTTTGCAGACATCGTCCTCACACAGGCTGAAGCTGACTGCATTGAGGCAGAAACCAGAGGACAGGCAAGCAACAACTCATGGCATATGTTCCGAGCTGGTCGCATTACAGCATCCAACATGAAAAGGGCCGTCAACACCAACTTAGCTCGTCCTTCATTGAGTTTAATTAAATCTGTATGCTATCCCTCAGATCAGCCTCAAATAAAAACACCAAGTATACAGTGGGGAAGATCCCATGAGACAACAGCAAGATCCAAGTATATTTGGCAGCAGAAGCAACACCATCATGGGTTAAAAGTAAGCACTTGTGGTCTAATAGTGCACCCCAGCTTTCCATACCTTGGGGCATCCCCTGATGGTAAGGTTTATTGCGATTGCTGCGGTGAAGGTCTTTTGGAAATTAAATGTCCATATCTAATAAGAGAGAAGAAAGTTAGTAAAGAGGCTTTATTTTTACAAGATGAAGGTCAGTTAATGCTTAACAGAAGTCATCCCTATTACTATCAAGTTCAAACCCAGATATTTTTGTCAAAATCTCAGTATTGTGACTTTGTTGTGTTTACTTTAAAAGACTTATTTGTTGAAAGAATTAAACTAGATTCCAAGTTTTGCAAGGCCATGGTGGAGAATGCAGCTGATGTGTACAGACAAATAATTCTACCTGAACTCCTGGGACAAGCGTTCACTAGATCCACAAATGCTGAAGATTAAGTGAACATGTAAAATACTGAGGTGGAAGCATTTCCACCAAATTGAAATTTGTTAGTTCCTAAACCCCCTATTTTCGCAAATGTTGCCCCATAGGCAAGATCTGAGAAGGCCTATTTTGTACATCCATGACAAATTTAATGCCTTTACAACAGAGTGCAGTTTGTTAGGCAGCTGAACTAGAACTGATGTGAGGTTTTACAAGTTATTTCATACAGCACAAAATCACATCAAAACAATGTGTTCCTCTTCGTCTCTTGCAATAAATACGTTTATTAACTCTTTCACAGTTTATTTATCATCCTGCTGAGGTCCATAAATGTTACCAATATATTATTCATTTAGACCAAAATAGAATGCATTTTAAAATATACTTCATCTCATTATTTTTTCATTTTGTAGTTGGTTGTTCCAATGTGTAATGAATATCATCCAAAGTTTGTAGGGTTTTTTTTTCAAAATGATATTAGTAAATTTAAGACAACTAAGGTCCTGTACCTACAATTAATAATAATGACCTAGGTACATGTAGGCTTGGGACCACATTTAATGGATCTTCTGAAAAAGATTCCCAGTCATTATTGAGATGGTAAAAGATCACATCATTACACTTTTATGAAGTCTAATAGACTATAGTGTGGTCACTTACATATGAAATAAAACCTGTTGGAGATATTGCTACAAGAAATTTGACAGTATTATGGTGCTTATAAGAACTCCAGGTTAATGACTGAGCAGTGAAATTAGAAGGGGTCTCAATGAAGAGTTCAGTACAGTCTATTATAAAACGGATATTCTTAAACTTTGAATACTGTCTAGGTAACGTCTGATTAATGATGTCAATAGTGGGTGGCGGATTCAGAGGAGATAGAACTTTTTCCATCAGAAAGACCCAAGTGGTGATTATTCGGGACATATGAGACACAGATATACTAAAGCGATCTGACAGGTCTGTCAAAAACAACCCAACTTTCAATCGCATCAAAGTGGCCAAAAGTTGATCTTCAAGTGAAAGTCTCATGTGTCTCCTTAATCCATCTGTTTCCTTATCTACACACCCATAATATCTCATCCTGTGAGTGAATGGCAGTAATAGATTAAAAAGCCATACAAACGTGACCCAGTTTGGCAGACCTGTGTAGAATTTGGTGTATTTGTCGTTTTCTTTTATTTTGTCTGTAGACCATGTGTAATGTTTTTCCTTTGACTTAAGCTCTTCTGATAGCCGTTTTACCTCATCACGCAGTTCTTGGTTCTGTTGGTCATCCACTTGAGTTCCTGTTGAGTGCACACAATAAATATTGAAGCTGTAAAAGTACAAGTTTAAAACTGAGTGATTGTAACATTTAATAAGAAAATGTTTGTTGTTGGTTTTTAATTGTTAAATCAGTTTATGGGGGGGGGGGGGATGAGCTTGAGCCAATTTCATAAACTTAGCTTCTTAACACAACTTTGTAAAGCATAGACAAACTTTGCAAAATGATTACAAGCCAACATGCATGCTGTGCATGTGTGTACTACTCATGCCTGACTGGTTTTAAGCTAACCATTGCCACTGTTATTAATGTGTGAGCCTGAACACAGCATAAATCACTCATTAGACTTGGTATACATGAGATCAACATTTGGAGGATCCTCCATAAGAATGTCATTTAAAAAAAGTGTAATGGCACCTGGGTGACCAAAATTAACTAACCTTGACATGTTCCCTGAGCAGATTGATTGCGGTGAGCTGCGACATGTACATAACTGTGCATATGCACTGATGCATTCAGTGATGAACTCAACTCCATAGCAGCCTTGTCATCCTCTTCTTTCTTCCTTTTCTTCTCAAATTCATCATCCTAGTAATCAAAAAAGTAAATAACTTAACAGGTAAACGTCGGAATTATTCAACTAATTATGGAGTCTGGTAAAAAGGTTGAGCTATCTCAGGAACCGAACCTGCTTTTGAGTTGAGCGGTACATGACAATACTTGACTTCATACAATTTATTGAATCGCACGGTGCTTTAAGGCCAGTTCATACTACGTTTTCACTGCGTATGCAACGAACGGACCCATTGCTTGCATACAATCCGCAATGTGTAAATAGAAGCGCAGTGCGTAATCATATTGCATCAAAACGGTGAAACCTTTTTCCTATGTAACATAGTGAATTACACTTGCATACGAGTTGGTGTGCATACGAGTTGGTGTGCATACAAGTTTGTGTGCATATGAGTTTGTGTGTGTACGAGTTGGAGCGTACGAGTTTGCGTGCATACGAGTTGACCTGTATTCTTTTATTAGTAGTCGGGTCAACTCGTAATCATATGCATGCAAACTCGTACACTCCAAGTGTACTACTACAAAATAGTAGTACTTTTTTAGTATAGTACTACACTGTAGTAGTACTAGTAGTAGTAGTACCCCCCCCAAAAAAAAATAAAAAATGTCCGTATCCTGCCACCACTTTTTCATAAATTTTTACAAAAAGGAATATTTTATTGGAGTAAATTAGATACTGTTTTATTTTATAATGAATGAAAAAGTGATGGCAGGATACGGACTATTTTCCCTACTACTTTTTGTACTACTACTAGGTTAGGTATATAAATTTATAAAGCAGGAGGTGGTAGGTTCAACAAGAAGTTGTGCCGAGTACAGTATGTCTGTGAATTTTTATTCCTATACATATTACTCTTAGTCTCAGTCTCACAGTCTCAGTCATGTCAGTCTCACTCTGTCTCAGGAAGCACTGAGTACAGTCTAGCTTTAGTACTACTGTAGAGTAACTTAGAGTTTTAGACCCCGTTAAAAATACTGGGTCTATGTCATGTTCTACTCCATCTCTATGATCTAGCCAAGCAGCCATAGTCAACTCATGAACTCACTCACACTAGTGCTTTAATAAAAACACGTCAGCTTCACCATATGTGACACAGGACTCAGGAGGACTGTTCTGATCTGACCTTCGTCCTCCTACCGTCCTACAATAATCGTGATCAAAACAATTCCAAACAAAATGGCAACGTCGGGTTAAACTGTACATGTACATGTGGACAACAAGCTTTACGATCGAACATATATACGTCCACCGGTACGACGACATGATCAACATGTGGATTCAATTCATTGTGGGTGAAGTCACAAAATAATCTTACAACCAAACAAAAATACATACCCATGCCTTCTGTACTCGACCTAGTAGAAGTAGAACTATTATGAGTGTCCTTGCTCTAAGCTATGACTAGTTATAGTATGACTATGACAAATCGTCACGGGAGACGAAATTCTACCTCCATGATCAAACCCATAGTTCTAAGAGTAATTTAAACCATGTGCCAACCAAACAAACAAACATGCTCGATCTCGTCGGCTTTATGATCTCGTCGCATGGTGGCTCCCTCTTAGTTTTGTCGGAATTCGTTTTGTCATGATATCGATCTGTTGTCAGGGGAGGGGGAGGAGGAGCGACGGACTAGGAAAATTAACATAATAAAACTGAAATAAATGAAAGTACTTACAAGTATAGCATGTCTCCTTTCGACACGCAACCGGCGGGCAACTGGGCCATTGTTGTTGACATCTTCTTTACCCTGATTTAATTTCAATGATGGCCGATAATTTTCATCATTAGGAAAATCACTGGGCCAGCCGGTTACAAAATGATGGCTACAAATTCGTTGGTAATTAGAGGGTTTCCACTCGCCAGAACGTACCGCTCTCTTCCAAATTCCGCGCTTTATTTTATTTTTGTGTGGGAACCTGAAGAAAGACACGTCTTTGTTACCCTTCGTTTTTCTATTGTTACAACCCAGAACACAACAACTCACAGGCATTTTTGTAAGAGTTTCATTAAAATAAAGTTGAGATACGTGTGTACAATGTACGTGTTGTCGGTGGATTGAATGACGGCTAAATTCTTGTTGCCAACCAGTGTAGTAATGCGCATGCGCGCGTCTAATTTGAATATTTCATGGGAATGGCCTATTCTCCGCCACAACCATGCTAGACTTGTGGACAAGTCGTTAAATGTCTGTCGCGGTGATAGCGGAACGGCTTTCTCGCAATATCCCGCGAGAGGGCTGCTCTGTGCGAGATTATTGCTCTCACGACTGGTCGCATTTACCGACTTGTGAAACCCGCTGGCGGTTTGTGCACGGCCTATGGCCACTTCAGCCGAATTCGTACGGACGCATCTGATTGGTCAATTTCGTTATATCTATGAATATTCAAACTGTAGATGAATATTAAACATCAAATCCTGTACTGGATGGAGTTTTATGTTGCTTTCCTTCCTCCATGCTTTGATCATGCACGATCAAAACCAAACACTGAGTGGTGAGAGTGATTGTGTTCATGAATATTTTGACACAAGAAAATACGTATTCAAATTATGGGTACAACTTGTAAATAATTACAAAAAATCGAACGTAAGATTTTATTTCAGTGTTTGACAGTGCACAGCGTGTGGGGACATGACGTAAAACACACGGGCAAATCGTGTAGCTGCATGCCATGGCGCGCAGAGTTTCTCTCGGTGGGGCTCAGCATGACGGAAACCCCTACCCTAGCATGCCAAGAGATAGCTGTACCTGGAAGCTCATGAACATGTGGGAGGGGTTAGGGAGCCAGACCACCAACTACCTTGTCATTGCGGGTTTGTTAGTCGGTAAACCTCGCTGATCGAATCCGCTGTTTTAAAATCGTTACGTTTCAATGTTCGGTGTACGTTCCTTTCCCCCGATTTGGAAATTAAATAAGATTTATGTCAATAAATAGGAAAACCACTCTTATATTGACGGTGCAATTAAGTTAAACAATTTGTGAGACAAAAACGAGCCCCCCCCCCCAAAAAAAACAACACACAAAACCAGAGCCCCTGAAGGAACAGGTGAAAAATAAATTACAAATTAAAATGTGGAAAAACAATTCTCACTCTGAATTTCTTTTTCCACTCTCGACACACAAAATTCCAACAAAGTCATTTCGTTTCCTCAAAATATTATATAATTCAATCAAAATATAATTTTGTCACATAAAATTATATTTTTTTAAATTTGTAAACAAAGTTGTGTTTTTCTAGGTAGCAAAATAGATTTTTCCTAGAAAATACATTTTTGTTCCCTCGAACACGCCTTCTCCACCCGAAATACGATTTTGTTACCCAGAAATACGCGTTTGTTCCCTGAAAGATACGCATTCGTTTCCTCGAAATATGATTTTGTTCGCACAAAATATAATTTTGTTCGCTCTAAATATGCTTTCGTTCAATAAAAATAATTTTTTCCACTGAAAGGAGATTTCTTTCCCTGAAAACAAGCTTTCGATTCATCAAAATACGACTTTGAATTAGTTGCCCGAAACATACTTTCATTCGTCCGAAATATGCTTTCGTTCTATAAAAATATGAATTTTTTCCACCGAAAGGAGATTTCTTTCCCTAAAAACAAGCGTTTGTTTCATCAAAATACGACTTTGAATTAGTTGCCAGAAATATACGTTCATTCGTCCGAAATATGCTTTCGTTCCCTTAATATACGCTCTCGTTCCTTCGCAATGAGATTTTGTTCCCCAAAATTCCTCTTTCGTTCCCTTAAGATAGCTAGCTTTTGTTCCCTGAAGATAGCTTTCGAAGCCCTGTAGTCCAATCACACAAATTTGTTAAATTCCCTTGTGAGGGGCGACTATGAGAGGGGACGAGTTTGTTGTCAGGGGGCGACTTTGCTAGGGGCGACTTTGTAGTTGGTGACTTTGTACATGTGTTTTTTGAAATTGGCGACTTTGCTAGGGGGACGAGTTGACTGGTTTCCGTGTCTGTTGTTTATACACACTTAATACACACAATCACTGTAGAACACATCGGGTTAAATGATTGGAGCGATCAGTAACTATTCACGGAAGGCATTATTTATTTTTATGAGGCAAAACACACATCTTAAACAATTATTATAATAATGAATTTTAAGATAAGTTTACTTTATTTCTTTAGTTACTAAATTAATGAAGGAGTTAACACCCACAAAACACACCCACAGATGTCTCAAGCGCAAGCATTCAGTACATTTACAGTAACTAAAATTACTACTACCCTTAGATAAAATGGACTCGTCTTCATGATCGTTCCTACAGCAACCGTAATGTACACTGCGTCCGTACATGAATAAATGAATATGAACCGCCGGCGGGTTTCACAAGTCGTTAATGACGAAGAAGAGTTGGCAGCCAGCAACTTCGCGCGAGAGCAGTGATCTCGCGAGAGCATTCTTTTACGCGACAGCACCAGATGCGACTCGACTCACCGCGACCATCATTAACGACTTGTCAACAAGTCTACAACCATGCTAGACTTGTGGACAAGTCGTTAAATGTCTGTCGCGGTGATAGCGGAACGGCTTTCTCGCAATATCCCGCGAGAGGGCTGCTCTGTGCGAGATTATTGCTCTCACGACTGGTCGCATTTACCGACTTGTGAAACCCGCTGGCGGTTTGTGCACGGCCTATGGCCACTTCAGCCGAATTCGTACGGACGCATCTGATTGGTCAATTTCGTTATATCTATGAATATTCAAACTGTAGATGAATATTAAACATCAAATCCTGTACTGGATGGAGTTTTATGTTGCTTTCCTTCCTCCATGCTTTGATCATGCACGATCAAAACCAAACACTGAGTGGTGAGAGTGATTGTGTTCATGAATATTTTGACACAAGAAAATACGTATTCAAATTATGGGTACAACTTGTAAATAATTACAAAAAATCGAACGTAAGATTTTATTTCAGTGTTTGACAGTGCACAGCGTGTGGGGACATGACGTAAAACACACGGGCAAATCGTGTAGCTGCATGCCATGGCGCGCAGAGTTTCTCTCGGTGGGGCTCAGCATGACGGAAACCCCTACCCTAGCATGCCAAGAGATAGCTGTACCTGGAAGCTCATGAACATGTGGGAGGGGTTAGGGAGCCAGACCACCAACTACCTTGTCATTGCGGGTTTGTTAGTCGGTAAACCTCGCTGATCGAATCCGCTGTTTTAAAATCGTTACGTTTCAATGTTCGGTGTACGTTCCTTTCCCCCGATTTGGAAATTAAATAAGATTTATGTCAATAAATAGGAAAACCACTCTTATATTGACGGTGCAATTAAGTTAAACAATTTGTGAGACAAAAACGAGCCCCCCCAAAAAAAAAAAACAACACACAAAACCAGAGCCCCTGAAGGAACAGGTGAAAAATAAATTACAAATTAAAATGTGGAAAAACAATTCTCACTCTGAATTTCTTTTTCCACTCTCGACACACAAAATTCCAACAAAGTCATTTCGTTTCCTCAAAATATTATATAATTCAATCAAAATATAATTTTGTCACATAAAATTATATTTTTTTAAATTTGTAAACAAAGTTGTGTTTTTCTAGGTAGCAAAATAGATTTTTCCTAGAAAATACATTTTTGTTCCCTCGAACACGCCTTCTCCACCCGAAATACGATTTTGTTACCCAGAAATACGCGTTTGTTCCCTGAAAGATACGCATTCGTTTCCTCGAAATATGATTTTGTTCGCACAAAATATAATTTTGTTCGCTCTAAATATGCTTTCGTTCAATAAAAATAATTTTTTCCACTGAAAGGAGATTTCTTTCCCTGAAAACAAGCTTTCGATTCATCAAAATACGACTTTGAATTAGTTGCCCGAAACATACTTTCATTCGTCCGAAATATGCTTTCGTTCTATAAAAATATGAATTTTTTCCACCGAAAGGAGATTTCTTTCCCTAAAAACAAGCGTTTGTTTCATCAAAATACGACTTTGAATTAGTTGCCAGAAATATACGTTCATTCGTCCGAAATATGCTTTCGTTCCCTTAATATACGCTCTCGTTCCTTCGCAATGAGATTTTGTTCCCCAAAATTCCTCTTTCGTTCCCTTAAGATAGCTAGCTTTTGTTCCCTGAAGATAGCTTTCGAAGCCCTGTAGTCCAATCACACAAATTTGTTAAATTCCCTTGTGAGGGGCGACTATGAGAGGGGACGAGTTTGTTGTCAGGGGGCGACTTTGCTAGGGGCGACTTTGTAGTTGGTGACTTTGTACATGTGTTTTTTGAAATTGGCGACTTTGCTAGGGGGACGAGTTGACTGGTTTCCGTGTCTGTTGTTTATACACACTTAATACACACAATCACTGTAGAACACATCGGGTTAAATGATTGGAGCGATCAGTAACTATTCACGGAAGGCATTATTTATTTTTATGAGGCAAAACACACATCTTAAACAATTATTATAATAATGAATTTTAAGATAAGTTTACTTTATTTCTTTAGTTACTAAATTAATGAAGGAGTTAACACCCACAAAACACACCCACAGATGTCTCAAGCGCAAGCATTCAGTACATTTACAGTAACTAAAATTACTACTACCCTTAGATAAAATGGACTCGTCTTCATGATCGTTCCTACAGCAACCGTAATGTACACTGCGTCCGTACATGAATAAATGAATATGAACCGCCGGCGGGTTTCACAAGTCGTTAATGACGAAGAAGAGTTGGCAGCCAGCAACTTCGCGCGAGAGCAGTGATCTCGCGAGAGCATTCTTTTACGCGACAGCACCAGATGCGACTCGACTCACCGCGACCATGGAGGTCTACCTCCATGCCGCGACCATCATTAACGACTTGTCAACAAGTCTACAACCATGCACATTACAATGGTGTGGCAGGTTGTGTGGCTTCATAGTGTGGCTTCAACCACGGACGTTTGAGCGTGGTTGTGGCTTCACAAACATGCACAAAACCATGGTTGTGGCTTCACAACCATGCACAACCACGAGACGGTGAGGGTGACTGGATTCGGGGGGGAGGGGGTGAGGGTGAGGGTTTGGGGTAGGGATAGGGTTGGGATATAGGGTTAGGGGTAGGGTTAGGGTTAGGGTTAGGGTAGGGGTAGGGGTAGGGTTAGGGGTAGGGTTAGGGGTAGGGTTAGGGTTAGGATTGACAATTGTGGGTGAGGGAAGGGTGGGGTAGGGTGAGGGTGATGAACACTCCCCCCCCTTTCACCTTGGTGGAACCCAACCATATATAATATAATCGTTTGCACAGTCAATCTAATTTCATAAATCAAAGTTCAATCGAGAGGTCTCTTATCCAGTCTCGTGTCGAGGCATCAGGGCTGATGAGAGTGGAGAAGGAGCCAGGTGCCTTGTGGGTGGTGCACTCGGTCACCACGTGGTGGACTGTCTGGGACGGATGCCCGCATGGATGTGCAAGCTGCGTGAGCTTGCATGCCCCAGCGGTGGAGGGTCTCTGCCACTCGAGCAGTGCTGGAACGGAGACGGTTCAGCCGCACCCATATATGCCTCAAACATATATGCCTCAAATTTTTCTATCAAAAAAGTTCCAAAATGGCTGCGCTCGCGGTAGTCGCGTCGGTGACCATGCTCTGAATCTTTTTGATGCGTGAAAAAGTGAGGTAAATTTGTGCCTTTTTTCAAAAGGATTATGAAAGAAGAGAGTTTTATTGACCTACAGGAGTAATTTGAAGCTCAGACAGCATGTTAGGTCGAAGCAACATTAATTTGAAAAACCTCTTTTTTGTGTGCGGCCAGAATAGGAAATGTCAATATCGCGCGACCTATAACATAGCTACCATGGTTACTAAATACTATACTATCCTTGCTCTATGTTAGTAATCTATTTTTAGTGTTATAATAAATATTGTGGGTAATTTTCCGCAGAATGCCAACACTATCTCAGTCAATTTATGGCCAATTACACTAAATTTTTACAGCAAAAAACAGGAAAATTAAACAATTCTAAACTGTAGTATTACTAATGGCTAGGCCACGAGAATGAAAGTTATAGATTTGTGTCCGGACTTTTATGAAAACACATGAGGCTTTTTTTCATTAATCATTATTCATTATTTTTTTATGACCGTGGTGTTTTACATAATACAAGCAGCGGCATAGCCAGAGTTTAAAATACACGTATACCCATATGCAACCAAAGTGTAGCGAACGGCCTAAGGGTCCTTGTTTCTAATACTGCCGAACACCAAGATAAGGGGAGCCCGAGACTGGACTGGAGGAAAACAAACTTTATTCGTAACAACTCTGGTCTCTTTCTGACTCAACCTTACAACACAACTCCTTTTTTTAATCAACACAAAGCAAAGCGTCAGTCATCTTGGCTCCTGGCCAACGTTTTGCTGCTTGCGCAAACACAACAGTCTATTTATAAATTATAGTCCATACTTCCGGTCCAATGTCTAGAAAGAGAGCGTTCTCACGCCGGTGGTTGTCCGGCGGTTGCGATGTCCGTTACACAAAGGAAAGAACGCATTGTGGAGACAGTGCGAGAATCCGATGTGCCCATTGGTCGGTTGGCGCGATTTGACCTGTGACCCCGACGACGATGCGACACTGGCAAAGCGATGATACTGCTTATAGCTGCATTTACGTGGTGAATACATAGATCCTCTTTTCGCGATTTGGAACAGAATTTCTGTGATAAAAATGACTTTTTTTTTAAATAATTTTTTTAAAATAATGAACATTTTCGTGCGGTAGCTTTGTAGGCATGCGGGTGGTGGACGCAAATCTATAACTTTCATTCTCGTGGCCTTAGTAAAGGCTTAAAAAAGGTGTCAGAAAATCGCAAGGTTTCGCATTGCAGTAAGACAAAAATTTGTTTCGTTTTCCTGCAGTGTGTGTGTCTGTATTTTGTGAAATACTCCAATCTCGGTCATCGCTCATTTCATGCGCATTGGAAAATTCACCAGGACTTTTTGATTTCTGGAATGGGTAAGCCGGCTACAGATACAGAAGAGACTAGAGAGAGGAAAAAAGCATGATTAAAAAATAAAATCCCCCAAATGTTAGGATTTTACACCCCCAAAAAAATCAAATTTGTGGCGTGTCATGGCCGAGCGGTCTAGGTCACCGGACCTAAGCTCTGGTGTAGTCAGCAGCAGAGTGTGGGTTCGATACCCGGTCATGACACTTGTGCCCAATGCACTTAACCATAATTGCTTCGAAAAAGTTGGGAAGGTAGTGCATTCTGCTCTACCAGCCAGGCTCCTAGTGGATGATACCCATGCCTACATCCTTAAGGACTGTGAAGGGGGTAACCCTGTTTCAGCCCCAGGAGTAGGAGGCAACGTGCCCCTGGTGTCAATTGATTTGGGTCGATAGCCCAAATCAGTTATGTGTAGTCCTCACCTTGAAGTGGCCGTCCGTGGCCTTGTGAGTTAGGCGATATCTCATTAAATTGTTTTTTTTAAATGCAAGTGATCTCGCCTCCTGCAAAGGCGTGCCCCCTACTAAGCCATCCCTTACAAAGTAACCCCCTACATTAGAAAGCAAAATGGCCCTAACTAACACACAATAGCCCCAGGCTGACTCTTTTTTGATGCAGCATACATGTACATCTACTAGACTACCTAGTTTTTTAATAATTCCTGCACCATGTTTAAATTTATGCTCACTTACCTGTAGTGACACTAAAAAGTGAGTATTGTACACAAGTATATAATAGTCTTCATATTACTTTAAAAACTTCTCTATATTTAAAAAACTTCTCATGACTGCTGGCTGAGTAATAAAACAGTTTACACTAAAAATCTGCATAATGTCTCTCAAAAGAGTATTACTTATGATTCTGTTGTGCCATTTTGGCTCCCATACCTAGAATCAAACAAAGTAAAGCAGCCACAGTAAAGCAGGTAAATCCCCCCCCCCCCTACAATATAAACTCATCATGCTGCTTTCTTTCTTACAGAATTAAAAGAGGATGGTTTTGGAGATGACCCCCTCTACAAATGTTTGGTGGCAGAAGCGACTGAAGAAAAGACCCAAGAAGTTGACAATCATGAATCAAAAGTCATAGCGTATGCCATGTATTTTAATACCTACAGTTCATGGAAAGGAAAGATAATGTACCTGGAGGACTTGTACGTCAATCCACAACACCGAGGTGAGGCTTTCATGAGTTGCCAGTATTGTTGCGTAGACGAGCGGTAAGAAGTATGTCAACAAATTTGTGACATGGACGAGCAACAATTATCAATATCAGAACAACTGTGACTTTATTACACTTTACCAGGGATGTGATTTCTCTGTTTTTAACCGGAAATCCGTTTTATTTGCCCCCTAAAAAAAGAAATCTGGTTTTTTTTGCCCCCACCCCCCCCCCCCTGAATTTATTTATTTCTTATTTTTTTACTTAAAGGGTGTGTACAACATTGGTAATTGCCAAAGACCTGTATCCACACTTGATGTGATGTAAAAAATACATGAAATAAGAAACCTGTGAAAGTTTAAGCTCATTCGGTCTTCAGAGTCATGAGAAAACAGTGACAAACTTTTTTCAAACATTGGATTTTATCCTGCAGGATAAAGGCTATTGTTGTACTCATTTCCTAAAAACTATGGCATTTCAAGCAAAATTAATTCAAGGGAAGTTTTCCACCATGACCATTACCATGTAAGTTATGTGCAAATCTGTGAACATTTATATTTTCAATCTTACCAATGTGGTACACACCCTTTAAGATCAAATTCCCCCCAAAATGAAGATAAAACCATGTATAGCGCCCCAGATTGCAGAGTAGGGCTTTTAAAACCAAAGATAAATTATGTTATTAGTGGGCTTCGTGCTCGCACATTTTCGAGCTCGCAAGCTTTCCCGCTTTGTGCGCAGAGTTCAGGTTTTTTTTTCCAACAGCCTATCACATCCCTGACTTACTTGAGAAGAGATCAACTAGAGTGGGAGAGTCACATACTCGGGATTAACAAAACACATAGAACAACCATGGTCTCTTGAGGGCGCCGTAAGACTTGTTTAAGTCCCTTACTCAACAAGTATTACATGCTTGGTGAGGGTTGCAAACAGGAGGTCGTGTTTTGCAAATCATAAACTGACTGTCTTGAAATTTATGTCTTGTTAAATATTATACATGTACAAATATTTTATGCATATGAGTACAATAGCAGAATATAATCACAAGGTGAAATCTTGACTGCTCTATTTCACGAGGCAGCTTACACGTGTGCTAATAAAGTGTTATGCAGACGCAGTCAATACATACGGTACTCAATGTAAAAATCTATAAGTCTGCACAAAGGTAAGATGTGACGCGCCCCAAGAATTCTATTTGTTATTAATACATACCTCGGAGAGTTTGTGCATTCTGATTGGTCGAGGACTGGTCACGTGGGGGTGTATTAACATGTGATAATAGACCGGCTCTGTAAACTAGCAAATAAATGGCCCCTAAACAAGCACAATGTTGTGTAAAAGTTTGTTTTGCACCGTGCTTGCTGTGCGGAAACTATCAAATCTGTTTCTTTGCGCGTATTGTTTTTCGAGGACAGGATGGTGCCGCGTGTACGCGCATACCACGCGTGTTCGTGCATACCACGCGCGTATGCATAAACGCGCAGACAATGTATCGTTTTGGTAGCTGGTACGTGCATGAAGCCAAGGTAATGCAAAGCATAAAGCCGTACACCAACCAAAGTGTTTCTATTAATAGTGCTGTTACTTTAAAAGTCTGGTTCTTCAAAATATGCACATTTCTGATATAGTTAATTAAGTGCAGGGGACTAGGAGCCACGCAAAAGTTGAACAGCCAAAAGAATGGCCCCTGAACATGAGTGGATTATTTCCAAAATTTACGGCGAAAGAAAAATCACAAATTCTGATGATTACTACCCTTTTTCTTCGTTAAAGGTATTTATTAATGGGAATAACAGTGTGGGTAGCCGGTCTTCACTGCGTGGTAATGACCTTGGTTGGTGGCTGGCCGCTGTTAATGGACCTCGCCTTCGGCTCGGTCCATTAACAGCGGCCAGCCACCACCCCGGTCATTACCACTCAGTGAAGACCGGCTACCCACACTGTTATTCCCTAAATATACAATAGGACACCTATATTAAACTTTGGGGTGTCAGTACAGTATACATTGCAAAATAAATTATGACACATGACGCATGTTCCACCAATAAAATGATATGGATCTATAAGTGTGGTATATAACAAACACGATATGAAATTCAAAAATAACCAAACAAGCACTAAGATCACATTTACAGTTCACCTCAAGATGTGTATGATGTACAATGTATGTAATGTTTTTACCTCCCCCCTTCTTTTTTTTTAACAGGAAAAGGCGTTGGAAAGGCACTTTACTCCAAAGTGGCAAAGGCAAGTGCATTTCGAGGTCTTTCCTTTTTAATTGCATTTTTTGGGGGGGGCGTCGGAGCGTAAATCTGTGTCTGTATTTTGTTTGGGGGGATTGGGGGGGGGGGGTAAAGTTGACCTTAGATGAACAGTCCAGCGTCGAAACTAGGGTACAATTTTGAGGAGGCACAAGGGGGTGCATCATTTTTTTTGTAGGGGAGCAATTCTGGTCGATTAAAACAGTTGTTTCAGTTTGTATTTCTCCTAAACAAGCCCCTTTTCATCATTCTTGTTATAATGCCATTTACTTTTTTAATAAGATAATCTGATGCAAGTGTAAAACAACAGCTTGTCTGCGTGTAAATGGAAAAATAATTTTAATAACATTGAAATTATCACATTAAAGCCTATAAAACATAACATTACAGGAAAGCTCCATTAAAGAAAGAGGCTCAAATAAAACATCCTTTTCATCTGGCAGCTCACACCTGTTAACTCATTGTAATTCCTTTTTCAAACAGTGGAAGAATTAATTGGATCATATACAAACCAGCAGGGCTGCTGACTGCCCAAGGCAGATTAATTACTTATCCATTGATTGATTGATTGATTAATTGGTTGAATTTATTTTGATAAAATACAGCAAGAACATGGCAAAAATACATACACAACATTAGGAGGTTAAACAAAGTGTAATAACTCGAGTAATTCAATGTAAACACAGCTAATGGGTGAGTACGCTTTCAGAGTTTTTGTGGGCAACCTCAGAAATTGGATAATTAAGTTTTCCCATAATTTTATTTTTATTTTGTTTAGGGGGGGGGGGGGGGTACTGGGGGCATGGACATCAATATGGGGAAATGTGCCTCCCCTGAGTTTATATGGCACTGGAACTGTCTGTACACCCTGATTAACCATTGGTTTTTTTTTTGTTTTTTTAAAACCACAGATAGCATTTGAGAGTAGTTGTAGTCGTATGCAGTGGGTGACTCAAGCCTTTAATGATAATGCCCTACGGTTCTACAATCATTTCCATGCCACTGATGAAGAAGAATGGAAGGTCCTCAAACTAACTGGGGAACACTTTGCTAACCTCGCTAGCATGGATCCCGAACCAGGGTCAAGCATTCAAATTCTTTAACGGTAGGGTCATAGATTGTTAGTTGTCAACGCAAGAGAGATACAATTAAAGTCTTATGTGAAAGTTTCAGTTGAATACGGTGCATGTCAACCTGTTTAGCAGCAAAGACTTTTAACGTGTTTTCACAAGAGCGTTGCATCCATATACGTTTAGCGAGGTGACAGCCAGAAGCAGGGTACCAACAGCATCTCTGGCCGCAGCATTCGCAAATTGACACAAATCTGAGAGACGATTCATGCATGAATCCTTTCTCCAGATTCAAATGTTGTGGGGTTGAAAAATGATCAAAACCATATTTCTTTGATGGGAATCCTCTCTAAAAATAGTTTACACTATCACAACAAAAGCGGCAAGTAAGTTTTTTATGGTCATTACTTTTTGGAGTATTTACCAATCTATGACACTACTTGTAAGGACTTATGTGCATCATAAGTACTCAGTATTCAACCACTTAAAAGTAAATAATATGTCGTTTCACAAATCAAGAGTTGGTACAGAAATGGTAAATGGTATAACTGTCCTCACATTAGCTTGTATATTGTGTACTATAGTTTCCTCCTTCAAAACTCCCAAATCAGCCAAAACAAGAAAGTAATTTTTAAAACCTGCCATAACTTTTATTTGTTTCTTAATGTTTCTATTGACCGTTTATTAAAGTCTTGCAACGGTAAGGTCACCATTGAGCGTCTGGGCACCTCTGAGCTATCAGCTATGGGAGATTAACCTGGGTGCAATTTTGTGTGATTTTTATTTCTGTCATCACTTTTTTCAATCCCTAAAATAATGTTTGTGGAATGATAACATTTAAAACTAACAATGTAATACACAACAAAAATACAATTTTGAAAATGAAGAAATAGTACTGGAGCTCCAACATCTGGTTCAAAGTGTCTAATTGCAAATTTACGCTGACTGTGTTGCGCAGACCGTGTCGAATGCACTAACGACCGGAAGTCATTTTTTTTTTTTTATTTGGATATAAGTGCTTCGTTCCTTAGCGTGAAAACAGACCTTGTGTTGCATAGATTTTACGTGATGTTGCATGGCGTCGCTGAGACAACAACATCCTTGTTTCACACAGCTTGGTTACTGTACTACTCAATGTAGCAGCGTGTTTGAGTTTGCATGAGTTTGCATGCGTGTACATCTGGGAATACGACAATCGCCCTTTTATTGCATGTTCTTTATGGTTAAACGTGAAGCAGAAATTAATAGGTGTTCGGCTAGCAGCCGAAAACCTATTGTTATTGTTAAGTTGTTTTTTTAGGTGTTCGTGCAATATGAGCACGAACACCTCTTGTTATTGTTCTGGTTTTTTTTAGGTGTTCGTGCAATTCAGCACGAACACCTCTTGTTTTTGTTCTGGTTTTTTATTCTTCAGAATCTTCTTCTTCTGGGTACCTCGAATAGCAGCTACAGCGTATACTGTGGCAGTTGTTTTTGAAAAGACTTGTATTGCGGTTAAAATACTGTCGTATCCACTTAAATTACAAGAAACATATATTAATACCTCAGTGCAAAGAACTGGACAGTCCATGCGTTTAAATAACTTATCCATTGCCTCCATGAATTGCCGTGGTCAAGCCGACCACTCAAAACGGAGGGATGTCTTAAATTTTTTGAGGTCCAAGCAGTACTCTATATATTGTCTTCAAGACATCCATTGTGCCGATTATTATGAAAGACAGATTCAGAGCCGAGTGGGGGCTAGAATGTTACTTCTGTAATTATAAAAGCAATGCAAGAGGCGTGGCTATTTTGTTTAACAATACTTTTGATTTTAAAATTCTTGGTCGAATTTCGATGCAAATGGAAATTTTCTAGCTCTTAATTTGGAAACTCAAGACCATAATATTACTTTGATTAATTTGTATGGTCCAAATAAGGATGATCCAGACTTCTATGATAATATTAACAATATTGTGTCTGATTTTGATAACCCTCATACAATTATTTACGGTGATTGGAATTTAGTTTTGGATAGTAGTCTGGACTGTGAAAACTACCTTAATATCAACAATCCTTTAGCCAGGAATAGTGTGCATGGTTTATATAGAGATCTCGATCTGGTTGACCCATGGCGGGTTCAAAATGAAAGTGTTAGAAGATATACCTGGAGACAACACTCTACACTAAAACAGTCCAGGTTGGATTTCTTTTTAATTTCGTCCGAGCTGAATTCCAATCTTGTTTCTTGTGACATAAAGCCAGGTTACCGGACTGACCATTCACTAATCGATATTCAATTTGATTTTAATCAGATCGATAGAGGACCCGGTTATTGGAAATTTAATAATTCGTTTCTTACAGATAAAGTATATGTTGAGCAGATTAAGAAAGTAATAAGTGAGGTTGTCGAAACATACGCTGCTTCACCATATCGGCGCCCAAATTTACACACAGTTCATCCCAGAGATCTTTTTTTTACGGTTAACGATCAGCTTTTTAAAAAAATGTTACTGATGGAAATTAGGGCTAAAACAATTTCTTATGCTTCTTGGAAGAAAAAAACAGCACAGTTGAAGAAGCTCGCCTTGAAAACGAAATTAAGGTTTTGTCAGACAGGATTGCCGATGGCGACAACTGCCTGTTGGATACATTTAACTCCAAACAAGCAAACCTTGTTCAGCTTCGTAAAACAAAAATGGATGGTGTTATGGTCAGGTCTAGAACAAGATGGATGGAGCACGGTGAAAAACCATCGAAATACTTTATCAATATGGAAAAACGTAATTTTTCTAACAAAACAATCAGTCGCGTTACAAAAGATGATGGTAACAAGCTTAACACTTCGGCTGACATCACTAAGGAGGCCGGTTACTTTTATAAGAGTTTGTATTCTGTCTCAGATGAAGTAACTACTGTCGACTGGCAATCAGTTGGTGATAATTCTGAATTTCCAGTTCTTTCTAATGTTTTACGTAACAGTATTGAGGGTCCCCTTACTCATAGTGAAATATTAAGTGTTTTAAAGAACACCAAGAACGGGAAGTCGCCAGGCTCTGATGGTTTTATTTTTGAATTTTATAAGTTTTTCTTCTCAGATCTATCATGTTATTTATTACGTTCTCTTAATTACGGCATGATACTGACAAACTTTCTGTTACTCAGCAATATGGTATTATTACTTTACTACCCAAAGGGGATAAACCTCGCCAGTTTTTAAAGAACTGGAGGCCTATCTCTCTTTTAAACACTTCCTACAAATTAGCGTCTGGTTGTATAGCAGAGACTTAAAACATGTCTCCCGACTTTAATTCATGACAATCAGAAAGGTTTTCTGCAAGGGCGTTATATAGGTGAGAATATTCGTTTAATGTATGATTTGCTTAATTACACGGAGTGTAACACAATTCCTGGTATGTTTTTGTTAATAGACTTTGAAAGGACATTTGATTCAGTTTCTCATGAATGTATTCTTAAAGTATTGGTTAAGTTTAATTTTGGCCCTTCCATACAAAAGTGGTTTCAGGTTTTTTATAATGGAGCGAAAGCGTCAGTCTTAGTTAATGGATTCCTATCCGAATCCTTTAAAGTAGGCCGTGGCTGTAGACAAGGGGACGGTCTGAGCCCATATTTGTTTTTACTGTGCGCAGAAATAATGGGCACGATGATTCGCAGAGACAAGATTCTAAAGGGAATTGTAATCGATGTCATGGAATATAGGCTTTCCCAGTTTGCTGAGGATACAGTGTTGTTTTTGGACGGTTCACAACGTTCCTTCGATAGAGCCTTTAAATTGCTTAAAGATTTTGCTAGTATTTCTGGTCTTAAGGTAAATATTGAGAAAACTAATGCGGTGTGGATTGGTGGAAATAAGGGACGCCAAAAAGGTCTATGTGATCATAATGTTAACTGGGTCAAACATCATGATATCTTTAGAGCCCCCCGAGGAAAACAAATAATAATAATAATTAATACCTTAGTGGCCTGGCACTATATTATGATCTAATTGGGTGATATTCATCCGCATCTAACTGTTATAAAGTGTTGCATAAGTGTTAATAAAGCGTTGAGATTTATACACCACACCTGACTCGGTCCACTTCATTTATGTATCATATTAGCCTATACCTTTCCCACACCGGCACAATATTGTAGCAGTTGCCGGTATCTGCTGCGTTACGCTGTGATCATGTCCCCTGTTGCATTTTTACAAGTAGAGTAGCATTCGATCAGAAAGTTTCATGACCCGGATTAAAAATTACGGGCGGGCACAAAAATAGGATTGCAATGGGGTGCTATAGGGCTAATGACGAAGTGTATTGGCCCTATTCATGGGGACGTTTATGTATTTTTATGTAACATGGATATATTTGCTATATTTTGGGTAGTTCTGATAATTTTGAGGCTTTATCAGAGTCTTTGGTCACGATCGCATGAAAAGTCACAATGATTTAACAAGCATGCACGAACTGAGCTTCAGACGTATCATTACGGGAAAACTCCATTACAGAAATTCAAGTTTGGACACAAAAACAGAGTGGGTGTGTTAACATTGAATTACGGGTCAATTCCATGATTTAGCTAATGTCCAGCAAGTAAACAATCGTGAAATTATATAGCTTAATTACAGATAAGAAAAGGTAATGATAATAAATTTTATGAATGAATTAATTTGTTTTGGAAAACTCAAAGACAAGTTACTGGTGCATTCCACTCTAATAAACTGGTGCAAGTATCTCGCACCTGCGTCTTCGTCGGTGGGATTGAAGACATCATACTGACACGCTGTCATTGAAAGTGAATGTGCATCCTTCTGTGACATAAATTGGAGTTATGTAACTGAAAGGGACACAACACAATTTAATTCAAGTACTGTTTCAGTCTATAGCAAGACAAGTATTGTATCGTGTATGGACCCAAATGAAGTGGACCAAGTCAGGTGTGGTGTAGCATATATACAGGAGGTACGGAAGTATGAATTATCTTCACGACCCAATGAATTAATTGAACAATCTTATTTGACTAGTGAAATGCTAAACTGTTGAAATTGATAGTTTTGTTTTTAATTTATTTCACTATTGCAATGTTTCAAGCGATCAACAAAGTGCATTTACGAGATTGCATGCTTTTATATTGCAATGTATTCCATGAAAAAAACACAGGATGTTAGATCTTTTTGTAAAAGGGGAACTATTTGTTTGTTTTTTATTCTTTGCAGTGGGGCAATTTAAACAATAATTATGTTCAATTTTCATAAACACAATCACTGAAAAAAAGTTCCATGCAAAAGACCATTATCACATTTCGGTCAGATTCCCTGCCTGCAGACTGCAATTTCAGACCTAAAAATAATTGTTTTAAAACGGCACCAGACTATTTTTTCTTCCACGTTGGTCTGGTTACATCGGGAATTTGCTCTGTGGATAAAGGGCTTTTGTGTGGAGTTAAATCTTCAAACTTTTTACTAGAACCTACAGAGATCACTAGATTTAGAAATGTGAGTTTGGTATAATTTATGAATATTTTATTTGTTTAGGGGGTATAAGATTTCAACAAACACAGACAATGGAAAACAGTGGGGGAAATAATGTTTGTGTTTTAATATAAAGAGCAATGGCCTATGATGAGAAACAGTTAATGGTTTTGGGAAAAAAAAGAGATTAAAACTTTACAACAAAATAAAAAGTTAGTTTGCTCCAAGATAGGGCGCCCTCACTTTGCACCACTTGTTGCACATGCGTAGTGGATACCAGGAACACATTGCACAATAACATTGATCTGTCGTCGTCTGCTTACGACGTTCGGTTTTCAAACTGAAATGTTTTCATCACAAAACTCTGGTAAGTACAGATTTTTCTGTTCAGTTTTTACATTGTACTTTATGGAAATGGTTTATAGGTCTTTTGGCGTTTATCTGTTTGTCGAAATTGCATAAAGGACAGCTTTTGGTAGCAAGTTTTGTCGTGACTGCAGTCCGATGTAGTTTTACGTTGGATAGAGAAAGGTCCTTGCTCTATGGTCATCATGGTTGTAGTGTTTACCCGCCATCCCTCCCGTCTCCACACAGCGGAGAGAGACAGACAGAGCGTCTGATGTTGACACGAGTTTAAGGGAGGTAGAAACAATCGAAATGTCATACACGTAGTGATACTATTAATTTTAATAGTACGTAGTCGTTGCTGTTTGTGGTGTTTACTGCAGACACTAGTTTTATTATCATTAGTTTCTTTGAGTTTGAAATACAAATAGTTCAATGTCTCTGCTTTGTTTTGCCACAAACAAACTCATTCACAATCACAGTCACTCGACTCGAGTTGTAGACAGTCCAGATCACTACCAGTGTTGAAGTCGTCAAGACTGGTCTTGGTCTGGAGAACAGTTTCAAGACCAAATTTCTGTGGTCTGGTCTCGAGCGGTCTTTGTCTCGGACCTCTCTGTCTCGGACCTCTCTGTCTTGGTCTTGGACCTCATTTTGGCTCAAGACCAACAAAAAACCATTCAATTTGATTTCAAGCAAAGTGTCTCGTACCTGTAAAAAGAAATTCAACAATATCCTACAGTACGTGAATGCGTGGGTTTTTTTATTCACAAAAAATCTGATAAACTGCTAGTCCTAGTAACTCACTCAATGTACTGTACATGTGAGCGCAATCTATGCGCAAATTTAGCATTTAAAAGAAAGCAAATACAGTTTGCGAATCGCGCTGTCAAAAATGGCACACTGGTGGCATACTGTATCAATCCCAAACATGCATCCCACTTTTCTGGCACTCTGATCCACCCCCAATGACCAGTCATCATTCACATGATTTTCATCAACTATCATTACGCCATCAGCTGATGAGAGTGATAGATACTGTCTTTCTAGGGGAATTCTTGTGAAAAAAATGATTTATGGCTATAGGCCTTTAACAATTAAACATATAACAAACAAAAATGTCAATTTTTGATATTGTACCTGGCAGCAAACAACTTGAAACCTGGTAAGCCAATTCAACTCAACATTTAATTCCAATGCACTATACATAAATAATAATTAAAATTATAGAAAATTTAAATAAACAGCAATGTGTTAACGAAAATAAAGTTAATAATCATAATTATGAGATAAACAAACAAAGCAAAAGTGACCTGACAAACTAAGTTGAAACAAGAAAGTAAATCATAACTTTTAAAACTAATTAGTCCCGAAGTTAAAAAATAAAAAGAGAAGTTACTCTTGTTTCATGTCCATCAGCCTATTTTGGCTGATGGACATGAGACAATGTTAAAATCCCAACAATTAATTGTTAGGTTTTAATTTACAAGATTTTTATTCATTAAATATTCTCAAAAACAAAGCGCAAATGACCTTTGACTTTGTTTCCATCAGTTCTATTCCAAAGAATAGTTCCATAGAATCTCAATGCATTCAGAGAAAAGGTGGTGCATGCAAATGGCAGAAAAATGATGCGGTTTGATCCGGTGATAATGTTGTAATGCAAGTCTGGTCATGTGCATAATTTATTATTATTATTATTTTTTTTTAGGACATAGGATTTCACCTGGCATGCCTAATTATGCCACCTAAGCCCCCAAGATTTTTCCTGAATGAATTTTGACTGATAATGAGCTATTTCAAAATGAAAAGCTTACACAAATTTGTAATGCCATGGACAATGCACAATATGCAAAATAGGCTGATGGACATGAAACAATGGCTGATGGACATGAGACAATGTTAAAATCCCAACAATTAAATGTTGGGTTTTAATTTACTACCACTTTATGTTTGCAGATTTTTATGCATGCAGTACCTTTTGATCACTGCTCATAACTTTCTAAAAATGTATCAAAAATATATTTAAAATGCAAATCAAACTTTTGGGGTCAGATCAGCCAGAAATTGGACCTAGCATTAAGATCTCGTTGATAAATCATTGTATTAAGAAATTTCCTTCTTTGTTTGGAAACTTCAATTTTTTCTTACGGTATGAAAGTTTTAATAGAATGTGATGGTTGTATAAAATTGGTTTAAGAACCCTGTGTAGCCACAGGTACACTCGATGCTTAATAATTACTGCAACTGCCTGCATTAAGATTTATATTTTTCAAAAATTTGCTTTTCTATTTACATCTTTCCACAGGATATTCTCATCAGTCCTTGTGCAGAAACTTCCTGTAAAGAGATTCCTAGAATGAAGATTCAAACTCATTTTTTTGGAATTCTGGTGAGTTAAAAAAAAACTACTATATCTATAACATGCAACACTTTTTTAAACCATTATCTTTGATCATTACTGAACATCCCTTTTTGCTCTTATGTACCTTGCAGTCCACCCCAGACATACCCCTTATTTCTACCCTCCTGATCTAGCCCCTAAATATACCCCCTGACTGATCACGGTCCTACTTTAACCCTAACCATGCCCTACACAACATGATCCAACAGTTTTAAAACTGTGTTGTACCATGTTGCACAGGGAATTCTGTGGTTTACTCTCCTCTGTGTGTGAGTGTTGTTGCATAGGGAATTGAACCATAGTGTATAACAGGGTATCTGTGTTGCATACTGTTGCATAGGGAATTATGCTGGGTGTTAACTGTGTTGAACCTTGGTGGATAAGGCATTAAATATCAATGTTGTGTCTTGAAGATTGTGTGGGGTCACTGGGTCAGTACATAAGTTAACCCCCAAAACAATGCTCATTACATAGCAGAGAAGCACAAAGTAAACTAATTTGAGTCAAAAACACCAGCCAGCATTCCCATCCTCTGTTCTATATTGTTGAACAGGGCATGATACCCCAAAACCACAGTCCAATTGACTGAATACCCTTCCATTCCTCACACAACGGTATGCACATATGGATCTTGTTGCTTAGGGCAAGCCACTCACATTGAATAGTGTTGTATGGTGTTGGACGGGGCATATAACACCACGTGGTATGGGGAAAGGTTAGGGTTAAAGAAACCAAAAGCTGCTAAAACATCTTATATTTTCAGAAGCTATGGTGTCCAGATTAATGTATGTATAGTTGTTGAGTGCTGACTTAGCTTTACAATCCCAAACGTGCACCCCACTTTGATGTCTCTATGGATCATCCCCCTACATGTTACCCTTCTATAGTTCAATACTTACAACCCGCTTACACCAATAGACATCTCAGCCCATTCATCCAAACTCTATTTCATGTATCTGCCATCTATGTCCTATTACCCCTCTGGATCCTATGACATGTCCTCTTACCCATCTGGATCCTATGACATGTCCTCTTACCCCTCTGGATCTTATGACATGTCCTCCTACCCCTCTGGATCCTATGACATATCCTCTTACCTCTCTGGATCCTATCTGTAGGCCTATCTATCTGTCTTCCTCCTTACCAGCACCCCTCCCATGTCTCCCTTGCATGGCTCTTAGTTGTCTGAGGTTAAAATTGTAGATAGAGTTACTGTTGTTGATCCTTGGCTGGAGTAATTTTATGCAAACATGGGTTTTTATTGCAGTACATTCAAGATGATTTGACATTTAAAAGCCTCAGTTCTAATGAGAGATGCACAAGCTCGGTTGAAGAGAACACTTGGCGCTCGTCTTAACCATGAATTCAAACACCTCATCTTCTCTCTGCATCAAGCAACCTCAACTCTGTAACTTATAGAAATCTGAGATATTGAGGTAGGCTTGTTGATATTTGGTAACACACATTGTAAAAGGGTCTGTTTAGTGTTTACACAACATTTACAGGACATCATAGTCCTCACTCACTGGTCCTCAGGTGATAATTTAAAACGTACCATCGACTGAACATATGTTTGCTGAGAATTTTTTTAACAAAGTACAAAAGTCAATAAAGTGTTCTTATAATGTCTTGTATGTAGTAAACAGACCTTTTTGTATACATTGTTATTACTACTGCTTTTGCAGGTATTTTCAACTAGATTTATAACAGTCGACTGTGTGTAACTGTAATAATGATCCTTCAAAACTGATCACGGTCCTACTTTATAAAAACGACAAGCTGAGCATCTTATATTTTCAAAACAAACTCATTTAGATAAGCTATGATGTCCCTGTTTGTAAGAATAGTTTAGCGATGACCTAGCCAGGCTTTTACCCAGGATTTGAAAAACTGGGTGTCAACATTTTTGGGGCATCTGGTCTCAGCTGTCGGATTTTGACGTTAAATTTGATCCCGAGCGTTTGCCCTGGGCATTTAGTGGGGGTCCAGGAGGTGCAAACCTGGGCCAAATTTCATAGAGCTGCTTAACGGTAAGCAAATTTTCGTGCTAACTACCAGAAAAATGTGCTTAAGCATAAGTGTATTTCACAGGTTAGCAAGAAAATGAGTTATGTCATTTAATTTCGTGCAGTAAGCACCGAATGGTTAGCATGCCTTTTAGAGTGCTTACGGTTAGCAGCGCTATAACGAAATAGAAATTCGTACATGTGCATAAGCACAGAATTGGCCACTAAGCAGCTCTATGAAATTGGGCCCTGGGCAAGGGTTTAATGGGGTAGCCTGCGTGGCCCCTTTTGGAAGATATGTCCACATTTTACACCCTAGAGTACATAATTGAGGGTTCTAGACATTAAAAAAATGGTTATGTTGGCGTAATGTTAAAAGGGTGGTTATAGGTAGGGATTTCTTATTTTATTTATTTTTTAAATCATCACATTCTATTTTGCATTGACTACTGAACTATACTTTGATTTCATTCAAGTCTTTTTATGTTTGTACAGATGAAAGCTGTTCCAACTAAAACATGAAATCCTTACAATAAGGACACAATAATATTCCTTTGCAAATCATTGTTGCTGTGTGTCTATTACATTAATTTCAAAAACCTGGTGATTTCCAGTTAACAGTTATTCTGTTTCTACCAATACCATTATTCCAATCAAAACTACAAACCAGCAGATGTCAACACACTTTCCAGGTTTAAAGATTCGCTATACTCACTCACAATTAAGGGTAATAAAACCAGGTCATCAGGATCGTCATCAGATTGTATTGTTTTTCACTGTTTGCAAAAAAAAGTACTTGTCGGCATTGGATGAGTGCTGGTCGTTTTTTTTTTTAGAACTAGTGCCTATCAGCCCGATCAGTGTAGTCACAGCACTGGGTTCGGATGTAATATTTGTGTATTTACTTGGACAAATAAACAGGGCGTCTTCAAGGGCGTCCGACAGTTTTTCAGGCCGTCCAAAAAATAAACAGGGCGTTCAAAAGACGCCCGGACGCATTACTGGCTAACATGACTTGCTGAGGTTTTTAGAGGGTAAATTCTTTAAGAGTGCTATAAAGGGTATAACTTAAGAAACAAATTTGTTTTCCACTATGCAAATTCTACCCTTGTCAAAAAAGACCCTCACGCTCTTTAAAAGTTTAGACTTTAAAACAATTAATCAGTCAGTGACCATTTTTGTCTGGTGCCCTGTCCCAAACTAACAACTGACAGTGATACATTGCTCTGTGGACTCGAATTTGTTATGAAGGTAAAAAACATGTCAAATTTGTCGTGAAGGTTAAGAGAAATTTGTGTAGAAATAAATAGAGCTCACATCCTTTGTTTTGTTCTAAAAAACCATGAATTTAAACATCAGATATTGTGAAGTGTTTCAGATAAAGCTGTCACTGGACGAAACTTGTAAATTTTCATTTAAGTTGTAGTTTTATGTCAATCATGGGAATCAATTATTTTCTAACTTATTTGTATATATGCAATGTGCTTTTTAGCCATCGTAAATGCATTGAGGTCTACCTCCATGATAAATGTAACATTTAAAGTTGAACATTCGGGTGATTATGTTTGTAAACTGTAATGTAAAACGTTTAAGGCCCTTATTCTACCTCCATACTTAAACCAGACGGATCTGAACTCTGTGTGTAGTACTAGTATTGTAATATGGTGGACATGGAAGTTAGTGAAGGTTTAAGCATGGAGGTAGGAAATGTTTACAGAAATGTTAATTAAGGCCTTTAAAATGCAAATTTTTTGTATTTAAGCAAGAATTCAAAGGTTTTTGGTGACCAAAATGCGTAATTTATGCAGTAGAGCAGTTTGAGCATCAAAATAACACATAAGGAAGCTTTACAGCGTCTACTTTTCAAAAAAACAAAATTTTAATGAACTTTCTGCACCAAAAACCTGTTAAATTTTGTATTTTTTTTTGAAAACGAAAATAATTAACGAGCGTGCGTTTCAGCCGATTTAAAAAAAATGGAAGACCGTTAATTTCCGTTTTTTCGGATTTTAATTTTTTTTTTTTATAAAAATTGAAAAATAAAAAAAATTGTCCTCTCCTCTCCTCTCCTCTCCTCTCCTTCCTTCGCCCGCTTCCGTCTGTGCGTGCGTGGTGCTTGTTAGTGCGTGTTAGTTAGTGCGTGTTAGTTCACCTTATATACCTTTTACTCTTACCTTGTGTCCTTTGCCGGGGCTCGAACCCAACCAGGTCTTCCGATCTTGCTCTCCGTGCCGCGACCTTGTCCGCTAGGCCATCGGCGCTCCCACAACAAACCAACGATTTGCAACCGTGATTAATATTAGAACCACGTGGGCGCCCTCTGTTTATTTAAAAGAGCGCCCTCTGAGGCGAAAATTAGTCATTTAAAATTACAACCATGAAATAAAAAAATCCCCCATTATGACGGAGATTACATTTCCCTTAAATTACTTTTTTATTTCTTGTCTTTGCTAATTTAGTTTTTTTTCAAGCAGTCTGATTTTGTGCTTTGAATAAAATTAACATTGGCAAGTTAGACAGAGTAAATTAACAAAAACCAATCAGGAAAGTTAAGATGCTGAAAGTGTACCTTTTTATTTAAAACATTGTTTGCACAAAAATAAAAACAATATATTTTGTACAACTAATTTCGTTGCGTTTTCAAAAGCTTGAAATGAACATTTTCCACAAGAAGTTTAACTTTAAATTTTAATTATTAATTTAAAATCAGAAATCATAAATTGTCGAACAATTTCCATGAGCATAAAATAAATGGTTATTAAAAAAACGTTGACATTGGTCATTCTGTTTGTTGTAACTTTTTTATGTATTTCTATTTATGTTTCTAAAATGATATACTCACTAATTTTTGCTTGGATATTTCATGACCGATTACTTTATTATTTGCAATAAATATCTAAATAAGAACTTAATACATATCCGGAGAACTTCGATCCTTTACATCCAGAACAAGATCCAATATTTACTGGAATCCAGACTTATTATTATTATTATTATTATTGGTTTATTAAAAATCAAACTTTGCAGCCAAAAGGCTGAATTGCGTTTAAGTTACAATATAAACATACATTCATTCAAACATCAAAGAGTAAAATCCAAGAGCAAATATACAATAAGAGACTATAAAAATAGAGATTATTTAAATAAAAAATAAAAAACTTTAAGAGGATATACAATTAAAAAAAATTTACAAAATAAAAACAAATTATCTATAGGCCAGTAAAATTATTGATGATTGAGCAGCTCAATATAAAATTTCTTCACGATGTTACGCCCTAGAGTTGTAATCCGAAGCACCAAAAGTTCTACAGAGCACAAGTATGTATCCTTGGAACAGTCTGATGCAGAGTATCTGGTATTCTATCCGTGTTGACTTCTACACATTGTTCATGGTATCTATTCTGCAGAGGATCTGCTTTCGTCAGCATTCCATACTTCAGAATATCAGTTATGCAAGGTGTGTGGTTGAATTCTGCAGAGCGGCCTTTCTTTCCTGTCATAGATTCCAAAGCTCCCCGTGAGTCCAATGGGAACTATTCCTGTACACACAATAATAAATAATATTGATTAAAACATTACTTCATTTTCAAGTAAAGATTGACAAAAAGGAACAACTAACGTTTGGGTTAGGGTTCTTGATCAAAAGTTTTAAATTTATGAGCATAACAACTAACTTGGTAATGGTTGGGGTTAGAAGAGTTAGGGTTTTTGATCAAGCGTTTTAAATTAATAAGCATAAAAACTTACTTTGCAAGGTTTATGGTTAGGGTTGGGTTTGGCCCTGGGGTTAGGGTTGGGTTTGGCCCTGGGGTTAGGGTTAGGGTTAGGGTTAGGGTTTTTGATCAACAGTTTTAATTTAATGAGCATAAAAACTGTATTGGTAAGGGTTAGGGTTAGGGTTAGGGTTTTCGATCAATAGTTTTAAATGAATGAGCATACAAACTCATTTGGTAAGGGTTAGGGTTAGGGGTTATGTTGAGGGTTAGGGTTAGGGCTTTTGATCAAACATTTTTAAATTAAAAAGCATCAAAACTTACTTTGTAAGGGTTATGGTTGGTTTTGCTTGGGGTTGGGGTTAGGGTTAGGGGTTTTGATCAAAAGTAGGGTTAGGGTTATGTTGAGGGTTAGGGTTAGGGCTTTTGATCAAACATTTTTAAATTAAAAAGCATCAAAACTTACTTTGTAAGGGTTATGGTTGGTTGGGGTTGGGGTTAGGGTTAGGGTTTTTGAGGGTTGGAGTTAGGGGGTTATAGTTTTTGATAAAATGCTATTGTGCCTAAAAATTTACTTGGTTAGGGTAAGGGTTATTTTGATCAAACGCTTTAAACTAATGTGTATAAAAAGTTACTTTGTAAGGGTTAGGGCTTAGGGGTAAGGAGAACTGAAGAGCTGTTGATAGTATAAAACATTGTGAGAAACGACTCCCTCTGAAGTACTGTAGTTTTAGAGCACAAGAGGTAATTTTCACCCCAAATTTTGAATCTGAGAAAGACTTCAGGCATGAAGCCTTTTTCAGGCATCTGAAAGCACACAATTCTTAGCATAAAGGAGTTTTTTTCTCAATGTTTTCTTGCAGCTTCGATGACTAATTGAGCCCAAATTTTCACAGGTTTGTTATTTTATGTATATTTTGGGGTTCACCAAGTGAGAATACTGGTCTTTCTTACCCAAAGAGTACCATGCCTTTATCTTTAAGAGAATCCATAATTCTTAAAGGAGAGAGATTGTAGGCAAAAAAGATAATGATATTTACCTGTAAAACATGGTACACACCTTGTTGTTATCCACCTCTGGGGATGTCTCTTCATCAACTGGCTCTATTCTGAGGTGTCTCCACTCTTGATCAACTAACTTCTGCCTCATCTTACAGCTTCATCACTTACAGGTGAGCTCCTCAAAGTAATATGACTCTGTTTTCCCATCAACTTCACTGCAAGACAAATACTTCACACAAATACAACTGCAGAGAAATGTCAAAAACAGATCGAAAAGTTATGAACAAACCAAAATCAAAAGCTTTTTTAAATGACCAGTTCTGTTACTCCATAAAGAGATAGATGTTAAGTCCCTCCCCCCGACTCATTTTCACTTGTTATGACTAAAAATACAATCTTATACCAAAACATCAAACCTTATTTTTTCGACTTATATTAGTGGGATTTTTGTAACTATCCCATTTGGGTAATATGAACGGATCACTGAGAAAAGATGTAGTCTGATTGTTGATTCAAATTGTCAATTTTGGTAAGCAAGCATGGCCATGCTGGCTGCCTAGGGCCTCTAAACCAACAAAAAGGTCCTTCATGTCAGTTAATGATAAATCTGAAAATAAACAAGATAAGACACTGCTCATCAACAACGTTTCCATTATCATAAAAAATAACCTACTATATAAGCCAATAACTTGTGTCAATTCAATATTACGAACATCCCTTACTAAGATTCTGCCTTTTGATTGGTTTAGAGTAGCCCACCTTGTTGGGCTGTTATGTTTCTCTTAACATCGGTCTACTCTTACATGTATCATAGTCGCCATTACACTATGATAAGACAGATGTTAAGAGAGCCATAACAGCCCAACAAGGTGGGCTAGGTTTAGATATAGAATGTGCCAAGGATCACCTCGGCAGTCGTGGTTTGAACCATAGTACTCAAAGCAGTCAATGTTTTTATTGATACACTAGTGCAGACGTGTTGCTGTTGGTTTATACTGCAGTGTGCATGTTAATTCATTGTCACTCACTCTTGTTGTAGTTAGCCCCATAAATAGGGCCTATCCACTTTGTATCCTTAATAGTGGATTGGCCCTATTTATGGGGTTAGTTGTAGTGAATTGTAATACATTCTTAATTGTAATACGTGGCGACAGACAGTATTAGTAACTTGTCCATCCTATTATGTAGCATATGAATAGGATGCGTTCGATTAGCTTCCCCGTGTGTACCGAGGATTTACACTCGTGCTTGCCACGCAACGAGGCTAATCGAACGCTGTGAGGTTTTCGCTTGGCACTCGGGGAAAATTAAGGTCAAATGTTTTTGCGTAGCGGCATAACTTACAAAAGTGTAAGCTCCGTTGTCTGCTCACTTGGAAAATGTTGATGTCCGTAATGACACAATTTAGTTATAAAATATATAAAATAACTTGCACACAGTCACCATCTGTTTGTTTTTCTGGAAGAACGTTTCCTTTCCATTTCCCACAATTGTTTCATGACGATAAATCTGCGTATTTTTGCACTTTTGTTCTCACGTCAAATTCAACTTGTTCCCGCCATCTTGGTATGATACGTCATTACACCTGGGAATCCACCAGAAACCCGCTCGCGAGATGGGGTTGTGGTGGCTTACACCCGGGGCAGACACAAGTATCACGTGATGGCTAATCGAACACTCTTGTGTAAGTTTTAGTTACTGTGTATTAGCTAATCGAACGCACCCATAGAGTAGACTCTACAGCCATGGGAAAGGGATGAGTGGTCATGGGTTATTGTGAGTTTGTTTGTGTTGTCTTGCAATATTGATGGTCAATATTCAATAGTCTGGTTTCTGAAGCTGTTTATGGAGTCAGTTGGCTCAATCATTGACAATGTCAGTAAAGACTAGTGGGGGGGAGCTCGGACTCGGAGACAGGATTTGATGTATTGAAATTAGTTTGTACGTTGATCTTTAAAGTCTATGTATTTCAACGGTACATATTTTATATTAGCTCAGATTATATGATCGAGGCATCGTCAGTTGGGCGTGAGGGCAGGCATACAGACCAGAAACACATCAATAATAACATATATCTCTACGGATTAACGAACGGTATGTTTTGTTTTACATTGACACGATTAACAAACGTCAACCTCTGTTGTAGCCGTCCGGTATGTGGCACTGGTAGCTACCTCTCCACGTACATGGCGGTACTATAATATTTACTAGTACTAGTAGTAAATGTAGTAGTGCAGTGCTACCCCAGTACTACACTATGGTTATACACCACACCTCCATGATGATACACAAACAAAAAAACCGACAAAATCTGCCTATTATCAATCTAAAACATACCTTTAAAACATCCAGTGATACTCCTGCATTTGATGAACAGCCAGATAACCCGTACAGCGTCATAGTTTGTATAAAAATGGACATTTCTGGTAGAAATTTGGAAAACTAAATTGAGATCGAAACTCCCTCCATGTAAAACTGTACTAATATGACCTGGAGAGGGCGCACTTCATAAACAAACCAACACAAAAAGCACATGTGTCTGGGAAGGCACTAAAAATTAACGCTTCCAGCTTCGGAAAATTCCGAGTGCGCTCGGAACTTTTCGTTTTCGGGTACACTCGGTTCCTGCGACGCGACAGCTACAATCCCGACCATATCTCGTTGGGCCCCCCACACCACTTCCCCCAGCCCCGTTTCAATGTTGGCTCTCTATGCGCGGTCTGCGCTCCCATCAACATTGAACGGGGGGGGGGGGGGGGGGGGGGGGGGGGGGGGGGGGAATGTTTATTGCACGGGGAAGTGTTTATTGTCACGTTGCAAATGGGTGGCCCAAGCATTTTGGCCGGGATTGTAGCTAGCAGCAGTACACACGGCGCCGGACACACACAGGTTTCCCGCGCAGTGTGTTTGAACCCTGATACTAGCCTACGTACACCATAGGTAGAGGGTGGATATTATAGGGATTTAAAAACAGCACTTGTATTTAGTCATGGGATTTTTAATTACCAGGTCACAGAGGTTAGTTTGCTTCATGATGTACTAACGTCTGAGATCTGTTCCTTGATATGAGGACTTGGATAGAGATTAAAAACAGCACTTGTATTTAGTCATGGGATTTTTACCAGGTCACAGAGGTTGTTTGCTTCATGTACTAACGTCTGAGACCTGTTCCTTGATATGAGGATGTAGGCCTATATAGAGATTTGAAAACAGCACGTGCATCTACTAATATTAAATACTAGTTTTCGTGTTAGATCTGAACTTAACAAAAAATAAACGTTGACATATTCTCTGGAACATTTGTGTACTTGTATTTTTCTTTTGTGACTGTGAACACCCTCTTGTTTTAATAATTATGGTTAACAATACACAAAGTTTGGATCTAGGGCCGAGGGCTAGGGCAACCCTATTCCATTGGGATAACTAAAAATTCAGAGGTGTGAATTTCCCTTAGGCCTATTTTGCGCACACAGCCAACGGCCAACGCTCTGTACGTGCGTGCGTGTGCGTGTGCGTGTTTCCTTCACCCGTCGCATCCGAAAGGCACCCGACCGGCCGAAAAGCGCCGAACCGCTGGAAGCGTGAGTTTTACTGAGTGCCTTCCGTGACTATAATTATAGGGGCTATGCAAGTTACTTTTTGAAAGAGAAAGTGAAGCAGGCATCATGTACATGTACATGTAGGCTATTGTATGAATCTAGGTCAAGGGTCAGGCATGCTTTCAGTTTGTACATAGATATTATTAAATGTTTGTAGACTCTATTACATTAGGAGTATTACATTAGGAGTTTGTTATTTATCCAAAGGCTTTTGCAGAGTGATGAGATGTACGGGAGAATCATACAAACGTTTGCAACTGAACCCTGACATTCTGAAATATATAGAAGTCCTAGCTGATCACTCAATTGCACGAACATCTGTTTAACTTGGTTTTATTGCGTAAATTCAATCCAATTTTCTGGGACAGCTATCAATATAAATGTATTTATTTATTTCATTATTTAACAAGTATAACATCTTGAGGACTATCACATCTTTACTATAGCTTGACAGTAGATTTTAAACCATACTGTCACAAATACAGATGGTGTTGAATTAACTAACTCCATGAAGTATACAAACGGGTATATATAACACATTGCTACCTGCACTTGGGTTCGAGTCCTGGTCCTGGCACTTGTGTCCTTGAGCAAGATACTTTACCATAATTAGTTTGTCCTTCGGATGGGCATTAAGCCTACTATAGGACTGGTAGTGCACCAAAAAGAACCAAGAACACTTATTATCATGGAAGAGAGAGGGTAAACCTCGTAGTGCCGCCACATGAATAAAACAAATCCTGCCCTTATTATGTACGTACACGATAACTATCATATACGTACACGATGACTATGATGTACGTACACGATGACTATCAATGTACGTACACGATTACTATCATGTACATACATGATAATTATTATTGTGTACGTACATGATAAGTCCGGATTTATCGTGTACGTACACAATAGTTATATCGTGTATGTACACGATAGTTATCGTGTACATACATGATAGTTATCGTGTACGTACATGATAACAGCGGGATTTTTTATTATTCATGTGGCGACAATACCCTTCCGTATAAACCCCGGTATTTCTGCTTCTCATAATTCAAAACATTTTCTCAGCTTATCCCGATGAAAACAAATAATGTGCGCCCTGATACGCCCCTTGGGGGGGGGGGGGGGTGTGATAAAGTGCTGTACCCAGTTTTATTATACAGCATTGTGAGTACCCGGCCCTAGTTAACAGCTCGTTAACAAGTTTTGCGACTTGCGAGCTACAGTGAGGCATTATGGTTTCATTACCAGAAATACATAATACTAAGAACACAAATTTAAATCTCCTTTACCCGCCAATATCGAGTCGTTCTTAAATTGTATTCTGTCTGTAATGCTATAAGGCTATCAAAATTGATGCATTCCACTTTTTGCAGCTGTTATGTCCGCTGTATTTCCAGCATCGATGTACCATCAAGGTAAGGTTAAGTAAATGCAACACGTGTCTTTACAGTGTGAATAGTTTATGAGTTGGTAATTTCTTTAATTTCTTTTGATAATCCGTTCTCCTCTGTCTTCCATGCACTCACCTACAAAAACAACAAACCCCTTATTAATTTTATGAAACGGTCAAAGCCAAAGAGCTAGTTAATTAAACCAAGTACCAAAACCCGAAATGTAACCAACCAACATCTGATCTGATAAAGCGCTCAAGAAACAAATATGGATGACAAAGTGGTACAAGTTTTTTTTTTAAACCATCAGTGACCCCCTTTATAGAAAAAATAGTTCACATGTTCCTCCGATGTTAATGCGTTGTTTGAAACATTAATTTGCTCATTCTACCAACAGAAAGTTGCTCTGTTTTGTGAATGAACGTCTAAAATATTTATGCTAATTGTTTACTTTTCAGCTTTGGTTTGGCTTTCTTCCTTTTCTGAGAGTACATGCCAATGAAAGCTTTGATGAAGATAAAAGAAAAACAGCGGCAACTTAAGGATGAAGTTGCCAGCAGCATGATGATTCACACTTCTGTTTCAAAAGGAGGTGCAGTACAGAGGGGCCGCTAAGGGACAGGGCCGAATGCTTCGTAAACCAGCTAACCAGGTGATGCTTACCAGGGAAAGCAACAACCACAACATTTTTGTCAATACTCTTTTGTATTTATTAAATCAGAGCACATAAGTTTTACTGCCAATAAAAGAGGGGGAAAATTAATTGTTCAAGACATATCTAGAAAGATAAGTATAACAAGAAGGGTATATTCTGAAGATGGTCTCATGGTTTGCAAGCTCAGTACGTCACGAGAAAAAAACAAAAACAAAAAAACTTCAGAGAGGCGTTTTATAATAGCTCAAAACACTGGTATCGTTGGAAACGTCATCGGTCCTTCTTTGTATAAGCCAATAATATTTTGTTTATTTTTTGATCAACACTCGGTAATTTTAAGATAACTTTTCAAGTTTGCATAGTTTTATGATGTAGTTTCCCCATTTCAACATATTATGACGGTGCTGTCTGTCATTCAATATCCTCACTTTGTGGAGGCTATCATCTTGAGGAAATTAGTCAACAAGGTTTTAATTACGCAATACTTTTATGTTAAATAATAATTGGTTATTAAGTTGTTCATATCACTTGGGTTTTAGGCATAGCAACACGGGGTAAGTGTTTATACAGTTCCCCCCCTTGGATATAACGTTTGGACATCAGTGGCCTTTTGTTGGTAGCGGTCTCAACGCATGATGTGGCATATCCATCCATTCACTCTGATTGTCCAACCAAAAGCCCTTTTCTCACGGTTCCTTAGCCGATACTATTAAAGTACTCCACGCATCCAACGTCGCCAAGACCGTCCGTCAGTTTTAATACAGTACGATATTTACCCTAGAAAAGAGAAACAATACATTGTTGACACTTGAGTAAAATGGGAGAAGTTCCACACAGCTTTACAAAACAATAAACTTACTATAAGTTAGTAGCAAGATTATAAAATATTCAGGTGGGATCCGAACTTCCACTTCATTCTGACCCTGGAGTACTCAGGTGGGATCCGGACTCTCACTTCATTCTGACCCTCTAGTAATTCAGGTGGGATCCGGACTCTCACTCCATTCTGACCCTCTAGTATTCAGGTGGGATCCGGACTCTCACTTCATTCTGACCCTCTAGTATTCAGGTGGGATCCGGACTCTCACTCCATTCTGACCCTCTAGTATTCAGGCTGGATCCGGACTCTCACTCCATTCTGACCCTCTAGTATTCAGGCTGGATCCGGACTCTCACTTCATTCTGATCCCTCTCGTATTCAAGTTGGATCCAAACTCCCACCTCCATTTTAGTTGAATTAAAGAATATTCAGTTGAAAATTGAATTAAAGAATAAATTACCAACTTACACTTAAGAAACTCTCTAACAATGCGGGAACTGCTGTTGTGTCCAGATATATTCGGAGTGGACCGAATGACGTCTGGTACTCACCAGAACGAATTGGACATGTACATGGTACACCATTACTTGCAAACTCGCTTGGGCAACCGTGGACCGCCACCATTAAACTTGTCTCATTGCAGACATCGTAGGTACTGGTACAGAACAGACAACAAATACAATCTTGATTTCAAAGGATAACGATTCTTCCTCTGATTCATTCAGGCAGAGGGGCAGTCCTCTTTTATAAATAATATTTCATTTTTTCTGTAATGTTATTTAAAGTGTAGGTGATATGCAGGGTATTGCGACTATGAACGGGAACTTGTGTATCACAAGCTTAAAACGAATGGATTCTTAGTGCGACTCCTGAACCCTATTCTTTATCAATAAAAACAGGTCAATAATGAATTGTCCTTCCCATTAATTGAATGGTTATTGCTTCCTACCAGCTTCCTATCTGCATATTATCTCCAAGCGAAACACAAGGAACGAGTATTTCGGTAGACCATACCCAAAACACTTTGACGATCTTCTTGATAGAGAGAGAAACCTGTAAGGGTGCTGTGAAGTCTCTAGTGAGGTTTCGAGTGAGCATTACATCAAAATCTATTGATGCCCAATCGTTGATTCGAACTGGATCCGGTAGAATGGAAAGCGTGCGAACTTGTAAAGGCGAGTTCACTGGAAAACCTGTAAAAAGTGTGTAATTAATACTAATAATTAAATCACTACTGCCATAACTTGTAAACATTTTCTGCACACAGCTAAATAACAGAGAAAAAATTGCTCTACCCCTGTGGGGTCATTTCTAATATTGCACTTAAAACAAAACACAATTTCATTCCTAGGTAGGAACTGTTTGTGTTTTGTTTACATTGTGGGGTTAACCCCACACTGTTTTAACAAGAAAAATTAAAGAAAAGGGGACAATAGAAAACACATGGGGAAAGCCCACAATGTTGCTGTACTAAAAAAAGATGTCTGTCTTGTCTTTACGAGCGCTACGTTTTGAAGTATTTTTTTAAAGTCACAGAAACTGTACTATAATGTGCTTTTTTTTCATGGAATATATAAAAAAAGTGCCAGTAGAAAATAAACAATGGAAAAGGTCCATCATCGCTTAAAGATACTTGTCTTTTTGTATGTCCGTGCAAACTCATAGTGTCAAGGATCCATAAATGTGACCCGCTCTATCCGTCGAATGAGGAATGTCTCGGAAATCATGTTTACGTGTACACTTCGCCATACATGAGTTGTTGACAATCGAAAATCATTAAAAAACACTTCTAAAACCGATTCCGCGATTTCGGTGGTATAGTATAGGGTCAATATACAGTTTGACCCCAAACAAATTGTAACAAAAGGTTTTCCAACGGTTTCAGGTACTATTGGACATCAAAAATAACACATTAAAAATCTAAGAAAATCAGAGTACCGGAAAGCCGTTTTTTCAAAATGGCGTCCAAGATGGCCGCTATACTATCCTAAAATGACTATAAGTCAATCATTATTCACCCTACAGACGTAATGTTGGTGCCTATCCCCAGGTTTTAGGGGTCAGAGAACTCATTGAGACCAACAAAAGAAGCATTGAGTAATCAGGTAACATAAAATTCCAAGATGGCGTCCAAAATGGCCGCCAATACACTAAAAAGGCTATAAGTCATTTAATATTCACCTTGGGAGTTTAATTTTTGGTGTCTACATCTATCTTGTATGGATCAAGAAACCCACTAAGACCAATAACAATTTAGTGAGTAATCAGGTAACCTAAAAATCCAAGATGGCGTCCAAAATGGCTGTCTAGTTTGTTAAAAGCTATTTGCTGAGAGTTTATTTTGTTGTGTCTAATCCTGTGTTATAGATGCCCGGGGAGGGGGTTGGGGGAAGTTCTTGCATCGCGGTTCAACCTGGGCTCTGCGAATATGTCTGCGGACTCCGGCACGGTGTTTTATTTCTGTGCTTACGACCCTCCGGCGGACAAGGCCCGGGCCACGTGCGACCCGGGCCGCCATGTGCGTTCGAAAGGCCGATGATCACTGCATTCTGCAATTCACACTGATTCACGCAGCTGGCTGCCTTCTTCTTCGAGTGATCCACCGCCAAGAATATTGTATAACTCTTGGATTTCACTCTCGGTTACCGTCGGTTCCATCACCAATGATGGGCTCTGCCGCGCCCCGTGGTCTCGGGCGCAGATGATTTGGGTCAAGATCTTGCGGGGCGTTCGAGATATCTGCGGCTGCTGGCACCAGACTTGCCCTCCAATAGAACCTCGTTAAGGATTTAAAGTGTGCCCATATATTCCAATAACAGGGCCTCGAAAGAGTCCTACTACCTCCCCGTGTCGGGAGTGGGTAATTTGCGCGTCTGCTGCCTTCCTTGGATGTGGTAGGCGCGTATAACGTCCAGGCGGTGGTCGCACCAGTGGTCCGGTCCTGTCGCCCTCGAAGCCACTCCCCCTCTCTCTCCATCCCTTCTCTCATTCTAATCGCCGGGGAAAAAGAACAAATCAACCGGGGCGTGTGTCGTCCGCCTCCGTCCCCCATCATTCGCCTGGGTTGGGTGAGCCGTGGAAGCTCGCCCGGCCCGTCTGGTTGCCCGGGGTTGGGCAAGGGCTCAACAAATGCTTCGACGTATCCCGGAGGGATGGCAATCAGGATGCAAGAGGGGTCCCGCTAGCGCAGAGCTGAATGAGGCCGGGCTCGACAAAAGGTCTCGGTAAACTCACGCTCTCGCGCCCATGCGGGCTTCACGAATTGCCATTGGGTCCGGGATCCGCCCCCGCCCCGTGGCGAGACGGCACTGCCACTCCCGCTGCGGGAAGAGGCAGCACGGTCCAACACCCCGCTCACTGCGTCAGACCAGTCCGGTCGTGCTGTCAGGGCCCCCCGGGGGTCACTTAAGAAGCCAGGCCCGCTACCTACTGCCATGCA
This sequence comes from Leptasterias polaris, assembly GCA_037783415.1. NCBI lineage: Eukaryota > Metazoa > Echinodermata > Asteroidea > Forcipulatida > Asteriidae > Leptasterias > Leptasterias polaris. The sequence goes on along the minus strand of JAZGTN010000040.1, from coordinate 8,752,587 downwards.
CGGGGAGAGGGGCATCCACCGGACCGGCAGCCTCACGGAGAAGTAACTGGTTGTTTTGGACGCCATCTTGGATTGTCAGGACCTGATTACTCACTGAATTTATCATTGGTCTTAATGTGTTTCTTGACCCATAAAACATAGATGTAGACACCTAAATTGAAATTCTAAGGTGAAAAGTAAAAGACTTATAGTATTTTTAGTGTATTTTAGTGTATTGGCGGCCGTCTTATAGAATAGAATAGAATAGAATTGTTTATTCAGCCATTGATTAAAAACAATCACAGGAATTTGGAATATTGGTCTCGCACCATCATTAAAAACTTCAGTACTTAACATTCAATACGATAAAACAGACTAGGCCTATTATAAACAATCAATACATCAATACAGAAATATAATATATAAAAATACCTGAAACTACTTTACTATAACATTGAAAATTCCTATTAAAAATTCCCATTAAAAACTCGCACGGCCGATGGTATAAAACTATTCCTAAAACGGTCAGTTTTTGCACCAATTGATCTCATCCTTCTTCCCGAAGGCATCAGCTGGAGGAACTCATTCGCTGGGTGATAAACGTCCTGGACTATGTTATCTACACGTTTCTTCATTCTCTTTTCATATATTGTTTTCATGTCATCCAACTTAACCCCAATTATGTATGAAGCATTTTTTACCACCCGATTCAGTTTATAAATTTCGCATTTAGGAGTGGCATTAAACCAGACAATGATAGAACTGGTCAGGCAAGATTCAATTACACATGTATAAAAATTAATCAAAATGTGTCTGCTCACACCGAAGGATTTTAATCTGCGTAAAAAGTACAAACGTTGTTGGGCCTTCTTCAAATTATCAGATACTTGATTTGACCAAGAAAGAGTGTTCATTATGAATGTACCAAGAAATTTAAAACAATCAACAATTTCAACATTTCTTCCATTAATGATAATTGGTTCGACCTCACCCTTATTTCTACGGAAGTTAATGATCATTTCTTTAGTTTTGTCAACATTCAAAATGAGGTTGTTCGAATCACACCATTCTTCAAGGGAACATACTTGACGTCGATAACTAGATTCATCGCCATTACAAATTAAACCACATATGGTGGTATCATCGGCAAATTTTACGATAACATTAGATGAATCCTCCACTTTACAATCGTGTGTGAATAAATTGTACAGTAAAGGAGATAGGCCACAGCCCTGTGGTGTCCCGGTACTTACAAAAATTGGTTTAGAGAATCTTGAACCGATTCTGACAACTTGTCTACGCTCCAATAAAAAATCTAGAACCCAGTTACATAAAGAGTTCGGTAAATTAAGATCAGTCAGTTTCTTGTAAAGTTTTTCCGGAAGTATGGTGTTAAAAGCCGATGAATAGTCAATGAATAAAATACGAGCAAACTTTGATGCAGTTGGTCTTCCTGGTTCAAGATGTTTCAAGACGGAATGCAAGCAGTAATTCACAGCGTCCTGAACACACCGATTTGTACGATAAGCAAATTGACACGGGTCCAGATCACACGGCAGTAGAGATTTCGTAAAGTTCATCACCAGACGCTCAAAACACTTTGCAATCTGTGACGTCAAAGCCACAGGCCTATAATCATTCATGGAACTGATCAGTTTCTTTTTCGGCACTGGAACAATGATTGAATCTTTGAAAGTCCTGGGCAATCTGGCCAAGTTGAGCGACCAATTGAAGATGCTGGCCAGAATATCGGCAAGTTGACGCGAACAGCTACGTAGAAGGCGTGGTGTGATCTGGTCGGGTCCTGCAGCTTTCCGTACGTTCAAGCCTGTTAGAACTCGCATGACATCCTCAGGGTGTACCACAAACGGCGGCTGGTCTGAAACACCAGCTGTTGCTGTACTCCTTAACCCATTATCACGATTGTTGTGGTCAAAGCGAGCAAAGAACGTATTCAGACGATCGGGCAGTGTGACGTCATCGGAGTCTACGGTTGACATACTCTGCTTTTGCTTGTAATTGGTAATACTCTGAATACCAGCCCAGAGATCCCGACTGCTGTTACTGTTCAAATTAGTGTCCTCTAATTGTTGACGGTATTTACGCTTAGCAGCACTAATGCTCCTCTTCAAGTCGTACTTTGCCATTTTGTAGGCAACCGGGTCCACTGATTTCTGCTTATGAGCAAGATCCTTAGCACGTACTTTAGCACAAATACTGTTATCGAACCAAGGTTTGGAATTCGGATATTGGGTAATAGTCTTTGTTGGTATGCACATTTCTTCACAGAACTTTATGTACCCAATCACCGATTCAGTGTACCCGTCGAGGTCAGCTGCATTGTCCTTGAAAACATCCCAATCGGTGACCTCAAAACATCCACGCAGCTTATCAATAGATGACTTGGACCAAAGGCGAATGGTTTTAGTCACAGGCTTGGAAAGTTTTAGTTGTTGCTTATAAGCTGGCACGATTAGCACCACTGAGTGGTCTGAATTGCCCAGTTGTGGACGTTCAATAGACTTAAACGCCCCTTTGTACTGGCAATACAGATAGTCCAGGGTTTTTGTTCCTCGGGTTGGGCACGTCACCTGTTGATAATACTTCAGTTGTTGTTTGCGAAGATTAGCCTTGTTGAAATCGCCGCCGATAATAGTCAATGCATCTGGGTAGGCAGATTCATAGTGAGAGATCACGGTACTAAGATCCTTAATGGCTGTATCCACGTTGGCTCGAGGGTGTATGTACACCACAGTCATGATCACACAGCTAAATTCACGTGGCAAGTAAAATGGCCGACATCTAATAGTAATTTGCTCAAGGTCAGGCTCACAGCTTGAAGACAAGATTTTGACGTCGCTACACCATGAATTGTTGATCAAAAAGCAAACACCGCCCCCTTGCTTCTTACCCGTAACGTCCGGTGATCGATCCTGCCTGTAAATGTTAAATCCGGGGGGCTCCATGGCTGAATTTGGGTGAGAGTTGTCCAACCATGTTTCAGTAAAAAGAAAACCACAGCAGTCCGAAAAGTCTCTTTGGGTACGAATACGAATGTTTAGTTCATCCATCTTATTGTAAAGACGCTGCACATTTGAAAGAATCAACTTTGGAACAGCAGGACGAGTACCACGTTGTCTGGATTTAACCAACAGTCCACCTCGCTTACCTCTCTTCCTGCGTCGACCTCTTGTGTAAGATCGTGGTCTGCCATCTTTGATTTCCTCGGTCACTAAAATAGTCCGCGAAATGTCATCTAATTCTGCGAACGTAGGTTGGCATGTTAAGCCACGATTAGCACTTCGAATATTAAGAAGCTCTTCTCTATTATACTGATAAAACGCCAACACATTACTGTTTAAAATAAAGGTAAAAAACAGGGAAAACAATAGAGTGCGAGCCAACACGTCGCCATCAACCGGCGCCATGATACATAACGTCTTGGACGCCATCTTGGATTTTTAGGTTACTTGATTACTCAATGACATTTTTATTGGTCTAAATGGGATTCTTGACCCCCAAAACATGGATGTAGACACCAAAATGATGACTCTAGGGTAAATAATGAATGACTTATTGCCATTTTATTGTAATGGCGGCCATCTTGGACGCCATTTTGAAAATAACAGCTTTTCTTTGCTCCGAACTTCTTAGATTTTTAATATGTTATTCTTGATGGTCAATACTACCATAATCCGTTAAAAAACCTTTTGTTACAATTTGTTTGGGGTTAAGGTGTATTTTTTCATAAATTGACCCTACTAGTATAAGGTTAAACAAAACCTGACCTTTCTTGTCGTGGTCTTACCTTTAATTGAAAAGATGAATAAATCCACAAAAAGTATACGTTTTGTTGAGCATGTTTGTACGCATAGCTGCAATAGCTAGCTGTTGTTAAAAACGATTATCTAAATAAACACGTCGTAAAGAAATGGAAGTGGCCTGGTCTTTTAGACTTTCTTTATTGCCCGATAACTTCGGATTGGAATAAGCTACGGAAATAATAATGGTATTGCTGGAAAGCCAGTGAGTAATTACTTGTTAACATGGTATGCATAACTCAATTTTCAAAATTTCCGAGACATTCCTCAATTCGATAGAGCGGGTCATTTTAGCCAAACATTACGGGGATCGTATATAAATGTAAGATTTATTGATGAGGCCTAAATGTTTTATTTTTATTTTTGCTATGGCCTCCTAAGGTTTTATATAGGGTGCGTTCGATTAGCTTCCCCAGGTTGACCCAAGTCTAACCCCAGTGGCGTTCAATTAGCTTTGACGTCATTGTTGTGGCTCACCCGGGTGAGACCCAAAGTGTCCTGCTTCCTCAATGGCCACCGTTTTGTTTGTAATTCAGCGGGGACACATTTTCACCATTACAACAGCGACTTTGTGAGCAATACGTATTTTTTTTATTCGAAGACGGGCACTTTTGTATCACCGTGGGCTTGAAAAATTATCTATAACGTTGCAGTTTTACCTTGAGAATAAATATTTTACGACCTGAGAATGGTGAAAATGTGATCATTTTGCTAATTATTTTAAGCTTTTAAAAAATATTTTAAAGATTGTTACAACTCAATTAGTCATTATTTTGCTGCTAACTCGCAGGTAGGGGTGCGCTGATCTGCAGTAGTGCTATTTTCTAGTTCAATCATTTTCTTAAAGCAAAGCGTGAAATGTTTCCTTTTAGAAGAGTGAGAATGTTTGTTTAGTGCGTGTTAATGACCTCGTTATAAATATGGAGCATCTAAACTCGTGGTGTTCTCTGTTTCAAGCCTTTATAAAACAATGTTTTAACAATTCTTATTGAGCTTGGTGTTGTAAACGTACTTATGTCTACGTTTTGATGAATTTTACAATGAATTCTATTAATTTATTTGAAAATTTTAAAGAAAACTTTAAAACTGTTGCAACTTTTCTTAATTGCCTCTGAAATAAAAAAGCAAAACTTTTAGAAGATTGTAGCAGTGAGTGCATTACTCCTAGTGTGTTCAGTTGTTGACTCAAACAAAATAATTATAAAACACAAGAACAATACCTGAACATGAACTCCATGAGAATGCTCCATCACTTGGACAAAACACAAGAAAACAAGAGATGAGGAAGATACAGGGAGCTGTAAGGCGGCCCATGTTGATCTGAGTAATATGCCAGAGGAGTGAGCGCACTGATGCTGAGCTGCACTGGATTCGTCGATATGAGCTGTGGCTGAAATACCAAATGCTCTCGGATAAATTTGTTTGAACAAAAGTGTTTGTTTGGCCCACAGCAAGTGCATAACTCAATTGTTATCACAACAAACCTATGCCCTTTGGTCACGTCATGGGGCATGGTTGCACTAGTTATCATTTATATACCAGGATTAACATGTGGTCATGGCTAAGGTTGTCGGGTTTAAATTGAGTAAACATTTCCACGAATGGAAAACCGCGTGTGCAAGGTTACCACCTGTTCGTCTAATTTTATGAACTTGGAATTTATCGTTAGTTCACTCACAATTTCTTGGGTTTACTTGATGGCAAGTATGGTGTTCTGAAAAGGCCTGGCCAGAGCAAGGTAAAGAACTAGCATTCATGCATGGATCCATGAGAGTCTGCAAGTTTCCTAGAGTGGAGGCGGTTTGCGCATTGACAAGTATATAACCTAGCTCCTGGCATTCGGGTAATTCCCATGTGGCCGCAAATGTAATTAAATTTGTAAAAAAGTGCATACGAGCTTATAACAATTGATTTATCAAGCGATATATAGTGTAATATTTCCTTATGGTTCAGAGCAACATGTGGTTCAGAGCGCCACAGGGCGGGGGGTGGCTGCCCCCTAGTTATCATTTATATACCAGGATTATGATAGCCACCCCCTATTCATTTGAAGAAGACAACATTAAAAATGGGGAAAGGAACAGAATTAAGGAACGATAGAAAGAAAGAAAGAAAGAAAGAAGGAAGATGACAATTTGAAAAAGAAGAGGGACCAAAGAAAGGAAAAATAATTGACGGAATCTCGTTACCTGCATATAGCCTAAAAAATAGGGTAATCAAATCATTATAATATAGGGATCCCGCCGGTTGCAAGAGTCTCCCCTTTTACATTTATATTTAGTATTTTCAATCCCCACACGTGGACGGTAGTTCAAGTGATCTGTTGAGTAGTGATTACAGGTCTGCCTGTTGTTATTAAAAAAAATAATTAGCACTGATCCAGGAGGAGCCGCGGGGGCACTTGTCCCTGGGTAAATTTGACTCCCCTCAAAAGAGGGGGAGTGGGAATCGCGAGGGAAGGGTATAAGCATGCAACATTACGCAATTAAAAATAATAACTGCTGTACAACTGCGCATTTTTCTGACTACCGCTGAGCCTGTTTCACACGGGCTGAAGATATTCTACAGATGTTTTCACTCCCACCGGAAAACTGTTGAAGATATCCCAGGTAGCAAGCCCAGAATATGGGCCCCATGTGGGGATAACCCATAATTATGGGGCCCTGTGGATCCTGCACCCGGGATTCATATGGGGCCCATATGGGATGGCCCATAACCCATATGGGTCCCATATGGGGCCCACATGGGCCAACATATGGGGCCCATATGGGTCCCATATGGGTTGTCCCAGATAACCCGTCTGGGATACATCTGGGGCCCTAAAATTGTGGGGCTCATTGTAATTGTCTGTTTACCAGTGTATTAAATTTCATCATCCGTTTGAACCGGAAGTCAATGTCAAAAGGGGTCACATTCTATGTATCGTTTCTTAAGTTGTTATATATTCTTTTCCAATTACGTATAGATTGTAAAATCCAAAGTGTGGTTCAGAAGGTATGATTTTTTCAAATTTTATGTTTCAACTTTTGAAAACATTAAATTGTGTTATGCCTAACAGATGTTTTAACCAAATTTGAAATTTTCTGCAAACTTTCAATGATATAAAATACCTCTCGTTGCTTGAAATTCAAAACTATTTTTGAATGTTTGTGTAACATTGAAATACAAACTGTGGTTATCTGGGTTTTTTGCATTTTATGGCTTTCCATAGTTTTCGAACCTCGGTTTGGCAAAAACTCGGGCTGTACAGAAAGGTCTAGGATGCAACCCACCCACTAAAAAATAGGGAGAAAACAGAGCGTCAGCCTCATTAATCAAAATATTCTCTATTATAGACAGATTTGAGAGCCCACTAAAAAAGAGATTGAGTGTAAAAAAAATTCCCGATTATGACCTGGTTGACTTCCAACTTGAGGTATTTTGGATGACATAGGCCCTGAAATAAATGGTCCTATTTGCCAAGAGGTGTACATATACCATGTGTAGGGACATTTTTCAAGATTGATGATCGGACGGTTGTAAAAATACACCAGTGCAGGCGGGTATTTTTATTTGGAGGGGGAATAACTTGACGCGGGGCCTACGGACTACCCATATCAAATTGAGCAGATAATAACAGTTCAAGAGTCATTTAATAATTGTCTCTTTACTGTGAAAAGCTGTATTTTGAATATTTAGCATTTCCCACTAAAACCAATGAGAGTTGATTTAGTTGTGTGCACCCCTATTATAGAGTTATATAACTTTATGCAGGCCCGCCGGAAGGTATTTAAAAGTGGGGGGCACCAACAATTTCCAACATTGGGTTGTTTGGATCAGCAGATCCGGGGAGGGAGAGTCCAAATCCCTTTGTTTTTTGTGTGAAAACGTGAGAAAAGCTGCTTTCAAGACGCATGTGACACTGACTTAAAGGGCAATTCTAAGATTTTTCTTGTTGGAGGGGGTGAAAGTGTCTGATAAAAAAAATTATCCCTTATAAAAAATTCCCCTTATTGAAAATATTGGGTAATACTAATACATGCATTTGTAAACACGGGGACCCAGGTACGGGGAGGGTCATGCATAATATTAGAAAAGGGGTTGGAACCATTTTAGCAATGGACCTATCCAAAGGCCTAGCTATGCCCAGGCCCGCCAGGCAGATCTCTGGGAGGTACATGAATGTGGAGACCCCCAAAAGTTTTGTAAATGTATGGGTATTTTTATGTGATCAATTAATTAATGTCAGTGTTCTCCAACTTTGAAAAATAAAGGTTGGTGCTGGGTGTGGTGAAAACTGTGAGGGCCGGTACGTACAATGCGAAGCGCGAAGCCCTTACGGCGTGGGGTCCGGGGCCCGCTCAAGGGCCCCGGAATTTTTTTTGATCCTTGATGCTCTGTGGTGCATTCTAAGGTGAATCCTGGCCACTTTCCTCCCGACGTAAAAAAAAAAAAAAAAGGGGAAAAAGTGGGGGGGCCCGGGCCCCCCCGGCCCCCCCGGCTCCGGCGGCCCTGCTTTATGGAGCACCCCCATAATATGCCAGGCGCATAGAGATCAGAGGGCGCCCCTAAACGGCAAAACATTATGAGCAACTACGATTTATAGACTAGCTCAAAAAAAAGTTAAATTATGGGTTTTCATTACATTGTACGCCAGGCGACAATTAAAGATTGTCAATGTATATTGAATTTAGTCAAAGAGCATGCTGTGGACATGGGTGAAAATCCTGAAGAAGTTGTTAACATCACTGAGAAAGGTAAGCTGAAATTAGCGAACATAGCGCCCCTGTACTGACTGGGTGGGTCTACGGAGAGTGAGAACTTGTCTTGTACTCTTGCTATACTCCTACTAGTCCTAGAACTATGAGGTTCATTCCACTATCGTCTACATTACCCTCATAGAGTGACATGTACAAAATCCTATTCGAAACTTTTTTCCCTTCACGTTTCTGCACCTACAGTTAATTTCCCAAAACGGATCTCGCCAAAATTAGGCTCTATGTGTTCCTTATACTCTCATCGAGCTCGGGTTGGGTCCAGAAAATCCACTCCGCAAAACAAAAGTTGCAAAAAGTGATAAATTCTCACCGTTTTCAGAATCCTCGCCTTCCGTTAACAAAATGGCCGCCGTTGAAATTTTTGAGCTGGTAATGCTGCGTGCTACGCTGGTAACAAATCCAACGGTTCACGTATACAATCATAGGCGCAATGCTGGTCCACAACAACCAATGTTCTGTATACGTGAATCGTTGATAATCTTACCAGCGTAGCGCGCAGCATTACCAGGAGGAAAATTTCAACGGCGGCCATTTCGTTAACGGATGCGAGGATTCTGAAAACGGTGAGAATTTATCACTTTTTGCAACTTTTGTTTTGCGGAGTGGATTTTCTGGACCCAACCCGAGCTCGATGAGAGTATAAGGAACACATAGAGCCTAATTTTGGCGAGATCCGGTTTGGGAAATTAACTGTAGGTGCAGAAACGTGAAGGGAAAAAAGTTTCGAATAGGATTTTGTACATGTCACTCTATGAGGGTAATGGAGACGATAGCGGCGCGGAATGAACCTCAGTCATAGTTCTAGAGGAGTAGTCTGGCTATAGACGATGTGACCAGTGTGAGTGTGACAACACATGTTATTGTTTACAAAAGAGCCACAAGAGTCTGCTGGACTTCCTGCAGGCTAGGTCAGCTCAATGGTAGAATACAATGTTATGGAAATTGCACTGTCTGATTTTTCTCAACTTTTGATATGAAGAAAGTGGAGACACATCTACATCAAAAGCTGTAGGCCTACAGCTGTTGCTTTTGTAACTCTTGAATTTATGTGAAAATTATGACACAAAATGTAAATTTTCCCATAATGGCCTGTGTAGGAAATGCATTAGAATGTACATGTACTACAAGCAAGGTCACTATATTTCAGTAAACAAAGGACCTGTAGGTAAACATGGTCTATAGTACGACCGAAGATAAAAAAAAAAAATTTAAGAAAGGAGTGATCGCTTGCCCCAGACTGGGTCCGGTCTATGCATCAGCAAGATCCGGCCTCCACTTTATCTCCCTTATCATTTACGTCAAATTATATCCTGTAAATTCGCCCCCTTGGTAGCAAAGTTTCCCCCATACAGTTACCCGCCCCCCACCCCCCTACCCTGCAACTCTTTCGATGCAGACGACTGATGGTCAACTCGTACACACACAAACTCTCTTGTAAGTTGTATACACCTCATCTGTATTTGACTTTTCCCCCTTCATTGCATCTGATGAAGTAGTTGCTACGAAAGCTCGTGCAGATTTTTAAATTTAATTAGTTAGTCATTAAAAAGTGCTACCACTATCTTCATTGTTTTATCTACCAGACTAACACGGAAAGGTTTGACAACTATGAAGGTTTCTGTTTGTGTTTCTTTATTTCCCTTCGAGTATTTCGAAATTGAAGTTTTTTTTACGGATGGCTTTTTTCGCTGAAAATGAAATCTGAAGTGAAAGGTTGGGCCTATTTGATATTTTTATGTTTTATAGAAATTCTCCTCGATTAAAATGTAAAATTTGTTAAATAAGTTTTGATAGTAAATAAATTTAGCAATCTGTTTGGAAATGTAGGCTATAGGCTATAGGCCTATTATAATGTTAAAATAAGTTTTGAGTGAAATGGAAGATATATTATTTTGGTTTAATGAAAGTGCAATTTAAAGTGAATGTTTTTGCCATTTGGAATGTTTCCTTATTGAAAAGTAATTTTTGTTCTTCTAAAGTTAAAGTTTTGGCTGGAAATTTCAAAATTATCATATATTTTTAATAGTCAATAATATTGTCATATATTTGCAACTTGTTTAAAGGTTTGGGTCCTTTTTCAATAATAAAAAGAGTATACCTTCCCTTTAATTCTTATTTGTTATTACGAATTTATTTTTAATTAATAATTCCAGCTGTCAGTGCTTTCGTATATTTAAACGCGTAGAAATACACCTGCGTACTAGTTCGTGTGTGTACGAGGTGACCAATTGCCGTATGGGTCGGCAGGCGTACGAGTTGGCATGGGTAACAGTTGACCTGGGTACGAATTGACCTGTTTCCCAGCAGACATGTAGCCCACCTTGTTGGGCTGTTATGGCTATCTTAACATCGGTCTTATCAAAGTCGCCATTAATGGCAACTATGATAAGATCGATGTTAGTGTTACACAATGTAAGAGAGCCATAACAGCCCAAGGTGGGCTAGCTGACATCCTACATGTAGCTAGTTTATTCATTCATTTACAATACAAGTTTTCCAGAACCTGGTGTTGTTCTTTTGTACGGGTGAAATGAAGGGTATCACGGTAGGTGCCTGCCTGTGCTCACTGCACAATGAAAAGTCCGGGCAAATAAAAACAAAAACGTCAGCCAGCTTCATGTCAGCAACAAATGGAGGAAAATCCAAAGTTGTTCTGGGGACTACAAAACATCTGCTGAAAGTCTGTCCACAAAAGATTGCTTGTAAACACATCATAATGATGTTAAAGGGTGTGTACAACATTGGTAAGAATGAAAATATGAATGCTCACAGATTTGCAAATAACTTACATGGTGGAAAACTTCCCTTGAAATAGTTTTTTGGCAATGAGTAAAATAAAAGTCTTTATCCTGCAGGATAAATTCCGATGTTTGAAAAAAAGTTAAAACACATAAGGTTTTTTTCACTGTTTTCACATGACTCCGGAGACCGATTTAGCTTAAACTTTCACAGGTTTGTTATTTCATGTATATGTCGGGTCACATCAAGTTTGGATACAGATCTTTGGCAATTACCAATGATGTACACACCCTTTAATGTGAAGTGGTTAAAGACAGGCTCAAATTCAGTTTGTATTAAGCAAATTTTTCCAAAAAGGAGGAGTTCTTATGAAAATGGAAAAAAATTAAATTGCAAGTCTCTAACCTTGTGTTGAAAGGAAGAAATGCCAATGTGCTCGATACCCCAAGTTCACTTTGTCAAATTCCAAAAATGTTAGATGAAGTCACATTTCAAACATATATGATCTGTACTGCTCATGCCTGACGTTTGTAAAATTCAACCAAGAGACCCCAAGACAACTTTGAATTTGACCAGACAAAAATTCCACTTGGTAATGTACAGACCCATTTGTTTTTGATGTCTGATGATGTCATGTTTCAAATTTTGCTCTGAAATAAGTCCATCACAAAACTGAAGTTGACCTTGGTGACCCTGTTTAAATCATTCTTGGTGAGGGTTGCAATCTGGAAGTAGTGTCTTGGTTCAACCCTTCATAAATGGACTGATCCAATGTAATTTATGCTAATCATGACTGGTCGACAACAGTCATAACGTGTCTCGTTAAATATTATACAATTATGAAATTCAAAAGAACCAAACAATCACATATTCACAGTCGCAAGTAAAGATATGATTTTATGTATCGGCGTCTTACAGTCAGGAATGAGATTTGACAAAGAGGCCTGATGCCTCATGGAGGCAATCACCTCCATGCCTTTTACAAATTACCTTAGAAGTGCCCTTAACAAAGGTGAAAAACGCCTTGGTGCCCTTGCACTTTTCAAGAACAAAGCATCATGCCCTGACGAATGTGGCAAAGACACTTCCTGTAAATGGCTTACAGGCCTGTGTTCCACCCTTATTTTTCTAGACCCGGATTCACTACAATAATTACAGGAGGTTTGCATACTCTGTGCATCACCAGAATAACAAAACTATGGTTTGAACAGAATGTGGACTATTTCATTCTCCGTAAGGTGTGTACAGCATTGGTAATTCTGTCAAAGACCAGTATCCACACTTGATGTGACTCAACATATACATTAAAGTTTAAGCTCAATCGGTCTTCAGAGTCATGAGAAAACAGTGAAAACCCCATTATATGTTTTAACATTTTGTTCAAATATCAGATTTTATCACCAGTGATAAAGACTAAATGTTTTACTCATTTCCTAAAAACTGTAGCAGTTTAAGCAAAACTATTTCAAGGGAAGTTTTCCCACCATGACCATCTTTATACCCTGTAAGTTATGTGCAAATCTGTGAACAATTATATTGTCAATCTTACCAATGTTGTACACACCCTTTAAAGACGCACACTCGTCAACGCACGAAAGACAAATTCGTGCCACGAAAAGTCACCTTTCACCCAGTGCGATGAACAGCTGTTACAATCCCGGAGGGCGCAAGCTCATTATTTATGCAGGCTCAGTCTAAAAATAGATCCGTACTAAAGCTATGGCATGGGTGTCTACACACGTCCCACGTATCCGTGATGGCTTTTCATGTTTACGTTTTACATCGAGGCCTCTATAGCGCAGAGCTTGCTAGCCGGGGGCGGGGAAGGCGCACACAGCCCACCGGCCCTGCTTAGCTAGAGCTAGCTGCGGACGGATTGACTGAACTCGTTGGTTTTTTACGGTGCATTAAAATGGCCACGAAGAGGCGAGGACCAGGAAGTCTCCTGGGGATATCACAATCTGCAAGTAAAAGAAGAAAAACGAAGCAAGATAAAGCTCATCAACAGAAAGTTTACAGGGTCAATCTGGCTGATGCCAATGATAAGTTCCAAACACTGCGATAGTGTGGTTTAAAAAAATCAAAACCTGCTGAGTGAGTTTGTCAAGCATCTGATGACTGTCCACAACAACCGTTATGTGTATCTTAGTACTAGTACAGTAGTACTACTACTATAGTTCTAGTAGTAGTACTACTACAAGACCTTCTGCTACTACTCGTGATCAAGACCAGGGTCGATCATTTCTACCGGAATATTCAACAAGAAGGTAGGCTAAATAAAGTCAATTGAACTGAGTGAGTGATATATTACCCAAAATCATTTTCAAACATGTCTTATTTTATGGCAAGTAAAAGTGGAATAAATGAACAATATCAATAAGCTTTTACCCTGTTTCCTTGTTTTAAGTTTTCCTTATTCTGTTCTCCTTTATTTTTTTAGTTTGCCAATTAAATACATAGTAACTGCAAAATAGTTTTGAAAAGTCTCATTTATAATTATTTCAAATGTAAAAAAATACATAGTATTTTTAATTCCATGTTGTTACTACTACTATTACTACATTAGTGGCAATTTTTTGTAACACTGCAGTATGTGACAGAAATGAACTAAAATGGGGTACAAAGACCAGAAGTAAAAACACTTAAACATCATACCCTAAATGTTTTGTGTTTACTTTCAGTGATCAAGACTTTATGGCATCAACTCCAATAAAGTCAACCTCAGCAAAGAGTGTTTGGTTTACCGTCACCAGACCATGCAGACACTACCTCAGAACGGTTAGTATTTACATTGATTAATTATAGTTCAACATGCTCAAGTCGTCAAAGAAAAATCAGATCTTTCGGAAGGTTCTATGAAGCGGGGATGGGATTTAAAATTGTTATATTTTGTGATTGTTCACTGATGACCCATAAGAAGTACGTACACATTTATTAATATTTTGTTTATGACTTATCAACTTGTCTAATTTTATATTTATTAATACTTACATGTACATGAAGATCAAGCCAATCAATTGCTGCAAAACAAGATGATTAGATGACAGGGCCTCACTTGGACCAAACTCATGAAGGTGTTCAGATCAGGTAACTCAATAACAACAACAAATCCCATTAATGAGGGAACTCTTTTAAACACATTTTCGTAAGTCATTCGAAGCATTTCATAGTGTGAAGGGAAAACATTAATTTTCGTGTTATTATAAATGCTTTCTAATAACTTTATTTTTAATGACTATTCTCAATAGAATCACAAGTGACATACATAAATCAATCAATCCATTAATCAATCATTAGGTCTGAAACCAATAAACACCATTTGGTGCTGGAAACCTATCCCTTATTGCCCAAACAACACATGATGGAATGACTCTACGGTTTCCAGCACCAAGTCGCCCATGCTGCCAGAGAATGTATTGCCTATAATTTATGCTGCATGCCGAAAACTGTCATTATTTCGGTTTTGCTCTGCTGCCAGTATGTCATCTCTGTAGTTCATGGCCACATCCAGCACATGAGCATTCAAAGCAAGCTGAGCAAAAAGCTGTGTGTGAGTGATGCATGCATTACGCCTTCTGGTGTTGGCATCTCCCTGCAGTTTCCACATCTACACCATGGTAAAACTTCTTGAGGGGAGCTTGGGGGTTCAGGGCTTGTGGGTGTTGGCTGCAGAATAAAATCTGCATAAAAAAAAATGATGCAGGCTGCCGTCGAAACAGCTCTGCTGTCACATTTTCCAGCTCTTCCCTCGGTAGATCTTTGATGTATTTCTGAAACGGTCGACACACATTATTGTTATGTACATATTCAGAAATGATATTCATCCTACTTTAGTCTGATTTCCGATTTTTTGTCCTTGGGAAAAATCTGACAAATTGTGACTTAATAGCATGGAAAGTCTTTTAAAACCTACACCATAGGGAGGTCAGTCCTTTTACTAGATAAAATGTTCATGCTTTTTTGCAAATGGCCAGATATCATGCCTGCATATTATATATCAGTTATTTTTATTTATTTATAAATTTATTTATTTATTGTCTGATTTGTTTGCTAATTTATTTATCTGTTTTGTTTTTTTGATTATTTTATTTATGTTTGATTGATTTGTTTCTTTCTTTCTTTATTTTTTTATTTATTTTTAAAATTATTTATATTTTTCTGCCTTCTTGTCCAGTTAAAAGTTATTTATTGTTTATATTTTATTTATTTATTTATTTATCTAGTTTTTTATTTAAATATTGTCTTTGTTTATTTTTTACAAATTTCAATTTCGTTGTTTTGATAAAATTTATATCTATATTGTTTAATTTTGCAGCTCCTTTAAATACTGGAAAAATTATAATTATCATTTTCTTATGTAAAAAGAAAATAAACGTTGACAAATTACCTTGATGTCGTCTTCTCTTGAATTTGTTTCTTGTACAGCATCAGATGTATTAGTTGGTCAGTTCTCGTTCTCGCTCTCGTCCTCTGTTGTCTCCGAGTCTGACTCATGAAAAATATTTTAATAAGACTGTTATGCCCTATCCGTTTTCCTTGAAAAAAGCTGTAATTTTATTTTTATTTTTTTAATTGTGTTGCCATTATAATACTTGAGAGAAAATTGTGAAATTTTAACCGTTTTCCAGAACGGTGGATGTAAAGAAAGTGATTTTTTATAAATACGTGATTCAATATCTAGATCATTTAGATGAAGGAAAACGGAAAGCTAATGCTTACTTGGTTTTTATTGCTGCACTTTCTTTTACGTGTGCCACATTTGCATGCAACTGTACATTTCTGTGAAGCACTCTTGCATGGGCAAACTCCCCGTGTCCCAATCTTTCCTCTCTGGCAAGGGTTCTTGCAAGCACAAGTGACGGGTTCACGAGCATACGGCGCAACCTCTGGCTCAGATTCCGCAAAATACGCCATCTTTGTAACTATTAATGTAGTAACTGCTGCGTGTGCGATACAGAGGGTGTAACTAACCTTCGCATAACAGCACAAACAACTTTTTTGAGCGACAGAGGGCGCCATTGTAAATATTGCTTTTTTGCTTGACGAGTGTGCGTCTTTAATAGTGACTACTTTTTTTAAAGGAAATTTGAAGGCTTAAGATGATTTTGAGAAGATCCTGAAAAATTACACGCCTGTAATATTTTTATTTAATTTTGTTTGAAACAGGAAAAGGTGTTGGAAGGGCACTCTACTCCAAAGTGGCAAAGGCAAGTGCATTTCAAGGTCTACATTTAGGGGGGTGTTGGAGCTTAAATTTGTGTCTGAATTTTTGGGGTGGAAAATTAGAAGGGGGTAGAGTTGTCAACCTTAGATGAACAATCCAGCCCCAAATTTAGGGGGCACAAGGGGTACACACTATCTTTGTCGGGGGGATTTCTGGCAAGTTAAAACTGTAGACTCTGTATTTCTCCTAGACGGTCCGTTTTTTCAGCGCTCTTGTTTTGACATTCACTTTTTTTTATTGTATTGAGTGTAAAAACAAATATATACACTGACTGCATGTAAACAGGAAAAAATAATTGTTTTACCTTTGAAATTATTACATTAAATCTCTTACAATTTTACATTTTAGTCAAGACATGTTTAATCTAAAAGTCCAGTTTTCAAATTGGGGGGGGGGGCACATGACACCCCCCCCCCTTTAGTTAAGTCACTGGGACAATCTGTACACCCTAATTAAAGCATTGTGGTGTGTATGTTTTTTTAAAATACAGAATGCAGTTGAGAGTGGTTGTCGTCGTATGCAGTGGACAGCTCAAACCTCTAATAAAATTGCCATACAGTTCTACAACCATTTCCATGCCACTGATCTCACTGAAGAAGGAGGGCTAAACTTCCTTATATTAACTGGGGAACACTTTGCTAACCTCGCTAGCATGGATCCCGAACCAGGGTCAAACATTCAAATTCTTTAACGGTAGGGTCATAGATTGTTAGTTGTCAACGCAAGAGAGATACAATTAAAGTCTTATGTGAAAGTTTCAGTTGAATACATTGTGTACTTAATGAGAAAACAGCAACAAAACTGTCATGGTATTTTCACAAGAAGATCGCGAGGTGACAGCAGGCACCGACCACTTCACTGGCGGCAGCATTCCCAAATGGACACAAACCCTCAGAAAACTGACAGACGATTCATGCATGAATTGTTGCTCAGATTCAAATGTTTTGGTGTGAAAAGTTAACAAAACCTCGATGGGAATCCTTTCTCAAAATAGTTTAAACTATCGACAGCTGCAGTGCTTTTACTTTTTACCAATCTATGACCCTACCTTTAATGACTTGGGCCCAATTTCATAGAGCTGCTTAACGGTAAGCACATTTTCATGCTAACTGTAGCAGAAAAATGTGCTAATGCATAAGCGTATTTCACAGGTAAGCAAGAAATAAAGGCGGCCACCTTGCGCGTTCACTATGGATTTGCATTGTTGCGTCGTTCATTTTCATTTCCAGGAGGTTAGCAGCGCTTTGAAATAGAAACTCGTACGTGAGCACAGAATCGGCCGTTAAGCAGCTTTATGAAATTGGGCCCGGATGTGAATCAAGAGTAGGTACAGCAATGATTCCCTCCCCGAAAAAATAATTAAGAAAATCTTGTTAAATACCTGCCATAATTTTTATTTGTTTCTATTAGATACCTCTTTTACTCAGAACTCAACATTTCAGGTGCTCTATTTTGTTGCTAAGTTATGTCATTTGCAGAAGAATGTTCTTACAAATTAATTATTTTTTCACTATTATTACATTTTGGCCTTCACTGAAATAAAAATGGGTGTTCAGAACTGGTAAATAATTTTCAGATCGATTTTTTTGTTAACCTTTGTTTTTGGTGTAAAAATTAGAAATATTTTTTAAAGAGATTCGGTGTACAGGGTTGATCGTTCCTCGAAATCTTAAAGAGGAGCTCCAAGGTTAAATTGAGATTTGTGGTGCACTCCAATAGATAGAGTCCTTGCCATGCAAATAAGAAAAGAATTACAAGTCTCTAATCTCATGTTCAGATGTTGGAATGATTTGTTTGAAACAGTATGCCCCTCGATGGCTTCACTAACCGCAAAGCATCAAAAGCCACACCTGATTTTGATGACCATTTCACCACAAACATTTGAAGTTCTCCATTATTCATAAAATAAGGCGAAACTAAACAAAAGTACATCATCTAAACTTCCAGAGATTCTTGTACCAGCTCGAGTTAAAAGATTACCTCTCTATAGAATGGGTAGGGGATGACCGGTCTTTCTTGTGCTTGTGCTTTTTATGTTTTCGTTTCTTCTTGAGTCTCTTCGGAGGAGTTTCGACCTGTCGATCATAGCTTGAAGACCTGACGAGTACAAAAAACGAAAACTTTGTTTTAGTCCACCTTGAAATATTTTTGCTTGGAATGCTACAGTTTGTTGAGAAATGCATTTAACCAATAGTTTTGATCTCACAAGTCCAAAATCCAATGTTGGAAAAGAGTGAAAACATACAAGGTTTTTGTTTATGACTCCGATGACCTATCGAGTTAAAAAACTTTTTTTATTTTGTGTAAATGTTGGGTCACATAAAGTGTTGATACTGGTCTTCACTCTTCAGCAATTACCAATGTTGTCCTTGTGCTTTAAGGCAAAAGGAATGATCATGTACACAAGAAAATACCATGTGAAAGTGTAAGATCTCATTTCATTAACCAGATACCTTGATTTCTTCTCTTCAACAGATTCCGTAGTGTCCTCACTTTCTGCGGAAGCAATTCTTGAAGATGCTGGCGTTTTTTCAACATCATGCTCTTTCTTTGTCACAATTTGTTCAACCGACTTTTCTAGTCTCGATGTTTCATGTACTGGATTGCAAGTATCGTCACTTTCCCGGTTTATTTCATCAATGTGTTCCAGTTTAATGGTTCCTTCCTCCTTGGTTTTGCTACGCTTTCTCTTCTTCAACTTTTTTGAAGACTTCCTATTCTTACTTTTAGAAACCTCATCAGTGTCTGAGGAAGATTCTTGATGTTCTTTTGATTTGTGTCTTCTCGATGTTCCATAGACTGAATATCTATCAAAGCTTGGACTACGAGACCTAGAGTGGCTTCGACTTCTGGATTTTCTGTGGCTTGATCTGCTTCTCTTTGACCTGTGATGCCTCGATGGACTTGGACTTCTCGATAACTTCCTTCTTGACCTACTTCTACTTCTTGATCTGTGTCTCCTTGACTTGGTTGGGCTTCTACTACGGGATCTACTTGGACTCCGAGACCTGTCTAATCTTGATCTGTCACGGCTCCTTGATCTTCGACTTCTTATTGAACGATGGCGGTCTCTTTCTCTACTCCTTCGATCTGTGGATCTTCTTTTATCCCAAGTTGGACTGCGGCTTCTACGTTGACGATCTCTGTTCCAGCTTCTTTGATCCCTATCGCTTCTGTCATTGCCATACCTCCATCCTCGTTGGCTCTGATCATTCCTGTGGTTTGCAGTTTTGAAGTCTCTGTCTGCATCGGCAAACTCATGTCTTGGGTTGATAAAGACATGCAGAAAGTTACAATTTTTCCCTCTAGAACATTTATTTTGATGAAACATTCCTGTATAAAAATAAAAATAAAAAGCAATCTTATTTTTTTAGAATGACAAAAGAAAAATTTAATAGATGTAAATGTTTGCATCGGGGATAATGAACATAATTTGGTTTTTTCATCTCTGTCCACTTGACTGCTTTTGTTACACTAGTATACCTGTGTATGTGTGTTGTTTCGCCATTTAGCCTTAGAGAAAGACTTTCCTAGGGTCAAAATGTCAAGCCAGTATTTAATTTTCACATGTATCTCTCGTCAAAAACTTAGCCAAGAACTTTGAAATGATATAGACTTGAAAGGTATGGTAATAAATAGTTTTTTGTTTGTTTGTCAATGAATGCTGATTTAAAAGACAGATACAATAAAAGTCACATGTGAAAGTTTCAGCTGAATACAATGTCTACTTGTTGAGAAAAGAAAACATACCACAAACTGTCACAGTATTTTCACAAGAACGTCAAATCCAACTATGTTTATCGAGGTACTAACCGCATCTTTGGCCAAGCATTCGTGAACTGACACCAACCCCAAGAAATTTGAGAAACGACTCCTGCATGAATCATTTCTCAGGACCAAATTTTCCAAACCATCTATTACTTCGAAGGAAATCTTTTCTCAAAATAGTTTGTACAATCAAAAGTTGCAGTTCCTCTTTCCAAGTAACTTTTATAGTCATTAATTTTAGGAATACTTGCCAATCTATGGCCCTATGGCTTATTTTTTCCGTGACGAAAAAGAAAGCAATACTCTTTCATACATGTTTCTGTTGGCAAGCACTCCACTTTGAAATTATACAGACTTTAAAATAAAAATAGTTAATAATCAATTTCTAACCACATATAGCTGCTTTCCAGCTGGTAACTGGTGTAAAGATACACGATAATTGTTTTCCAGCGTAGAACCGACCATGGAACATCTCTCTTGCTCTACTACTGTCTTCTTCTGTCTTGAACTGAACGTAGACATTGCCACGAAGGTGTGGCTCCCAGTTGCAACAAACCTTAAACAATGAAGGATAAAAAAAGACCATTGCATATAGGAATAAATCCAAAACAATGGTTGTCACCCAATTTGTTTGTTATGCAAATTCAGCCCAAACAAGGCTAAAAGACACTCTTGGTAAGGTGCTGCAAGAAGAAACAATTTAAGGTGGAAATAACTTGGGGTAGCTGAAGGTAGGAGTTGATATTCTTAAGACAGTCTATATAGTAGGATGGTGGGAAACACGCACCAGGCAAGTAGTTCCAAAGAGATGCAGTATGTGGAATAAAGCTGTTGGAATGGCCCTTTGTTCTACATCTCAGCAGAGCAAGAGTGTATGGGTGAGAACAAGCAGTAAGCCTGGTTTCACGCTCAAACATCCTGTTGGGGGGAACCAGGTCGGACACACTGTTTTTTTCTGTTAACCTACAACTATCAATAAATATAAAAAAGTCTTGATTGATTCACAGTGAACACAAACCACATTTTCTGAAGGAGAAAAAGAAATCCCGATGCTTTTATGAGAATGTTTGTTGTCTTTAAATGGTTAAGTCAAGGTGTTATTGTGACGATATTCTCAACAAAAATTTAGGAAACCCTCACCGGCGGTAATTGGTTGAAACAAATCTTCATCAGGACAATCATTTGGTGCTCAATATGTAGTGTGTCTCCATTGTTTTCTAGGAATCTCAGGAATTCTATAGAGGATCATTGGGGGGGTGGGGGTGGGAGAGACGCCCTCTGCCACCTATCTGGCATGGTATAAGGACAACAGGTACCTTAAACTGTACTAATGTACCAATCTCCTTGAACTCGGGTAAGACGTCTTCATAAAACTCTAAGAATCTCTGGTATGCATCTCCTTCATCATACTCCAAGCACATGTCAGTGTCGTACTCGTCTCGATGGCTCTGTTCCATGGTGAAATCAACGTACATGTGGGGGAGGAGCAAGGCTGTGCTGACCTCTGGTTGTGGATGGGCCCGGGAACACCTGTTGGAATTATGACATTTGAGATTGTCATCTTTACAACTATCCAGAACAAATTTCGTTATTAAAAAAAAAAAAAAAAAAAAAAAAAAAAACAAAACACACACAGTGTTCTCCCTTAGAAGTAGTGCACTGGCTGGATGCCAGTTAAAACACTGGAGGACCAGTCAAAATGCTCTCTAAGCGGTCCCGCTGGATAGTTCAGTATTGCAAAGCATCTCCATTTAATATGATTATGGACAGGTGCCAAAGCTGACGGACCAGTAAAATGAAAAACTAACTGCTCCTGCTGGCTAATCACAGAGAATGTTGAGGGCAAACCATGATACAGATGCACGAAGCCAGTCAGACGGTCAGCATAACAGAGAGTAGTGTATCTCAGTTTCAACACAAATGCATGACCTGCCGTCATGGTGTGTACAACATTGGTAAGAATGAAAATATAAATGCTCACAGATTTGCACATAATTTTCATGGTATAAAGATGGTCATGGTGGAAAACTTCCCTTGAAATAGTTTTGCTTGAAATGCCATAGTTTTCAGGAAATGAGTAAAACAATAGTATTTATCCTGCAGGATAAATTCCAATGTTTGGAAAAAAAGTTAAAACATATAAGGTTATTTTTCACTGTTTTTTCACGACTCCGAAGACCGATTGAGCTTAAACTTTCACAGGTTTGTTATTTCATGTAAATGTTGGGTCACATCAAGTGTGGATACTGGTCTTTGACAATTACCAATGTTGTACACACCCTTTAAAGGCACTGTACACGTTTGGTAATTACTCAAAATATATATTAGCATAAAAACTTACTTGGTAACGAGCAACGGAGAGCTGTTGATAGTATAAAACATTGTGAGAAACGACTCCCTCTGAAGTAACGTAGTTTTTGAGAAAGAGGTAACTTCTCACTAAAATAAAATAATAAAAGACTTCTGGCCAGAAGCCTTTTATTCCTATCTGAAAGCACACTAATTTGTACAACAAGGGTGTTTTTTCTTTCATCATTTTCCATTGCAACTTCAATAACCAATTGAGCCCAAATTTTCACAGGCTTGTTATTTTATGCATATGTTGGGATACACCAAGTGAGAATACTGGTCTTTGACAATTACAAAAACGTGTTCAGTGCCTTTAAATCGGGGATGAGATCTGAAGAATGTGAACATTTCTGACAAAATGGCTTGTTGGGCTGGGTTGCCCCTTATTCTCAGGGATGAGAGTCATTACTGGCAAAAAAGTCTGAAATTACATGTTGGATCCTAACTTTGGGACGTAGGGCCTATATATGTTGAAATGATGGCCTTTCTACCCTAGGGAGGGTTTAGAATTCAAAGGGCTTTTAGGAACAGTGTCCTAAGCACTAGTGAAGTAGATCAAAGGGAAGTATTTCTTTTATGTGGGAAAATTAAAGGTTTTTTTTATTCACCAGGCCGACATAAAAAGTCTGAATTCAGACAAAAGTCTGACAAATCTCATTCCTTTATTCTAGACCCAGAACCTCTCAGATGTTACAATTCAGGAGGTTTTACACTTAACATACTCTGTGCATCACCAAACATAAACAAATACAACAATGTGGACTATTTCTTTCTAGTGACTGCTTTTCTTTCAAGAAAAATTGAAGGCAAAAAGGAGATTATCAGGAAAAGATCATGGCTGTCAAATAATGGTTACCTATAGATAGGTTGCAGTATGACGTAAGTCGGCCATCTTTACGGGCAATTTGGAACACACAGTCATGCGTTACGCGTGAGAACGGCGTGCAGCACGCGCACATTTCACCAAACTCATTGCATGATTGGTTTGTGAATGACGCGGCTGCGTTAATAATTTGAGCGCTTGACGCGCCTGCAAGCCAAAATGCGATTTGCCCGTAAAGATGGCGTCTACTGGGAACTATCTATTGTTCAAGGGAACTCATTGTAAAAAAAGACTCCTGCAAGAAGGCACACCAATAACATTATGTTCAGTTTTGAGATTTCATCAATATGCTGAAGCTCGGGAGGAAATACACAATGCCACCGTAAAGCAATAATTGTACAACTCTTTAAAAAAAAAATCATAAGGGGCTATGCCTCCACTCTTTACACACCTATCACCAAACCGACAGCCTCCTGTCTTCTGATAGAAAGGACACACATCTCTTTTCGCTTGTTGAACCTGACGAGGAGCCTCTGGGTTATGGGTTGGCTGGCTTGCCTAAAAAAAAAAAATAATAATAAAAACTCATGAACTGAGTAGTGTAACATCCAATTACAACATGCAAGTTTTCATCATCAAGGGATGTGATTTCTCCGTTTTTAACCGGAAATCTCATTTTTTATATATATATTTTTTTATTTAAGATCAAATTCATAAAAAAATTAAGATAAAACATATAAAATAACACCCAGATTTTGTATCAACAGCCTATCACATTCCTAATGATCATCAAGCCACAGAGCCTGGACTTCCTGCAGGCACAATTTGTACACACAGCTCAATGGAAGAAAACAATAAATCTTATGTCTTATGGAGATTGAACTATCTGATTTTTCTCATCATTTGATATGAAGAAATGGGGGACATCTCAAAAGCTGTACAGCTGTTACTTTTGTGACTTTCAAATTTATGTGAAAAACATGACCCAGAATGTAAAATTTCACATGTGACCAGTGAGGTATCTTGCCTGTAAGGAAATGTAATAGAATGTCACTCTTTCTGTAAACAATGGTACCATGGTCTTTATTTTGTCTGTGAACAGCAAAAACTGGATTATCCAGTCCACAAAAACCTTCAATATTACTCAGAAGTTTGCTCCTACCTCTTGTGTAATTTCCTGGTCCAGTTGTTGCAATATATCCTAAGTAGAGACACACATTGGACAATGGAAGATGAATAGTCTGAGATACAGGTTAAGTTATTGCAAAGTTATTACAAAGAGTACAAGACTTTCACCGAGTTGAAACAAATCGAATTGTTGATTTAGACGGAATGAGTTTTCACAAAACAATCCTGAAACCTGTGTACATGCTGCAAGCTTAGTTTACAAAGTGACTTTAATGCCCTTTGTCAGACCCATAAAGGTATTATACAGGATTGGTAAGGATAACAAATATCATTATTTAATTTTAGTCTCGAGGCTTACTGATAATGAAGTTCATAATAGAACCATATTTTTCTGTGAAATATTTCCCTCTGAAATGAAGTCACATTCGAGAAGTCTGTAGCTAAAAGCTAAAAGCTAAAAACAAAAACAAAATGGCTGATTTGGGTTGTTACAACCAAAATTAAGGACAATGTGTTTACATGCTGAAAAATGTGCATGGTTTTTCAATATTTTCACCTGACTCTCACAACGAATTAAGCCCAAATTTCTACAGATTTGTTATTTCATAGTATAGTTGATCACACACAACATGAACAATGTCTGCCTGTCTGCGACCATTTTGTCAGCTCTACCAATTTTCTATAGTACCTTTAAGACTGCTGCTACGTCAAAGTCTTATCAATTATTCTTGCTATGTAAACTTTTTTTCTTTTTTAAGACAGTTTAACAATCCTTGGAGGCCAAACTACACACAAACACTTACAATAATTGTCCCTACATTTACTTCATTTCAAATTTGGTAAAAGATACAATGGTTTGACATCAAGATATGAGCTATTCCTTCGTCCAATCGTCATATCTGATAACGTGAGCATCTTCCAGTTAAGGAAAAAGTGATTTACAATAAATTGATTAAAAGAAATTGATTAAAGACACACACATGGTTCATGAACAAGTTTGATACAGAAAGAACAGACGGCAATGAAGTGTTACACAAAATATACACATCTTTGAAGTTTGTTCATAAAAATAAAAAATATATTGTGGTTATTACTTGATAATAAAAACAGAAATAATCATAAGTGTATTCTTATCAGATTCACAAACTGGAAATGGGACTTGAGTTTTATTAACTTGTTAGGATATATTATCAGCGCCAAACAGAGATGCATAATCTGGGTCACCTCTAGCTCCTTCTCTTTCTTATTGTTACTCTGGTTCTCAATCTGCTGTCTTGCCTCCCATTCCTCCTGGATAAGTTGCTATGGAGATAGAAAAGCAGAAAAACTACAATCAGTATGATAACCTGAAACACATGCTTTAAATATTTTTTCGGACTTTCCGGGGCAAATGTTGTCACATTTGGACTGACGCTTCTGCCTGTTATTTGCCTGTCATTTAAACTTTATTAGAGACATTGCAGAAGAGTATTGTTAATCTTGTTGTTGAAGGGTTGGGATCAACATTACAACCTCTTTCCCACAGTAGGTCTGTAGCCAGATGCTGTCTTTTCTACAGACATTTACGTGGTAAATGTGTCCGCAGGGTGGCAGGATGTTTGGGCATGAAACCAGGCTTTCTGTTTGTTCTCACCCATCCACTCTTGCTTTGCTGAGATGTAGAACAAAGAGCCATTTCAACAGCTTTATTCCATATACTGCATCTTTTTGGAACTCCTTGCCTGGTGCATGTTCCCTTCCATCATGTCCATCCAGCAATCTAGACTGTTTTTAGAGGAATATCAATTCCTAACTTCAGCCCCCCCCCCCCCCCCCCCCCCGGAGTTATTTTCACCTTCAATGTTTTGTTCTTGTAGCCCCTTACCCAAAGTGGCTGTTACCCTTGTTTTGCAATTCGGCAAACTTGCATTCAAAAACCCATAAAAAACAAGTTAACAAATAGGGGAAAACCTGCTGCATAATTTTTAGAAAACTAGAAAACATTAAAGGGAAAATTCTTCTGACTAACAGATTTTTCCAGAAGTACATGTACACTGTATGCAACCTCTTTCCTAAATGTAAAACTTACCTAACTGTTTAAGTGTATGTCTACGTACTTGTTCTTGTAGGAGTTTTCCTAATGTAAACTTAACTAACTGGACGTGTATGTCTACGTACTTGTTCTTGTAGGAGTTTTCCTAAAGTAACCTTAACTAACTGTTTACGTTTATGTCTACATACTTGTTCTTGTAGGAGTTTTTGTCTCCTTGACTCCTCTTTCTTCCTTTTAACTTCAAACTCCTCCTGAGCCTGTCTTTCTCTTTCCAGCCATGCACCGTGGGCTCGGTTCCTGCATGTCAGATACAAACAAAAAACAACATTTATGTGGCAAAGTGTATGAGGACAAGTTTTTTATTTCCAGTTTTATTTTCATTCTAAAAACAAAAAGGAAAAGTTATAATCATTTTTTGCGCACAAGACTTTTGTAAGGATTGACACAAAGTTTACATTGTACAGGGCAGTTTTTTACATGCAACTTGGGGGCAACCAACTGCACTGCATGCAAAAGGAACACTTTGGCAGCACAAGAGACATTCTTCTAGCTGTAACTCACTATATCCCCAGGAAAATAACGAGAAAACTGAAA
This sequence comes from Leptasterias polaris, assembly GCA_037783415.1. NCBI lineage: Eukaryota > Metazoa > Echinodermata > Asteroidea > Forcipulatida > Asteriidae > Leptasterias > Leptasterias polaris. Next base: position 8,725,373 of record JAZGTN010000040.1, on the reverse strand, counting down.
TGTGAATGAATTTCATTATTGGAGATTGCCTGGGACTGGTAGTCTCTAAATTGCCTCTGTGACATGGCTTCAAGAAAACAACAACCCTTTCTTTTCAATGAGAAGTGTTCTGGGTTCTTTTACCTGCACTACCAACCCTAGTACATGGGGTCTATGGCTCAATGTCCTATCCAAAAGATCAAAGCTCAAGTTCGGTGTTCTTAACTACCCAGCGGCAACACGCCACATGTTTATTTTCACCTCTCTTCTTCCTCTTGTCTTTGTCTTTCCTGTTCTATTTCATCTTGTTTTGATGCCTCCTCATCTTCTAATGGCTCTGGGGGCAGAGCATTAGCTTCTAGCTCCTCCTGCAGTCTGGCTGTAGCTTGACGTTGCTTCTGTCGTTTTTGCTTCTTCAGTAAGGCTTTATATTGCTTGTGACTGAAAAAACCCCAAAACAACATAACAAAACAGGTCGATATTAATCTGGTTCTCTTATGTACAGTCTATAGGCCTATTCAACTTAATTTGCTTCTATGGGGATGACAATGCTTGTCTTATGAAGGTTAAAAGAATGCAAGACTAGATGTTTAATAATTTGCATCGGGATAAAGGTTATTGTTTGGTTTCACCCCAGGGATGTGACTCAGTATTTTCCCCAGTCCGGTGGAAAAAACCACACTGGCATATCACTCAGGTGGGATTGAAATTGAAATTTTTTCACAGAAATTGGGGAAAGTAACGAGTATTAAAAGATGCTTTACACACAACGAATGCATAAAGTGATAGATTGTTTTTTAAGCCTCATGACCTAGTTATAATCACAGGAGTATTACGTGATCATCATCATCGCAACTAATTTAACAATAACATATTCAAGTTGGTCAATAGTTATAATTTATAAACTGAGAAATGACTTCAAAATGTATCACTATATCAAGTGTAATTTATTTTAGTTATTATTTGTTAGTTTTTGCAAACACCAGGTTTCTTAAGCAAGCCGGCAGATCTTATAGCGCCCTCTATATCATGATTAGTTTACTGATCTGCGTCTCGAGTCCCATTGGTCATTGCATTGCAATGATTAAATTTATGATACGTTGCAAATGCAGTCAATTTCTAAATATCTATATTCATGCTTACCTATCCTTCCTACTGTGGCCTTAAAAAAAAGGAAAAAATTACGATTGATCTTTTTTTAATTAAGGACATGTTTAAAGTTTTATTTAAATTTCCGTCCAGTTTCCGGACAATTGTTTAATGTTTTGTTACTGCCAATCCAATGCATACCAACTGAACTGGTCTGCCATTTTTTTTTTTTTACCAAACCAAACCAACTCAACTGGTCTGTTGTGCGGACCTGAGTCCGTTGTCTGCCGTCCCGTTTGCAATGGTATTGACGTGTAGGGAGCTGATGTTCGTGGTTTGAACGTATCAACCCCATAAATATAGTGAATGGGAATAGTGAACATAAAACTTTCATAAAAAATCGGGGGTTTTACCTTAGTTTTGTCCCTGAGTTGTCGTCCATGCTTACAATTATGTGCGCCCTCCAACGGTGACCTAGATTTGAGTGCCTTGACCAATTTTCAACATAAACAAAGTAAACTTCCGCTAGTGCAAGAAGTAGTGCATTTATTTCTCTACTCTTTATTAACTGTTTCGCCAAATTTTCATCGTCATTCTGAATTAAAAACTATCTTTGAGGAGGAAATTAATAATAGCATGTTATTTGTTTATATATCCTCCCCTGTCCGGTTTTCGATGTAGTATGCCTTTTTCTTTGAATTGAAAAAAAATAAAAATATTCCATAATCAACTGATGCCCTAATTACCTTCCTTTGTTTATAAGAAATATGCAAACATATATTAAAACGTGATGGACATTGAAACTTTCACACCACGCACCGATCTTCGATGACTTCAATAGCGTCCCATTTGATTTGAGTTTGACTAGACTTGTGGACAAGTCGTTAAATGTCTGTCGCGGTGATAGCGGAACGGCTTTCTCGCAATATCCCGCGAGAGGGCTGCTCTGTGCGAGATTATTGCTCTCACGACTGGTCGCATTTACCGACTTGTGAAACCCGCTGGCGGTTTGTGCACGGCCTATGGCCACTTCAGCCGAATTCGTACGGACGCATCTGATTGGTCAATTTCGTTATATCTATGAATATTCAAACTGTAGATGAATATTAAACATCAAATCCTGTACTGGATGGAGTTTTATGTTGCTTTGATCATGCACGATCAAAACCAAACACTGAGTGGTGAGAGTGATTGTGTTCATGAATATTTTGACACAAGAAAATACGTATTCAAATTATGGGTACAACTTGTAAATAATTACAAAAAATCGAACGTAAGATTTTATTTCAGTGTTTGACAGTGCACAGCGTGTGGGGACATGACGTAAAACACACGGGCAAATCGTGTAGCTGCATGCTGCCATGGGGCGCAGAGTTTCTCTCGGTGGGGCTCAGCATGACGGAAACCCCTACCCTACCTAGCATGCCAAGAGATAGCTGTACCTGGAAGCTCATGAACATGTGGGAGGGGTTAGGGAGCCAGACCACCAACTACCTTGTCATTGCGGGTTTGTTAGTCGGTAAACCTCGCTGATCGAATCCGCTGTTTTAAAATCGTTACGTTTCAATGTTCGGTGTACGTTCCTTTCCCCCGATTTGGAAATTAAATAAGATTTATGTCAATAAATAGGAAAACCACTCTTATATTGACGGTGCAATTAAGTTAAACAATTTGTGAGACAAAAACGAGCCCCCCCCAAAAAAAAACAACAACACACAAAACCAGAGCCCCTGAAGGAACAGGTGAAAAATAAATTACAAATTAAAATGTGAAAAAAAAATTCTCTCTGAATTTCTTTTTCCACTCTCGACACACAAAATTCCAACAAAGTCATTTCGTTTCCTCAAAATATTATATAATTCAATCAAAATATAATTTTGTCACATAAAATTATATTTTTTTAAATTTGTAAACAAAGTTGTGTTTTTCTAGGTAGCAAAATAGATTTTTCCTAGAAAATACGTTTTTGTTCCCTCGAACACGCCTTCTCCACCCGAAATACGATTTTGTTACCCAGAAATACGCGTTTGTTCCCTGAAAGATACGCATTCGTTTCCTCGAAATATGATTTTGTTCGCACAAAATATAATTTTGTTCGCTCTAAATATGCTTTCGTTCAATAAAAATAATTTTTTCCACCGAAAGGAGATTTCTTTCCCTGAAAACAAGCTTTCGATTCATCAAAATACGACTTTGAATTAGTTGCCCGAAACATACTTTCATTCGTCCTAAATATGCTTTCGTTCTATAAAAATATGAATTTTTTCCACCGAAAGGAGATTTCTTTCCCTAAAAACAAGCGTTTGTTTCATCAAAATACGACTTTGAATTAGTTGCCAGAAATATACGTTCATTCGTCCGAAATATGCTTTCGTTCCCTTAATATACGTTCTCGTTCCTTCGCAATGAGATTTTGTTCCCCAAAATTCCTCTTTCGTTCCCTTAAGATAGCTAGCTTTTGTTCCCTTAAGATAGCTTTCGAAGCCCTGTAGTCCAATCACACAAATTTGTTAAATTCCCTTGTGAGGGGCGACTATGAGAGGGGACGAGTTTGTTGTCAGGGGGCGACTTTGCTAGGGGCGACTTTGTAGTTGGTGACTTTGTACATGTGTTTTTTGAAATTGGCGACTTTGCTAGGGGGGCGAGTTGACTGGTTTCCGTGTCTGTTGTTTATACACACTTAATACACACAATCACTGTAGAACACATCGGGTTAAATGATTGGAGCGATCAGTAACTATTCACGGAAGGCATTATTTATTTTTATGAGGCAAAACACACATCTTAAACAATTATTATAATAATGAATTTTAAGATAAGTTTACTTTATTTCTTTAGTTACTAAATTAATGAAGGAGTTAACACCCACAAAACACACCCACAGATGTCTCAAGCGCAAGCATTCAGTACATTTACAGTAACTAAAATTACTACTACCCTTAGATAAAATGGACTCGTCTTCATGATCGTTCCTACAGCAACCGTAATGTACACTGCGTCCGTACATGAATAAATGAATATGAACCGCCGGCGGGTTTCACAAGTCGTTAATGACGAAGAAGAGTTGGCAGCCAGCAACTTCGCGCGAGAGCAGTGATCTCGCGAGAGCATTCTTTTACGCGACAGCACCAGATGCGACTCGACTCACCGCGACCATCATTAACGACTTGTCAACAAGTCTAGAGTTTGACCTGTTTTCGATGCAAACAAGAAAGTATGGTGTCCGGGGGGTGAAGCCATACGTGGAAGAAACATCTGCAGTGACTATTAGTGTTCTGTGAGACTTAGTGTATGACTCTATAGCCAGCAGTTTTCTTCATTTTATTCAACATATTTTTTATTTAGTTTTAAAAATAACCATGGTATTTTTCAAAAACTTAAAAAAATAAAAATAAAAAATAAAAATGTAAATAATTCTTGGCTTTCAAATCTTATTTTTATTTAGTTTTGTGTCTTTTTATGTTTCTTAACATTTATAATAAAGCATATAAATAAACAGTGATAATCGAATCACAAAGCTGATGTTTAAATTTTAATATTAACAACAAAAATGATACTAGTGTTTATTACAACAAAAAATTATCCAGACTATTAGAAAATGATATAAGGCACGTGGCTTCTTTAAGCCTCTGTATTTTTTTCCCCAGAATGCTCAGCAGAATGTTCAGTCACATGATTTGATCATCGTGAATTGTGAATTGAAAAAGTGTTTGATGAAACTTTTTCGGTGGGAATATTTTTTTTTATGGCCCCGACAGTATGACATATTTTTGTACCTTGCAGAAATGCCTAAATACCACAACTTTTTGCATTTACAAGTGCAACTAACCAGTGGAGCCTTACATGTTTCTAAGTTTTGGTCAAATGAGAGGAGACTCTTTGCTTGGCAAGTCAAACCACAAAAATTGTATCTAGGGACTGTTTACATCGCGCACAGAGAGAGGTAAAAGATTTGCCTCGATTTCAGGGACCCCCTGAATACAGGGCGTCCTACGACTTTAACAACATTTTCCCCCAAAACTGCGCGTAGTGATATTTATTTGCTCACCGGAACTTAAGTTCTATTTACTTTCGTCAACTGAACGAAATTTAAAAATACCGTCCAAAATATAGCACGTCTTGTCTTCTTTGCATTTGACGTAAATAACTCATATTTCATTGGTGTTTGATAATTATATGACCGACTGTTATCATAAAGGACGTTTTCCATATCTTTATATTTCAGGATGATATACTGAATTTGAACGAAGCTTGTTGAACTAAAAAAAAAAAACGTAAGTTGAAATAACGTGATATATTACCTTAACCAGTTGTGATATTTCTTACTGAAAAATTTCTTACTGAATAAAAAAATAATAATAAATAAATAAATAAAAACAAAATACTTAGGCCGACTTGTTACAAGGCCTCCGGCTATTTCACAATTTCTTACAATACACGATTTAACCCATCAATGATTGTCCCTGACATGATGTAGATTATCATGTAACTTTTTTATTTGTAAAAAAAGGCAACAAATTAAAAACTCGTTCGTTGTAATTGTATTGAAGTTTGAACACCTCAATTCTCAACTATTGGTATAATTATAAAAAAAAAAAAAATTATGCATAATTATTTAAATTAGTTATGCATTGTTGAGATGTTCAAACTTCAAATTAAACTAACTTTATATTTATAATCAAACAGGAGGTAAAACTTAGTTAAAACTTAAGGGCAGGCAGTCGACAGTCGTCATGCAGTGTAACTTTATACTTATTAATATTATTATTAGGCTATTATAACTATATTTTGCCGGCACTGAACAGTGTACGTATTGACCAGGGAGGTGTGCCAATTTTTGGGTGACATTGAATTGATGATTGATTTTGAAATGTTACTCTGTTCTGCGTCAAACATTTTCGTTGTGATAAAAGATTAATTAATAATTAATATTCTGATTTTGGGAGATGAAAACATAAATAGTGTCAGTCAGGGGGGTATAACATTGGAAGTAGGGAAACAGGACGTTTCATCCCAAAACCGTTTCATCCCAATAGTTTCGGCTACCGTTTCATCCCAATGCACTTTCATCCCAGTCATTGCCAGTACCGTTTCATACCAGTACCGTTTCATCCCAGTGCCATTTCATCCCAATTGAAATTCAATACACTATGCTTGGTTGAATAAACACTTGTGGGTTGGTAGCACCGGGACGGGGACGGGAACGGCAAGGCGTGGGTGCCGCATTATCAGATTATAGGCCTTGGAAACCCGGGAACTTTCCGACGACTATGCGCCCTTGTGGGTTGGTGGGACGGGAACGGCAAGGCGCGGCGTAGTATAGGCCTTGGGAAACCGGGAACTTTCCCTCGTGCCTGACCGCGGTGTCTATTTTCAAATAACTTTTATTATTATCAGTAATAAAATTGAATGAACAGAATACATAATAGGGGGCCTAATATGCATTAAAAATTTGATTCATCTTTCCTAATTGTTCTTTAAAGAAATATAAATATATCTCAACTTGTTTGCCAATAATATTCCTTGGTTTGAAATTGTTTTTCCTAATTGAACTCTTAAAAGAAATAGAAATATATCTTAACGTGTTTGCCAATAATATTCCTTGGGATATTTCAATCGAAATAATAATAAAAAATGGACTACCAACTGGACTAAGTTTTTCCAACTAATTAAAAATAGGACCACGCGCATGAGTTCATCGATTTATCCCCGATAGTCATACCGCGATCCACACGGATCAATGACACGCATCAATGACACGCATTATTTATGAAAGTGTACTGGGATGAAACGGTACTGGGATGAAAAGGTATTGGGATGAAACGGTACTGGGATGAAACGGCATTGGGATGAAACGGCATTGGGATGAAACGGCATCCATTGGGATGAAATGGTTTTGGGATGAAACGTCTTGAATTCATAACATTGAGTGGTTGATGAGTAGCAGCGAATCCACTTACTACGCTTATGCGGCACCGGCGAAAGTGGTTTAAAATCGCTGTCATTCAAAATACATGTACGTTGTATTGATTATAAATGTCGGCTGCTCGTCTAGACCTACATGCACAGGTCACTGTGTGGAGCCTATGTTCAATAACACTTTCTCAGTGCTGGCAATATATCATCCACTACTATCTTCCATAAAGTTGTATTTAAGTTTTGTTGGAGGAAATATAAACTTTCACTTCAATACAGGTTTACTACACTACATGTACATGTACATCAATAGTTAATGTATGGTGTAGACATGCATGGTATCCATCTCACTGACCTCATATTTCGGCAATCAACGCAGGATATCTGCCATGCTGGATTATTATGCACATATGTTTAATATGTGTAATGCCAACCAGCATTGTGTTTTGTAGCATAATGTTCATGCCTACATTGTACTACTTACTAGGCCTACAGTACTACACTAGTAGTAGATTAGAAGTAACCTGTGTGCGTAACGTGCGTGTGCAAGTCCTCCAGCATGGCAAACAATAAAAAAGTGACGTCACCTGAAAAGGGTCTATAGCTAAATTAAAACTTGTCGTGACTAGACTATTCAATCAATCAATCTTGCACCATACTCTGAAGGACAGTGGGATTAGTCACTTTCATTCGCCACTACTGCCTATCTTGCGCTCTTTGGTGTCCTGGTTAGAACTTTCAATGTGCTCACAAATTTGATACATCTTAGACAATTAGAGCAAAGACTGGGACATCTTTACTGGATGAAAGGTCTGTTGTAGGCAAAAATTTATTTTCCAATGTATAATTAATTAACACCAATTTATTTAACGTTTAGGCTAATTGGTGGAAGAACATCCAATGGCTTCAACAACAGACACAGACAGCTTGAGTGGGATTGATGCACTCGACAGTACAGCAACATCACCTCTACTGAACGCACAGGCCACAAATGCAGACCTTCTATCCCCGGCCAGTCAACTATCAAGCTTAAGAGCCTCATTGGCTCAGTCGACGGGAAATCTACTCAAAGGGAATGGCGTTGAAGACAACCCAGAGTTTAGACTAAACAATGTGTCAACACTGACTGAGTCTTCTCTTGAGAAGCACAATGTCTCTAGTCATCAGCTGCAAACTCAACCATCCTTCCGTCAAGACGTCGGTACAAACAGGGAAAGGGGAATCTCTCTTCCTAACACCCCTTTCTCTAACACCGACCAAGTTTATCAGCAGTCACTAAGGCTTCCAGCAACAGCAGACTCCAAAGACACTAAGCATCAATCTCAGTCTCGCACACAGGCTTACCACCATCAGGCAAATCGGCAACTATTCAGCAGCCAGCCAAAGAAAACAACTGCGACTTCCAGTTTCAGAACAGACTCACAAATTCTACATGTAAATGCTTCCTCCGAAAGTTCGAAAGTGTTTGGAAAGTACCAAGATCTCTACACGATTAAACCTGAACCGTACTCCCATCACCAGGTTAGGAAAAATCTCTTGCATTGTATGTAAATGTAATGAAGACAATAGTTTTATTTTGCACATATTTCTACCAATAAGGTACTAAAGGCGCTTGAACAAACAGATTAATTTTAAGACGGGTTTTTAAAAAAAATAATAAATTATGAGACCAATGGTTTTCAATGTGCTATATTGCTCATTCAGCAACCCGTGCCAGAAACACCAGGGCAAACCCCTTCTCTTGGCGATAAGTGTTACTGGGTTCTTTTACAAGCATTATGATTACACAACACATGAGACCTGCTTTAGGCCCCATCCGAAGAACAAGTAAATAATGGTTACATGTAGGTATCTTGCTGGAGGACACAAGTGTCAAGAGCAGGACTCGAACCCACACTCTAGTGGTCAGACTCACCAGATACTCTTAACCGCTCGACCACGACCCAACAAGAGAATTTTACCTCATTTACAGGAAAACTTTAGTAAAGTGTTTGTAAATGTTTTATGATGTTAGTTTTAAAAAACAAAAAAAACATACATTTTTTAGGGTTTCCTTTTAGTCTCATTTCTCTTATGTTCAACAGACTTCAGTTTACAGTTGTTGGTATTTTAAACAGAACGTTTACTTTGAGAAATGGACAATAGAGCTTCACCAACTTGTTTTCTTTCAATTTTCTTTTTACAGAAAATGGGAAATTCTGACAAGAACCTTCCAGGTCTTCAGGAAATGGAACAGGTGAGACGGAGTTTGTATCACATGATACAGCACAACACAACAAGCAGACCGCGTCTTGGTGAGTTGATGTGTAATTTTACCCAAATATAATGTGTAAGGTCATGTCTATCAGTTTGGTCGTGGCCGAGTGGATGTGTAAGGTCATGTCTATCAGTTTGGTCGTGGCCGAGTGGATGTGTAAGGTCATGTCTATCAGTTTGGTCGTGGCCGAGTGGATGTGTAAGGTCATGTCTATCAGTTTGGTCGTGGCCGAGTGGATGTGTAAGGTCATGTCTATCAGTTTGGTCGTGGCTGAGTGGATAAGAGCACTTGACTCAAGCTCTGGTGTTTCTGTTCAGCAGAGTGTGGGTTCGAGTCCCGGCTGGACACTTTCGTCCATAAGCAAGAAACTTTATCATTATTACTGCATTTGGATGGCATGTAAAGGCATTGCTCCTGTGTGTTGTGTAATGCACGTAAAACAACCCAGTGCACTTATCAAAGAGAGAGGGGGTTCGCCGCGGTGTTCCTGGTTTGCATATTGCGCCACAGCACCCTGTAAAACCATTACTGTTATTAAAACTTTTCCCCTGTTGTGTTGAATGTAATTTTAAATATCTGCCTTGTTGCTGTACACAATCTCCCTGATTGCTAGATGCAAATGTTTGCAGCTCAGCATTCTACATGAGACATAGCTACATGTATGTATCCAAGTAAATGTCTACAAGGCTCTAAAACATACATGTACTGATTGAGCTATAAGTTTGTCTTGTATATCCCATCAGAACGAGACAGTTTGGAATCAAAGGAGAGTGTTGGGGACTTGCTGGCAACTCATGGTGGGGAAGAAAATGTTTTTTCAAGGGAGTCTTTTGAGAGCAACAGGACAGACTCACTACTTGGGTAAGGCTTCCAACCTCAAATTTCAACTAACACACCATATGGACAATCAGTGAACAGTTCTTCAAATTCAAAGGTCTTGTTTTTGAGCAGAGATTTAGTTCACATATCAGGCTTATTTTGATTGCGATGCGGCAATAGAAATACATGTAAGCATCAGTGAATTTGGGGTATTCAACCGCTATTTTCTCTTCTTTTTACAGTATAGACACCTTGTCATAACGCTAAACGCTACAGGGACGCTGAGGTCACGCACACGCTTTTTTCGCACAAAGAACAGCTATTGTCTAATGATTTGCCTCTTTTGGCCTCAGTGAGGAATTTTTTTTTGTCTCAGTGAGGGTGTTTTTTGGGAGTATGACGTCATATGCAAGGGGTCTATTAGAATTTAGATAGAATTAAAAGTTTGAGTTTATATAATCAGTAAGCTACAGAGCTCAAGAATTGCCATCCGACCTGAGATATTAAGATGCAGGATGATGACATCGTAACTGTAAGATGACATCCTGAGATGATTTATCTCGGCATGACAACATCCTGAAAGTGTTGTGAGAACCCACAATAAATTATCTTGGGGAGACAACATCCTACTTTCATAATGGTGTTATATTAAATACGTCTGGAAGACGACTTCCACTTTCAAGATGTTGTCATTTTGAGATAAACTATCTTAGGCTGTCATCATCTTAAATACATACGTTTATGGTGTCATCATCCTGCAGTAAATACAGGGCTCGAAACTAACTCTGGACCACAGGGCCCAATTTCTTAGAGCTGCTTAAGCACGAAAAGTAGCTAAGCACAAACAAAATTATGCTTAGCAAAATAAGGTAACCAGCCAAAATACCATGTCACATGTACTATTTGTGACTGGTATCCTGCTCATTTTTGGTTAGCATGAAATTGTTAAGCACTATTTTCTGCTTAAGCAGCTCTATGAAATTGGGCCCAGGCCTGAGGCCAGTGATTTTAACAATGGGCAAGTAAACACAAGAGGACTGGACAAGTCCAGTAGTCTTGTGTTTTTCAATTGTTTGTAACACCCTCACTGTGTAATACAGTACCTTTCAATTCTGTTGAGTATTGAAGTATACTTGCCCATGGAAATAAAAGACATCTTCTGCAAGTCCAAGTGCTTCTTCCAATAAAAACAGTTTACATGTTAAACTCGTGCAGGTTTTTATTCTTCTCATTTTGATTCTTACTGTTGAACTGTTGAAAGTAATCTGGTCGGACAGTAGGCCTGAACATTTTGAGCTACAAGCCCTGTGGTCTTGTAGATTTTACCCCAAATACAAGCCCAGGGAATTTTCCCAGGATCTCAACATATTGGGTGGCACTTCCAGAGCTCCGTAGTAAGCTTTCAGGTTGAACCTATAATCAATATCTTTTGATAACTACAAACGTTTTACTTTGTCTAAACTGGGCTCGATTTCACAAAGAGTTAAGATTGATCTTAAGTGCAAATCCATCGTAGTTGCTTAGCAAAGAGTGATGTCACAATACAAATCACTATGGTAATACTGACATCTCATCTTAAGATGAATCTTAGTGCTTTGTGAAATCGACCCCAGAAGACTTAATGCTCTTATGATCCTCCTATCCTCCTCAGCCCTCACACCTACCAAGATGTTTCTCCTCTTGCGATGGACAGTGGTCTTGGTCTCACCTCCTTGAGGAATCTGAGTGGGATGCACATTCCTACCTCAATGACCTCCAGAGATAACTCACTGTATGCTGAGAATCAGATGCTTAAGGATTATCTAGAGAAGGAGCGTTATCGGAGAAAGGTAAAGACAAGTCTTTATTATCTTTGCTCTTGCATGTCTAACCCCAGGCCTCCCTCTTAAGTTTTGTATTAAAGGGCCACTGTCGTCGTGATCGCAGCAAGTTTGTGACCAGACATTAAACTCTGAACTCTCACCAAATTACTGCACATGCGCGCACGATAATAATATAATGATGGCGCCCTTTAAAGCTTTTGATTGTAATGCGATGGTTGACACGCGTACGCGTAGTAACTCGATGAGAGTTCATATTTCCATGTCCAGCCACAAGCAGACAATGATCATGACGACAGTGCCCCTTAAGTAGCCCACCGGGCTAGTAAACGGTGCGTTTTACTTGGCCCAAGGGAGTTTTAGTAGCTCAGATTTTTGACATCTTTGTGATGTATGAATGGTAATGATCACAACCAGTTTAATGGTCGAATGAGGTTGTCTATATATATATACAATCACAAACTCAAGAGTATAAATTAACACATAAAAAAAAAATTAAATGTTCACATCTCAAAAGGAATAAGTATGAGCATTATAAACAAGTTGGTTGCACTTTTTTTAGTAGCCCATAAGGCAAGTTGAAAAGCAGTGTTTACTAGCCTATAGCAGTTTTTACTATATAATGTCCACTGGGCTAGTGTTAAGGGCGAGCCCTGAACTCATCTGAAGACAGGTCAACAAGTGCAGACATGTGAATTCTCAGGTTGTTCCCTGAATTCAGGATTTTATTCAAAATCTCTTTGAGCCTTCACATTTTGTTGAAAGACTGAAAGAAGTGTAAAGCAGTCATCACCGTGATCAAGGGGAGGAAGAAATAAACCACATTGTGTTCAAACTTTAATAGTTTTGTTTTCTGGTGATGCATAGAGTCTGGGAACCTCCTGAAGTGGGACCACTGGGAGGTTTCCAGGTCTGGAATAAGGTAGAACTCAGGACCGTAACCCATTTTCAGGAATTGTTAATATTCAGTAAATCTCATCCCTCAAGTTATTTGCAGATTTTTAATTGAAACTTTGCCATCTCACAGATGAACATTTTTATTTGAATATTTTTGTGTCCGTAAAGCATTGTGAGAACCAGATTGGAGAGGTACAAGCCAAGCTTCTGGAGACACAGCAACAACTTGCTGTGGCTATCTCTACTGACCGCAAGAAAGATGCCATGATTGAACAACTTGATAAGGTAAGGATGGCACATGATGGACAAATCATGATTTTCTCTTTAATAGATGTCAATTTTGCATCCGGAATAAAGAATATCATTTTTGGTCTTTGCCTTTACACCGATGTGTATGAAGTAAACTTGTTTTAAGCACTGTATACTCAGTACTTTCCCGAGTTCTGTGGAAACAAAATTCACTGGCACATCACTCGGGTGGGATTCGAATCCACTACCTTAGCCATGCTAGAGCAGATGCACCACTAGACTATCGAGCTAGCCCCCAGTGGCTACAGGCACTTCTTTTAAACCGTTGCGGTAGCCGCTGCTAAAATGTAGGATTCAAACTGCCTCTAGCCAAAGGGGCTACATGTAGTTCGGTGGTCCAGTGGTAACAAGACATCTGCTCTAGCATGGCAAAGGTCGCGGGTTCAAATCCCTCCCGAGTGATACGCCTGTGGATTTTGTTCACAGGATTTAGGAAAGTGTAGAGTAAACAGTGCTTAATACACATCTGTGTAAGGGCAAAAACCAAATAATAAAGATTTTCTCTGAGATTGCTTTCACCTTCAATGACATTTGTTGGATGTGAAGAAAGTTGCTAGCAAGGTAATCCTAATGATATTTAAAAGGTGAACACTTGACAGTTGTATAAACAAAATAGTTTGTCTTATTTCAGGTTTTTTCCAAGTATTCAGCTGTTAGATTTGAATGATTTTATCGAATGTTTTGAAAGTGTTCTTGATATTTAAAATATAAACCTGACAGTTGTTTAAAAAACAAGGTTTGTTCTAGTTTTAGTTTCTGCCCAAATAGTCAGCTGTTAGACCTGAATGAATTTATTAATGTTTTCAAAGTCTGAAGTATTTTATTGGCTGGTTGACAGACCCTTGCAAGAATTGTGGATGGCTGGAGGAAACAAGAACAAGAAAAAGACGATGCTATCCAGAGACTGATGGAGGAAAAGGAGGAGAATTCTCGGCAAATGGAAGAGTTAAGGAAGGTGAGAGATGCAAAACAGCAAGGGGAAACAAAAAAACTGCAGAAAATAGTTGGTCACATGGTCATCCAGGTATAGGAATCTTAATGGCAAACAAAGATCCAAACATTGTGTTAGATTTTTGACAAATCGTTCTCCATCCCTCAACTACTTTTGGTCGGTGTTCTGAAAAAAAAAACCTGCCCACCCGTGATATTATTTTTTTCCAGAATTTTTTCAAGCCTTTGGAGTTATTGTTTTCCTTTAAAAATACTGTTGCAACAATAAAACCTGGACTCGACAAAGGAAAGACAACAGTTTTTTTTCATAAAATGCACCAGGGTTTGATGTTGTCTTGTGAGAAAATATAAATAGACACTCACCGTGATTTGCAGAACCTGAGCTGTAAGCCACAGCCGATAATCTGCCATGGTATGCTGCAATCTCAGAACGCTCAGACTTAACCTCCCATTGAGCCGAGCCGTAAGCCACAGCCGATAATCTGCCATGGTATGCTGCAATCTCAGAACGCTCTGACTTAACCTTTCATTGAGCCGAGCTGTAAGCCACAGCCGATAATCTGCCATGTATGCTGCAATCTCAGAATCTCAGACTTAACCTCCCATTGAGCCGAGCTGTAAGCCACAGCCGATAATCTGCCATGGTATGCTGCAATCTCAGAACGCTCTGACTTAACCTTTCATTGAGCCGAGCTGTAAGCCACAGCCGATAATCTGCCATGGTTCTGCAATCTCAGAACGCTCAGACTTAACCTCCCATTGAGCCGAGCTGTAAGCCACAGCCGATAATCTGCCATGGTATGCTGCAATCTCAGAACGCTCTGACTTAACCTTTCATTGAGCCGAGCTGTAAGCCACAGCCGATAATCTGCCATGGTATGCTGCAATCTCAGAACGCTCTGACTTAACCTCCCATTGAGCCGAGCTGTAAGCCACAGCCGATAATCTGCCATGGTATGCTGCAATCTCAGAACGCTCTGACTTAACCTTTCATTGAGCCGAGCTGTAAGCCACAGCCGATAATCTGCCATGGTATGCTGCAATCTCAGAACGCTCTGACTTAACCTCCCATTGAGCCGAGCTGTAAGCCACAGCCGATAATCTGCCATGGTATGCTGCAATCTCAGAACGCTCTGACTTAACCTTTCATTGAGCCGAGCTGTAAGCCACAGCCGATAATCTGCCATGGTTCTGCAATCTCAGAATCTCAGACTTAACCTCCCATTGAGCCGAGCTGTAAGCCACAGCCGAAAAACAGAAAGTAGGTTTGGAATTCGGATACATACAATAACCCCCAGAAAAAGGGGAGGCATGATTGCTAGACCTTCTGTCCCTCTTTGTACGGTTGAATCGAAGCGTTGCACAAGTACATGTAGGTGCATGCCTGTGCAGGCTACACAATGGATTGTTCGGGTGGATGTTTCCAGCAGCCGTTCGGCTGCCAACAAAAAATTTAGGGCGGTCAGAAAAAACCATCTGCCTGAAGCCAGACAAGAAAAGCTTGGCGGATGTAATGTGGTTACAAATATACTCCTTTCATTGGTCAGCGTTGATGAAACGTGCACGAATGAAAGGCTATCATTGGCTGAAAATCGTGCATTGGCTGAAAAACGGCACACGCGTACACTTTTCCATTGTTTGTCATTAAAGATGGCGGTCAATGATGCCATGTGCAATCCATCTGTAAGGTTGCAGTAATTCTAGATAAAAAATGTGTTTTGTTTTTTGGGGTTATAGGCATATGAGGAGAGTCAGTCTGAGTTAAACCAGGCAAAAGATAAGCTTGGACGCGAGTTACAACAGGCCATGCAAGTACATCAAGACACTGTTACTCAGGTATGTAGCAATCATTCTCAAAATAGAAACCATCCATCGATGATCCATGGTCAAGATATACATGTAGTAAACCAAAGTGACTTCCTTCACAACATCTTTATTTGTGGTTGAGCGAAGAGAATTTGACATGAGCGGGACTTGAACCTGGGACCTCCGGATTAACGTGCCGGCACTCTACCAACTGAGCTACCTAACCCTATGTTGCCTGTCTCCCTGTTTTGTCAATATCTTTGTTTTCCTTGTGGTTTACTACTTGATAATTGAAGTAAAAAGTCGCATCCCCTTAAGGTGATACCTCTGCTGCCGCTTCCCAGGTTGTATTTTAATCTTGGTTGTGATCTCGGGCTATACATCATTTACAGAATGAATGGCTTCTGACTAGCACCCACTAACAAAGATATTGACAAAACAGGGAGACCTCCAGCATGGGGCTATATACATCAAGCTCGGTTAGTAGATTGCCGGCACATTAATCTGGAGGCGCAGGTTCAAGTCCCGCTCTAGTTATGCCCCGCTTGCAAAGCAAGCCAAAGGGGTGTTTGCCTTGTCCATGCGTGTGTGTGTGCAATCGTTGTTCGAGCAATAACACAAGAAGGACTCACCGTATCAACTCCAAACTTGAGTGTGGAATGGTCTTGGGATCCCCCGAAGCCTATTGTTTTTGGACCCCCTCCAACAAATGTCAAGGTCATTATGGCTTAAACAAAAGAAATGTTGTCTGAGCGATAACTCGAGAAGGACTTGGCATATCATTTCAAAACTTGATGTGTGAATTGGTCTTGGGATCCCCCAGAAGTGTTTTGTCTTTGGAACCCCTACGACAAATGTCATGGTCATGAAGGCTAAAACAAAAGAAATGTTGTCCAAGCGATAACTCAAGAAGGACTTGGCATACTCCAAACTTGGTGTGAAGATTGGTCTTGGGATCTCCCAGAAGGCTTTTGTGTTTTGACCCCCTAAGTTAAATATCAAGGTCATTATGGCTGAAACAAAACAAAGGTTTTTCGAGCAATAACTCAAGAAGGACTTGACTCCAAACTTGGTGTGGAGATTGTTTCTCGGATCCCCCAGAAGCCTATTGTTTTTGGATCCCCTTAGATAAATATCAAGGTCATTATGGCTAAAACAAAAGAAATATTGTGTAAGCAATAACTCAAGAAAGATTTGGCATATCAACTCCAAACTTGATGTGACAATTGGTCTTTGGATCCCCCAGAAGCCTTTTGTTTTTGGGCTCCCTAAGTTTAATGTGAAAGTCAATATGGCTAAAATAAGAATTTTGTCCGAGCAATAACTCACGATGGACTTTGCGTATCAACTCCAAACTGAGTGTTGAGATTGTTTCTCGGATCCCCCAGTAGCCTATCGTTTTTGGACTCCCTAGAATAAATGTAAAGGGCATTTATGGCTTAAACAAACGAAATGTTGGCCGAGCGATAACTCAAGAAGGACTTGGCGTATCAACTCCAAAATTGGTGTGGGGATTGGTCTTAGAATTCCCTAGAAGCCTTATGTTTTAAGACCCCCTAGGTCAAATGTCAAGGTTAACAAAAGAAATATTGTGTGTGATAACTCAACATGAAGGAGATTAATGTCAAGCTGGGCATTTGTGTTTGTCAACACACCATTTTTGTAAATTTTTCTTTTATAGTCAACCAAAAATTATTCTTAAATTTGCCATTGCGGTTTATTTCTTGATATTCACAACATCTTGTGACATATTGCAACAGTCTTATTATGATACTGGCTTTGTTAATGTATTTTAGTTACTCAACCTTCAAGAAGAGCAATCCAAAGTCAAAGATCAGTTAATCTCTGAGCAGAAGATAACGGCACAGGCTCAGAAGCAACGAGACAGTGAAAAGGAGGAACGCCATCGCTTGGAGAAACAAGTCAAACAGGTGCAGCACATGCTGGCAGAGGTAAATTAACAAATTAATTTACTTTAATTAATCAGATATTTCATGTCTACAAAGTTGTAAACCCACAACGCCTTCTTGGTACAACTTTGCAGTAGTAAGTCCAGAACTGCCAACACTCCCTGATTTTGCAGAATTTTCTTTGAAAATTGATCGATCTTTCCATGTTCTGATGAACAAAACTGAAAATCTCCCTGATTATGGAAACTTTTTTCCTACTATGTTGAATGTAGTGGCTGAGCGGATAAGAGCACCGGACTCGAGCTCTGGTGTTTCTGATCAGCAGAGTGTACAATGTAGGTTTCAGTCCCAGTCGTGACACTTGTGTCCTTAAGCAAGACATTTAACCATTAATGCTGTGTCCTTCTGATGGGACGTAAAGCCGTATGTTCTGTGTGTTGTGTAAAGTTCCTTTAAAAAAAAAAAAGTGCACTTAGTGTAAAGAGAAGGGGTTCGCCCCAGCATTCTTGGTTTGATTGGCTGCATATTTCGCCACAGCAGCTTGTAAACCATTACATGGTGCTACTTAAAGAAAAAATTCTCACACTTCAAAAATGTAGCTCCACAATCCTTGCAGGATAAATTATAATAATGTTCGAAGAACTTCACTGAGGGACAGATTTGTGAGCTTTAATAAGAAGCCATTATTATTATTATTATTATTATTATTATTAAATATCTCCGCGATTGTTGTACAAGATCTCCCTGATTGAAAGATGCAAATGTTGGCAGCTCTGTGAGTTAAATCATGCTGTCTTGCAAAAACCTGTAATTATTAATTTATGTATTTCTTATTTTAATCATCTTGGGAAATTACTGTGTTTCTAGGAAAGACAACAAAGCCAGACATTGAGAAAGGAGTTCCAAGAAAGAAGTCAACAGTTTGAGAAGGAACGTCAGCAACTTCTAGATAACAACAAGGTAAATCAAGAAGTCACAGACGCCACAAAACTGACACAGAAACCTTCTCTTCTTTTTTTCCCCTTCTTTTTTCAGTTTTTTTTCCTGACTTTTTCAGAGTGAAATTTGAAACATGACATCATTGGATTTCAACAACCTATATATGGGTCTCTATTCCAGGGAGGACTATTTCATCAGTCAAAGGTCAAATTCAAGGCTGTTTCGATTGAATATCATCGGCAAGTCAGGAATGAACCAAAACATTCTCATACAAAAACGTACAGACCCATTTTTCTTAGAATGACGTCATTGGATGTTTTGGATGTTTTGGATGTTGACAAATTTTGCACTGGAAGGGTGTCAAATACAATTGCAATGCACACAGTTTTAGTTAGAGGTGCGAGACTTGTAATTTTTTTCTCCACTCACAAAGGACTATATCTATTGGAAAATGAGTACATCACAAAATTGAATTTGACATTTTCCATGCTCTTTAACCCTTTCCTTACCATTGGCGACTTTAGTCGACCAAGCTTACACACACTAAAAGCACAAAGGCCATTTGTAATAAAGCTGCAGCTTTGTCAATGTTCACCCTCCATACCCAAGCTTACCATAATTGGAAAGAGAAAGATCGGATCTTTGCAATGATGGTAAAATAAAATAAGGTTGCTATTTTGCAATCTCTTCAAACTGGAGTTGAAAGATCCGAAATGCCAAACACCTACGGAGCGCTATATGGTTGTCTACAAAAAAGTGTTTGAGATTACAGATCACACTGATGAAAGAAAGACAAAGAACTTTGACATTTATTGACTGATCTCAATGATTTTTTGATTATATGAAAGGGAATTCAATAAGTGAGAACCTTTTTATTACTTATTTTGCTGTAAAACAATGTCTTCAAGGAGATAATGGAGTTTGTAAAAATGGCCTCTGAACGAAAGCTTTCTGTTGTGGAAGAATGTGTGCTTCACGCTCGAGTGGTCAAACAATGCGGTCACCAGCAGCTGTTTATATCCAAACAATACGGTAAGGAAAGGGTTAACATGTCTAATAGTCTGTATGCCAATATTTTTACACCTGTAGGCAAAATCTTTCAAGGAAGCAAGAAATGAAGAGTTACTGGTGTCCAAGGAGCAAGAGTTGGAAAAGCTGAGGAATGAGTTAAACTCAATATCAAGAGACAAGGTAAGATTCAGAATTGTACGATGCCGGTGTCGTAGGGAAATCTGTCCTGTGAAGATTCTGTCCCCGTATAAGAAGTTAATGTGGGCTGAAGGAGGATGATTCAAAAGAGGGCGCTGTCAGAAGAAGTTTGTGCACAGTTCTCCGTATGGGGGAGGGGGGGGGGTGACACAGAATCTCCGGTGGGTACAGAATCTCCTGCCACACCGGATCCAACTGCGTTTGCAACTGTCTGAAAAGTAGTCTATAATTTTATTGCAAAGTGACCAATTTCATAGAGCTGCTTAAGCAGTGATTGTTGCTTAATAGCAAATTTATGCTAGGCAAAAATTAGCGGGGAACCAGTCACTAATGGATGTGAAATTGGGCCCTTGGCTATTTAATACAAAATGGTACAATGGCCAAGAGGGTATCCAATACTAATTTGATTATGTATAATTCACCAGTTTTTACCCAAATGAGTAAACACAAGACCTGAATTGGCGCTAAGCAGTGTTTATCCAGATTTTTGTTGTTGCTTTATTTTCCAATTTGTATCTGTTTTGTTATATTCCTAGAAAAGGAAATCAATTGAACTAAGTATTATGTGTACACATTTAATGTCCTTCAGGAGAACAGTCAACTGGAGCTCACTCTTCAACAAGCTAAATTCGAAGCCGCACAGCAGAAGCAAGAGGCACATTGGCAAGAGAAACTGGAGAAATGTATCGACGAGCGTCTACGTGAGCTGCAGTTACGGAGTAGTCGGTCAGAGGCAGGGTTGAGAGAGTCACATCGGAAGCAGCTAGCTGAGCTGACAGACCATCACCAGAAGCAGTTTGGTCAGCAGAGGGCAGCACATACTCAAGAGCTTGCTAACAGAGATAAGAAACTGAGTGATCAGACCCAGCAATATCATACAAGGTATTCCTTTGGATTCATAGCAGGGCTTGTCCTAAACTTTTTCAGGGGGACCACTTAAAGGCATTGTATACTTTTGGTAACAGCTCAAAATCAGTGTCCACATTTTGTGTGATTCAACATATGCATGAACTAACAAACCTGGGAAAGTTTGAGCTCAATTGGTCATCGAGGTCACGAGAAAATAGTGAAAAGAGACCTTATGTGTTTTCTGTTTTTCAAACATCGAGTTTATTATCACGCGTGATAAAAACTATTGTTTTACTAATTTCTCAGAAACGATAGCATTTTAGGCAGAAATATTTTAAGGAACCCTTTCTACCATTACTTACTTTAAATCATGTAAGTTATGTGTGAATCTGTGAACATTTGTGTTTTTCGATCTTACCAATAGTGTACAGGGCCTTTAACTTCCCATTTCACAAGTCCGCCAGCTTTTTGTCTTGTCCATATTCAATATTAAATAGGGATGCTTTTATTTATTTCATTTATTATTTTATTTTAAATCTTCAGATATAATTCTTTGTTGGCAGGGGCCGTCCAGGGTAAGGCAAAAGTTTTAAAAACTGTCATCAAAGCGATGTGCCCTCCCAGACCCCGCCAACAAATGGCATACATGTACATAAAAGTAGAGATAATAAAAGCATGAATATAAAAAATAGAGATAATAAAATATTATAGTACAGAACACTACATTAAATTAAAAAAGCATGAAACACCGAACTGACACAATCACTGAGCTAGCCAGGCGAACCACTAGGACACAGTTTTGATTGGTCCTCAGCACTAGTGCTTGCACTAGCACTTGGTCAGTGGACCAGTTGATATACACATAGTGTTACTGCAAACCAAATATACATACATTCAAACAATCTCGGTCGTAGGAAACATCTCAAAAGTCGGAATGGAAATATGCCCATTTGAGTGATTCGCTGGGAATACTCTAGCTATCCGTGGGAACAGACGGGTGTACTCAGCGGATTGCCAGCGTGTTCCCAATAAGCGATCAGGTGGGAAGGCGCAAAGTATACTGTGTTTCCTGTGGAACGTACCTGTAGGAACATAGACCGTGCAAGTATTGCGCATACCAAAAACAAGAATACAACTAGAACAAAAGATATATTTTTGGTGGAAAATTTGTAATCTTTTAAAATTATATTTATAAAAATGTCTTCAAATAAAGATACCCATTGCAATTTGTCCTAAACAAAATTTCAATGTTTGTATATCAAAAAAAGTTTGTTCAATTTGCAGAGAGCTGCGATCTTCACTGTGCTCTAAAGGAACGCCCCTGGGGATCGTTCTTGTGCAGTGCGGTGTATGCCCTTCTGGATGTCGGTCCAACGGATCATTTGCATAAGCCTTGGGGATATCACTCTGATATTCCCAGTGGTACAGACTTATCCATTCGGATCTTTGAGATGCTCCCTTAGTCTTTCATTTCAGGCAAACCATCAGTTTAATACCTGAGAAAGAATCATTGAAATAGTGTCTGCGCTTTTAAGTAACTATTGTGGAACAGTTTCGTGTGTTAAAACCTTGCAGCGAGTGACGCTGTCAGATGCGGTTGTCACAAGTCAAGAAAAACATAACAGCACCCACGTGGTAAATCCCAGCCATGGGATACTCCATGATATCCTCAGCAGTACCATTAGACACAGTCTGAAAGGGGTGTCAATCAACAGGGGTCGGTGACTTTGGTCAGAGGGGCTGAGGAAAAAAAAATCCCTCCATTGCGCCTGTGCATTGGTTTGTACACAAGCAATGGCCGCCTGGTTAATGTCAATGACACCGAAGTCAGGCGCATGGTCGCCAAAAGTCCTGGACCCAGAGGGTTGATTGAAAACATCTGTTCACCAACTAGCTGGGAGTCCTTTGATGTCTTGCCGTCATTTCTGCACTTAGAAAATTTGGAGATAAGCCCTTGCAAGCCCTCTTAAGTGATTTATTACGTGTGCCGGTAACGACTGACGATCGTCCGAATATACGTTCGGCCGAAACAGTTGCCTCGTTTGAGGGTTAAGGCTTTTTACATTTTGTACTATTCAGGGCTTGATCTTTGGTGGGAAAATCTACAAGTTTGCAGGGCTTGTAGCTCAAAACTTTAACTGGACCAGAAAATTTGTTACAAGACCAGGATTACATTAAGAAAATAAACTATCTACACAGTTTCACATTTGAGCTGTTTTTTATTGGAGCAAGCTCTCAGAGAAAATTTCTCATTTGTCTTGTGAGTAATTCTTCAATACTCAACAGAATTGATAGATTCGTGTATTTATCAGTTTAAATTACAAATAAAAAGAGAGGTATTATTATTAAAAAACACAAGACTGCCGGACTTGTATGGTCCGCAGTTTACTGGCCCGCCGTTAAAATCACTTGCTTCACACCTGCGTTCCAGTGTAAATTTCAAGCCCTGCTATTTTCGTATTATCTTGTCTTGGAAGGAAAAATGTAAGATACAACTTTTCCGTAAAGATGACTGCAAGGTTTGACTAAAATTAAGGCAATTAATTACTCTTTGAAATGTTTTCGATTGACCTTATGGTTTTAGAAAGTTTTTATTTCCTTTTTCAGATTAGAGCAGCATCATCAAGACATGACTGGAATGACAAAACTTCTTGAGAAAGCTCAAAAACAAAGGTGCATTACAAAATGAACATAAAGTTGATTTCGTCCGAATCCCTAATTCCTTTATTTGATTGCTTTTGTAGTTTAAAGGGACTGTGTCGTCATGATCAAAGCAGGCTTGTGGTTGTACATGGAACAAAGAACTCTCACCCAGTTACTGCATGTACCCTTCCTCTGTATGATATCTTTGGAGAGTTCAACCCGTGTGTAACTGGATGAGAATTCATACTTCCATATGTACAGCCACGAGCCTGCTTTGATCATGACCAGGGGTTTCCCTTATTTTATTTTTTTCACTCACCGGCCGGGCGAGTCAACCAACATTTTGGGTCGCACGCAGGTTTTTTCACTAGCCCACATGTATTAACGCACACAATTTTCAAAACGTAAAAAAAAAACCCAAAACAGAAGGGAAGTTTGCAAAATTGCATTTTGGGACGATCTTATCCCTTAATTTCTAGTAAAGGAAGGGTTTTGACTCGCCCGCCCCTGTTTTCACTCGCACTTGACAACCAGGCGATCGCTAATTTTGAACCCTGATGACGACACCATAGAAGTATTAAAAAAAACAGTTGTCAAATCTTTGATTTCATTTAAACTAATCAGTGTGATTTGTTATTTTTGTTGCTAGGTCTGAGCTAGTTCAGCGATTACAAGGTGTACAAGTTTTCTGCACTGACGCTCTCTCACAGATGAATAATGCCTCGCCTCTCATGAAGGTAATGATCTAAAAACAGCTATAAAAATAAACAGGTTTTATTCCTGCAGTGATTGTTTTCCTTCAACCTATTTAAAAAAAATATATGTTAATTTTGCATCGGGGAAAAGAATATAATTTGTGTTTCTCCCTTACATTGATGTGTATGAAGCACTGTATACTCAGTACTTTCCCGAGTTCTGTGAAAAAATCCACAGGCAACAAACTCATGCCCTTTTTAATGCTATAGCATACATGTATGTCTTACCACTGGACCTCTGAGCTAAGCCAGTGGCTGGAGGCAGTTCTATGAGAAAACAGAATTACCTCTTGCAAACTGCTTACCAACCAAAAGACCTATGGTATAAATGCAAATAATAGTTAATGGCCTGATGTATTGACCCTAGTAGAGTCTTTCTCAAAGGCTAAATGACAACACAACACCAACAGGTATACTGGTATAACAGAAGCAGTCAAGTGGGGATTGAGAGAGCGGCAGAAAGCACACAGAAAAAGCAAGGGATGAACAATGAAGAAGAAGACAAAGGGGAGAGGGGTACAGGGAATGGGCTGGTTTAAACGCAAGAGGTGCATCTCTTGCCTTTTCTGTGTGCTTTCTGCCTCTCTCTCTCTCTTCATCTCCTTCCAATTGAGTCCTTGACTGCTTCTTTTACTCCAGTATACATGTTGGTGTTGTGTTGTCAGGCCATTTTGAATTGTTTTTTTATAAATACACTATTAAAAATGAGTGCTCAATTGAACTTGACATAATTGAATACGTAAATGCATTATCTTAGCTGACTACTTAATTCCCTCAATTTTGTGTTTGGTTATGGCATTGTTAACTTTGCACATACCCTGTATTGTACAATTATAATTGAATGTACATTGTACCTTATGTATTCCTGTCAGTGTGAAATTAATGTTGTGAATAACTATAAAGTAAGACAATATAATAAGCTGTTGCAAACTGCTTTACCAAACTGCTTTACCAACCAAAAGGACCTATGCTATAAATGCAGACAGAAATAGTTAATAGCCTGATATTGCGACCCTAGCAGAGTCTTTCTCGGAGGCTGAATGATGGTGTATGTGTGTGTTGTTGTCATTCAGCCTTCGAGAAAGACCCTGCTAGGGTCGCAACATCAGGCCATTAACTACATGTATTCAAAAAAATATAAACTGGTTTCCAGGAGTAAATAGAGTTGGCTGTTGCAAACTACCTACCAACTCATAAGATGTAGTCTACTTCACTATTCATCTCTTGGTTATTTACTGTGTGCTTTCTGTCTCTCGCTCTCTCTATTTTCATTTCTTTCCACTTGACTGCTTCTGTTACACCAGTATACTTGTTTATTTGTATAGACCATGTGACCTGTGACATCACATGTTTACAAAAGAGCCACAGAGCCTGGACTTCCTGCAGGCACAGTTTGTACGCAGCTCAATGGAAGAAAACAATAAATCTTACATTTTATGGAGATTGCGCTGTCTGATTTTTCTCAACTTTTGATATGAAGAAAGGGGGGACATCTCCAAAAGCTGTACAGCTGTTGCTTTTGTTACTGTTGAATTTATGTGAAAATTATGACACAAAATGAAAATTTTCCCATATGGCCTATCAGGAAATGCATTAGAATGTTCAAGGTCACCATTTCTTTTTAAAACAAAGGTAACATGGTCTATAGTGTTGTCATTTAGCCTTCAGGGAAGACTCTGCTCGGGTCAAAACATCAGGAATCTAACTATTTTTATTTTTTATTTTTTTTTACCAGGAGCTAAAATCCACATGGGAAGTATTAGGAGGGGGTGTTTCAGAAAAAAGAAAAGGCACCAGACTGTTGGCAAGCCCTATTACTATCTCTGTATCATCACCACAGAGGGGAGTTGGAGTTGGAGCTGGGGAACTAGACAACAAACAAGGTAGAATTCTTAAAGATGTTCATCCTTTAAAGGTTGGGTCATAGATTAGTAAATAGTCACAAAAATAATGACAATAAATACTTACTTCTTGAGATGCACTGCAGCTGTTGATAGTAAAATCTATGTTGAGAAAGTACTATGGTTTGGAATTGGATAAATTTACACCCAAAAGCATTTAAAAGGGTCTGTATACGTTTGGTAATCACTCTTAAAATTAATGGCAATAAAAACCTATTGGTTAGAAGCCTACAGCAGCTTTCAATAGTATAAAGCATTTTGAGAAAAATTTCACTTCAAAGTTTTGTGGTTATGTAAAGAAAATATCAGTTTTTATGCCCCCAAATTTTAATCTGAGAAACGCTTCTCAGATTGTGTATTCCTATTAGGGATTATTCTTCCTGCATGGACATATTCGCTCTGGTTTTTTCGGCGATATCTCAAATTTTCACAGGTTAGTTTCATGTATAATCGACATTTATATAGGATTAAAACTATCGAACACTTCCAAAAACCAAAGGTATACTTTTTTTTAATTTTAATTTTTTTATGAGATATCGCCCAACTCACAAGGCCACGGACGGCCACTCAAGGTGAGGGCTACACATAACTGATTTGGGCTATCGACCCAAATCAATTGACACCAGGGGCACGTTGCCTCCTACTCCTGGGACTGAAACAGGGTTACCCCCTTCACAGTCCTTAAGGATGTAGGCATGGGTATCATCCACTAGGAGCCTGTCTGGTAGAGCAGAATGCACTACCTTCCCAACTTTTTCGAAGCAATTATGGTTAAGTGCCTTGCTCAGGGGCACAAGTGTCATGACCGGGTATCGAACCCACACTCTGCTGCTGAAAACACCAGAGCTTAGGTCCGGTGACCTAGACCGCTCGGCCACGCCACGCCACTTTGCCTTTAAATCTGAGAAACGACTCATGCACAAATCCTTTCTCAGACACCGAGGGTTGGTGTCCATTTAACAATGCTGCGGCCAGAGATGTTGTTGGTACCTAGTGTCACCTTGCTACACATGGATGGATTTGACGCAATGGAAAAATACTGTGAAGTTTTTTTTGCTGTCTTTGCTGCAAGTAGACACTGTATTCAGCTGAAACTTTCACATGTGACTTTTATTGTATGTATCTTTATAATTTTGCCTTTGTTGACACTATGTTGACAAAAACCAATCTGTGACCCTACTTTTAAGTTGTATATCGTTACCTGGATGAAGCTACTACTCTTCGTCTTGTTCACGCTTTCGTCACAATTAGACTTGATTCCAGCAATTCTCTTCTGTATGGACTCCCTGAAAAAGATCTCGCTAAAATTCAACGTGTACAAAACACTGCTGCTCGCCTCGTTTCTTGCTTGCCTCGTTCTCACCATATTACACCAGTACTAATGAAATTGCATTGGCTCCCAGTTAAGTTTCGTACAATTTATAAAATTCTTTTGTTAACTTTCAAAGCTCAAACATGTCAATCTCCTGCTTATTTATCTGAACTTGTTCACCATTATTCCCCTACTCGGACTTTACGTTCATCTCAACAGTCATTGCTTACCACAACTACAAGAGCTTCTTCCATTTTTTATGGTCAAAGATCATTTTCTTACGCTGCTCCATTTCTTTGGAATAGTCTTCCTGTGCATATTCGCCAGGCTAGTTCTTTTACACTGTTTTAAGTCTCTGTTAAAAACTCATTTGTTTGAAGCTGCTTATTTGTAATCTGCTTACCTGTAATGTATCTTTCACTCTTTGTATATTTTATTGTTCTCTTTATGCGCTTAGAGGCTTTTGCATTAGGCGCTTTACAAATGTCTTTTTTATTATTTATTATTATTATATCTAATTTATTATCAGTTTCCACCAGTGTGTGGAGCTGCATCATTTAGCAATCATGGTCTGTTAACAAATAAGATTGTGTTTATATCATCAACCAGATTTGTGGAGCTTCATCATTCAGCAATGATGGTTTGTACTTTTAACCCATTGACTCGTCCTGTTTCTATGACTCTTTTACATTGTGTAAATAATTGTCTAATTGTGGTGTGCTTTTGTGAAGGTTTTTATGTACATGTTTTGATGCTTTACAAAGGTCAACACATTTCATGTGTTTTTCACATGATGAATAATAATAATAATAATAGTGGCTTCTTATATAGCGCTCAGGTCCGTCACTCAGTGACGCTCATGGCGCTTCAACATTATTACCCCTGGTCATTGGGCCATTTTTGTGTCATTCCTTTAACCATCTCAGCTCCCTGGGGAGTATACAGCCTGTGCTGCCAAATATGTAGCGCATCAAGCTAAATCAATCACAAGAACCATCTCTGCCCTCACAGGTACCCATTTACTCCTGGGTGATGAGAAGCAATTATAGTTAAGTGTCTTGCTCAAGGACACAAGTGTCACGACCGGGACTCGAACCCACACTCTGCTGATCAGAAACACCAGAGCTTGGATCCGGTGCTCTTATCCGCTCGGCCACGACACGAATAGATAAATTTAGTTGAATTGAAGTGAAATAGATAAGAATGTGCTCAAGTTGGTCATCAACCACTTTACAACGTATGAGTTTATTTCTTCCTCTTTGATAACCATTTAGTATAATCATTCAGTCTTCTCAACAAATTTAATTGCGACAAAATCAATACATACATTGTAAGCTTTTCCAACTTAATAGAGTGTTGAATTTGAATTTCTTTCTTTATTTTTTCCCCCTGCTCAGAGCACGAGGATGGTGACGGTCGAGAAGACGACTCCTTCCACATTCCCAATTTTTCACTTTCTACCTCAGCCGCATCTCAAAGTCCCCCGTCCCAAGACCCATTCAGTGTCCACACCCATCCATCTTTGTCCTCCAACCCAAGCGACTTCACCCATCGACAGGATATCCCAGTCAGTCTTTATTCCCAGTTTATGAGCGACATATCAGCCACCAGAGACTGCAAAGTTGAAGGCATTTCTTCACAAAATAACAACGGTGTATCAAACACTGGATGCACTGCACCACCAATTTCACACACTTTAGACAGGCAGCCATACGGTGTTGATCAAAAGCTGTCTTCACATCAAATATCTCATCAGGATTACCCCGTTGGAGATCCTAAACCAATTACCTTTACAGGTGTCACGGGGGATCAATGGGAGAGATCGAACGGCAAATCCAACCCCGTGGCAAACACCTTTCCCAGTCAGGATTTGATATCTAGTGGGTTACAGATGCTGAAGATGACGCCTCCTTCGAGTCATAGTTCACCTCTTAGGGATGAGACACCCAGGGGTCTAGAGGGGGTGACACTGGGTGACATCTTGAGGGTTACAGGAGGTTGGGGTGGACTCCGAGAAGTGAGAAGCGAGAGAGAGGACGAGTTCATAGATTTTAGAGAGATCCAGCCGACATTGGACGACACAAAAACAACAAGTAAGTGAAAAGGTTTTCAATTATTTGAAAAAATTAATTCCAGAGAATACTACATAATTTTTGATGGCTATGTGCACTATATAAGACTTCATTATTATACAGTCTCCTGACGATGACTAGAGCAAGCTAGTCGAAACGTTGAGACGTATTAAGAACTCACTCCGCGGCAGGGAAGTCGAATAACGAGAAGTCCCCTCGATCCACTAAACAAAAGTAGTAGTCCCGGCCGATTTCCTACCTCCCGCCCAGGTAGTAGTTAATAAGCAGGACAGTTCTTTTCAGAACTGAGAAGTCTCCTGAAGTCTCCCGAAGTCTCCCGAATTCCGCATAATCTACTCCGCGGCTGTACAACAACTTTTACTATTTCATTTTATGTCCTTTTTCAGATTCCATTGCAGCTTATCCCAGTGAAGATGAAACTATCAGTGAAATGGAGTCGGGCCCTATTCCCCCAGAAAGGTATCAGCTTTAAATTATTCTTATTCTTATTATTATTATTATTATTATTTCATACATTCATAAGAGAAAATATGTTTCAATTTTTTAACAGTTTTCTGGCTAATTTGACTTCATTTCTTCATTCAAGATACATTTGATTCATTCAAGGTAGCACTACATAAAATTAAAGAGGGGGCTCCAAGATCAAATTCAGTTTTGTTGTTGACTCATTTTCCAACAGATATAATCTTTATGAAAAGGTGTACAAAATTGCAAGTCTTTACCCCACTGTGTTTGATACCCTCCAAAGTCAAAGTCCAGAAAGATTTGATTACGCCACATTTCAAATAAATTATGTGGTCTGTAACACTTTTTGTGCAGATAATTTTTTAGTTCATTCCTGAACTGTGATGACATGCCGTAAAAACGGCATGAAACTGCACCTTTTGACTTGAAAAAAAAAATACATGTATCTCTGGAATGTACTTACGCATTTGTTTTTGATGCCCATTGACGTCATGTTTCGAAATTTTTCTCTGAAAAAGTTTCAAATAAAATGGCATTTTACACCATTTTAACTTGAGGTTGAAGACTTGTAATTTCTCCCCATGTTTTCATCCCCCATGAGGACTCCATCTATTGGAAAGTGAGTGCATCACAAAACCGAACTTGACCTTTGGCGGCCCCCATACCTGCCAACTGTTCAGATGTAATTGGAATTGTCCAGAGTTTTGAGATTACAGGCCGCAAAAAATCAGAACATATTTCTGAAAATGACAGCAATGACAAAAAATCAAAAGGTTCTGGTAAAACAGGGTGCCATTTGCTTCCGATGGTAGAGATTTTCTTACAGGATGCAATGGTTTTATTTACCTACGTGTAATACGCTTTACTCGCACGACTTCTTGCGTCGCGATCTGTGAACTCATAAAACTGGTGTTCCTATTTCTGAGGTTTCAATGTTGGCAGGTATGGGCCCCATCTTTAACATAAATAAATGTTTGTTCCAAGTTGTACTGTACTTACACATCCTATATAATGCATGCCTCATTGAGGGTGAATTAATTTCGTTTTTTTAAGTTCTAATATTCTACTAGAGAGACTGGCTGAACATAAGGAAAGGCAATCAGCTCTCCAGCATTACATACAGATGGTAAGTTGATAATGGATAGTTGTAACTTGTATGCCTGACCTAAACTTGCTCGGCGGTGCTACTCTTTTTCAGAATTCAATGTTGGCATCTCTGGTTTTGTCATTTAATGAATATATGCATTTATATCGATATGGCCATTCATTTTGAAAACTGTCTGTAAAAGTTATGATGTTTGCTTAGATTCCTTGTGTCATAATTTGAAATTGGATAGTTATGTCATAATTGAAACGCTTTTGTATCTTTTTGACCGGACATTTTGTATGGACAGTCTGGATTTTGAGATGGTGGTTAGGCTGGTAGTGGTACCTTTCCACATATTCCACCTCTAGGGACCCCGGTTCGAATCCAGCTGGGGGCACTATATGGATTGGGTTTTCAGACCCTACCTGATTGTGTGGGTTTTCCCTGGAATAATTCTCTGGGGTTTTCCTGCAACATCTAAAACTGAAACTTCCTTCTTCGTCTTCTCTCCATCGGGCAATTGGCTAGTGGAGTGATTGAGTTCAACAAAAAATTAATAAATTATAATGAAAATTGATACTGCCTGTCATGTCTGTAAAAGACTTTTGTTCCTCTTGTCATAATTTGATAGTGGATAGTTCTGTCATAATGTGCATTTATATCCATTTGCCCATTCATTTTGCATACTGTCTGTTAAAGACATGATGTTTGCTTTTATTTCTCTACTCACAACTTGTAACTTTTTCGTTCATAAATGGTGGTGTCGTCTCACTGTTGACGTCCGACCTAACCTATAAACTGTTTTTCATATCATAACTGCACTCTTTTTATGCATTTAATGGCCTTTGCAAATCTGACTTATTTTCATAATTTTTATGTAAAATTGTATTTAAATGTCTTTCCTGTAATTTACAGTTTGTCTGCAGCTGTTGTAATGGTTAATATACCCCTTGCACACAACGTGGAACAGCAACGCACGTCCAAACAATGCACGTCTACCATTTTGCCACTTTGGGAGTCAATTCCTTTACATTTTGACCCCCAAAATGGCGGACAGGATAGGCATGTGTAAGTGCGCTGCACGTCGTGCAAGGGTTCTATAGAAATCAATTGTTCTGTCAATGCCAAAAATTTCATGTTTCCTAAAACAGCACTTGTGTTGTATCTCACTTATAATAGTACGTGCTGAGGTTCAACGTTTTTTCACGAGGCATATTTGTGCGTGATACAACGTTTTTGCAAAATCGAGATATACAGTTTTTGCACTGACACAATAAAATTATGTACAATTATTTCTGTAGGCCTAAATAATAATTGACAAAGCCCTTGATAATATCATAACAGTGGCGTTCTTAATTTGTGGTGTTTCTCTTATCCTAAATGAGCTTTGTTAGGACTCTTACCTAACTAAGCAGTAGATAGAAAGTTTTCCACATAATGTCGTACTTTGTTTTGTTTTCATTTTAAAACATTTTCTTTGTTTAATTGGTAAGCTTTTACATCAACATCCTGACCCACACCACTAACGTTTCTTTTTTTTAAATCTGCAAGCTCTTACAGCAACCCCCTGATTCAACAGAGAACAGTTCGTACATCACCACAGACAGTAGGCAGGTTGTTACCAAGGAAACAGTCCGAGTCTCCAACCAAAAAGACGGTGAGCACTTTACTAACTTATTTGAGAATAAAGGCAAGGTTAAAGGAAATCCACAACTGAGGGCAAATTATTTATTATTATTTTTTAATATGTGGCGTATCATGGCCGAGCGGTTAAGAGCACCAGACTTAAGCTCTAGTGTTTTCTGATCAGCAGAATGTGGGTTCAATTCCGGTCGTGGCACTTTTTTCCGTGAGCAAGATACTTTACCACAATTTATTTTTCCTTCGGATGGGACATTGAGGCGTAAGTCTCGTGTACTAGGATTGGTGGTGCTTGTAAAAAAAAAAAACTTATTGTGGAAGAGTAGGGGTTAACCCTGATGTTTCTGGCCTACATAGCAAGCACCCTTGTTTACAGGTTTCCTCAGGCTTATGAGTTACAGTGATTAAGTTCACTTATGAGGCATCCTGGGTTTCATTACTGGCAGAAACATAAAAATAATAAATAATAATAACAATCTGCACTTTGTACTTAACTGAACTGCACAAATGTAAGAGTTTCATTTTCATTATCCCTAGATCAGACCTTACAGGCCTTTTTTGTTTACTTTCCAGGAATGGTGACCTGGCAGGAACTGGTACCTTCAAGTCAAGCTCGAGGACATGCTTCCAATACTGTCCTCACAAGGCAGTCCATGTCAAACCCTGGAGCAAACCGAGTGACACACGCCCATGGAAACCCTGGGGAAAACCAGGCATCACACGTTCATGGAAACCCTGGGGCAAACCAGGCATCACACATCCATGGAAACCCTGGGGCAAACCAAGTGACACACACCCATGGAAACCCTGGGGCAAACCAAGTGACACACACCCATGGAAACCCTGGGGCAAACCAGGCATCACACATCCATGGAAACCCTGGGGCAAACCAAGTGACACACACCCATGGAAACCCTGGGGCAAACCAGGCATCACACATCCATGGAAACCCCAAGACAAATCAGACAACAAAGGGAAACATTCATCACTCTCAGACGAGAGCTGATCAGAAGTCAAAAAGCGGCAGTACCGGAGGCAGGCAAACTATCGACAAACAGCCTCCAAAACCTAAGTTTCCAAGTAGCTCTCAGGTAATAGATGTGTTTCCGTGCCTCTTTTATTGTTCATGTACATGAAGAAAAAGAGAAAATTAGCTCATGAATAAATTACAGTAAAACATATTCATTGTGACAAGAAAAACTGACTTTATTATATCTGCATAGTACCATTACATCTTTTAAACTCTTTATAGTGAGGGCAAGTAACACTAAGTTATGGCTCACAATGTTTATTTCACTGTTTTCTCCAAAGTGCAATGCCCTGAAGGTGACAAAGTCCATCCTAGACTGGACTATTTCATTTTATGGAAAGGGGTCAGGTCCAAGAGCTGTGTAGTGGTTTTTTATTTTTTTTTGAGGGGCTGAAAAATATTTCACTTGTATAGTTTGTGCACACAATTATAGATAGGTTGCAGTATGACGTAAATCGGCCATCTTTACGGGCAATTTGGAACACACAGTCATGCGTTACGCGTGAGAACGGCGTGCATCACGCGCACATTTCACAAAACTCATTGCATGATTGGTTAGTGAACGACGCGGCTGCGTTAATAATTTGAGCGCTTGACGCGCCTGCAAGCCAAAATGCGATTTGCCCGTAAAGATGGCGTCTACTGGGAACTATCTATACAGACCTACCCAGATATGAAACCTCTGATAAGAGGGAGCCGTCTGTTCTTTGTAGCAGGCTTCCAGGGCCCAATTTCATGGCTCTGCTTTCCGTAAGCAAAGAATCGGCGCTTACGGAAGCAGGGAATTCCGCGCTTACGTCAAGTGTATTTCACGGGTTAGCAGGGAATTTTTGCTTGTGCGCTTGCGTAGTCCAGGTTACTAGGCATTCTACGCTTACACAGCTAGCGCAGAAATTCGGCGCTTGCTCGGTAAGCGGAGAATGGTGATCGCAAGCGCAGAATTTAGCGGTAAGCAGAGCCATGAAATTGGGCACTGATGTCTTGCTGTCAGCCTGTGCTAGGCTTTGGTTTCCAACACCCCTCCCACCTGCCAATCAAACCATTTGGCTATTAACTTGGGTACCAGTAACTAGTGGAACCTTCCCGCATTTGTGCCACTCCTGGGGTTACTCCCTCACTTAAAGGTTGTTGTAATTATGTAGTGAGAGACTGTGCAAGCCTTGTGCGTATTCAAACATTGTTTTAACACTTGGAGGAAACAAGCTTTGCACTTCATGGGATCCCGCTGTTCAAATAAGTGCGAGACTTTCACAGTCTACACCGAGATTAAAACCATTTACTTTTGTAATTCCTAAGAGATATTTCCTATACATACAACCTCAGATATATGGTAACCATACAAAAGCTTTAAATCTTACACATTTTTTTTTGCTTCTTAAAGGGTCAAGCGTCAAGGACTTCAAGATCATCTCAGAAGGTAAATGCTCCTATGCGGCCAATGAGACAGGTCGCTGCCTCAACATCAACTCAAAAGAAAGTTGCCAGAGGAAGAGTTACTCGGAACTAAAATCAGCCACAGCCCCATGAGAGAAATATACGGAGCTCTGGAAGTGCCACCAAAACGTTTTGAAATCCTGATATGATTTACTGCAGGATGATGATACCATAAACGTAAGATGACGACATCCCAAGATAACTTATCTCAGGAAGTCGACATCTTTCTTTCATGATGTTGACATCCTAAGATGAAATAAATCGGGTAGACAACATCTTACTTTAGGATGTCGTCATCCAGACATAAGTCATCTCAGGATGTCGTCATCTTGAATGTTTTATGATGTCGACATCCTGCAGTAAATTATCTCGGAATCGCAACATGTCGGATGACACTTCAAGAGCTCTGTACAGATATCACCAGTCAGGAGCTGGAAGATGTTAAGTTTTGTCACCTTATGGTGAGTACTAAAAATCACCCAAGTTGCCCCTGTCTTGTTTTTTTTCGTCCACATAAAGTGCCTCATTATTTGTACATGTATTTTTGTAATGGTTCCTCGAGTTTGTTGTTGTTGGGGTTTTTTTGTACTTGGAACCGGGCCTTTTTGACGTGTTTTCGTGTATGAAAAATGCCTCAGGTATGTAATTTCCTCAGGTATGTAAAATAAACGTTTTGATAATCATTTGACTGTAGGGCTTGAAGTAATTTAAATTGGTATATTAAATGCGTAGATAATGGTGGGTTGGGGGGGGGGGGTGTTGAGGAGAAATATCTATTGACTTTCAACACAAAGAAGCCAACGTTACTGAAATGCCAAGTGCCTCATTATTTGTTGTATTTTTGTAATGGATCTTTGAGTTTTGTTTCCACTAGGAAATTGGCCTTTTCAACATAATTTTCTTCCTCCATGTTTGTACCAGAATAGCCATTTGTTCTGTAAAAAGTGCCTCAGGTATGTAATTAGTTTGATACAAAAATAAATGTTTTTGATTATCATATGACTGTAGGGCTTGAAGTAAATTAAATTGCTGTATTAAATTGCCTATAAAGTTTTAGTAGTTATTATTTATTTTTTATTTTTTATTTTTTAAATTATTTATTAAATTGTTTAAGAAAATATTTCTTCGTAAGCGTTGAATGGGACACTGAGAGTATGACAAGTAAGTCATGACTATGATTTACATCTCATAATTATAAGTTAAAGGGAGTGTATACATTTGGTAATTACTCTTTAAAAATTATTGGCAATAAAAACCTATTGGTTAGAAGCCTACAGCAGCTTTCGACAGTATAAAGCATTTTGAGAAAAATTTCACTCAAAGTTTTGTCGCTATGTAAAAATATATCAGTTTTTATGCCCCCATATTTGAATCTCAGAAATGTTTCTGTCAGAAACGCTTCTCAGATTTTGTATATCAACATTTTTATATAGGTTTAAAACAACCATAGAGCAAGGACTCTGTCCTTGCTCTATGAAACAACCAAACGCTTCCAAAAACCAAAGGTATACTTTGCCTTTAAACAAGTCATTGGCATGAGTCATTATTATGAGATATATCTCAAATATGACATTTTATTTGACATTAGTCATAAAATTGACATGCGCTAACTAGTCTTAAGTCATAATAGACCATATGCATTGACGTCATCCTGCCGCCATCTTGGAGGTAAACCAATGATGACACAATGCAAACGTACAGGATTAGCCAATAAACAGCCAGTTTGTTTACCTCAAGGCGAGGGCGCCCTATACTCAAATGAAGTCATGTGCATAAGGTCTATTGTTATAACAACGTCGCTTGGACTGGTCAAATTACCTCTTTATAACAGGAACGTTATAAAGCATTTATAACAGGGTCGTTATAAAGTACTTATAACAGGAACGGTATAACGTAGAAATGAGATTGTGGACTTTTGATAGTGAAGTTTTTATAAGCATAACCCCTTAAATAAATCCTTTTAAATTACAATACAATCAGTATATTTAAATCCACTGCAACATAAATCCTTTTAAATTACAATGCAATAAATATATTTAAATCCACTGCAACAAATACCATTGTAGGACACCCTTTCGGCGTGTAAATAATTAATTTCAAAGCAGTAGTGCAATCAAATTACATTTTGTTTATACTTCCGTTTTACTTGCACTTAGGCCTATACTTATAACAACTTTTGACCAGTAGTTTTCAGTACTACCGCACAGTTCTCTGTAGTAGCCTTTGTATTCAATATTTGACGTTGGTTAAAACAATTCTTTAATTATTTCATATACTTACATTTACTGAAATACACCAAACGAACTGAAGTAACAAGTCAATATTGATTTCATATCTGTGACACACAAGGTAAATTAAAATACTCAATATTATTAAACATTTTAGGCCTATCTCTCTGTTGGGAGGGGGGCACATTTTAGAAGAGCATGGTTTGAACCTGCGACCTCCGGATTGCCGGCGCTCTATACCAACTGAGCCATATATGGCGGTCTCCCTATTTTGTCAATATCTTTTGTTCGGGGTGCCAATCAGAATTCATTCATTCTTTTTACAAACTAAAGGTGATAGTTTTAAACATTGTATTCAGTTCTGTTGTAGTTCAGTTATGGAAAAACTTGCCAAAACATTTGTCTGACAGCCTGAAACGTCAGAACATTTCAAAACCCGTTTCAAAACACATCTGTTCAACTACTAAACTGTTGAATTCATGATAGAGTATAAACATGGACCTCACAGTGATATGCGCTAATTAGACTGGTTTTGTAAGTTTTATAATTAATATTGTTATACAAATTGTATACGACAATCAAATTGTGTAATTACTTTATTTAGAATATAGAATATAAATAATTGTACTAATTTTGTATTCTTCCCCTGCACGCAATTGTTTTTCTTCTTTTCTGTCTTTAAATAAAACACACGTCATCTTTTGCCAGTTTTTTCTATCAAGAACTTAAAGTGTTTATCTTTTAGTGCGATATTAACTTTAACAATACTGTAGTTTTTCTCTACTGCCAAAATAACTTCCATTAAATGTTTAGTGATTTGAACCATATTTATGAGAATGGTGCGAGTTTTATTACGTGAAATGCCAACGAAACAGAACTTCATTATCGTTTAACGGTTACATTACTAAGTTTAAATACATAATACGCCTAGTTGCTTATAATTATCAGGCATAATATTCTTCCTTCTTTAGTGTAATTTTCGACTTCTTGCCTTTGGAAAAGTCGGAAAAACTAATTAAGCATAAAAGGTCTATAACACCCTACAACATTATGCACAAGTAGGCCAACCCAACTTCTAGGGCCTACGTAGAACAATTTCCCTACTTTTTTCCGAGGACCAAATATCATGCCAGAATCATTTGCATGTATTTATTTATTTGAAACTTTTTTTCTGTTTCTTTTGTTTGTGTGATTTTGGAGTAATTTCAGCTCCTCGTTACGTAATAATTATTATAGCTTCGTTTATACTACAAAGGAGTACTGAATGTGAGACTTGAATAAATATATATTGACTTTATCTATATCTAAAAATATTATCACTAGACGTACTATCAAAATAATATACATCATTGCACCATTAAAACGACTGTGCATGATTAAATTGTGTCCAGTGTCAGGCTTATAGACCCCTTGCTTCGGCCGCCATCGTTGAAGACACGTGCACGCCTAAAAGGTTTCACCCGCCGAGCGTCTCGCGCAGCGCGTACACCCGTGCACTTTCCCCATTTTTTGTCATCAAATATGGCGGTCAATGACGTCATGTTAATCTGTAATAATGGAGTTGAAATGTATCCTTTATGACACATTCATCGTGATTGAATGAACCGTGTTTTCGTCTGATCTTACGGCCAGCCTCGGACAACATGGTTTCAGCAAGACTCGCACACCTCTCTGAAACTGTTTATATTTTAACGCGTAGATGATGGGATTAACGCAAGTATTCAGTTGAACTAATAACTCAGTGCTTACGTATAAAACACCTTGAAAGTCTAACGGCATTCCAAAATGGTACGCAAAGTAAATAATTTGATTTGGTGTCCAGCAGATGGTGTATGTGATGAAGACAATAAAGAGGGTCTTGAGCGTGTTGCGTCGGGCACGAACCAGAGAACCACTCATGCTGTTTTCGTTCTGACTCGTTGATGGACCTGGAACGATGTTGGAAGCAGTTTTCTTCAAGTGTCCAGCGATATGTATGTAACAGAAGGTCATTGTGATCAAAGGAAATAAATATTCAAAAAGAAATGTTATAGTTCCATCGGTAATAAACACTGCCCTTGTCGTGTTCGGAAATCCACATTTACCATTTATCATTTGAACATGGGTCACCAAACGAAGTTCAAATCCTGTAGCGATCACCCATACAGCAACCAACATGACGGCGACTTGTCTCTTGCCAAAATAAACCACATATTTGAATGGGTACATAATGGCGATGTATCTTTCAAGAGTCAGTAACACTAGATTGAGAGTTGAAGCGACGAAGAAGATCCAGACAAATGCTCCACTGAACCAAATGTAACAATTGATAGTCACTAAGACTTCGTCATCGGGTTCTGGTGGTCCTAAGTGAGACTTCATGATCACAAATACACAGGAAAGGAAATCAATGACGGCCTGGTTGAAGATGATTCCGTTGGTCAGTGTCCTCATAGATGGTACCTTAGCGATGACCACACAGACAAGACCGTTTCCTAATATGCCCAGGGTTCCGAATAGTGTTTTGCAGACGGCGAGTAAAATTGCAGTATTCATCTTGAACAGCTTAATGATGAACACATTTGTTTTAATGCTCCGGTAATGTTCGTCAATCTAAAGTCGAAATTGCACGGTGTGATCTCCCGTGAACGCCTTGTTACAGACGGCTACCTACGGGGTCGAGTCAGTCTATAAGATGGGTTGGATTGCAAGCGCGTTCCTCGCTAAGTGCAAATCACTTCCTGGAGGGTTACTATTTATGTGACAGGAATTAAATAGAAAAGGGAAGAAAGAAAG
The DNA here is from genome assembly GCA_037783415.1 of Leptasterias polaris. Taxonomy (NCBI): domain Eukaryota; kingdom Metazoa; phylum Echinodermata; class Asteroidea; order Forcipulatida; family Asteriidae; genus Leptasterias; species Leptasterias polaris. The sequence continues at coordinate 8,685,259 of JAZGTN010000040.1, read as the reverse complement.
CCAAAAAAATGTTTGCCTGATGAGGTAGGGGCCCCTAGGGCCATGGCTAGTTGATTGATTTATGATTGCATTTCAATCTCCATTGACATTCAATTAAAATTTCTGTATTCCTTGCGTTTTGAAAGGATAATGGATAACCGTTGGCAAATTGGCAAATTGATCTCTAATCAGGATTGTCAGGATCAAAGTTGCTTGATAATTCCTGCTCCAGCGGTTTGATATGATTATTTCAGAAATATTAGGGGAATTTTCTGCAACATATTATTGTCTCGATTTGGTTTATATCCCCACTTCATCTGCATTATATCCGGACCTTTGTGTTTTTCAGCCCTTTAAAATCAAATTTGAGATCATAAGAATAAATTTGTATTGTGTTTGTGATAAAAACATCAGTGATGTGATTAGGTAGTATATGAGCCGATACTCTTGTCAAGTCACTGTGAATTGTCAAATTTTACTTTCAACGTGATTTTTTGAAATAATAATAGAGAAAAAGGGGGGAAAATCGCAGTTCTCTTTACTTCCAAATGTAGCATTAATTTCAATACATGAAACTCTTTCCTACAGAATATCCTAACTTTTTACTTATTTGTTTAATAGACAACAAGACACGGTCGCTACAACAACTCTTAACAATATCATTAAAAGACTCTTGAAAGCTGGTAAAACAAAAAAGTCAGGGCACTGTTTTCTCCGAAGTGTAATGAAGTCAAAATCATTTATGTATCTGAATAGACTGGACCATTCCACATATCTAAGAGGGAGACCAAGTCCCAGAGTTGTGTAGATTTGAGGGGGGCTAAAAATTATTGTCACCCCTGTACATGGTGCACAAAATAGAACAGACATACAGATCTACCCAGATATACCATGATGTTATAAAGTGGAGCCTTCTGTTCTTTGTAGCAGGTTTCTTGCTCACAGCCTGTGCTAGGTTTTGATGAGGTTTCCAACACCCGTTTGTCAATCAAACTTGTTGGCATGATGGGAAGCCAGTTACTAGTGGAACCTTCCCGCATTCTTGTGTAAATTGTGGGGTTACTCCCGCACTGAAGGGTTTTAAATAGTGTCTGTACTGTTGACAACTTCAACGGCTCTCTACAATAATGTGCATACATGTATATAATTATCAAAGGCATTTAATCGGACCATCTCGAAGTTTATGTTAAAATTTAAATATGAACACATTGCAACCTTCAACCTGCCTTTGGAAATCAAATTACATGATATGTGATCACGTTTACGGTGACTGTAAGAACCCCAAGATACAATTCCTCAAATTTTGCAAACCTTCATACATGAATATTTCTTTCGGAAATTTTGTATAAACTTTAAAATCATGGCCGCCTGATTTTTACAAAACATTGTTATGTAGTTGATTATACTTGCATATCTATTACGATACGAAGCGAAGAGAAGAAGACTCAAGGAAGACGAGGAAGAACACGTATTATGAAACTAGAATTGTAGTGTTTACAACAACATCTCCTCTTTAGTTTGGCGACTCTATAGAGGTCTCGTCTGCATGGTGTGTGTATTAACCCAGCGTATACTGGAAGGGAAGTGACTGACATAATATTGGCAACACAAACCACGGTTTTGTTTTACGCAAGCGCCAAAAAAGGATTGTGATTAGGAAACGAGAAGAAATGTTCACTTCTTGATTTGGGAGGAAAACCCAAAATGGTGGAAAACGATGCAATCAGGTATAGTGACTGAAAACCCGCAAGTGCAATGCTCTTATTTAGGTTTGAGGTGGGATATTAATCGGGGCCCACGGAGGTGAAAGGCGCGGGAAGAAACTACTGAGCCAACTTGATGCGATGGAGTCAACCCTATGAGCCACTATTTAATACTATAAATAACAAATGAAAATGGTGTAATTATCCTTTATGGCATTGTACTATTAGTTCTGAGTGACAATACCGTTGATTCATCTGATCTTACGGCCAGCCTCGGGCAACATGGTTTCAGCAAGACTCGCACACCTTTCTGAAACTATTTATATTTGAACGCGTAGATGATGGGATTAACACAAGTATTCACTTGAACCAATAACTCTGTGCTTATATTAAACACACTATCGAGCTTTAACGGCATTCCAAAATGGTAAAAAAGGAAAAATATTTGATTTGGTGTCCAGCAGATGGTGTATGTGATGAAGACAATAAAGAGGGTCTTGAGCGTGTTGCGTCGGGCACGAACCAGAGAACCACTCATGCTGTTTTCGTTCCGACTCGTTGATGGACCTGGAACGATGTTGGACGCAGTTTTCTTCAAGTGTCCAGCGATATATGTATATAACAGAAGGACATTATAACCAAAGGAATTAAATACTCGAATGTAAAAGTAACCGTACCATTAGCAATTAATGCTGCACTTGATAGGTTTCTTTGAACACAATGCCCATCAATCATGTCATGGAATACAACAAAACGAGATTAAAATCCCGTAGCGATCACCCAAACAGCAACCACCATGAGGGCGACTTGTCTTTTCCCAAAATAAACCATATACTTGAACGGGTACATGATGGCGATGTATCTTTCCAGGGTCAGCAAAACTAGATTGAACGTAGAGCCGATGAATAGTATGAAAATAAGGAGAGGGCTAGGGGCATCCCATAAGTAACAACGGATTATCTTTAGAGCTGCAGCACCGTCCTCATCAGGTGGTCCTGTAAAAGACTTGAGAATGGGGATTAGCGAGGCAAGGAGGTCAAGTGTCGCTTGGTTGAAGATGATTGCGTTGGTCAGTGTCCTCATAGCCGGTACTTTAGCGATGACCACACAGACAAGACCGTTTCCCAGGACTCCGAAGATTCCAATCACGGCCTTGATGATGTCAAGATACGTGGTTGCTGTCTCCATCATGAATCTTGTCTTTTCAAAGTTGACGAAATGTTTTCGTTAACGGCTTTGGCGGAATCAAAAATGCAGGACCCTTCAATGCACGTAGTAGGCCTATTGGTTGCTTTAACACCTGGGCTGAGGTCCTCCTAAATCGTTTTTTTCAGCGGAAACTCCAACTATGGTAACATCAGCAAGCAAGATGCAATTGGCTCAACTTATTCTCCTTGGACATCAGTCATTCGAGATAATGATTTTCTTGCATCTTGTTGTGTGGTGAAAAGTCTGTAAAATCTTGAACAGTATTACAGCTTAAAAAACTGCAGGCACAGATAAACGTGATATTCTTAAGAAACCGACTACACCTCCGGCAGGAAACACTTGTACCCACTTGTGAGTTTTCATCCAACGAGAGTCGAAGCAGAGATAGCGAGACCGACCAGAACTTTGGTTAGATTGTTGACTTCGTCTCTGATTCCTCTACTTTTATGCGCAATCACATTTAAATTTTTCTGACGTTAATAACTGATAAACTTCTAGGAGTTCCGATCTGTTGCTGGTTTTGTTTTAAGTGGTTAATTTGTTCACCTTATTTTAATAACTATAAAGGACAGGGAGAACGTCCGCATGATACAATTTACTTTTTGGCTAGGGCGAACCGGCATCGCACGCTATACCTGCTAATGTGTCATTTTGACTATAGGGCACAAATTTAATAAAACTGGTTATGACAAGCTAATTTCAGTCTTATTTACTGAAGTCAGTCATATTTGTTGTATTGTCCCTTCTCTCCCTATTCAAAATATTTTATTCGACTATTCTTTAGCTAACGCTGATATTCCAAATGTCGGCGACATGGGCCGTATACACAAGGTCATGCATGCCGCTGATTAATAATAATTGATGTTTTTTTATCAGAAAACCTTCAATTAAGCTTCATCAAATACACCGTCTCTCACGATATATGTAAGAATCATCAGGGCACTCGAATAACTTGCTGTTGTCGATTGTGATAATAAATTGAATTTTGTGCTATAAATTATCTTTGCGCACGTTTGGCGTGTCTATAGGCCGAACGGATAAGAGCACCGGACTCGAGCTCAGGTGTTTCTGATCGGAGTGTGGGTTCAAGTCCCGGTCGTGGAACTTGTGCCCTTGAGTAACTTAACAGTTATTGCTTTGTCCTTCGGGTGGGACAGTAAGATTGGGGTGCACGTTAACCACCAGGGGTTAGCCCCGTAGTTTCTGGTTCTGGTAGCTCACAAGCCCGGGGAAACCCGTAAACAATTGAGTGCTAATTGCTATACAGCAATCCTTCACCGATCTTGAACTCTTGGTGGCAGCAGACATGTCTCCATTACTGCGGTGTACCTGGGTGGTACTGCGCTGCCTAGCGACTGGTATAAGGTTTGGGCTACACGGCGATCATTTGATCAGTCGCGGGTTATTGGACTTTCACTTTGCAAATCGCTTAAACCCGTCGCTAGGCAGCGCAGTACCACCCAGGTACCACCGCAATAATGGCGGTATCTGCTGCCACCAAGAGTTCAAGATCGGTGAAGGATTGCTGTATACGTGAAGCCCAAAACACCGGGGTTAACCCTACTCTTCACGATAAGTGAGTTTGTGGAATATATACGCTCTGGTGTTTGTCCGTGGCGACGTAGTGAAATAAAGTAGCACCTAACCTTTACGACGTCCACTCCCAAAGAAAAAACAGTTATGGTAAAGTGTCTAGCTTAAGGACACAAGTGCCACGACCGAGACTCGAACCCACAATCTGCTGATCAGAAACACCAGGACCGTCCTTATAGGTTCAGTGCTCTTTACCGCTTGGTCAAGTTATTACAAAATTTGGGACATGTAAGTTTCCACATGAAATTAAAAAGGAGCCTATTTAAAGGGACACGTTGCCTTGGATCGGGCGAGTTGGGCTATGAAAAGCGTTTGTTACCGTTTGTTATAAGCCTATGGTTAGAAAGATGTTTTAAAAGTAGAATACAATGATCCACACAAATATGCCTCAAAAATGCGTGGTTTTCCTTTTACTTTATGAACTAACACGGTCCGCCATTTTGTGGAGTCAAAAATGTGGCTCTAACAAAATGGCGAGCCGTGTTAGTTCACGTTGTAAAAGGAAAACCACGCAATTTCGAGGCATATTTGTGTAGATCATTGTATTCTACTTTTAAAACATCTTTCTAACCATAGGCATTTTACAACAAACGGTAACAAAATTATGCTTTCCCTCGTAGCCCAACTCGCCCAATCCAAGGCAACGTGTCCCTTTAAGGACAATGAAGCAAAACATTACCATAACTGATGGTGATAAATCTTTTAATCCCAGGGAGTTTTTAACTCCGTGCTTTACAGATTGGCCGTTGGTTCTTGCTCCCTCCGTATTGTGACTGCCGATACGCTGTCCTCAACTGATGTTCTGGCAAGCAGTCTAATTGGCAAACATGGTTTCAACAAGAGTCGTACCCCTCTCTGGAACTGTTTATATTTGAACGAATAGATGATGGGATTTATGCATGAGTTCAGCTGGATCAACACCACTGAAACGTAGTAGAAGGCGCCCTTAAAGTCCAGATGAAGGCCGAAGTTGTACAAAAAAAACGCAAGTTGATTTGGTGTCCAGCAGATGGTGTAGGTGACGAAGACAATGAAGAGGGTCTTAAGCGTGTTACGTCGGGCACGAAACAGAGAACCACTCATGCTGTTTTCGTCTCGGTTGTTGGTTGCGGGACCAGGCTGTACAGCGGTAGCCTTCCTCTTTAAGTACATTGCAATGCGTACATAACAAAATGTCATAACGACAAGAGGAATGAAGTATTCAACGAGGAATGTAATGATACCATCTGCAACATACGCAGCCTTGGATAGAGTGATAAGTTCACATTCACCATGGGCGACTCGACGGTAACCAATGATGTGTGCTTTGTACCCAATAGCCAGGACCCAAACGCCAATCAGCATGATCGTGACTTGTTTTCGGCCAAAATATGTCCCATATTGAAATGGATACATGATGGCGACGTACCTCTCTAAAGTGAGTAGGACAAGGTTGAATGTTGAGGCGATGAAAAACATCCATGTCAGAAAAGACGATTCCCACATGAAGCACCGAAGAGCAGCACTAAAAACGTCGTTCTGTGGTAATTGAAGTTTGATGTTACCAAGAAGAACAAGGAACAGCGAGCCAAGGAAGTCAATCACAGCCTGGTTGAAGATGATTGCGTTGGTTAGTGTTCTCATGGCGGGTACCTTAGCGATGACCACACAGACAAGACCATTTCCTAATATACCAATAGTACCGATTATAGTTTTCAGAATTGTGAGGAAAAAATCATCCATCTTAAAGCTGGTCCTAGTGATCAACCAGGAACAAGAACAAGTTTCAGAGTCTGTAATGGGTCCGTCAAACAATTTCAGACAGAGTCCTTGGTATAGTTTTCCAAAAAGGACGGCCTCCGCGGTAGTTGTGAGTTGCTTTCTCCGTTGGAGTGGTGAGCTGGTCTGTCGGAGTTGTGAGTTGTCCGTCGGAGTTTTTTCTGCGGCAGGTCCGTCGTAGAATGTGGATATAATAGCTCCGTCGGAGTTGTGGGTTTGGTCCGTCGTAGTTGTGGATTGTTCCGTCGGTGTTGTGAATTGGTCCGACGGAGTTGTGAATGTCGGGGGGGGGGGGGGGGGGGGAGGTCCGAGTAAATGTCGCGCATGCGCCTGTTGGATGTCATTGTCATGACAAACTATACAGAATACTTGACACTGACACTACAGCACTATAAACAGTAAAATGCATAAATTGTGACAAACTTAACAACCTGGAAGTACGTCATCACTTGGCATGTGCAGTATAGTTTAAAAATGATATCCCATAACTAAGCCGGACCAACCTAATGACGGAATACTCACTGCTCCGACTGAGGCTGTCCGTTAATGGAACACCATGAAATGATACGTGTGCAACGGTATCTCTTTTATACGTCGAGATAATTATACAACAAGAATAATGATGAAAATAACTAGATATTCAGAGTTTGTCTTGACACAAACTTTAGGCGGTCGTGAACAAGAACATTTTGTAAACATACAAAACAAACAGCTTCTGTCAAATCAGGGCATCGAGACTTAGTACGTGCTTATTTTTGAACTATTTGAACTTTCAACAAGTTTTCAGCCACATAGTACATTTTACGAGAGGGCCTTGTTAAGGACAATGACGTCATTACTTATAACTAAAATGCACAGGGGTCAATCGTCAATACACACGAACATGTCCAAATGTCAACTCATTATTGTCAGACCTCAAAGCGAGCCCCGGAATTATGTTTCCCTTAAGTTTCAGTTTCTACCGGAAGACAAGGTCAAATTGCAGTCATGCAGTTCAACTTTTATAAAGTGTCTTTATAGTCCTTTGAGAGTTTTACAGATAGAGGAAACATATTGGGACGTAGTCATGACCGAATCAAAGACAATACCTTAAGGTTTCTTACGTTTACGTTTACGTTTACGTTGATAACTCGGCAGGATCCTTAAGTGAGGATGTTAAGCCAGGGTGCTTGATTGTTGGTGGAGTGCAGATCGGACACAAAAGTGCTACCTTTTACAAAACTTGAAGAAATGAAAGTGCTGAAGACAAAGACAACTGGAACTCAATTGGTGCGGGGAACTAGTGCACAATAAAGAGTAAAACCGAGCTGCTGCTTATAGACTTGATGTAACTCCTCCCCTGAAGGCCTCTAAATTTGGGGCTGCCAACACCACACCTGGGAGCGAGTTCCAAAGTTTCACAGTTCTTGGGAAAAGGGAGCTTCCATAAAGCTGAGTGCGGCTGGTGTAGTCAGGAGGTGGGTGGTAGGATCTGTTGTTGGGGTGGTAGGATATCTGTTGTTAGAGGGAAATTTTTGTGGAGGATGGTTTGAGTGTGGTATTTCCAACGGAAGAGAAATGTTTGATACAGGTTTTTGAATTCTCGGTTGTGCTGCAATAAGCAATTCAGTATAGTCATGGTAAAGGAGAAGCATGTTTTGGCACATCCAGTTTTAGATATGCATCTCGTTAAAGCTGAAAGATCATGGTCTGAATAGCTTCCTGGTATCAGCGCAAAAATACAACTATTATTTCGTCTGCATGAAGATGTAGTCTGGCACTAGATTGATGCTTAATTATATCAGAAATTGGGCAAGTAAAAAACGAAAACAAAATTGTGGTCAAACACAGGAGCCTGTAGGAGAGTATTGTAGGAGATGCTTCAAAGGATAATCAACCACTCATGGCTATTTCTTAAATTTTATTAAAATACCTTGCCTATGAAACTTATTGATGCTCAGGTTAAAGCTAGTATCTTGACGTGTTAAAAGGTTCTAAGCAGACTATTTTATTCCTTTGAGAATAGCATTTTTTATTATCTGAATTTTTCTTCAATGTTGTTTTACCATTCATTTATCGAAAGAAAACAAAATTCCACTCAGAGGTTAGTTAATTTGTGTTAATACAATCCCTACAGGGAAAAGAGCTTCTCTCTTGCAAGGAATGCACTTCTCTAATTGTCCCATGTGAAAAGAACAAAATGAATGGCTCTTAAACCATCTCAACCAGCTTTTGAATTAACGTTACACAAAGCGGAAATTACTTTTATTTTCATTATTAATACCATTCATGTGAGAAATCCCAAGTGTTTGGATGCACTTTTGCTAAGTGGTACATACTATTCAAGAGTAAATTTTCCGAAAAGTTTTTCAAGTATTGTATATTATGCAGCGATGAAAAACCTTTCAATCGTTGACAACGCTCAAAGTTTTAACTTATCAATTACCTCATGTGAATTAAGACTTAGTATTATTATAATATGGGAATGAAACCAATTAAGATGTCTCATAAATAAACTTAGTCACTGTAGCTCGAAAGCCTGAGGAAACCTGTAAAAATGTGTGTGTTCTTTGTGAAACACCGGGGTTTGACCCCTATTATACTCTTCCACGATAAGTGTTCTGTGTTATTTTACGCGCACTACCAATCCTAGCAATCCTAGCTTGATGTCCTCTCTGAATCACAAAGCAATTATGGTAATAAAGAATCTTGCCCAAGGACACAAGTGCCACGACTGGGACTTGAACCCACATTCTGACCAGGAACACCAGAGCTTGCGAGTACAGTGTTTTTAACTGCTCGGGCACGACACAGTGTAAAGGCACAGTTCACTATACTAGCAATTAACACTGTCACGCCAATCTGAATAAAAACTTAAAACTTGCGAGATTAAATAAAAATCAATTCAATGGGCTTAATAAGTTATGTCCTACACTACATGCTGGACGGGAAGTCTGAAAAAATATGAACAAAATATTGTCAAGAACATTTACCCTTTCCCACTCGTGGTGCTCTCGGTTGTGTCATTACTTGTTGATTTTTTCCCCACATACATACGATAAAAACATACTGAGCTCGCCCTTTACTACTGCCCTGGGCATGTTAATGTTGTTACTAGACGGATAAGCGAGATTTAAATCCCAAACATCGAGATACAACGCCCCCGTTTGACTGAAAGCGTTCTCAAGAATCTTCCCAAGTCGTTGGGCAATTAAGTCATTGTTATAGATCCTTGACTCTTTACTTGGTTGCTCGCGTGGATGTGGACCAGTCACAATAATTTTAACCTTCGGGCACCTCGCTGTTAACCTTATAACGGCCTCGCGTAGGAGACCAACGCGCTCGACGTAACTTTCTCGGGTCCACTGGGTGAACTGCAACCACGAGCTTATCACCACGATAAAGTTACAGTCTGTGCTTTGAAAACTGTCCAAAATATCAATCTCGAATGCTAACTTATTGGTTAGTTTGCCTTCTATCTTCGAAGTTTTAAATAATGTATGTGATCGGTAGGTCATTGAAGTGTTGAAGTAGTCGAAACTCCGGTAAACATTGTCCTTCTCTCCTGGGCTTTGTCTCTTGAAAGTGACGCCCATCATATCTGATAAAACTTCCAGCCACTGTCGAATTGTAGAATCACCAAGGAAGTACAGATCTTTTCCTCTCAAACATTCGCCAGTTTCGTTCGGTTTCGTCCAGACGTTCTTGGTTTTGAATACAAGAGAGTGCCATAGGTCGGACCGCCAGTAACCAAGACTTAGAGGTGGCTTTGGAAGATCGGGTTGGCAGGCAGGAAGATGTTGATGAACCTCCGTCAGCTTCTTGTGATTGTATGATGAATCTTAGAGGGAAAAAAACCCACACAAAGAATGTCAACGAGAACCCTTGAAAACAAACCACTAGTGACTGCTAATATTGACACATTAGCAAATCTTTACGACACTGAAAAAATTTCTCAAAAATATTAGAGTTCGTTTAGGCGGGCACCTGTGAATTCTTCTAACCAACCTTCGGCAGCAGAATCCATGAACGTTATGGACTTTAGGTGTTCTGGAAGTCTACCTTTTTGGTGTTCGTTTTAGAGTTTATAAAAAGCGTGGGAATTCTGCGAATTAAATGCAATTCATGTCAATTATTTTCGACGCTGTGAAAAGTTTCTTTGTTGTGCTACAAAACAACGACTATTCCACGATGTAATGATGCAATGAGGAGAGGATTTATCAAAAATATAGACCTTATGCATTGACGTCACCAAGCCGCCATCTTAGAGGTAAACTGATGATGAAACAATGGAAACGCGCTGATTTGTACGCGCGGCGCACAGGACTGACCAATGAACATCTTCCTTTTGACCTCTAGGTGAGGGCGCCCTACACAAATGACGTCATATGCATAAGGTCTATTGTCGTAGGAGACCGCCAACGAAGGGCTAGATAGCTCAGCTGGTAGTAGAGCTCCGGTACGTTATTATTCGGAGGTTGCAGGTTCAAATCCCGCTGTAGTCAATTTGTCTTTCACCCCAAAGTATTCAACGTTTGCCTTAAAAGTTTTCCTTATATTTCTAACTTTAAAATTGTTAAGACTTACCTTCGACTAAAAATTTTCTTGGACCTCTTAAAAGTCTTCTTTTGAAATGGTCCCTGAAAATAAATAGAAGAATAATTATGTCATTGCACTACCAAATACATAATGTGATTTCATTTTTTGTATCGGTACAGAATAAACCACACAGCCAGAAAATCTGGTTGTGCACCGTTGCTGGTATCATGTAGATGTCATTAATTACATGCCTACGCAGTGATATTGTTAATGGAACCCTCACGCCCTGTCCTATGTATTGTTATAAGTTGCATCCCTCTGAATTCACCTTAGTTTACATAGAGTCTATTCTGTCTGAAGTTAAATATCGTACCTACCCACACTGTACTTGTTAGTCTATTTGTGTTTTTGTTTGTCTGGGCAAACCTACCACAAGCTTTGGCTTTTCTGGTTATGCCCCCATTTCCAATTATCCTCTTACTGTTCTTTGATATTGTTATGATGATTCTTTGTTGGAATGGAAATAAATGTCTTGAAATAAATTAATTTGTGTCTAGGGTTTGAGCTATCAGAGAGAGGTGAGTAAAACATTAAACTTTAACTACTACTTCCCTCCTGAGATAAGGGGTAAATAAATCAGTGTTAGGGGATGTGATTTTGACTTGAATACAGTGCTGCAACAAGACTTTTTCTTTCGGGGGGAGGCAAGCGAAGAAAAGACATTTTTTTTTGGGGGGGGGGGGCAAGGGGGTGAGGGCTCTGGTGGGAGATCCAGCCACCTCTGCACCCGTCCCGGTGACGCTACTTTGAATAACGCCACACTTGAATGTCAAAATTAGAACAGATTGGGCAGACACTTACCCTGCAAAGACATTATAGTAGTTGCGTGTAATGTGTTGAACTCTCTGGTTAGTGACAGTCTTATTGACATAGAGGGCGCTCAGTCCATCACAGGCCGCCCCACCAGCCGGTTGATCGCAGACTAGTAAAGTCTGTCCCATTGCCTTAGGGTAAGCTATAGTACACTCTCTAACAAGCGGCACGTATTGACGTCTAAGCACACACTTGTGATTAGACACGTTAGAACCGTTGGGAGATTCAAATCGCCCGGTCCACTCCACGCGGTCACGCTCGTTCCAGATAACATTAGTCAGTACCGTAGCGACTTGGCTGGGATGAACCAGAGTTACGTCAAGGTCCAAGACACCTGCCCATCCGATCTTGAAGTACACAGTGTATGTACCATTGTCGTAATCTATGACCTGGCCTGCTGCTCCTGAGTGGTTGTATTTGGTTGCTAGAGTAACGAACCAGAAGTCCCCACCTTCCTCGCGATCTCTTCCCATACTGTCTCTAGCCTGGATAGTCACCTGCAAGTCATCACCCAGTTTTAAGCTACTCTGGTTTCCTTCAATCCTGCAAACACAAGTTACAACCTTATCAGTAAAAGGTACAACCCTCTCTAAGAAACAACCTTCTCCATCCTTCTCACTTGAAATTACAAACAACCTTCTCTAAGAGTAAGACAACCTTCTCTTCAATTAAGATATATATTTCTCTAAGACACAACCTTCTCTTTAAATAAGATGCAACATCCTCTAAGCCTTCTAATAAAGATATAACTTTCTTTAATGCACAACCTTCTCTGTAAAAGAGATACAAATTTCATTAAGACAACCTTCACTTTTTTCTAAGACACAACCTTCTGTCAGACAACCTTTAGTCTTTAAATAAGAAAACAACCTTCTCTAATACACAACCTTCCCAAGATACAGCTTTCTCCAAGACACAGACTCATACAAAAGTCATATCAATCACTGAGTATTATTCGTAAACTGATATATCACAGACCGATAATTTGGGGTGAATGATAGTAACCTATCCCTCAAAACATGGTTTATGAGATAACTATTGTTTGTTACCTGTAATTGCTTTTGGCGTAACTTGTTAGTTTGCTCACAAATCGTAATGCATATTCCTCTTCATGTATATCTCTTGGGGTGTCTCTGTTTCTTTTGTCCAAATCAAATTCCTGAAACAACAAAAACAACAAATTTATGAAGCTCCTTCTTTTCTCATGATTTATATAAGTGGATTTTGAGATGGTAGAAATGATCGCTTTTAACCATGATCCCAAACATACCTTGTTTTCCGATTGCAGAGGTCCCTCATTCTTCAACTTCTTAGTGATGTTAACAGGTGGGTCATTTATGCGATGCTTACTCTGAACAGTGAAGGAAACAAGTAATAAAACATATATGTGTGTTACGAAGACCTGAAAACATTCACAACGGTTAACATTATTATCGCTTGTCATCAGTATAGATAGTTCCCAGTAGACGCCATCTTTACGGGCAAATCGCATTTTGGCTTGCAGGCGCGTCAAGCGCTCAAATTATTAACGCAGCCGCGTCGTTCACTAACCAATCATGCAATGAGTTTTGTGAAATGTGCGCGTGTTGCACGCCGTTCTCACGCGTAACGCGGGACTGTGTGTTCCAAATTGCCCGTAAAGATGGCCGACTTACGTCATACTGCAACCTATCTATATAGTTTTTCACAGTTGCAAAACCCAAAGCGAGATAACGTCCTTGATTATTATCAATCATGCCCAACCATTCCTGATATCTAAGGAGATGGCGGTCAGTTCCAAGGGCTGTGTTGTCTTTTTATGGGCCGGGATTTTATTTAGTTTACCATACCCAGCGTACAATATCTGCCACAAGGCTTTCAGCGTGAGTGTCAACACACCCACACACACCATCCAACCCTCTGGAAAAGTGTAACGATTTCGGTCATTTTATTGTATCTGGCGGTGCAGCTGATGTCTGGAAGGCACTCAGAAAAACTCCGTGGTTTCCAGCACCCCCCCCCCCACAAAAAAGAAAATAACACAAAACAAAACAAAAAGCCCCCCAAAACCACCGATCACAGACCCTGTGCGTGTATATGGTGTGATTTTCGGTAGACGGCACTCAGAAAAATAATGGTTTTAATTAGTCAATTATTGTTTTATGAGTTTAACTTTTGTAAAAAATATATATATAAATAATAAGAATAATATAATAAAACAAATTAATGACTGGCCAATCGACAGGTGTCATAGGGGATCCCCGCCCCCCCCCCCCCCGATGTGTGTGTCCCCCATACTGTTTTATTATCTTGGGCTAACAAAGTCGATTCAAAAGAGGGCGCTATCAGACGAAATGTCTACACAACTCGCCGTGTCATTGCCTACCTTTTGTTTCATCTCCACTTGCTTCGTAATATTTTTCAAGAAGCTGAGGCCGCTCTGTCGATGAGATGCCTGATTATAATAACGTGAAAAGAAACTATGTTTTATCAGAAATCTTTCTAACATCGTAAACCCCTTGTGGTAGTACTTCAAAACCTCATTATTCAATAGTGGGGGATCTGACAATTAAACCGCGATCCTTGTTACATTCGGCGGCTGTCAAACTTTGGCATCTATACTTGTTTTAATACACGCAGACTTGAACTGTATCAGTCTCTTTTGCTCTATGGTGGTCTAATACACCGATCCATTAAGCCACGCCCATTTCTCATTGACCAATCACAACCGCGAAATCTGATCACCATTTGAGCCGTTTGGTGATCTTTGCACTATGGTGATCGGGTTTCGCGGCTGTGATTGGTCAACTCGTAAGGAGGCGTGGCTTAATGGATCGATCTATTGCGTGCATGAATGAAACAAAAACAGATAACTGGAAACCAGGCCCAATTACATACAGCTGCCTAAGCACAAAAAAACATGCAGGGGCCCAAACAAACTTTGCTAACCACAATAAGGTAACTGCCCAAAATTACATGTTACATGTACCATCTTTGATATCCTGCTTAGTTTAGTTAAGCAGAAAATGATTCGCAGATTAATTTTGTCTGCTTATATGCAGCTCTGCACATTTAGTGGTGTGTAACAGGTGCTTCTCTCCCTATGGACCGTTTCAAAACCACGGCTTGAACTTGATGGGCTTTTTTTATATAAAACATGCGCTAAATACGGGGCTTCATTATTAGGCGGGGCGAGGCCTTCACCCTGTTTTCAACATCTAAAAAGCGAACTAGTGATGGGGTCTGCTCCTTAGAGCTTCATCTGCAAGTCTAAAAAGTTACCATGGCACCAAAAACGACTGTTTAGTGTGAGTTTACCTTAGCACCAAACGGCTGTTCTATGTACCTTGCCGTCTCATGGAACATTATCTGTGAAAATAATTGAACATAAATGTAAAATTCCATATTCACTGGGTGATATTGTCTAACTTAGGAAGCTTCTGCTATTTTCTACTTTTAATTTTGCAGCATTGAATAGATTTGCTCTCGAGTTTGAATAAGTACAGTTATATGGGGACTGCTCTTTGCTCGACACCCTTGCGTGTTCAGACAGCCCAAATAATGTTCCAATAACCCCTTGTGATATAGACGCTAGGGTTATGGTTAGGGTTAGGACTAGGACTAGGATAAGGGTTAAGCAGAAGGTTAGGGTTAGGGTTAAGGTTAGGATTATGATTTTAAAAAATCTATTAAGGGTGTCGGAACACAAGGATATCGAAACAGGGGTTTCGGAACGTAACCATTGGGTGGGTCACATTTTAATATTGAAACAAGGATAAAATACATACCCATAGAGTGTATGCACATACTGTTGTTGTGGAGAAGAGCAGCACAGCTACAACCGCATCCTTAACCGTTACATTAATAGCCGATGTGACCCTCATCTTGTGACAAAAACATCAAAGGGAATGTTTCTGTTCAGAGGCACTAAGAATCTCGGTATAGTATCCAAAACCTACAAACGTTCTGAACGTGTCACCATGTTCATCTAGCTATAGTGATGTTGCACCACCAAGAACATTCATACAAGGCTAATTTGCTTGTGAGCAGGAAATAGTTATAGATCTGAAGATAAACTGGGCAAACGGAAGCTGGGAGTGGGCCGCTCAAAGCATCATGGGGACTCCACAGCCCTTTAATTATCAACGTTTATTTCCAAGTTTGCAATCCTCAGCTAAGGTTATACGAACTCATAGACGTTAAAATGGCTGCCATCAATCATTTTATCGAAGGTGTTACTCTCTCCCGGGCCCTAATTAAACCTCAGTCCAGTGAGTATTGCTTAGCTATACATGTATGCGCAGGTAACACACGAAAGATCGACTACAAAACAGTTGTTTCTCCTTTAAAACACTATAATCTTCAGTCAACCCACTGCACTGTCATACGAATAACGTGTTAAATGTTTTTTGTTTGCTTTGTGTTCAAAGTTCATCCTCTAGCTGGTCGGCGTCGTATTGTAAACATGTTGACTTATGAAGTCTGATAACAAACGATAACAGTTCACATAATTTTGTAAAGTCTAAATGTAGAATGGACAAACTTAAAATTACTGAACTTTTTGTCGATGTTTGTGGATTTATAATGAATGTCTAGACATGAGCATCAGGTGTTTTGTCTATAGTTGACTGCTCGTGAAATTCAAGGCTATTGCTTTGCTCCTCATCGCTGGCTATTTCATTGTTCAATACAGCTCTTTACTACAATCAAATCCCGATTGTTCTTTCTATTACCCACACTTTTCTTCCCGAAAATGAGTCCTACTGTTTCTGCACTGCTTTAAATTAATGAAGAAAAAATAATAACATACAATAATTTGACTCCATTCAGTAATGACCGACAGCACTCATTTTTACTTTTATGTTATTATGAGAACAAAATGAGAAAGACTCTGCTAGGGTCGAAACGTCAGGCCACTAACTAATTTTTCCATTAAATTTTTATGTTATTATCTATTTATTTATTTATTTATTTGTTTATTAATTTGTTAATTATTATTAATGTTCTTTCCCAGGGTAAATGGATCATGATTTTGTATAATTAATATAAAAACAGTTCACCATGAGACTGATTCAATGTGGAGAGTATTTGCCATTAAAAACAAAAGTTGATATTCTTACAAAGGGCAAACAGCGTAAAAAGAACCCAAACTACCCCTAAAGTACCCCAGCCCCCGTATAGAGCCGCCATTGATACAATAAATGGTGGTTTTAGTCAATATTCGCACTTTATTTCCATTGTGAAAAGGCTTCAGGATCGGTAGATCTGACAAAAAGTCGCACTGCAGACAGTGTTCATGTTTTGTGTAATTATTATAAAACTAATACTACATGGAACAACAAACCTGTGAAAATTTGGACTTAATTCATGAGTGTGAGTCAGGAGAAAATAGTATTTTTAAAAAACCATGATTTTCAGCATGCAGGCCTACACTGTTCTTAACTTTGGTTGCAACAATCGAAAACAGCTGTTGAGGTTTGTAGGTTTTCAGATAGGCCATACGGTTTTCTCGAACATGACTTTATATTTCAGAGGGAAATATTTCACAGGAAAACATAGTTTTAATATGAACTTCATAGCTTTCAGACTAATGATGCATATATGTTTTAAACATGACACATTAATAAAATAGACACACATATTCAACTAATTAGTTGTTTTCAGACTCTCAGTCAAACTCGTAATGTTTCATTACAGGTTTTAAACCTGGCATTTGTATTCAAGGCCGAGAAAGTTTAGCTGCTTGCGGAAAGTTTGCAAATTTTCGCTAACAATTTTCGGAAGAATGATATTTTGATCAGGTTGGATCATTGGTTTCTTCCCCTACCTTTCACCTCTGTGAACCTCGCTTCAAATCCAACCTCAGACCGGTTGCACTGCAATCCTTGCCTTGCCTTGCCCCCCCCTCCTTTGCTCCCCACACCCACATCTACAACTTAACATTTTCTTCTATTTTCCTATTCATCCTGTTATTGGCGCTAATTGTGCTGTTGGATGTGTAATATACAAAATAATAATAATAATTTATACAAAAATACACTTCTAACCAGATTCTTCATCACTGTAACCCAAGAAGTGTTTTAACAAACATCAGTTCAATTTGACCAATATTTCGAGAAGTCCTTACACACAAAAGACATGAACACAGAAACCTCCTGCTTGGCAACATCAACAGGCAAGACAACATGATTTGGACTTGGGTAAGCCACATTCATGTCCCAACTATCCAGAAATAAAACACCGGTCCCCCGTAATGTTTCTTTCATGATTTCTCTTATATCTCGTAAGATAATGTTGTTACCGTACACTGATGACGTAAACGTACCGTGGACTCCAGGGTGAGGGCCCCGCACAGCTATCGGTGTCTTGGGGCATTTTGCAAGGAGGCCGGCAATCGCTCCTTTGAGAAGTTTCAGCATCTCAAGAAAGTTCATACGATCTAAGAAGGCATGTGACCAGGGGCTCAGCAAAATTATGCTACTGCAGCTTTGATCTTTTAAGCTGTTTAAAATGTCCGTTTCAAAACGTGTTTCTCCAATGGGAACCTGGGATGAGGTCGTTAATAATGGCCGCGCTTGATACAAAACGGATAGGTTAAAAGACGAATGGTGACGTACGAATTGGTAGTGTGCATCGTCACTGCGGAGAAGGAACTTTAAACCGATGGCTTCGTGGAAAGCTTCAAATAATTGCCTAGCAGTAGTGTCACCAATAAAGTATACGCTCTTCCCTTGAAAGCACTTGGAGATTTGATCAGTATTGGTCGTGTTGTCCCACTGGGTCGTATGGCATCGTAAGGGATGCCACCTATCTTTGAGCCAAAACCCATCGGTAGTCGGATCAGGAAGATCATGCTGGCATGGGGGAAGAGAAACTGAATGGAAATCTTCTGTTCCTGCAAGAAAAGAGTGGAATCAAAAGAGTGGAATCTTGCAGTATCTATGGTAACTGCACTCAATGGTTTTCAAGATTGTTTGTTTGTTTGTTTGTTTGTTTGTTTGTTTGTTTGTTTGTTTAAACGATCTTCCCGTCAAGGGAACTCTGCAAACTTCAACAACAATAAAAGGAGTGTAAACACCAAACCAGTGGCAACAGACAATCTCTCATACAAACATTGAATTACCCAACAAGTCAATAAATTGTGATTCCGATTAAACGACTATCATTGTGAAATCAGCGGTTAGCTTGATAGGATTCTATAACCCACAACCTTTGTATTACCAAGTCATGCAATCCAGTATATACTGGACCACGGTGATGATCCCCAATGCATTTGTATACCTACTTCTGAAAACAAAAGGTCATCAACTTCAACAACGAAACAAATATGGTGACTTTCTCACTGCAATGTTTAGCACTTGTTGATAAACATTCAACAACCCTGTTAACATGAGCTTTAAACATGTCTCTGATATCTATGCAAAACTTTGGGCAATGTGACGTCACCCAAATCGTGCTCAAGAGTCAAAGTTACCTATTGTTTGGAGTGGAAGCTCAACATAAATTGTCAAAGATAATGTGAATATTGTATTACCACTACCTTCTATTTTGACGTATTTTGGCCCCTGCTCAACAATCTGCATCACATTCGCTCTAGAAAGAAGAACATGAAATAAAATCTGAGATATGATGTTTGTCCAACAAAATAGTTTGAGCCATTATGAGGTGGCGGTGGTCACATTACAAGAGCTTTAATTGGTTTGGCGTTTATTTATCTGTGTAACGCCCAAACCAACAGTAGACTCCGTTGGTGTCCACAATATCTCAAGACGATTAATAATTGTGCAAAATTATCAGAAGGAATTGTGTTAATTACACCTGATTACTATCAAGACCTGATGATGCATGTATATGATCGTGCGTGTCGTGGCTGGGCAGTCTAGTTCACCGGACACAAGCGCTGGTGTTGTCAGCAGCAGAGTGTGGGTTCGATTCCTGGTCATGACACTTGTGCCCTTGAGCAAGGCACTTATAATTAACCATATTGCTTCGTAAAAAGTAGGGAATGTATTGCATTCTGCTCCGCTACCAGCCAGGCTCCTAGTTGATATGATACCCATGCCTACGGACTGTGAAGGAGGTAACCCCGTTTTAGCCCAAGGCGTAGGTGGCAACGTGTCCCCGGTGACAGTTGATTTGGGTCAACAGTCAAAATCAGTTGAGTGCAGCCCTCAACTTGAGGTGGCCTCAATTAAAAACCCTTGAATTTACAATTATTCTTTCTTTCGTGCCTACCTTTCAAACAAATACTCTTTCCCTTGAATGAGTTCAGACGCAGTCAAATCAACTCTCGCCATCATAACTCCCAATGAGTACAGGTCATCACATGACCATGTGCTCTCTGGTTTCCCGCACACCAGAGTGGTATCTCCCATCTCTGCCGGGTACCAGTATTCACATTTGTTGTCCCACTTGGTTCCATTGCGTCGCAGCAAGCAAGTGGTCTTTATCGCTTTTACTTTCTTTCCGTCTTCGACTCTAAATACACCCGACCACACCAGGCGATCCTCTGCCGGCCACACCCGTTCTTCCACAAAGTCACACGCCTCTTTTGGGTGGGCCAAGATGATGTCAATCTTGGCCACGCCCACCCAACCTGCGTAGAATTGCACAAGATAGCTCCCATCGCCGTTATCCACCACGTTCCCGGCTGTACTAGCTTTGGGGTTTAATGAGTTGAGTGTAGCAAACCACATGTCACCGCCTCGTGTTGTTCTAGTTCCCGCCAAATCTCTAGCCTCTATTACAAGCCGTAAAGTGGATCCTTTCTGAATCACTAGACCGCTTGAGTCTAAAATCCTAAGGGGAGACAGAATTGGAAGAAACTAAATTTCTAGAACAGTCTGAATAGGAGAATAAGCTTGCATTGTTATAATAAGCTTAAGTTTATATGAAATTTATGATAAAAAATATCTACAATGAATTTCTACGATCGTTTAAAGGACACAACTTGGTTTATTTTACCTGTAAGACGAACTCTTTGCATGAGTGATTGTGGATGGGCTTTTGTGTTTTGGGTCGATGACGTCATCCTCACGGTGTTGGCCGATATTCCATAGTCGTTTTAAATCATCGAGTGTTCGAACCTAATGACAAATACAATATACTATTAAATTTGTTCAAATAGTTAGGCAACTTGGTAACCTTTATTTTTGGCATAAATCGAAGGTTATACACCCCCAATAATAATTGTTTTTTCCAATTTCGGGGGAAATATGTAATTTTAAGTTTTCTAACTAAAAAATCTATTTTCTCGCCAACAACTTAGTGGAGCTCAGGTCGCTATGATGAGGTCTGATTGATGACTCTTATTTCTTCGCCTGAAAAGTTGGAAATTAGCATAAATCCATTGATATATAAAAAGTTACTCAACAAATCACTCAAAACCGTGAAAACCGTTTGATACAAGGACAAACGAGCGGTTGCTATGGTAACAGCTGACCCCTAATAAAAACAATTCTTTTTACACTAATGACCCTGAGAAAAATTGGACAAAGTTAGAAAATCTCACTGGTAATGATCGGATTCAGCGTTTATAAAACACTTCAGCGAAAGGCCTGTTTGGTTGCAACGTCTCTATGGTATGTTGTGAGCACGCCGACAAGCATTTTCCCGTAGGTTATGAGGGTTTGTTTTGCATTATTTTTTTATTTTATTTTTTTATTTTTTATTGAAGTGTGTTGTTTAAATTCATGGGTTAGTTCAAGCTTATTTTGTTTGCCTATAACTAATTTAGTTTTGTATTTTGGTTCCATCTATCCTTGACATTTAACATACCAATTTTGTACACAAAGGATGCTGGCAGAGTTTCGTACTGCCCCCTCCTAACCAAATCACTGACCCCTGTTAATTGACACCACCTCTATAAACGTGTGGCATGGTCAAGCTAAGGATATCATGGAATATGGGATGACCAGTGTTTATGATGTGGTTAAGATAATGGAATTTTGATTATGTCAACTTGTGCTGACAGTATAGCCCTCTGATGGGTTAAAATGTTACGGGCAAAAAATATGGCTGTGGCACATTGTGGCACATTGTGCCTCCCGATTCTGATGGATAGGATTAGGCAAGAACTTACGGTGGGCTTGTTTGATTCTGAATACGTGAAGAGCAGCACAGAGAAGCAAATGCACAGCAAAACTATGATCACAAACCGTGGCCTCCGAGATAATGACGTCATAGCCTCAACTTGATCGTCCATCTTTGCTAAGAACCTTATCATATTCCAAGTACAGGGTTGCTCTAGTCATGGGTCACAACATCCGGTGTATCTCTATAGGGTCACAAAATCCGGTGTATCTCTATAAGGTCACAACATGGAATATACAAGGTCACATCATACTTTATTTAGTAGTAGAAGACGCAATTTTCGGTGCCTCACTGTGATTCAACAGATCAATGGCGGAACGATGTCCAGTCATACAAGTGTGATAAATCCAAACTCAAAAACATGTTTGTATTATCATTTTTGCGTGTGCACCACATGCCATGGTTGAAACCCATGCAGGCCTATAAACCAGACCCGTATAGTGGTGTACGTGTGAGTACGCCAATGTGTGCGCCTGTACAAATAATTACGGGTGTAAAGTCCAACAACCGAAGTTGTTCACAAACAAGGATTTTTTCCCCCACTAATCTTTATGCAAACATTGACCCAATTCATGCTGTGGGTAATGAGCAAACCAAGTGAATGGGTTTATCATACCATATTTATCACGGAAGAAAAGAAAATACATGTTGCGTGATATACGATATGTAATTCAGCCTAACATTCACACATACCAGAAAACCAAGAAACGTTTCTTAAATTGAAATGGTTTTGAATTCCGCTATCTTTAAAAACCGAATTCCTTATATTAGAAGGAATCGTTTCTCAACATGTTCAACATTATCAACAGCTGTAGGGCCTCTTACCATAGAGCAAAGTCCCTCCAATTGTTGTTGACAAAGTTATGGTTTAAATACTCAAAAGTCATATACGTTTTATGCAAGTATTACTTTTAACATATAAAGAAGGAGTGAGCAAAATGAGAGAGAAAATAGCTTTTCACACTATGTTTTTTATTGGAACATAACGACCCTTTCATCACCAACGGATACACAACACATTTTGTGACACCTCGAACAAAAATCCAGACAACAGAAAAATAAACGTCAATGTAATGACTGTCAGTAAAGTTGATATTGGACATTACATAGGTTTGTACAGCGAATATCAACTTTGCTTTTTACGATGTTTTTAGACATTGGACATTCACATAGGTTTGTACAGTGAATGTTTATCTTGCACATCAATATTGGACATTGGACATTCACATAGGTTTGTACAGTGAATGTTTATCTTGCACATCAATATTGGACATTGGACATTTACATTGGTTTGTACAGTGAATGTCTATACCTTGAACATTGTTCAATATCAAACTAACTTTACTGTTATGTCAATGTAAGGTTATTTAGATTTAGGTGAATGAAATTAACCATACTTTATTGATAATAAAATGTAATTAATCATCAATGCATACTCGAAGGACGGAGTAAACATGTGAAGCCAAGGACTCTCAGAAAAGCAAACTTAATTACTGTTCTAGCCAAGAACCCCGTGGAGAGAAGACATGGTAGAGAGGTTTCAGACTACGTCATAATTGCGTCATGTACACGTCATTAATTTGACCTTTGAACACCGTGCATAATCGATAATTGAGGTTGGGTTGGCTTATTGGTATTATTTCTCGCCTTCCTCCTCCAGGACCCCGGTTCGAATCCCGCCGAAGTGCACTATATGTGCATTGGATGTTCAGTTCCAACCTGATTGCGTGGGTTTTCCATGGATAATTCTTTATGGATTTCCTCCTACATCTAAAACTGAAACCTCTTTCCATGATGTCTTCTCTCTACGGGGTTCTTGGCTACTTTTGGCTAGTACCGTGATTTAGTTTGCTTTTCTGAGAGGTCTTGGCCTCACAACCAGAATTAATACATAAAAACAATACAAAATAATAACCAAAAATAATAACCAAATGGCAATATATTACGCGCACTTGGTAGTATATGAAGTTAAACACAGATGTATATCAATAAAATTCGAAATTCACTCTATGAGTTTATTTAATAAGTTTATCTGGATTATTGAAAATAATTGATTATGAGGTTCGTTTTAAAAGAAATGTAGATGTAACTATAGGCTTACATATTATTTTAGTAACGTTTCACTCCTAAGCTAGGAGCTTCTCCAGTCCGAAGAAGCTCCTAGCTTAGTAGGAGTAAAACGATAGTAAAATATTATGAAAGTAACATCTACATCTACATTATTTTTTGATTCTTAAAAACGAACCTCATAACCCATACTCTATGATGTAGAAACGCTGATTATGTCCACCTTCATAAACTTTTTGTTTGCTGGATACATTTGTTTATTATATCATATTCTAGGCCTAATATATATATATATTTTTTTTTTACAAATAAATTTAACAATCTGATATAAAACTTAAACATTAATTTTTTTCTGTGAAAGACGTTGATCCAAGAAACTCTGGCATCTCCTGTATACAGTCTCATTAATAAACTTACAGGTTTTTGCAAAGTTTTTTGCAGCATTAATTTGTTTTAATTACAGCATTCCTTGAGAGATTCCCCCTTCAAAACATTTTCTTATCCAACAGAATATAGTATTTAAAAACTGTTGAAACTTACTTCTGAAGTAAAAAGAAGGTATTTCCTTTAAAGACACTGTACACGTTTGGTAATTACTCAAAATATATATTAGCATAAAAACTTACTTGGTAACGAGCAACGGAGAGCTGTTGATAGTATAAAACATTGTGAGAAACGACTCCCTCTGAAGTAACGTAGTTTTTGAGAAAGGTAATTTCTCACTAAAATAATAAAAGACTTCTGGCCAGAAGCCTTTTATTCCTATCTGAAAGCACACTAATTTGTACAACAAGGGTGTTTTTTCTTTCATCATTTTCTTGCAACTTCAATGACCAATTGAGTCCAAATTTTCACAGGCTTGTTATTTTATGCATATGTTGGGATACACCAAGTGAGAATACTGGCCTTTGACAATTACCAAACGTGTTCAGCGCCTTTAAGAACAAAATTACACTTGCAAGCACCCATTACCAGCGCCAAAACTAGGGTAAAATATTTTGGAGGTGCACCATTTTTCTAGGGTGGCACTTCAGGCCAAATAAAACTGTAGTTTCCATTTGCATTTAATAATAATAATAATAATAATAATAAATCATTTGTAGAGCGCAGAAACTATGTTTATATATTCTACTGCGCTTCAAGAGCTCTTAGATGCTATACCACTACACAATGCTATACAATTCAAAGCATGACCATTATATAATTAAATCTATGTTTAAAACAAATAGGTTTTTACTTTAAATTTAAAGCCATCTAATGATTGAGACTTTCTAATGTCCACAGGTAGCTTATTCCATAATCTAGGAGCTGCACAAAGAAATGATCGATCACCTAAGGTTACTTTTGTTCTAATTTGGGGGATCTTCAATGCCAATGTGTCTTGTGTACTACGAAGATTATGACCATGGGTTTGAGATTTAAAATCCAATAATTCAGTAATATAACTAGGAGCTTGACCATTAAGCGCTTTATAAACTATCATTAACATCTTAAATTCAATTCTTTGACGTATAGGCAACCAATGTAATTCTCTGAGTAGTGGTGTTACATGAGCAAATTTAGGGAGATTACAAATCAATCTTGCACATGTATTTTGAACCCGTTGCAACTTTGCTATCTGTAAGTTTGGTAATCCATACAATAGACTATTACAATAGTCTAATTTACTCGTAATGCATGCGTGGACGACAGTTTTCATGCTATCTTGATCAAAGTATTTACGAATGCGCCTCAGATTATAAATCATGTAATATGCAGATTTACATACACTAATAATTTGTGATTCCATGTTCAACTGAGCCCCATTTCAGCGATCCTCGTTATGTCATTTACAATTTTTTATAAAACAAGGAAGGTAGCGGTAGCACTTAAATACTAACTAATTACATACACAAATTGTCAGATGCAATAAAGGGGACAAGCCAAGTAATGTACAATTATAACAGCCTACAAAATTAAAGAAAGTTACAGGTGCATGAATCCAGTATTGAAAGGTAGTTGACTATAGAGTATCTTTCCCTGGTAGTGGGACAGAAAACCAGGGTCCCTATAGTAATTCATTGCTCAAAACAGTTCAGGTTCTTGATCATCTTTTAGTTTTTATTATTACTTTTTGCACCCGATACTCCACATTTCTGGGAGACGAGGTAGTAATCTGTGTTGGTAAGAGCTGACACTCGTTGACCCTTTTTAGTGGTTAACTACTAACAGAAATGTGGAGGCCCCATATACAGATTACATTCCTGTAATAGACCTTTCTTTTGCAACGTCACAGCCCGAGTTTTTGCCAACCCAGGTTGGAAAAGTATAGAAAGCCATAACTGCAAATCAAAAACAGATTGCCACAGTTTGAAGCAGTGTTACACAAATATTCAAAAATAGTGTTGAATTTGTTGGAAACAAATCAAACAATCATGGAAGGTATTTCCGTTCATGAATCTTTACAGAAAATGTTGAATTCGGCCGACCATGCCATCCGGCGCACTTTGTTTATCAACAAAAGAAAGGTCTATTACCTACCAACAGAGGTAGTAACCTGGGAGACGAGGTAGTAATCTGTGTTGGTAAGTAAGAGCTGACACTCGTTGACCCTTTTTTGTGGTTAACTACTAAACAGAAATGTGGAGTATCGGGTGCTTTTTTATAAGATAATCTGATGTGAGTGAAAATGGAAAAATAGTTTGGGATAATAATTGTTTGTGCTATGTATTTGTGACAATACAAATCAAATATGGTAACTGTGCTGGACCTATTTCCACTTGTGTTATTTTAACGGGGAAGTGGTGGGGAAATAGTTCAACCAAAATATTGTAACTTTTTGACCATGTTGGTCAGTAGTGAAAGGAGGTTTTCGAGATAAAGGATAATATTGCAGATCCTTTGGGTAGTTAAAAAAAACACAATGAAATGATCACATTAAAGCTTAATAAAATGTAACATTCTACTCTGCTCATTTCTAATCTGAAAAGTCCAGATTTCAAACGGGGGGGGGGGGGGGGGGGGGAGGGCACGGATATCAACAAAGGGTGGCACATGCCCCCATGCCCCCCCCCCCCCCCCAATCCCTAAATGAAGCTACTGCAAGCACCAATAAATTGATTCACTTGTAATCAAATCTTCAGGAATTTTAAAGCACCAACATGATTTGTGTGTTTTTCTTTTGGTAGACGACACTCAGTACAAACAATAATTAACAGCACAGTGCTGGTTTTAATTTCTTTGGTAACATATTTCATAATAGCTGATTTAAATACTTCTTGATTTTGAATTGACGTCATCACGCCGCCTTTTGTGGTTTTATTTTTGATATCTTAAATACTTCTTACACAAAGCAAATGATCTTAACATTAGAATGATTAAGTTTCCTTTCAAAATATTATACCTTATAAAATAAGCTTTTAAAATACTTTTAATGTTATCTAGCGGTTGTATGGCTTCTTAATACTGGCACCCCCCCCCCCCCCCCGAACAAAGATATAGACAAAATAGGCAGATCGCCAACTATAGAGCTAGATAGCTCAGTTGGTAGAGTGCCGACATGTTAAACCGGAGGTCATTGGTTCAAATCCTGCTCTAGTCAATTTTTCTTTGTTCACACATCTGGGATTGAAACCATACTTCCAATCGGGACATCAACACCTCTGTCAACAGACGTAACCTTCTGGGCTGATGTATTCTCAATCCTCTTCAGGTAGGGCAAGAGAAAGAAGGAGAAAGCTCCAAGCATCATGATACCTCCAGAAACATGGAAAGCAAGGTTATACTCTCCTTTGAGGTCATAAAGCCAACCTACAGGAAATATAACAAATGAATGTTAAAGTTGAAATAATAAATAATAAACATCATTATATAGAGCAGCGTTCTCGCCAAATGCTAGTTTAAAAACTCTCCAAGTGGTCCGGCTGGCTACATGTAGTTCAGTGTTGGAAAGCATCTCTACAGACCTTTTGCATTGACGTCATCACTCAACCATCCTAGAGGTACAACGATGATGCAACAATGGGAAAACACACATCTATGTACGCGCGGTATGAGGATGGGCTAATGAGTAACCTTCTTTTGACCTCTAGCCGAGGGCGCCCTACTGAAATGACGTCAGATGCATAAGGTCTATGGACTAGTGAAAATACGAGGTGGACTAGTGAAAGGCTCGTCACCAGGTCACTGAATTAAGTCAGGGCAATCATTTATAGCCATTTCTGAAGGATGCCTCATAAGTGAACTTAATAGACCAATCCATTAAGCCCCGCCTCCTTACGAGTTGACCAATCACAGCCACGAAACCTGATCACCATTAGAGCAAAGATCACCAAACGGCTCAAATGGTGATCAGATTTCGCGGCTGTGATTGGTCAATGAGAAATGGGCGGGGCTTAATGGATCGGTGTATTAATGTAGCTTGCTACAGCTTAAGGAAACCTGTAAACAAGGGTGCTTGCTATGTGAACCAGTAGAGTAACACCAACTCTTCAACGATAAGTGTTCAGGGTTCTTTTGCATGCACTACCAATAATTCTAGTGTAAGAGACCTATGGCTTAATGTCCCATTCCATCCGAAGGACAAAGCTGTTATAATGATTATTAACGTATCTTGCTCAAGGACACAAGTGCCACGACTGGGACTCGAACCCACACTCTGCTGTTCAGAAACACTAGAGCTTGAGTCAGGTGCTCTTAACTACTCGACCAACAATAATATTAAAGAGTGTGGGAACGAGACCATTTCTTTGAAAAACAGAGATGGAATTTAATCACACCCATTTCACAGGGACAAAGTTGTTTCTACTGAAAAATACCACCAGTTTCACTTCTTATCAGTCTCATTTAGGCAAAATCTTTCTTTGTTGTAGAGAGTGTGATTGAGATCAACATTGTAAAAGTAAATTTCCCATGACCAACAAGATATAAATCATAACAGCCCCCAATGTGTTTGAAACTTACCAACAAATATCGGTCCAACAATAGAACCGATGCCAACATACGGCATCAGAAGTCCAATTCCAAGTGACAGAAGATCTGCTCCTAGAAACAGTCTGACAAGAATGTTGTTTACGGCCTTGTAAACGCCAGTAGAGAAGCCAAAGATTGCACCAACAACAATAAGTCCAGCAAACGATTGAATGAACGGACAAATCACAACCAAAAAGCCGGCGATGAAAATAACCATGGGGTAAAACGTAACCGCACTGATGATCTTGAAATCAATGATGGGTCCAGAGACAAGACGACCAATAATACTGCCGACCCCTATGACCGATAACAAAACTGCAGCATCTAGCTCAGGGACTCCAGCATAAACAGCATAGGCAACAAAGTGTGCCATGACAGCAGAGTATCCCATCCCATTTGTGAGTTGGACGAGGCAGATCAAATTGAAACGATGATGAGTTTTGATGACATGGATTCCTGTACTTTTAACAAAGTGCCGAAACGATTTCTTCATCTGAATAGACATATTAGTCGGTCTTCTTTGCTTCACTTTGCTGTGTAATGAGTCAATCGATGGGTCGCAAGTCACCGGTTGGTAATTGCTTGAGTCAGACTTGAGACTTGGAGTTTCTCGGCTGGGCGTCACATCATCTTGATCTTGTTCATCTCCCCTTGAAGAACAAGTTGATAGTTGTGTATAACCTTTTGTGTGTAAGTTTTCATTGCTGATATTATCATCCACCTCATCATAAGCCTGGGATTTTACTTCAACACTGTCTCGAAGAGAGACAGCATTTTCTTCGGGAGTTTTTAACCCTGGAGTTTGCTCTTCAGAGCTATCAACATGATTGGTAGCTTTCTTTACTGAAGTTCTACGCACTGGTCTGAACAGCATTCCCATGGCAATTATATTAGCTACCATCGCAGCAAATACAAGCATTGCTCCTTCCCAGCTGTATAAGTCAATGAGGAAACGTGTAAGCAACGGGAACACCATGATGGCAAACCCTAAACCAGAGTTACTAATACTATTAGCGATGGCGAAACGCTTCTTGAAATATTCACAGATGATATTTACGGCGCTGATGTATCCAAATCCACATCCGATACCTACGCAGAGACAAATAAAAAGATCTATGAATGATTACAGCTGTATGCTTTTTGTTAATTTGTACAACAATCATAGCCGGAAAGGGGGGGTAATGGATGGGGTATGAAGGCTTCCCCATCCCCAATGATCATATTCATGCACTCAATCATGAACCACGTAATAACCATTTCACATTTCATTTCATTTATTAATTCTGGTTGTGAGGCCAAGGACTCCCAGAAAAGCGAACTTTAGCCAAGAACCAAATAGAGAGAAGACAGGGAAGGAAGTTTCAGTTTTTAGATGTGGGAGGAAAACCGCAGAGATTTATTCCAGTGAAAAACCCATGCAATCAGGCAGGAACTGCAAACCCACTCCGCATAGTGCCCCCGGTGACATTCAAACCGGGTTCCCAGAAGTGGAATGCAAGGAAAAATACCACTACTAAAACCCAACCATCCCTGCAGCTACATACTACATGTACTTAAGTAGTCGGGGGACCATGACCCATTTTTACACAAAGTTTTCATAAAATTCTACAATTTTACAAAGTAAAAATGTGAGCAATGGTTGTAAACTTGTTGATGACATGCACTTATTATGGCCACTAAATAATCTGATTTTATATTACGGAACACACCTGTTAAAAATCCGAACGACAAGACGAGTTGAGTAAGTGTCTTTGATTGAGAAGAAAGTATCATACCGATAAATGTCATCATCCCACTTAATAATGCTAAACGACGACTACCAAACCGACGACAAAGATACCCTCCAAGTGGACCTGCCGTATAAAATCATTCAAAATTAATGGTTTGTCATCATAATAATAGAAGTGGCTTCTTATACAGTGCTTATATCTGTCACTCAGTGACGGTCAAGACGCTTCAACATTCAGTATTTGCCTGCAAGGTATGGGGAGCTACGTTTTTGAAGTCAGAGACCTATTCCTTTACACAGCACCATGTTATGGTTTTACAAGGTGCTGTGGCGCAATATGCAGCCAATCAAACCAGGAACACCGGGGCGAACCCCTTCTCTTTACGATAAGTGCACTGGGTACTTTTACGTGCATTACACAACACACAGGACCAACGGCTTTACGTCCCATCCGAAGGACGCAGCAATAATGGTTAAGTGTCTTGCTTTAAAGGACACAAGTGCCACGACCGGAACTCGAACCCACACTCTGCTGATCAGAACAGAAACACCAGAGTTTGAGTCCGGTGCTCTTATGTACAATCAGAATAAACTCGCAAAACCAAAAGCATTTTTTTGAAACTATTAACTCTCAACTCCCAACTTTACCCCTATATATATGTATGTTTATCATTCCAAGTTTATATCTTTTCATAATTTCTCCAATATTATTCTATTGTTTATATCTTAATATGTCCATTGTTTTGTTGTTTGTTTTGTGTTGGTTATAGCTTGGGTTCTTCCTGTCCTTTGGTGTATCCAATCTACAAACAACATTATTCACTTCCAAGAGCTTTGTTGTAAATATTTTTCCCCTTTCCGCAGTAGGCCTATTATGCCAAGAAAGTACTTTTCAATACTTCGTAGGGCCTATTGTATTTATTGATAAGTTTGCATTGGGGATAAAGAATAATTACTATTTAGTTTTACCCATACAACTATGTGTGTAAAGCACTGCATACTCAGTACTCCCCCCCCCCCCCCCCCGAGTCCTGTGAAAAAACCCACCACCTTTGCTATTTAAGAGCAGATGTCTTCCCACTAATAGACCACCGAGATTGCCTTGTGGTATTTTAGCAGCAGACCTATACCGAAACAATTTATGTAAAATTAGATGTTAGAATGGCAAAGGTTGTAGTTCGAATCCCACGGGAGTGACAGCATATGTGTATTTTTTTTTTCACAGGACTTGGGGAAAGTACAGCATACAGTCAGTGCTTTACACGAATCGGTGTAAGGGTACAATAAAAAAATATTATGTATACAAATAATATGTTATTGTTCACATTCTTGTTTGAATATTTGGTAATAAAGTTAAGTATTGAGAAAATAAGATACCTTACCAATAAAGAGAAAGGAAGCCATGTGTGCACTGCTTACTGCTCCGACTTCTGCTGCTGAGGCGTTAAAGTATTGTTTCCACTCAATAAAGAAAACTCCAAAGCATCGAGAAATAAGGACACATTGCATTGTAATGTTACTGCCGACGACTACCATCCAACCCCAACCGCCATCTGGAGGCTCTTGGATGGTGTACTTTTTGGACTTTGTCATGTTGATAAGTATGGGCTACTTCATCCGGAAAATGATGTCACTTCTTTATAACTGGCTTCTGCACTGGAGAAACTATGACAAATAAACTAATTAGTTTCAACCAAATTAATTGTTTTACTTTACAGATAATGTTTTCTCGTTTTGACCAAAAAACCGCCTTAAGGCTTAAACAGGTAGGGTCATACTTGAGTAATAACCTTGAAAAGAAATTGTGTATTATTTTCATCCAAAAGCCTATTTGTTATTAAGATGGTAAAAATTGTAACAATCATCCCGCGAAATGTTTCAGTCTGAAGTGCCCCCATTGATCAGAAATCAACAAAAGTATGTCAACAAATTTGAGACTCCCAACCAAGATTGCCTTGACTGAGGTGACTTTAGGAGTTTCAAATTTCTTTGGAGTCCTGTGTGAATGCTGTGGCCAGAGTAGCGCCCACAGCCTCCTCACTGAACCGAATGAATTTGATGTTCTTAATGAAAATACCTCAACAGTTGCCGTTTTCTCAGCCAGTATTTAATTATACACTTTTTTTTATGATACAGCAGAGACTGGATGGAGAGGCCTTCACAGGCACACAGGCGATTTGAAGTTTGATTGATTGTATCTTTCTTGAAATTTTTGCATTTTTAATTAGCATTAGGTTGACAAAAAACAATCTAAAATTGTATATATTAATATTATTTTAATATTAGAGCTAGATCAATTAAGTTAACACACAGGGAACAGTGCATGAATTGTATTGTTAAACGTTGTCATTGTAATTGTATGATATTGATATGATATAAATAATGATTTGAAGACTGTGTTGGTCCATGGTTGGTCAGAGTGCGCTGTACGCTACTGCTTGCGGCACAGCAAGTTCTTCATTGTTTGACCAAAATTGCACAAACGATCTTATAGCTATTCTTGATCTTACCTGTTTACAAAAATAGATGTAAAACTACAAAAAGTAATTTATCCACAGTTACTTTTTATCTGTCGTTGGTGTTTTCATCTCTCTGCGTGCTACTGCGCTAGCCGGCCAAATAACCATTACATCACGTTTGGTAACTCCTCCCCAGGTACTTTAAAGACGTAAGTCTCTTGAATTGCACACGACTAAAACATGGGGACGACCGCATGTTTTGGTCTGAATTGGGAGCGTTTGGTTCTGAATTGGGCAGGGCCAATTCAAAATTGCCGTTCGTCCTCGTGCTTGGGGGCGGGGCGGGGCGGGGCGGCGCGGAGGTCGAGGGGGGGGGGGGGGGGAGGGGAAAGAGACAATCAAGATTAAACTAGAATAGTCAGTAATTGTCGAATATGCTTATTAACTTTCATAGCCAATAAAATACTCCATGAAAGCATTAAAGTGACAGAGTTAAATAACGCAAATATTTAAAAGCAATTTAAGTTAATTAAAAATGCAGCAAGAACAAATTGTTATTTTTATTATCAATATAATGATCATCATTAATTTTTCCCTACTCTGAATTGTTGAAACTTGTTACCTTTCGCTGTGTATAGTTATATAATTGTATCTGAAATAAAAAGACTGCTTTGACGGGTCACAAAATCACACAATTAGTGAGTGTCTAAACAGTGGAAACCATTAAATACAATATAGTATTTAGCAAATGTGTGTGTTGGGGTGGGGGGGGGGGGGGGGACTCAGCCCCTTGACTTTTTTGTATTTTTAATTGGAAATCTCACTTCAATTGGTCATGTAGCAAACTAATAAAACTCACAAGATGCCACGAGAGGGCGGACTCGAATGGTTGTGTAATTCAATTCGCAACGGTAAACAAAAATGTCATTTTATGCATGTGTTCAGTAAAAGCACAACAACATGACAACAGCAGGCAGGGACAGACAGGAGCAGTTGAGACTCATCATGCTCATAATGTCATGGTGTCGAATTTAACGTGAAATTAATCTTAACTCTAGTTCCAGTCAAGCTTTGCTCACAAACAAAGTAACAAGTCTGAAGTAACGTGAGTATTTTATAGTTGTGTAAAAAGTTAAATAAATTATAAATACTTTAAAACAAATTGAAAAATAGGCCTACGGCTACGGCTACATCATGTATCCTCCCCTGTCCGGTTTTCGATGTAGTATGCCTTTTTCTTTGAAATGAAAAAAAATAAAAATATTCCATAATCAACTGATGCTCTAATTACCTTCCTTTGTTTATAAGAAATATGCAAACATATATTAAAACGTGGTGGACATTGAAACTTTCACACCACGCACCGATCTTCGATGACTTCAATAGCGTCCCATTTGTTTTGAGTTTGACCTGTTTTCGATGCAAACAAGAAAGTATGGTGTCCGGGTGAAGCCATACGTGGAAGAAACATCTGCAGTGACTACAAGTGTTCTGTGAGACTTGGTGTATGACTCTATAGCCAGCAGTTTTCTTCATTTTATTCAACATATTTTTTATTTAGTTTTAAAAATAACCATGGTATTTTTCAAAAACTTAAAAAAATAAAATAAAAAATGTAAATAATTCTTGGCTTTCAAATCTTATTTTTATTTAGTTTTGTGTTTTTTTATGTTTCTTAACATTTATAATAGAGCATATAAATAAACAGTGATAATCGAATCACAAGGCTGATGTTTAAATTTTAATATTAATAACAAAAATGATAGAGTGTTACAAATAAAAATTATCCAGACTATTAGAAAATGATATAAGGCACGTGGCTTCTTTAAGCCTCTGTATTTTTTCCCCCAGAATGCTCAGCAGAATGTTCAGTCACATGATTTGATCATCGTGAATTGTGAATTGAAAAAGTGTTTGATGAAACTTTTTCGGTGGGAATTTTTTTTTTATGGCCCTGACAGTATATGACATATTTTTGTACCTTGCAGAAATGCCTAAAATACCACAACTTTTTGCATTTACAAGTGCAACTAACCAGTGGAGCCTTTACATGTTTCTAAGTTTTGGTCAAATGAGAGGAGACTCTTTGCTTGGCAAGTCAAACCACAAAAATTGTATCTAGGGACTGTTTACATCGCGCGCAGAGAGGTAAAAGATTTGCCTCGATTTCAGGGACGCCCTGAATACAGGGCGTCCTACGATATGTAACTGTAAGCTGCCACCGCACTGATGGGCATGCTGGGTGTACTGATTGACTGAGTGAGCAGTCAGTGGAAAGAGACGACAGATGAAAGCACCCAGAAAAAGCAGGGGGAAGAACAAAGGGGGGAAGGGGCTGTGTGCTTTCATCTCTGTCATTTCTTTCCACTTGACCATGTTGACTGCTTTTGTTATTACAGTACACCAGTTAGAGTGCCAGGCATGGCAGTACGCATGTAAGTTCAGTGTTGTGATAATCTGTTAGTGTTGGTGTGTTTGTTTGTTGTTTGTCTGTCCGTAGGTACGGGAACAAAAGCTTTGCTTCACCCTATGCCTAAATGTCCTGTTTGTGTTTATTTATTTAACTTTTGTGTAAATTGTTATTGTCTTTGTTACTTCTCTGGTTTGCCATTGTATATTCATTATCATGTACCTTTACCTTAACGATATACACAAATGTATCTTTTTTGGCAACATTGAAATAAATGTAATGTAATAAAAATACTCCAGTTTGTGTGTTGTGTTGTCATTTACTTTAGCTTATGAGAAAGACTCTGTAAAGGGTTAAAACATGTCAGGCCAATAATGTTTGAACATTTAATACCCAGGGTTAATACCATCTGGTCCTTTTGCTTTTGGTTGGTAGGCCAATTATGTTGTCAGGTGTTTTTAAGCGCACTAACATGACTAACCTTACGTTACGTTACAAAGAGATGAGTCTTTAAATAGAGCTTTGAATGAGTCAGTACATGTAGATGTCTTTTGTTTTTATAGAGTGGGAGATTGTTTCGTGATGGTGCACTGCTGCGGCGAATGCCTCCAGGAGGCAGGATCAAGGAAGCTTTTTTAAAGTTGGTACTTGTTTACAGTAAACATAAAAACAATTTTTAGTCGTGTGAAAAGACTCTGGATGTGCATACATGGTTGGTACCTACTCAGTCATGTCAGTAGCCTGGCCCTACCAGTTGCCTTTACTGTACTCCGTAAGTACGCCTGCTGCATCACATTCGTACATTGGGCCAATCAAAGCTCTTTACTTCTTTGGTCACAAAGATTGAGGGTTATGAAAATTGCAACACATGTAGGTTGGTACACCAAACATAATAACAATACTTAGTTCTCATAAAAATAGCGCTTTATCACACCAGGCATGATATTCATCCTACTTAAGTCTGATTCCGATTATTTTTGCCCTTGGAAGAATCAGAAAAATGGTGATTAAATAGCCTGAAAAATATATTAAACCATACACCATATGCAGCCAACTTACTGAGTAAACCGTACTCTATGTCATTCTACAAATTTTTAAAATTTCCTGTTATTCTTGCAGACGATTGTTGGCAGCTGACACAATGGGAAATTTCAAGTCTTTATATCTTGTTGACACTGAGGACAATGAAGACTTAAGATATGATGGTCCATTAGATCTCGACCACATTGCTGTACTTTACAATGGAGGATCATCTAAGGACTCTGTGGACTCAAAGACAGAAAGAAACGGGGCATCTGAGCTGGATACGCAGATTGAATCAAGAGAACCAGTGACAGGTACCGGTCTATGTACACGGCCACTGGGTTGTCCCCATGCACTAAGCAAGCGTATCTGGCCAATACGCTCAAATTGCATACGGATACACACGAATTAGAGTTGATATGCACAAAATAGTAATAGGGGGGCCTAATAATAATAACATCGCTTCTTTTCTTCTTCTTTTTTTTTTTGGGGGGGACTTTAGAAGACATTACAAAATAGTCAAGATTAAAGCATTTAGAGTGTCTCAGACTGAACAAAGAGCTTATAAACACAAAGTAAACACATTCCAAGAACTTTGTTTCAAATCAGTGTGCTTTAACACGAATTATGCAACGCGCAGGCCACATTCAAACGCCTGATGGTAAGGGACTCCAATGGCAAACGGCAGTGGTGTACTTAGATGACCTGATGGTGTCGGGGATGACTTTGTACAATAAGTACACCACACGAGACTGGCTACTGTTCTGGGGCATTTCCTTGCATCTTTTCAAACCTGAAGGGTCAATCCACTGTTGCCAGGTGTTGTGTAAGTTGTACTTCCAAAACTCGTGTCCAGAATGCCTTCACAGTTTTGAAAAATTTTGGGAACCCTGAGACAATGTCAGACCATTTGTTTTATTTATTATTTATTATCATTTATTATTTGTTTTACCCAAACTCAAGAATGTCCAGAATGCCTTCACAGTTTTGAAAAATTTAGGGAACCCTGAGACAATGTCAGGCCATTTGTTTTATTTATTATTTATTATCATTTATTATTTGTTTTACCCAAACTCAAGTCTTATTTATTATTATTATTTTTTTCTTTCTCACCTTTGATATCTAGGATCAGCATCAACAAGACACGTACTGAAAGATATTCAGGTGGAGCAGTCGACTTTGGAGGAAAATGACACAGAAACATCAAACGTCACAAGCTCATCAACTTCTCCCTCAATATTACCTCACAGATTCAACCAGGAGACACTCAAAACGGACTCGTCAACCTCGGAAGTGTCATGGAAAAAAGACTCATTAAGAAAAAATGAAACGAAGTCAAGAGAGAAACAAAGTGATTTAGAGAATGTGCCACTAAATATTTCCGAAGAACTGTCATCGACGACGAGTAATGCCGCCAGCAGAGAGAAGTCACAAATTGTCTGGGAAATAGACCTGTCAGATTTAGCAGCACCAACAGATTTTAAAAGAAGGAAAGGTTTGGGCAAATTTGGGTTTATTTAATTTTTTTTTAATTGGCTTGCCATACCCTTTTGGCAAGTGAGTGCTGAAGACAAGTTTGTTGCGGCCGAGCATTCAAGAGCAGTGAACTCACTCAATCTCTGGTGGTTCTGATCAGCAGAGTGTGGGTTCGAGTCCCGGTCGTGACACTTGTGTCCTTAAGCAAGACACTTAACCATTATATTGCTTGGTCCTTTGGATGGGACGTAAAGTCGCATGTAGGTCCTGTGTGTTGTGTAATGCACGTAAAAGAACCTAGTTTCACTTTGGCTGGGAAGAGGGGTTTGCCTCAGTGTTTCCGTGAGTGGCTGCTGATTGTGCCGCAGCACCTTGTAAATGCTAATATGAAGTGCTACATTGGTCTCATATTTCAGCAAATTCAAAAACCTGTCTTGAATGTTTTTGTTTGTTCAAGCCCCTTGAGTACCTTATGGGTATAGTCAGGCGC
This sequence comes from Leptasterias polaris, assembly GCA_037783415.1. Taxonomy (NCBI): domain Eukaryota; kingdom Metazoa; phylum Echinodermata; class Asteroidea; order Forcipulatida; family Asteriidae; genus Leptasterias; species Leptasterias polaris. The sequence goes on along the minus strand of JAZGTN010000040.1, from coordinate 8,646,951 downwards.
TATATAAGAGGATTATTATTGTAGAGGTTCACAACAAGTCGAGCCAAAGAAATTCAAAGGTGACAAATTTAAAAAAACCGATGGCCTGACTCTATCATTTATTACTGCTACGAGGCAACAAGGATTTGACAGTTGAGACCACATCCACTAAAACAAACCCAGTACTGCCACTGGAAATGTTGGCAAGTAAAGAAGTAATGAGGTGATCCCTTTGCTGCAACCACCCAGGTTGTATCATAAACCTGGGTTTGATCCCTGGTTATACAGCAGTTCCAGGTTGAATGGCTTCTGACTGGCACCCCTGAACAAAGATATTGACAAAATAGGAAGGCCGCCAATATTAGGACTAGATAGCTCAGTTGGTTGAGCAACAGCACATTAAACTTGAGGTCGCAGGTTCAGATCCCACCCTGGTAAATTTTTCTTTGTTCAACCCGAAATTATAAAAAAATTAACCCACTCGGTTTTTCCTTGTGTTTTCTTTTTGACACTCATTTTGTTGTTACTCTTTTAGCAAGAGTCAGTAAGAAGCTGCAGAACAATGAAACGCCATCCCAAGCTGTAAGTAAAACTGAGGATCTGTATATTCCACCCAAGGTAACGGCAACATCCACATCACTTGCAGAGAGAAAGGTACTGGACCTTAGAAGATGGTAAGTTTCTATCACCATGTGCCAGTTTGTAAGAACATATTTGAGGAAGGGCAATAACTGGTCCTTCAGTATTCATTGTGAGCGACTGATTAGACCCTACCATATAAAAGGTGTACACAAGGCTTTGAGCAATAATTAAATTTAAAGACCAAGGAGGAAGCACCAATTTATTGTACCTCAATCATTTCCAAGAGTCTTGTAGTCTATGCTAGTGGTGTGTCGTGGTCGAGCGGATAAGAGCTTCGGACTCGAGCCCTGGTGTTTCTGTTCAGCAGAGTGTGGGTGCGAGTCGGAAAATTTTGAAGGTAGGGTTTTCTTCAACGTAATGCTGATATAGGCAACATTGTAAAAGAAGACCTATACTAGAAAAGTCACATGTGAGAGTTTCAGCTGAGTACAGTGCCCACTTGCTGAGAAAACGGCAAAAAACTGTCTTGGTATTTTCATAAGAATGTTGAATCCATCCATGTTTAGCGAGCTGACAGCAAGTACTAACCGCATCTCTGGCTGCAGCGTTTGCAAACACACCAACCTTCAGTTATCTGAGAAACAATTCATGCATGAATTTTTCCTTGGATTCAAATAATTTTGTGTGAAAAAGGATCCATTACTCAAAAAAAAATCCTTTCTACAATATTAATAGTAACAATTTGGAGGCTAATCATCCTTACTTGTAGCTGAGAAGCTGAATCGTGAAGGACGCGGCTACATTGTGTTTTAGCTGCTGGCATGCGAGGGCGTCTTAGGCAGCCAGCCACATCAACCCATATTCGGAGGGCTCCCGGAGAAAACCCTTGTTGCATAGGAGAGGCACAACTGCGCTCGCATACCACCTTAGCTGGGAATCTAAACAGAGCCACATTGATGAGAGGCGAGCTCTTTACGCACTACAACACTAATGCCACCCAATTTGTCAAAATAGCAAATACTATCAACAGCTGCAGTGCTTCTTTTCAAGTATGGTTTTATGATCATTAACTTTGAGAGTATTTACCAATCTATGACCCTACCTTTGAGCAACGCAATGCAATTCGGCTCAAAGAAGCATAATTATAAATCAATCTCCTCTTACTCCATAGGTTTTGCATCTCGAGACCTCAATACAGCAAATCCTGCGGTCTATCCTCTTTAGTGTCTTGTTGGAATTATTTATTCTCCACGCTTGGAGCTGGAAGCCATCGACCGATCACACAAGAGGAAGCACTGACAGTATTGGGATTTAAGCCTCCATTCGGTGAGATTCGTTTCGGCCCTTTCACAGGCAACGCTACTTTAATGAGGTTAGTGATAATCCTTCCATTTAAGGAGGTTTACCTCTATGGATCATACCTGATTTTGGTTTGAAGAAACTGAAAGCGAAATCATTATCATATTTTTTCTGGTAATGAAACCAAGGATGCCTCATACAAGTGAACTTAATTACTGTAGCTAGACCAAATGTCTAGTTAATTATGCCTAAAACAAAAGAAATGTTGTGCGAGCACAATTTTGAGAAGGACTTGGCATATCACCTCCAAACTTGATTTGTGGATTGGTCTTGGGATCCCCCAGAAGCCTATTTATTGTTCTTGGACTCCTAGGCTAAATGTCAAAGTCATAATGGCTTGAACAAGTCTTGTTTTCCGAGCGATAATTCAAGAAATACTTGGCATATCAACTCCAAACTTTGTGTGTGGATTGGTCTTCGGACCCCCAAAGCCTACTATTTTTGACCACCTAGATCAACTGTCAAGAAACTGACTGGCTTTATGTTTACCACACACAACTTTTCTAATGTTATTTAAGTCCCCATTCATAAAATATCAAAATATTTTCTTTCAAGATGGTTTCAAAAGCTCAACAACTACTACGGGACCAGAGGAAAGTCTTACTACATGTACAAGCCAGTAGGTAAATGTCGCTCCCTTGGACGAACGTCTGAAGAAGCCTTAAAACTTCTCAAGAGTGGACTTCGTGATTCAGAGACAACATTCATCTACCATTGCTGGAATCATTACTTCTGTCCTGTCGGGTTTGAAGACGTTCCAAAGAAAGCCGAGGATGCCTTCAGGTGGGTTACTTGTGTACCAAAGTGTTGAATTTTGAGCGAAATGTTCGCATGAGGAATTTTGAGAAGTTGAAGAGCCGCGATGAAGGGTGAGAATGAACTCTCACACCATTCTCCCACCCTCACACCTGTCTCCCACCCTCACACTAATCTCCTGACCCTCACATCCATCTCCTGACCATGGCACATGTCTCCCACCCTCGCACCAATCTCCCACCATCACATCCATCTCCTGACCTTCACATCCATCTCCCGACCCTCACACCTGTCTCCCACCCTCACCAATCTCCTGACCCTCACATCCATCTCTCAACCCTCACACCTGTCTCCCACCCTCACACCAATCTACCACTCTCACACCAATCTCCTGACCCTCACATCCATCTCCCGACCCTCACACCCATCTCCCACCCTCACACCAATCTCCCACCAAAATCCTGACCATCACATCCATCTCCCGACCCTCACACCCATCTCCCACCCTCACACCAAACTCCCACAATCACATCCATCTCCCGACCCTCACACCCGTCTCCCACCCTCACACCAATCTCCCACCCTCACACCAATCTCCTGACCCTCACATCCATCTCCTGACCCTCACATCCATCTCCCGACCCTCACACCCGTCTCCCACCCTCACACCAATCTCCCACCCTCACATCCATCTCCTGACCCTCACATCCATCTCCTGACCGTCACATCCATCTCCCGACCCTCACACCAGTTTCCCGACCCTCGATCACACCAATCTCCCACCCTCACACCAATCTCCTGAACCTCACATCCATCTCCCGACCCTCACACCCATCTCACACCCTCACACCAATTTCCCACCCACACACCAATCTCCCACCCTCACATCCATCTCCTGACCCTCACATCCATCTCCTGACCCTCACATCCATCTCCTGACCCTCACATCCATCTCCTGACCCTCACATCCATCTCCCGACCCTCACACCCGTCTCCCGACCCTCACACCAATCTCCCACCCTCACACCAATCTCCTGAACCTCACATCCATCTCCCGACCCTCACACCCGTCTCCCGACCCTCACACCAATCTCCTGAACCTCACATCCATCTCCCGACCCTCACACCCGTCTCACACCCTCACACCAATTTCCCACCCACACACCAATCTCCTGACCTTCACATCCATCTCCCGACCCTCACACCCGTCTCCCACCCTCACACCAATCTCCAACCCTCACATCCAACTCCTGACCCTCACATCCATCTCCTGACCCTCACACCAATCTCCCACCCTCACACCAATCTCGTGACCCTCACATTCATCTCCTGACCCTCACACCAATCTCCCACCCCCACACCAATCTCCCACCCTCACCAATCTCCTGACCCTCACATCCATCTCTCAACCCTCACACCTGTCTCCCACCCTCACACCAATCTACCACTCTCACACCAATCTCCTGACCCTCACATCCATCTCGCGACCCTCACACCCATCTCCCACCCTCACACCAATCTCCCACCAAAATCCTGACCATCACATCCATCTCCCGACCCTCACACATGTCTCCCACCCTCACACCAAACTCCCACAATCACATCCATCTCCCGACCCTCACACCCGTCTCCCACCCTCACACCAATCTCCCACCCTCACACCAATCTCCTGACCCTCACATCCATCTCCTGACCCTCACATCCATCTCCCGACCCTCACACCCGTCTCCCACCCTCACACCAATCTCCCATCCTCACACCAATCTCCTGAACCTCACATCCATCTCCCGACCCTCACACCAATCTCCCACCCTCACATCCATCTCCTGACCCTCACATCCATCTCCTGACCCTCACATCCATCTCCTGACCCTCACATCCATCTCCCGACCCTCACACCCGTCTCCCACCCTCACACCAATCTCCCACCCTCACATCCATCTCCTGACCCTCACATCCATCTCCTGATCCTCACATCCATCTCCTGACCCTCACATCCATCTCCTGACCCTCACATCCATCTCCCGACCCTCACACCCGTCTCCCACCCTCACACCAATCTCCCACCCTCACATCCATCTCCCGACCCTCACACCCGTCTCCCACCCACATACCAATCTCCCACCCTCACATCCATCTCCTGACCCTCACATCCATCTCCTGACCCTCACATCCATCTCCTGACCCTCACATCCATCTCCCGACCCTCACCCCCGTCTCCCGACCCTCACACCAATCTCCCACCCTCACACCAATCTCCTGAACCTCACATCCATCTCCCGACCCTCACACCCGTCTCCCACCCCCTCACACCAATTTCCCACCCTCACACCCGTCTCCCGACCCTCACACCAATCTCCCACCCTCACACCAATCTCCTGACCCTCACATCCATCTCCCGACCCTCACACCCGTCTCCCGACCCTCACACCAATCTCCCACCCTCACACCAATCTCCTGAACCTCACATCCATCTCCCGACCCTCACACCCGTCTCCCACCCTCACACCAATTTCCCACCCACACACCAATCTCCTGACCCTCACATCCATCTCCCGAACCTTACACCCGTCTCCCACCCTCACACCAATCTCCTGACCCTCACACCAATCTCCCCATCCTCACATCCATCTCCCGACCCTCACACCCGTCTCCCACCCTCACACAAATTTCCCACCCTCACACCAATCTCCTGACCCTCACATCCATCTCCTGACCCTCACACCCATCTCCCACCCTCACACCAATTTCTCACCCTCACACCAATTTCTCACCCTCACACCAATCTCCTGACCCTCACACCTGTCTCCCACCCTCACACCAATCTCCTGACCCTCACACCAATCTCTCCCCCTCACATCCATCTCCTGACCCTCACACCTGTCTCCCACTCTCACACCAATCTCCCATCCTCACATCCATCTGCTGACCCTCACATCCATCTCCCAACCCTCACACCCGTCTCCCAACCCTCACACCCGTCTCCCACCCTCACACCAATTTCCCACCCTCACACCCGTCTCCCGACCCTCACACCAATCTCCCATCACACCAATCTCCTGACCCTCACATCCATCTCCCGACCCTCACACCCGTCTCCCGACCCTCACACCCGTCTCCCACCCTCACACCAATTTCCAACCCACACACCAATCTCCTGACCCTCACATTCATCTCCTGACCCTTACACCCGTCTCCAACCCTCACACCAATCTCCTGACCCTCACACCAATCTCCCCATCCTTACATCCATCTTCCGACCCTCACACCCGTCTCCCACCCTCACACAAATCTCCCACCCTCACACCAATCTCCTGAACCTCACACCCGTCTCCCACCCTCACACCAATTTTCCACCCACACACCAATCTCCTGACCCTCACATCCATCTCCTGACCCTTACACCCGTCTCCCACCCTCACACCAATTTCCAACCCACACACCAATCTCCTGACCCTCACATTCATCTCCTGACCCTCACACCTGTCTCCCACCCTCACACCAATCTCCTGACCCTCACACCAATCTCTCCCCCTCACATCCATCTCCTGACCCTCACACCTGTCTCCCACTCTCACACCAATCTCCCACCCTCACATCCATCTGCTGACCCTCACATCCATCTCCCAACCCTCACACCCGTCTCCCACCCTCACACCAATCTTCCACCCTCACATCCATCTCCCGACCCTCAAACCCGTCTCCCACCCTCAAACCAATCTCCCACCCTCACACCAATCTCCTGACCCTCACATCCATCTCCTGACCCTCACACCCATCCTGTTAACCTCCTGCCTCGTAACCTATATCCTCACAGTCCAACCTAAAACTCCCTACCCTTGCAACCAACCCCTACCCTCAACTTCAATACCACCCTGACACATATCCCACATCCTTACTCTCACCCCTACTTTTTTACCCCTTAATTACCCTTACACCCACTTTATGATGTTCATAGGAAAGTCTCGGTTATGTTGATAACTCATCCCCAGCCCTATCACTTGACATTTCACAATCACCCATGAACAACCCCTACCCATGAATCAATCCCACCATCCCATCCATCTCCAAAACCCTCACACCCATCTCCCACCCTCACACTAAAATCAAATATCTCACCCTCATCTCTCACTCTCATATACGTCTCCGGATATTCACATCCATCTCCCAACCTCACATCCATCTCCCACCCTCATACCCATCTTCCACCCTCACACCAATCTCCCAACTCTCCTGACCCTTTACACCCATCTCCTGACTCTCATGCCAACATCCAACCTCGCACTTATCTCCTTACCCTTAATACAACCATCTCCTGACCCTCAAGACCGTTTCCAACCCTCACACCCATCTCCTGATCCTAATACACCCATCTCCCACCCTCACACCAATATCACATCCATCTCCCACCCTCCTGCTGATCTCTTACCCTCACACCCATCGATCTCCCACCCTCAAACCCATCTCTTGACCTTCACATCCATCTCGCAACCCTCTAAACCATCTCCCCACTCTCTAACTCACCCCTTACCCTCACACCCATCATTTTACCCCACACCCATCCCCTACCCTGTCACTTGACCTAACACAATCACCCGTGAACAACCCCTCCCCATGAACCATTCCCAACCTCATACCCATCTCCTAACCCTCACACCCATCTCCCCACTCTCGCACCTATCCCCTACCCCCACGCCCATCCCATACCCTGATCCCTACCCTTGAAAACTTACCTTTCCTTTGCACTCATCCCTTACCCTCACACCCATCTCCTACCTTGTCACTTGACCTTACACAATCATGAACAAACCCTCCCCATGAACCAATCCCAATCTCACACCCATCTCCTACTCTCACACCAATCTCCCAACCTTACACCCTTGCACTCATCTCCTTACCTTATGCCCTCCCCTTTACTCACGGTTGTGGCTCCGTTTCTGTGTTAGTTGACAATGTTCAATGTACTTCCATTCATACATCACAGGTGTCCTCTTACAGACAATGAGGTAGAGAGTTGGATCCTTGTTGGAGACCCAAGTCGTAAACAGCCGGGGATCCACTGTTTCAGGTAGGCCTACTGTAGTCATCATTATCTAATTAACCCCAATAGGCCATACAAATTTTTTTAAATGCATGCGTACATGTAGATGCAACACACACAACACTCGGCCAATGATTGTTGTTCTGTTTACCCCAGTGAGGGAGCTGTTTTAGCTTGTGGCGTCATAATCATGTGATCTATCGGGATAAGAATCACAACTCCCCTCTTAGGGTTTTTCCCCTTGTAGTCTTATTATTAAATAGTTTCAATTCAACTGCTCTTAAAAGGTAACATCATAGGTTTTTGTCAACATTAAGGCATAATGGGCAAAATTAAAAAAAAGTTACAATCAAAGTCCCCTGTGATTTTTTTCCCAGCTGAATACAGTGTTCACTTGCTGATAAAACAGCAGAAAACACCATCCATGTTTAGTGAGGTTACATCAGGTATATCGACCACATCTCTGGCCACAGCATTCGCGATTGTACACCAACAGTCAGAAATCTGAGAAACGATTTATGCATGAATCGATTCCCAGATTTTATTGTTTTTACCCAAAATAATTTTTACAGGATGCTTACTACCAATACCAAACATCTTTCAAATAAAACTTACACTATTTTGTTTTTTTCTGAAACCTGGAAAACACTTCATGCATGAATCACTCCTCAGGTTTAAATGTTTTTATTGATTTCTAATCAACAGGGGCAATTCAGACAAAATGATTTCGCAGGATGCTTTACCACTGCCATCTTTATAAAAAATCGGTTGTTTTGAGTAAATCACTTTTTAAGCTTTGGGGACATTTTAATTAATCACAGGTTGTTTAAGACGACCATTTATGAATTATGAAGACATTTTTACTAAAAACATTAAAAGTGATATCCACACTGTAGATATAAAAACTGTAGATCCGACCTTGTTGCACGGGCACTGCATGCAGGTTTAGACTGGTCTAAATGTCATATCTCGGAGATACGACCTTGTTACGTGCAATCACTCGGGAAAACTTCATAGTTCTCAGTGCAACAAGTTCGTATACGACTTTATTGTTTGGAACACATTAACGAAATATGACGTCATTTATTGTTAATGACCTGTATCTTGTTAATTACTTTTTGGACAAAATTAAAACTTTTTACAGTTTATTCAGACAAAAATAAAGCACCTTTTGTATATTTAAACTCAATTTCACAAAAATGTAAGATATGACCTTGTTGCACCGACCTGAGGAAATAAGCTTTCAGCTAGAAAAAGATACAAATCGGGAGGAAGGGGGTTCATTACCAATCGATGACTCTTCCGTCAGTAGAGTATACCGGGTCATCAGGATTCTACCTCATCTAATGTACCCCCCTGATGGCTCACATTACGGGAAAACTCCATTAAAGAAAGAAGCTGAAAATACACATTCTTTTCGTCTGGCAACTAAAGCCTGTTATCTCCATTTAATCCCTTTTACAAACAGTGAAAGTAATTGGATCATGCACAAACCAGTAGTGCTGCTGGACTGCCCCAGGCAAATTAACTGCCCATCCATTAAGTTTAGTGACCCAAGTAATTCAAAGTTAACACACCCACTCTCTGAAAAGGATGTACACTTTCCGAGTTTTTTGGCCAAACTCGAAAATTCTTTAATGGAAGTTTCGTAAGATGCACTGGAGCTGTCGATAGTAAAAACTTTTTTTAGAAAGGATTCGCTTTGAAGTAATAATTTATAGTTTGGGTAAAATCACCCCAAAACATTTGAAGCTGGTAACTGTTTCATGCATAAATCTTTTTTCAAATTCTGAGGGTTCACTGAAAATTATAATTTCTGTGGTGTTCTTTTTCTGAATGCTAAGACCAGAGATGCGGTTGGCACCCAATAAACTTGCACCTCGCTAAACGTTGATGGATTTGACGTTCTTTATGAAAATACTGACATTACAGGTTTTTGCTATTTTCTCAACAAGTAGACACTGTTCAAGCATATTAGCTGAAACTTCACATGTGACTTTTATTGCTGATGATGCAGCTAAGCGTTCAACTTCAAACAAAATTTAATGAGCCGGGAGTTAATTGACTAAGATCTTGTTGAAGTTAGTAGGGTTAACCTATACTATCAGAACGCAAAGGAAAGGAAAGGCAACTTTGATTCAGTTTCTTGTTTACCATCTGACACTTTATTGTTGTCTTTGTTTAAACAGATGGGATGACATTTCTACAGATTTAAACTGCAAGAGTCCCCAGTGTCTGAACATCCGCAAGCTTCATATGGGAGTTCAAACCAGGAAGACGAAGAGGGTAGGTGGGAACCTCCACTGCCTCATGGCATTCACAAAGAGTACCTTCCAGGGCTTGGTATCAGTGAAAGACCAAAGCGATAGATTAGACGGGGAGAGTGGGGAACAGCCTGTGCCTTTATCCAGATTAGGAAGAGATGATCTGACTGGAGGGGATTCTGTAGCAGGGATCAGGGTTAATAATAAACAAGATGTTAAAGACGACTTTTCTTATGACTCCAGTGAGTAGAGAACTTTTTTACAAAATGCAACCATCCCCCCCCTCCTAAAAAAAAAGTTTAAGATAAGTAAAATTTAATTAATTCAAATATTAATATTATCTTTGCATGTTGTAAGGATATGCACTAACTTTAACTTAAAATCTTGCAAATGTTGTTTATTATCTGGATTAGAGGGGTTGTAATGAGTACTGAATTGCACAAATATTACTCACAAGACAATGTGGATTGAGGTTGGGGTTAGGCCAAGTATTTTGATAAAGGTGGGGTCAGGGTTAGGGTTGCTGCTGTATAATAAAATAAACATGTACTTTATCATTACCTTTTGTGTCCTTTCATGTCTTTCACTGATGTGATGATTGAGAAAATTGCAAGACTTACCCCTCGTAATTATTTATAATTTTAGCTCAATTTTGACAAAAATGCAATTAGGTCGATGTATACTTTTTTGTGGCCAAAATTTGAAATTCTTTGATGGAGCTTTCCCGTAATGTCAACTCATTTTTGAAAAAATGTAAGGATAACTATTGCGATTTTATTTCATTCAGCCCATTTTTTTTCAAAAGTGCCAGGCTTTTAATTTATCCATTTTTGGCTCAATTTCAACAAAAATGCTTATTTTATTAAGGGAAAGCTCCATAAAAGAAAGAGGCTAAAGTGAAACATTCATGCAATCTAGAACTCACACCTATTATCTCGATGTAATTCCTTTCAAAACAGTGAACTTAATGCGATTTTTATCAAAAATGCAAGGCTTACCCCTTGTAATTTTGGCTAAAATTACATGAAACATCAACAGGAATAATGTACAGAAAGGCTTACCCCTTGTAATTTTGGCTAAAATTACATGAAACAAACAACAGGAATGAACAGCAAGCTAGGCCTACCCCTTTCATTTTCGGCTAAAATTTCATGAAACATCAACAGGAATGAACAGAAATGCTTACCCCTTGCAATTGTGGCTAAAATTACATGAAACATCAACAGGAATTGACAGCAAGGCTCACCCCTTGCAGTTTAGGCTAAAATCACATGAAAAGGAATGAACAGCAAGGCTGACTCCTTGTCAATTTGGCTCGAATCACATGAAACAACAACAGGAATGAACAGCAAGGCTTACCCCTTGTAATTTTGGCTAGAACTACAGGAAACATCAACAGGAATGGACAGCAAGGCTTACCCCCTTTTAATTTATTAGGCTCAAATCATATGAAACTTCAACAGGAATAGACAGCAAGGCAATTATCCTCTTCCAGTTTAGGCTAAAATCACATGAAACAAATGAAAAGGAATGAACTGCAAGGCTTACTCCTTGTCATTTTTGGCTCATATCACATGAAAAAGTTTCAGGAATGTTTGAACAGCAAGGCTTACCCCCTTGCAATTTTGGCTAAATTACATGAAACATCAACAGGAATGGACAGCAAGTCTTATCCCCTGTAATTTTGGCTCAAATTACACGAAACATCAACAGGAATGGAGAGCATGCAAGGCTTTTAAAGTCAATTTGATTCAACAAGCGTGCAGGAGGCTTCATACTTATTTAGGATCATGCATACAAATGCCAAGTCAAGTTGTTTCACAAGTGTACAAGAGGCATACACGTGCCAATTCAATTTGATTCACAAGTGTACAGGGCCCAATTTCAATGCAGTATAGACACTAATTGGTGTATTATTACATAACTTGAACCTGGATATTAGCTACATTTTTAATTTTGATAGGTTTTGAGGCATCAAACATGTAGGGTCAAGCATACACATGGGATGTCAATTTGATTTAACAAGCAATTAGTGTACAGCATGCTTCAGACGAATGTAGGGCCATGCATGCATACACATGCCAAGTCAATTTGATCCAACAAGCGTATAGGAGGCTTCAGACGTTCAAAGCCTCATGCCTACACATTGTTTCTACAAGCGTACAGGAGGCTTCAGGCGATCGAAGCCTCATGCCTACACATGCATTGTTTCTACAAGCGTACAGGAGGCATCGGATTCATGAAGATTTCCCTGTAAAAGCATACAGGAGGCTTTGGAAGTATGAACAGATGAATGATCTTTTGCAACCCAATGAGTTAATTGAACAATCTTATTTGACTCTTGAAATGCTAAACTATTGAAATTGATTGGGGTTTTTTTAATTTCACTTGCAACTTTTCAAGCTCTAACAAATATAAAAATAAATGTAAATTACCTTTTTTACTTTGACCAATAAAAAATGATACTAGAATTTTATTGATTCACTTGAATTGTAATTAAAGGTGTGCATTACGAGATTGCTTTTCTTACAATGTAATTGACTTGGGCCAACACCCATGAAAAAAACAAAACAAAAAACATGTTTGATCTTTTTGTAAAAGGTGAAGTTTGTTTGTTATACTTTGTCATTGCTGTGGGGTAATTTAAACAATATGCTCAATTTTCATAAACACAATCACTGAAAAAAAAGTTCCATGCAAAAGACCATTATCACATTTCGGTCAGATTCCCTGCCTGCAGACTGCAATTTCAGACCTAAAAATAATTGTTTCAAAACGGCACCAGACTATTTTTTCTTCCTAGATGGTCTGGTTACATTGGGAATTTTCTCTGGATAAAGGGCTTTTGTGTGATGGAGTTAAATCTTCAATACTTTTTAATAGAACCTACAGAATTATAAATAAGTGAGTTTGGGTTAATTTGTTTATTTTTGATTATATTTTTTTAGGGGGGGGGGCGGGTAAAAAATTAAGATTTCAACAAAAACAGATCTGGGGAAACAGTGTGATGGGCAATAATGCTGGTAAAGAGCAATGGCCTATATTGAGAAGCAGGAATTTAAAGGCATATGTAACTTTTAATGGTTTGTTTATAATTTTATCAGCCCCTCAATAGATCGATCCATTAAGCCCCGCCTCCTTACGAGTTGACCAATCACAGCCGCGAAACCCGATCACCATTAGTGCAAAGATCACCAAACGGCTCAAATGGTGATCAGATTTCGCGGTTGTGATTGGTCAATGAGAAATGGGCGTGGCTTAATGGATCGGTGTATAGGTTTTGAAAAAAGGGAGAGATTAAAACTTTACAACAAAATAAAAGTTAGTTTGCTCCAAGATAGGGCGCCCTCACTGTGCACCACTTGCTGCACATGCGTATAGTGAGTGGCCAACCAGGAACACATTTTTTGCACAATAACATTGAGCTGTCGTCGTCTGCTTACGACGTGCGTTTTTCAAACTGAAATGTTTTCATCACAAAACTCTGGTAAGTACAGATTTTTCTGTTCAGTTTTTACATTGTACTTTATGGAAATGGTTTATAGGTCTTTTGGCGTTTATCTGTTTGTCGAAATTGCATAAAGGACAGCTTTTGGTAGCAAGTTTTGTCGTGACTGCAGTCCGATGTAGTTTCGTTGGTATGTACATAGACTAGAGAAAGGTCCTTGCTCTATGGTCATGAGTGTTTACCCGCCATCCCTCCACACAGCAGAGAGAGACAGACAGAGCATCTGATGTTGACACGAGTTTAACAAGGGAGGTAGAAATGTCATACACGTAGTGATACTATTAATAGTATTATTTTTATAGTACGTAGTCGTTGCTGTTTGTGGTGTTTACTGCAGACACTAGTTTTATTATCGTTAGTTTCTTTGAAATACAAATAGTTCAATGTCTCTGCTTTGTTGTGCCACAAACAAACTCATTCACAATCACAGTCACTCGACTCGAGTTGTAGACAGTCCAGATCACTACCAGTGTTGAAGTCGTCAAGACTGGTCTTGGTCTTGAGAACAGTTTAAGACCAAATTTCTGTGGTCTCGGTCTCGAGCGGTCTTTGTCTCGGACCTCTCTTGGTCTTGGACCTCATTTTGGCTCAAGACCAACAAAAAAACATTCAATTTGATTTCAAGCAAAATGTCTCGTACCTGTAAAAAGAAATTCAACAATATCCTACGTGAATGCGTGGGTTGTTTTATTCACAAAAAATCTGATACTGCTAGTCCTAGTAACTCACTCAATGTACTGTACATGTGAGTGCAATCTATGCGCAAATTGAGAATTTAAAACAAAGCAAATACAGTTTGCGAATCGCGCTCTCAAAAATGGCACACTGGTGGCATACTGTATCAATCCCAAACATGCATCCCACTTTTCTGGCACTCTGATCCACCCCCAATGACCAGTCATCATTCACATGATTTTCATCAACTATCATTACGCCATCAGCTGATGAGAGTGATGGATACTGTCTTTCTAGGGGAATTCTTGTGAAAAAAATGATTTATGGCTATAGGCCTTTAACAATTAAACATAAAAAAAACACTGTCAATTTTTGATCTTGTACCTGGCAGCAAACAAACCTGGTAAGCCAATTCAACTCAACATTTAATTCCAATGCACTATGTACATGTAATTATAGGAAATTTAATAAACAGCAATGTGTAAAACGAAAATAAAGATTAATAATCATAAAAAATATGAGATAAACAAACAAAGCAAAAGTGACCTGACGAACTAAGTTGAAACAAGAAAGTAAATTTCATAACTTCTAAAACTCAAACTTAATTGTTAGGTTTTAATTTACAAGATTTTTATTCATAAATAATCTCAAAAACAAAGCGCAAATGACCTTGACTTTGTTTCCATCAATTCTATTCCAAAGAATAGTTCGATAGAATCTCAATGCATTCAGAGAAAAGGTGGTGCTTGCAAATGGCAGAAAAATGATGCGGTTTGATCCGGTGATAATGTTGTAATGCAAGTCTGGTCATATACAAGTATACATTTATTTATTTTCTTTTTTAGGACAAAGGATTTCACCTGGCACGCCTAATTATGCCACCTAAGTCCCCAAGATTTTTCCTGAATGAATTTTGACTGATAATGAGCTATTTCAAAACGAAAAGCTTACACAAATTTGTGCATATAATGCCATGGACAATGCACAATATGCAAAATAGGCTGATGGACATGAAACAATGGCTTTATGTTTCCAGATTTGTATGCATCACTGCTCATAACTTTCTAAAAATGTATAAAAAATATATATTTAAAATACAAATCAAACTTTTGGGGTCAGATCAGCCAGAAATTGGACCTAGCATTAAGATCTCGTTGATAAATCATTGTATTAAGAAATTTTCAGTCTTCTTTGTAATGTTTGGAAACTTCAATTTTTTCTTACGGTATGAAAGTTTTAATAGAATTAGATGGTTGTATAAAATTGGTTTAAGAACCCTGTGAAGCCACAGGTACACTCGATGCTTAATATTTACTGCAACTGCCTGCATTAAGATTTCAATTTTTCTAAAATTTGCTTTTTATTTACATCTTTCCACAGGATATTTTCAGTCCTTGTGCAGAAACTTCCTGTAAAGAGATTCCTAGAATGAAGATTCATCAAACTCATTTTTGGGGAATTCTGGTGAGTTAAAACAAATAGAATACAATATCTATAACATGCAAAACTTTTTTTTAACCATTGATCTGTGATCATTACTGAACATCCCTTTTTGCTCTTATGTACCTTGCAGTCCACCCCAGACATACCCCTTATTTCTACCCTCCTGATTTACCCCCTAAATATACCCCCTGACTGATCACGGTCCTACTTTAAAGAAACCAAAAGCTGCTAAAACATCTTATATTTTCAGAATAAACTCACTTAGATCAGCTGTGGTGTCCAGATGAATGTATAGTTGTTGAGTGCTGACTTAGCTTTACAATCCCAAACCTGCACCCCACTTTGATGTCTCTATGGATCATCCCCCTACATGTTACCCTTCTATAGTTCAACATACTTACAATCTGCTTAAACACCAATAGACATCTCCTCCATTCATTCAAACTCTATTTCTAAATCGTAGAAAGAGTTACTGAAAGCAGGACATGCCTGATGTGGTTTTAAAGATTCATCACAACCCAAAGACTGTTATAAGAAGTTGTTGATCCTTGGCTGGAGTAATTTTATGCAAACATGGGTTTTTATTGCAGTACATTCAAGATGATCTGACATGTAAAAGCCTCAGTTCTAATGAGAGATGCACAAGCTCGGTTGAAGAGAACACTTGGCGCTCGTCTTAACCATGAATTCAAACACCTCATCTTCTCTCTGCATCAAGCAACCTCAACTCTGTAACTTATACAAATCTGAGATATTGAGGTAGGCTTGTTGGTATTTGGTAACACACATTGTAAAAGGGTCTGTTTAGTGTTTACACAACATTTACAGGACATCATAGTCCTCACTCACTGGTCCTCAGGTGATAATTTAAAACGTATAATTTTTGTGCTAACTGTAGCAGAAAAATTTGCTTAAGCATAAGCGTATTTCACAGGTTGGCAAGAAAATGAGTTATGTCATTTAATTTCGTGCAGTAAGCACCGAATGGTTAGCATGCCTTGTAGAGTGCTTACGGTTAGCAGTGCTATAACGAAATAGAAACTCGTACATGTGCATAAGCACAGAATTGGCCGCTAAGCAGCTCTATGAAATTGGGCCCTGGGCAAGGGTTTAATGGGGTAGCCTGCGTGGCCCCTTTTGGAAGATATGTCCACATTTTACACCCTAGAGTACATAATTGAGGGTTCTAGACATTAAAAAAATGGTTATGTTGGCGTAATGTAAAAAGGGTGGTTAGGTAGGGATTTCTTATTTTATTTATTTTTTAAATCATCACATTCTTTTTTGCATTGACTACTGAACTATATTTTGATTTCATTCAAGTTTTTCCTGTCAGTAGGAAGGGTTTGTTGTACAGATGAAAACTGTTCCAACTAAAACATGAAATCTTTGGATGAGTCACAGGAACTTTTATGTAATCACATTGACTGTTTATATTGCAATAAGGACACAATAATATTCCTTTGCAAATAATTGTAGTTGTGTGCCTATTAATTTCAAAAACCTGGTGATTTATTTTGTTTCTACAATACCATTATTCCAATCAAAACTACAAACCAGCAGTTGTCAACACACTTTCCAGGTTTAAAGATACTCACTCACATTTATTAAAGGGTAATAAAACCAGGTCATCAGGATCGTCATCAGATTTTATTGTTTTTCACTGTCACAAAAAAAAGTACTTGTCGGCACTGGATGAGTGCTGGTCGGGTAATTTTTAGAACTAGTGCCTACCAGCCCGATCAGTGTAGTCACAGCACTGGGTTCGGATGTAATATTTGTGTATTTACTTGGCCAAATAAACAGGGCGTCTTCAAGGGCGTTCGACAGTTTTTCAGGCCGTCCAAAAAATAAACAGGGCGTTCAAAAGATGCCCGGACGCATTACTGGCTAACATGACTTGCTGAGGTTTTTAGAGGGTAAATTCTTTAAGAGTGCTATAAAGGGTATAACTTAAGAAACAAATTTGTTTTCCACTATGCAAATTCTACACTTGTCAAAAAAGACCCTCACGCTCTTTAAAAGTTTAGACTTAAGACTTTAAAACAATTAATCAGTCAGTGACCATTTTTGTCTGGTGCCCTGTCCCAAACTAACAACTGACAGTCATACATAAACGTGGGTATACTTGACCATATTGCTCTGTGGACTCGAATTTGTTATGAATGTAAAAAACATGTCAAATTTGTCGTGAAGGTTAAGAGAAATTTGTGTATAAATAAATAGAGCTCACATCCTTTGTTTTGTTCTAAAGAAACATGAATTTAAACATCAGATATTGTGAAGTGTTTCAGATAAAGCTGTCACTAGACGAAACTTGTAAATTTTCATTTAAGTTGTAGTTTTATGTCAATCATGGGAATCAATTATTTTCTAACTTATTTGTATATGCAATGTGCTTTTTAGCCATCGTAAATGCATTGAGGTCTACCTCCATGATAAATGTAACATTTAAAGTTGAACATTCGGGTGATTATGTTTGTAAACTGTAATGTAAAACGTTTAAAATAAGGCCCTCCATAAGACCCTCCATACTTAAACCAGACGGATCTGAACTGTGTGTGTAGTACTAGTATTGTAATATGGTGGACATGGAAGTTAGTGAAGGTTTAAGCATGGAGGAATAGGCATAGTCAAAAGGTGTTACAGAAATGTTAAGGCCTTTAAAATGCACATTTTTTGTATTTAAGCAAAAATTCAAAGGTTTTTGGTGACCAAAATGCGTAATTTATGCAGTAGAGCAGTTTGAGCATAAAAATAACACATAAGGAAGCTTTACAGCGTCTACTTTTCAAAAAAAAAAAAATTTAATGGACTTTCTGCACCAAAAACCCGTTAAATTTTTTTTTTTTTGGAAAACGAAAATAATTAACGAGCGTGCGTTTCAGCCGATTTTAAAAAAATGGAAGACCGTTAATTTTCGGTTTTTCGAACTTTTTTTTTTTTTTTTATATGAAAATTGATAAATAAAAAAAATTGTCCACCCCTTCCCTCTCTCTCTCCTCTCCACCTCTCCCCTCCTTCCTTCGTCCGCTTCCGTCTGTGCGTGCGTGGTGCTTGTTAGTTAGTGCTTGTTAGTTTACCTTATACCTTTTACTCTTACCTTGTGTCCTTGCCGGGGCTCGAACCCAACCAGGTCTTCCGATCTTGCTCTCCGTGCCGCGACCTTGTCCGCTAGGCCATCGGCGCTCCCACAACAAACCAACGATTTGCAACCGTGATTAATATTAGAACCACGTGGGCGCCCTCTGTTTATTTAAAAGAGCGCCCTCTTCGGCGAAATTTAGTTATTTAAAATTACAACCACTTAAAATAAAATAAAAAAATCCCCCATTATAACGGAGATTACATTTCCCTTAAATTAGGTTAAATTTTTTTATTTCTTGTCTTTGCTAGTTTAGTTTTTTTTTAAGCAGTCTGATTTTGTGCTTTTAATAAAATTAACATTGGCAAGTTAGACAGAGAGTAAATTAATAAAAACCAATCATGAAAGTTAAGATGCTGAAAGTGTACCTTTTTATTTAAAACATTGTTTGCACAAAAATAAAAACAATATATTTTGTACAACTAATTTCGTAGCGTTTTCATGGTTTTCTTCTTTAATTAAAATATCAAAAGCTTGAAATGAACATTTGTGTTCCAACATTTTCCACAAGAAGTTTAACTTTAAATTTTAATTATTAATTTCAAATCAGAAATCATAAATTGTCGAACAATTTCCATGTAAAGCTTGAAATGAACATTTGTGTTCCAACATTTTCCACAAGAAGTTTAACTTTTAATTATTAATTTAAAATCAGAAATCATAAATTGTCGAACAATTTCCATGAGCATAAAATAAATGGTTATTAAAAAAACGTTGACTTGAAGATTGGTCATTCTATTTGTTGTAACTTTTTTTTGTATTTCTATTTATGTTTCTAAAATGATATACTCACTAATTTTTGCTTGGATATTTCATGATCGATTACTTTATTATTTGCTATAAATATCTAAATAAATATCTAAATAAGAACTTAATACATATCCAGAGAACTTCGATCCTTTACATCCAGAACAAGATCCAATATTACTGGAATCCACACTTAATGTCTTTATATAAAATTTCTTCACGATGTTACGCCCTAGAGTTGTAATCCGAAGCACCAAAAAGTTCTACAGAGCACAAGTATGTATCCTTGGAACAGTCTGATGCAGAGTATTTTGTATTCCATCTGTGTTATCATCAATTGACTTCTACATTGTTCATGGTATCTATTCTGCAGAGGATCTGCTTTCGTCAGCATTCCATACTTCAGAATATCAGTTATGCAAGGTGTGTGGTTGAATTCTGCAGAGCGGCCTTTCTTTCCTGTCATAGATTCCAAAGCTCCCCGTGAGTCCAATG
The DNA here is from genome assembly GCA_037783415.1 of Leptasterias polaris. NCBI lineage: Eukaryota > Metazoa > Echinodermata > Asteroidea > Forcipulatida > Asteriidae > Leptasterias > Leptasterias polaris. Next base: position 8,626,957 of record JAZGTN010000040.1, on the reverse strand, counting down.
GGAACTATTCCTGTACACACAATAATAAATAATATTGATTAAAACATTACTTCATTTTCAAGTAAAGATTGACAAAAAGGAACAACTAACGTTTGGGTTAGGGTTCTTGATCAAAAGTTTTAAATTTATGAGCATAACAACTAACTTGGTAATGGTTGGGGTTAGAAGAGTTAGGGTTTTTGATCAAGCGTTTTAAATTAATAAGCATAAAAACTTACTTTGCAAGGTTTATGGTTAGGGTTGGGTTTGAGGTTAGGGTTGGGGTTAGGGTTAGGGTTTTTGATCAAAAGTAGGGTTAGGGTTAGGGTTGGGGTTGGGGTTTTTGTTTAAGCGTTTTAAAGTTATGAGCATAAAAACTTACCTTGGTAAGGGTTATGGTTAATGTTGAGGTTTTTGTTTAAAAGTTTTAAATTAATGAACATAACAACTTTGTTAGGATTAGGGTAAGGGTTTTTGATCAAACGTTTTAAATTAATGTACCTAGTAACTTACTTGGTAAGGGTTAAGGTTAGGGTTAGGTTTAGTATTAGGGTTAGGTTTAGTATTAGGGTTAGGGTTTTTGATCGAACATTTGAAATTAATAAGCATAAAAACTTACTTCGTAAGGGTTAGGGTTAGAGTTGGGGTTAGGGCTTTTTGATCAAAAGTAGGGTAAGGGTTAGGGTTAGGTTTGGGGTTTGGGTTTTTATCAAAAGTAGCTTTAGGTAAGGGATAAGGTTTTTGATCAAAAGTTTTAAATTAATGATTAAAACTTACTTGGTTATGGTTAGGGTTTTGATCAAAAGTAGGGTTAGGGTTAGTGTTAGGGTTGGGTTTAGGGGGTTTTTGCTCAACAGTTTTGAATTAATGAGCCTTAACACTTTTTTGGTAAGGGTTAGGGTTAGGGTTTTCGATCAAAAGTTTAAATAAATGAGCATCAACACTTATTTGGAAAGGGTTGGGGTTAGGGTTAAGTTCAGGGTTAGGTTTTTGATCAAACATTTTAAATTAGAAAGCATAAAAACTTACTTTGTAAAGGTTGGGGTTAGGGTTAGGGATAGGGTTGGGTTAGGGTTTTTGATCAAAAGTAGGGTTTTGGTTAGGGTTAGGGTCAAGGATAGAGTTAGGGTTTGGGTTAGGGTTTTTTTAAATCAAAAGTAGGGTTGGGGTTAGGGTTGTTGATCAAAAGTTTTTAAATTAATGAGCATAAAAAATTACTTGGTAAGGGTTAGGGTTAGGGTTTTTGATCAAAACTTTTAAATTAATGAGCATACAAAATTATTTGGTAAGGTTAAAGGTTAGGGTTATGGTTGAGGTTAGGGTTATTGATCAAAAGTTTAAAATTAACGCTTTAAATGAATGTGTATACAAATTTACCTTGTAAGGGTTACGGTAAGAGTTAAAGGTAAGGATAACAGAGCTGTTGATAGCATAAAACATTGTGAGAAACGACTCCCTCTAAAGTACTGTAGTTTTAGAGCACAAGAGGTATTTTTCACCCAAAAATTTTGAATCTGAGAAAGACTTCAGGCATGAAGCCTTTTTCAGGCATCTGAAAGCACACAATTCTTAGCATAAAGGTGTTTTTTCTTTCAGTATTTTCTTGCAGCTTCGATGACTAATTGAGCCCAAACTTTTCACACGTTTATTGTGTTATGCTTATGTTGGGGTACACCATGTATTCAAGTAAGGATACCGGTCTTTAATAATTATCCAAAGTGTACTTTGCCTTTATCTTTCAGAGAACCCATGTTTCTCAAAAGAGAGACTGTAGACAAAAAGGTAAAGATTTTTACCCGTAAAACGTGGTGCACACCTTGTTGTTATCCACCTCCGGGGATGTCTCTTCATCAACTGGCTCTATTCTGAGGTGTCTCCACTCTTAATCAACTTCTGCCTCATCTCACAGCTTCATCACTAACAGGTGAGCTCCTCAAAGCATGCTCAAAGTAATATGACTCTCTTTTTCCATCAACTTCACTGCGAGTACCTCAATAGTAGAGTTGGCTTTCTCGAATGTTGGCACAGACTGGACTTGTTTAGAATTCAATCACACAAATACAACTGCAGAGAAATGTCAAAAAGAGATTAAAAAGTCATGAACAAACCAAAGTCAAAAGCTTTTAAAAATGACCAATTCTGTTCTCAATCAATGATTACTCCAAAGAAAGTCATTTTTTTAAATATTAAGAGATAAATGTCAAGTCCCCCCCCCCCCGAACTCATTTTGCACTTGGTAATTTTGTAATTGGTATGACTAAAAATACAATCTTATACCGAAACATCAAACCTTGGTTTTTTTGTGAAAATGTATTAGTAAGTGGGATTTTTGTATCTATCCCAATTTTGTAATATATTGTAATATATGACTTTCTATTGACAGATCACTGAGAAAAGACATAGTCTGATTGTTGATTCAAATTGTCAATGTACAAGCAAGCATAGCCTTGCTGGAGGGCTAGAGCCTCTAAACCAACAATGATGTCTACATCATTGTTGGTTTAGAGGCTCTAGCAATTAATGATTAATCTGAAAATAAACAAGATAAGACACTGCTAATCAACAACGTTTCCATTATCATAAAAAATAACCTAACTATAAGCCAATAACTTTTGTGTCAATTCAATATTACGTACATCCCTTACTAAAATTCTGCCTTTTGATTGGTTTAGAGTAGCCCCCCCCCCCTTGTTGGGCTGTCATGGCTCTCTTAACATCGGTCTACTCTATGCCATTACACTATGATAAGACAGTTGTTACAAGAGCCATAACAGCCCAACAAGGTGGGCTAGGTTTAGATATAGAAAAATGCGCCAAGGATCACCTCTCGGCAGTTGTAGTTTGAACCATAGTACTCAAAGCAGTCAATATTTGTATTGCTACACTAGTGCAGTGTTGCTGTTGGTTACTGCAGTGTGCATTTGTCACTCGCTCTTGTTGTAGTTAGCCCCATAAATATAGGGCCTATCCACTTTGTATCCTTAATAATAATAGTGGATTGACCCTATGGGGCTAGTTGTAGCAGTAAATTGTACATTCTTAATTGTAATACATAGCGACAGACAGTATTAGTAACTTGTCCATCCTATAGCATAGAGTAGACTCTACAGCCACAGGAAAGGGATGAGTGGTCATAGGTCAATGTGAGTTTGTTTGTGTTCAATTCAATAGTCTGGTTTCTGAAGCTGTTTATGGAGTCAGTTGGCTCATTGACAATGTCAGTAAGACTAGTGGAGGGAGCTAGGACTCAGAGACAGGATTTGATGTATTGAAATTAGTTTGTACGTTGATCTTTAAAAACTATGTATTTCAACAGAACAGTATGAGTATGTATTTAGCTCAGAATATGAATTATGATGAGTCTAGAGCATGTGGATGAAAGAAACATACAGCAGGAGGCATCGTCAGTTGGGCGTGGGGGCAGGCATACACCACAGACCAGAAACACATCAATGATTATAACATAATATATCTCTACGGATGAACAAACGGTATATTTAGTTTTAAATGGACACGATTGAGTTAATCTGAACTAACGAACGTCAACCTCTGTTGTAGCCGTCTGGTCTATGGTCAGCTTTTTAGGAGTATTTATCAAGCATCAAGCATATGGTATGTAGCTAGTGCAGTAGTAGTGCTGTACTGTAGTGTAGTGAGTAGTGTTGGTTACACAATTAATATTTATACACAAACAGAAAACCCGACAAAATCTGCCTATATATCAATCTAATACATACCTTTATAACATCCAGTGATACTCCTGCATTTGATGAACAGCCAGATACACCATACAGCGTCATAGTTTGTATAAAAAGGGACATTTCTGGTAGAAATTTGGAAAACGAAATTAAGATCGAAACTCCCTCCATGTAAAACTGTACTAATTTGACCTGGAGAGGGCGCACTTCATAAACAAACCAACAAAAAAGCACATGGCTGTGACTATAACTTTATAAAGGGGATATGAAAGAAAGAGAAAGTGAAGCACTGAGGCATCATGTACATAATGTAGGCTATTGTATGAATCTAGGTCAAGGGTCAGGCATGCTTTCAGTTGGCATATGCATAGGGTTTATTAGTAAATGTTTGTAGACTCTATAAATCAAAGGGACACGTTGCCTTGGATTGGACGAGTTGGTCTATGAAAAGCGTTTGAAACCGTTGTTATAAAATGCATGGTTATAGAAAGATGTTTTAAAAGTAGAATATAATGATCCACACAAATATCATGGCTCGAAATTGCGTGGTTTTCCTTTTACATCGCGAACTAACATGGCACGCCATTTTGTGGCGTCACAAATTTGACTCCACAGAATGGCGGACCGTGTAAGTTCGCAAAGTAAAAGGAAAACCACGCAATTTCGAGGCATACTTGGAGTGTGGATCATTGTATTCTACTTGTATAACATCTTTCTAACCATTATGCATTTTATAACAAACGGTTACAAACGCTTTTCATAGACCAACTCGCCCGACAAGGCAACGCATTCCTTTAAGTGTTTGTTGTTATTTTACTAAGAAATGCTTTTGCAGAGTTAGATGTATTATCGGATTTACGGGAGAATCCGAAACAAAACATCTGTTTGCAACTGAACCCTGACATTCTGAAATAAATTGAATTCCTCTTAGCTGACACTCAATTCTACGAACATCTGTTTAACTTTGTTTTATTGCGTATATTATTCAATCCAATTTCTGGGACAGCTATCAAATATTTCATTATTTAACAAGTATGTAGGCGTCTAGATTAAATATCATCACATGTAATTGTGTAGTTAATTATATAATTTGTTTTATTTACACATACACACAATGACGTTTGAATTCTTTAAATTTTAATCTTTGTTTTTAAATAATTATATTTTCTTTGCTTTTAGAACTTGAGTGTGTAATTGCCTGCAAGCTTATTATCTTGATTGTTATGGCAGTATTATTGTTTAATATGAAATTAATTAATAAACTCGACTAATAATAAGAAAGGGGGAAACAAATCCGTGCCATGTGTTCAACTACTTTAGACTAAAAATATAATGTAGGCCTATAACATGTAATGGTTTTGTTGGCCTCATTACGCCCTTGGTGTATCCCCCTCCCCCCGCATTTATAGAGACGTTTTCGATCAGTTAAACACTTCTAAGACTAAAAGTTAAGGAAATTCCTCGTTCGTCCCGTGCATTTTATTTGTCCGTCCAGAACACCGGCGAAATAACTGCGGCCCGGTGCATGCCACACTGCTCTGTCGTATTCAGTGTCGAATCCTTTTATCGTATCTGTATATCTTCTTTAATGTAACGGTGTTATTTTATTCTGAGCTTCAGTAACCAACTGACTTGGAAGTAGGGCCTAACCAGTCAGTAGAATTCATGTAACGCATTCCTTTCTTCTAATGTCCCCCAGAGTAACTTCAATTTAAAAAACGTACTTGCAGTTCGCTGAGGCGTCAAGGGCGTGGCGTGGCGTGACAGCGGCTCAACTCAAAATCATTCCTAGCAGAAGAAGCAATAGCGGCAAGACACTGTTGAGTCCTTCGTTCTTTCTGTTATTTTGTTTAGCACTGTTGGTATACGTTGATTTTTCCGTCAACAAAAATCCAGTTAAGTTGCAAATTATTATTGAAATAGGCCTATGGGAACTGCTTATTATTTGATAATTATTATTGTACAACTTGTTGAGAAAGCAGGCCTTCATTTAATCCACTGTATTATACAAATTCGATCTTATTATACTATTTCGGATTTGGCAGTAAATTTAGTAATGTGAATGAACTCATGGTGCCTATTTGACTCCATTTCTAGAGTCTGTGATGAGATATTTCTGGTAAATCAGTTCTGGAGTTAATGCCAGGAAAGAACAATTTATGCACCACAGAAATACAGTATTATTTAATAATGACAACGTAATTAATTTTCAGCTGGCATACCTATTGATTTGATGTCTTCCGAAGTTTAAAGGGTGTGTACAACATAGGTAAGAATGAAAATATATTAAATGCTCACATATTTTCATATAACTTACATGGTATAAAGATGGTCATGGTAGAAAACTTCCCTTGAAATAGTTTTGCTTGAAATGCCATAGTTTTTAGGAAATGAGTAAAATAATAGTATTTATCCTGCAGGATAAATTCCGATGTTTGAAAAAAAGTTTAAGCATATAATGGGGTTTTTCACTGTTTTCTCATGACTCCGAAGACCGATTTAGCTTAAACTTTCACAGGTTTGTTATTTCATGTATATGTTGGGTCACATCAAGTTTGGATACAGGTCTTTGGCAATTACCAATGTTGTACACACCCTTTAACCGGAAAAATGTCCGTATCCTTGTTCATTTGTTATGAAATAAAATAGGCTATAGGGCTAGTATCTAATTTACTCAAATGAGATAATTATTCCTTTTGGATGAGTGAAAAGGGGGTCAAGTAAACACATGCCAATGCAATTTGTATCAACAAGCATACAGGAGGCTTCAGACAATGAAGCATCCAGCCTTCACAACATATGGTGCAAGTCCAGCATTTTTTTCTAAATGAAATTCAAGTTTTGAAACTGCGTTTGTAGGCTCCAAAATCATGCTGTAGCTAGACTCCTCTGATGCTAATAAATTGTAATTGACCTGGGATAATTATAAGCTATACTTTGGGAAATATTGATAATATAACAATAGGCCAACAAGTTTTTAAAATCACAAGGGGTACAAATATTAATACACATAAATTGTACCAAAGACACGTGTTTGTAATAAAACTGTAAAAAAAAATACTTTTATTGCATTGTGTTTCATTTTCCTTTTAACTGTTTGTAATTTGCTGTTAATGACAAGGGGGATAAGCACAATATTTGTTAAAAGATTTGTCTATACTATACTTGATTATTATGTAACGTTGACGTCAGTGTGTTCAGGTTTTTTGTGTACCAGGCCGGAAGAAAAACGAAAAGGTCACCAGCAGAGGGGGGCGAACAAAAACTGAACAAAGTTCGCGTACTGCTAATACGTGCATGCTCCGCAGCGATCAATGATTGGGTGCCCGTAAAAATGGTGGACGCTGGGTAACTAACAGTAACGTCATTGAAACCCATCTATAGGATTCAAAGATAATTCATAGGCACCATAGCAAATGATTTGTCAGATTACATAACTAAACAGACATAAACTGAACATGATGGAGCTTTTACATTAACTCTGCTATCTTTCACTGAATAATCACTTATCATTGTTTAAGAACATAACAATATTGGCAAAGGGCACGTTTCCACATTTCTCAAAGTTCACTGTTTTCACAATTTCCTTTTACTGGGAAATTGATCGAACACTTCTGGGAAAGTCGTAACCGGAAGCACTGGGAAAGTCGTAACCGGAAGCACTATTACAAACATGACACATTACTCTAAAACTAAACATTATCAAATAGTTTCAAGATAGGGTCATAGATTGATAATTACTTCAAACATTGAAGATCATAACAACTTTTTGGGTGAGAAGTACTGCAGCTGTTGAGAGTATAAACTATTTTGAGAAAGGATTCACTTCGTGGTAATTATGGTTTGGATAATTTTTCCTATCCAAAACATTTGAATCCGAGAAATGATTCATGCATACATTTTTGAGTTTTCTGAGGGTTGGTGTGTTCGCGAACTGAAGCCAGAGATTCGATTGGTACCCGCTGTCATCCTCACTAAATGTGGATTGATTCCATCTTCTTGTGAAAATACAGTGATGGCTTTTTGCCGTTTTCTCAGCAAGTAGACATTGTATTCAGCTGAAACTTTAACATGTGACTTTTATTGTATCTTTCTTTATAAATTAGCCTTACGAAATGTATGACCCAACCTTTAAACAAAGCACCTTGTTGCATTTCTGTCAATTACACAAAGTGTAAAAGTATGTAAAAAACTTGACGTTCATGTACATGTTTGTATAACATACATTTTCTTTAAGTGTATGCTTCGCACACAGCACAAAACAAGTAGGACCTAAACATAAACAAGCATTTTTTTAAACAGTGTAACACAATTAGTGAACTTTTCCCAACAAGTATTGCGCAAGCTATCCTAAATGAAAACATAGCCAATGCAGAGGAGCTCCTAGGTCGTTCAAACTCAGTTTTGAGATTCACTCATTTTCCACTCAAAAGTTAATAGTTCACCAACTTCCCAAATTGACATCCGATTGAGAAAAATGCTTTCCAAAAACATACAAGTAGGATAGCAAGTGCAATACTTACATGTCCGTGCTCTGCTATTTGATAGTTAACATACTGAATTGAAAAATAATTTTAACAACTGTAGAATTAATACAGTAAATAACAACTGAATACCAACATATTTCTTACCAAATGCATTATGTGTTTAACATGTTTAAAGGTATAAAAAGGGCATTACGCGGTTTGTACCCACTTAAATAGGATGGATGTGACGTTCTTGATGAAAATACTGCGACAGTTTTTTGGTATTTGTATTTTCTCTTTATTCAATTCAAACTTTCAAAGGTGAATTTTATTGAATGTGTCTTTCTTGATCATTTTGCTTAGCGGTCAGCATTAAGTTGAAAAAAATCCCACAAAACACAAACCCAATAACCCTACCTTTAAGTTCAAGGTGTAAGTTGGAAAATACTTCATTGAAGAAATCATGAAACATTTCAAATTTCAAATGAGTAGAAACTTATTAAAAAGGTATTTCAAAATAATTATTTACACCGAACTAAATGTACATTGTACAAATTGAATCAAAACTTATAAGTTTTCATATGCGAGTGCAACACCTAATTCGCATTGCAGATTCAGCTTTGTAATTGTAATTGATTACAAGGAAGTCCAATTTGCAGGAATAAGTTACTTTCTTTGGTTGTGAGCAACTTTTCAATGAATGCCAATTTAAAAGTTGACTGTCGCCATGATCAAAGCAGGCCTGTGGCAACACATGGAACTATAAACCAAGTTACAGCACATGCGAGCTTGCTGGCTGCCACCTCACAACTGGACAATCTGTGCCGTTACTATTACGTTATAATTTGGTTTTTACCCTACACCGATGTGTGTTAAGGACTGTATACTCAGTACTTTCCCGAGTTCTGTGAAAAAAAATCCACAGGCAAATCACTCGGTTGGGATTCGAACCCACGACCTTTCCATTGCTAGAGCAGATGTCTTACCACTAGACCACCGAGCTAGCCCGATGGCTAGAGGGAGTTCGAATCCTTGGCAGCGGGTACCGCAACAATTTAATAGATGTTTATTTTGCATCAGGGATAATGAATTTAATTTGATTTTTACCCTACACCGATGTGTGTTAAGCACTGTATACTCAGTACTTTCCCGAGTTCTGTGAAAAAAAATCCACAGGCAAATCACTCGGTTGGGATTCGAACCCACAACCTTTGCATTGCTAGAGCAGATGTCCTACCACTAGACCACCGAGCTAGCCCAATGGCTAGAGGTAGTTTGAATCCTTGGCAGCGGGTACCACAACAATTTAATAGATGTTAATTTTGCATCGGGGATAATGAATATTGGTTTTTACACTGCTATACATCGGTGTAGGATAAAAACCAAATTATATTCATAATCCCCGATGCAAAATTAACATCTATATACTATTATGTTGTGATGTCACAGCCGGCACGCAGTTCTGCCACAGGCCTGCTATAATCATGACGACAGTTCACCTTTAAAACACATCAAACATTTAAAGGTATTAAACAGGATTGGTAAGGTTATAAAACATCATTGTTTATTAATTGTAGTCTGAAAGGTTACTGATAATGATGTTCATACTAGAAAAAAAATTTCCCCAGTGAAGAGAATAACACTCATGTAAATATATAATAATATTTGAGAAAATATTATTAAAAAACATGTATCTGAATTTTTTTTACAGGTTTATTACTTCATGTAAACATGAGTGCTTTGTCAGCTCGTCCAATCCTTTATAATACCTTTAAAACTAAAATTTCAGAAACTGGGGTCTGAATTGTCTCCAGAGTCCCATCCGGATGACTCGATACCTCCATTCCCAAAATCCACATCAACATCATACTGGAAACCGTCGTCTCCAGGTTTCTTACGATTCTTCTCAAAAGTCTTATCCATGATGTGTTTCTTTTGCTCCAATGCATCATCGCCTAACTTGTTGAGGTCTTCTTCAGGATCGACAGACAGCTCCTTGTTCACTTTATCCACAGAATCCTCCATACTGAGTCCCGACTGTCGCTCTTTGATAATCTTGAGTAGTTTCGCAATCTGAGCAGCGCTGACATTCTCAAGATACTTCTTGTGGCGAGGGTTAGACTTGAGCTCATTTACAAAGCGATCGACTCCAGAGCGTTTTGTGAAGTTCCTTAACGGCATTGAGCGTTGACGATCCTTCCCTGTACTGTCATCAGTGTAGGTCAGAATCAGCGTTGGTGGGTCTACTCGTATCGCACATTTCTTTGGTGTTACAGACATGGCCGTAAAGGTGTTTGAAAATGAATATCTGAAAGTTACACAAACTCTGATCAAGCTACATGACGCACCACTCAGTTTTGTCTGTCAGATGTTTGTGCAGTGAAGGCAGCATTAGAGTCCTGTATGTGGTGTATGAAAAAAGAGCAAGAATAATCAATATCACAACAGAGAAGAAACCCATTAAGGCCCTGTATATAAACCTAGATTTTGATTGTAAAGTTTGTAAATTCTGCTTTTGAAAGTCTATTTTAAATAGGTTTGGATGACTCACATGTGAACCCCACTTTGTCAGGTCAAAACCTCCTGACTAGTGATACCTCACGAGCTACATCTTTAAGTTCAGAGGTCATCCAACTAATTTGAATAATAGCTGATATTGTTAATTGAGGTAAGGAGCAAGTTCTAGTGCGCACATTAAGTCGACCCGTGATTGACCAATGACTTGCAACACATGCGCAGTGACGTACTCACCCGAATGACTCTTTTGGAAGTCTAGTTATCTAGAAACTTCTAGTCTAGTCTAGTCTAGTCAATATTGTTACTGTATTCAACATTTTCATTGCCTTCGGCCTTTTTGCTTTAGTGTCACTGGTTCCCTTCTGCGCTTTACACATGTTAGCATGAAACAAGGCCATCGTGACCAAGGAAGAAACCATGATCCTGAGGCTGGTTCCAAATGGTCGACCATAATAGTCAACCAGCTCGGGTTCGAGTCAAAATAGTCAACCTTGAATTAACCATGGTGCTTTACTCGAACTTGCTCAATGATGACTCTCTAAATAGTTACCTTTCTGATGGGTTGTTATCAACCTTTTACTTCACAATTAGTCCTGTGGTTGATCCATTCTGTGTTATAGAGGTTCGCAGAGCCTGAAATTAAAGGAAGCAAAATTGATCTTGTGACATTTTTAAGGTAAAAAACATGATTTGTATGAAGTGGATAACTGCATAAAAATAGCTGCATTTTGACATGGAAACGCATACTAAGCGTTTTACCAGCACTCGAAAGTTACCAGCGCTCGAAGGTTCACTGTAGTGTTACCGAACACAACAGCAACCCAGCAGGTGCAAAACACAACAGTCACTACAAGTCACAAACACTGCTAGCCCCAGCCATAAACAGTGCCAAACGATACTCTAGATCACTCCCTTTGATTCCTTACAGAATGGGATTCTGAGGGAGTCCAGAAAATTGACACATGTAATGACCTGTCGAATGAAAACTTGCGGTTTTTTTGCCAAAACTTTCTCTCGATGTTCACTTTAGTATACCCATACAGCCATAACTCGATTGTAGCAAGTAATTTAAGTGCTGGCACGTTTTGGTATAATTTATGAAGAATCTCTGAGATGAAAATAACACACTTATTGTTCGACAGCGCCATGAGGTTTAATGATGCGCATTCTACAATAGTCTTTTTTGTTTCGCTGCAGCATGCTGTTTGAATGCAAACTGTTTGTATTGTTTAGTGTGTGTTCGAACAAAAACACTAAACTTCTGTGTACAACATGTGCAAACGACCGATCGGCAAAGGTCACATGTTCAGCACTGCTTGCTGTTGGTTCATGCTCATGGTGTTAGTGCTGTCTCCTGTGGGTGATAAATACCATCAAGGCATGCCAGGTTGCCGTGAGCGCCTTCAATAAAGACATTTGTACAGAAATAGAACAACGATATGATGTCCGATTGTTAGGACATTCCACATTAAGACATGAGCTGTGTGCTCATACATACCTATTGCACTAGGCTTACTGGCGTGTGCATTGTGGGTGAAGGGAAGGATTATAGGTTTACAAGACTAAAAGATAGCCGTTCATGTAAACACTTAATTCCAATAATTTGCTAATTTAAATGATAAACTGATAATGATCATCCGAATCATTGTGCTGGAAATTGCTCTAAGGTTGCAGTCAAAAGAACCTTTGTTGTGTAACTAACCATTACATAATGACAGGTCATACTGCTCTCCGCAAAATGTGCATCTATCAGTGAAAGTCATGGCGCCGACTATGTTTAAGCAAGTATATTGTCAGCTCAGCGATTCTTCAATTAAAAAGACACAAAAATGAGCCAGCCTTGAAGCTTTTTAATGTACCCACCAAAAGGCACAATCAGTGATTGTGTTGTGGGCTACAGCCGTACCGTAAGTATTATTACTTTATTAACGATGGGGGAGAATTTCACACAAAAACTGCAGGCTCTCATTCGACAGGTCAGCACAGTCACTGGTGGGCATAGGGCCAAGAAGTAAATGGAGGCAGTCCGCGTTGTCGTCACGGTTGAGGCAGAGCACCCATCAAGTTTTCAGGTTTCCCGAGACATGCGAGATGTGGCTCGTGATGGATGGTTTCTCCGATTGTTGACTTAAAAAAAATTCAATTTGGAGCAAAAAACATGATCGTGAGTACAATTAAATGCCTGATGCTGCATCTTAGACATATCAAGAACTTAAGAAGCAAGTACAGTATCACTATCAGTCACTATCATCAGTCGGCGGTTTTTGACTCTTTTTGAGCTATTTTGTTGGGTCTTTTTGTCATTCTGAATCTGAGGCATTTTTTGTGACTGGATGTTTGCAAAATCATAGCAAATTGAGGTCTACAATCGTACATATACAGTTCTTTAGGGCGCTAGTACGACCGCGTCAAAATTTCGAAAAAACGAGTACAGTGCCCCAGTTACTGGGTCTGTAATCTGTGCTGTACCGTGTATGTACAGTCACTGCACTAGCGCCACAGTCAGTGAGTTAGTGAAATGTTACTGTCTGCTGTTGTGCTAGCTAGCTTTGTCACGAACAAATAATATCACATGGCTGGATTAAAATACATAATTATTATTCCTTCAAAATTATTTTCACAATCTGCTACTCCTAAAGTCCTACTCACTCCCTTGATAATCCGATCGAGAAGCTAAGCTTACCTCCAAACTTTGCAGTAAACGGGCGCCGCCATATTGTTTGAAAACAGTCGTCTGCATGTTTTTTGTTAATTTCACATCACACTTCGTTACAAAATAACATAAGCGATGATTTCGTTGAAATCAACTTGCATCCCCCAAATATATTAACTTATATCAGTAAAAAACAAGACTCATCATATTATAACGTAAAAATTACGTAATTTTGAGTGATTATTGTTACCAAGATGAACATGAACTACACGTTTTTTGTTAAAAATGGATAATAGTTGTCAATAATAACCACAGCAGAGGGCGCTATAATAATTATAATAATCATCAAGTTTCGTCTGGAGCAGAAAGTTTTTGGCTCATTATTATAAGTAAGCTTACTTAGGGTGGTATATTTTATTTGACCTGACATGATTTATTTTTAATCTGGGTGTAATTTCTTCCTTTTGTAAGGTCAAAACAATCAGTCGTTTCGACCATTGTTTTGCAATTTGCAACTGAATAATATTGTGAACTACGATAATAATCACGTTACGAGCGACCTCAAAAGGCAATTTAGGCCTGAGCATAACAAATTATGTCATCACCTTTTTATTTATTTTGTTAGTTTGTTTGTTTGTTTGTTTGTTTGTTGTTGTTGTTGTTGCTGTTCTTGTTGTTGTCGTTGCTGTTGTTGTTGATGATGTTTGTTTATTGTTACATTTATTTAAGGACATCAGTTGCTCATAAAGGTTACTTTTAGTCACTTCATCTGTGAACAATTTAATTCTTTTTAAAGTTATTTGTTGAGTTTCGTGTTTTTGAGTAATAATAGGCCCAACGAAGTTTTTATAGCGTTTAGTTATCTTACCGAGGGCGTCTCAATTAAAGCACTCATTTTCATCAGTTGTAATAATTAGAAATTAAAACAAACATAAGACAGTAATAATAATCCAGGCTGTTACTATTGAAGTATGAACACTTTGGAATAAAAAAATAGGGGAAACGAAAGTTACTATAATTATCTTGATTGGTAAAGGATACAAATAATTGTTTCAATTTTAGTCTGAAGGCTTTCTGACTATAAAGTTCATCTAAGAACAATTTTGCATGTTATTTTCCCTCTGAAATGAAATCATATTCTAAAAAAATGTATCTGGGAAAAAAAAAACCAAAATAAATCGCAACAACTGATTTCGGTTGTTACAATAATTATTACCCAAATTAAGGACAATGTGTTTACACGCTGAAATGTGTGCATGGTTATTTTCTCCTGGCTCATTTTTCACAGGTTATGTCTATGGTTGGTCACACAAAACATAAACACGGTCTGCGACTACTTTTTCAGCACCAGTCCTAACATTTTATTTTTTGTTTTAATTCAAAGAAGAACAATGAAAAGGTGAATTTTGTGTACACGCATTGATGGCGACGCACGAGAAGCCCAAAACAAATCAGCTTTAATTAAAGAAAAGGTACACCTAGTTAAATAATGTCAATTAGTTTTGCAATATACCACCTAATGATGAAGCCGTGTCGTCAGTACTCACATTATTCATTGAGGTAGAAAACAAACACAACGCGACAATGGGCCAATGTTATGGTTGCAAACACCAAAACCCACTCAGGGGAAGTTGGGAGGCATGTTTTGTAATGATGTTATCCGTGCAGTACGTGAGAGTAAGAAATTCGGCCGTGGCATGGGGGTCGTAGGTGGTTTGTGGTTTGTTATTAATGACGGACACGAGAAGTAGCTACTTGGTTACGTTCCCAACAGAACGAGGAGCAGAAATTGATGAGTGATAGATCGCATTATTTTTTTGTTTCTCCGATGACGGCTGTTGTTGTTATAAGTAGGTGAAGTGTTCAGGCGTTTCTGGAGACTCATCAGGAAGGATGCGTGGGGACCGCCTTCTACAGAAGACGTTACCCCGGCCTTCACCAGACAGGTAAGCACATAACCACTTTTTCATCATGTGTTATAGTTATCACTAAACTGAAGGCCGTAGATTTGTCGCCTGTATACCCATTACTATCTCTATGATTCTATTCATGAGTGTACAACAGGAGCAATTAGCGAGGGACGGTCATATATATCGATTTGGTATCTTAGAGTAAACCTTGCTTTTACTCCCTGAATATTATTGACATTGTCTGTGTAAGCGCGGTGTTGGTCTAACGGTACCGTAAACTAAGCTCATATTGAAATGAGGGTTTGGAGATCAGCTGGAAACTGCCTTCACCTATCGATGCGATTAAACAGAACTATTGAATATCGCCAAAGTGTAACAAAGTGAGTTGAAATGTCCACTTCCTAAGTTGGTACAGGGTGCAGGAGGCGTATTACTCTTAAAAGCAACTGTAACTTCTACCGAAGCGATTTTACGCTCACAGTTGCTCGACATGAGAAGGAATTATTTTGACAGTTTCCAGCAGGGCTTGAATCAAGGCACGACCCCCTGTGGGATTGTAGTTGACTGACGGATGCTCTCTCAGGCCAACTACATTATTATTTCACCACTTCGTGGAGAAAGTCGATGTTCTCACACCTGTGTTTGCCCAGAACAGCCACAAGAGACACGAAACAGGCTCTGTTTTTGTTCAAACCTGACAATGTAACCGTACAAGTAGGAGAGTACAAACACTCACGATTGTACACGATGGTGTCGAAGAGGTAATCGGCGCGCCATGTTATTGAATCTGCCTGAGATGAGGGTTTACGAAGAGTACTCTTGTTTTCTTGATGATGTTGCCAAGGAAAGCATTGCCCAAATGCAGGCAGGAAAGAGCAAATAGTTCATACAATGTAAGTACATTTAGGGATAGAATAATATCATAACTGTGACACAATAATAATGACCCGAACCAACTATTGATGTTAAAATAACTTTAGCACAGCAGAGATTGTCTTTTTATAGACCAACACAATTCAATACACTAAAAAAAAACGGGTCAGAATTTACCCAGATTCTTGGTCTGGGGGCCTGACCCATTTCTGGGTCAAGCTGAAACTGTTAATGTTTAAGGTGTTTTAAACCAGATTCTGCATCAATATGACAGAGTTTCTGATAATTTCATGACACCGAGTCCAGGTCATGATACCGAGCCAGATTTGGTTCAAGCCCCAAACGGGACCCGGAATCCGTGTCAATTCTGACCGGGGAATTTTTAGAGTGGATGTAGACACCCCCCCCCCCCCCCCCCAAGCCCGATTAAAAAAAATAACTTCCTTCGAATAAGTTCGTCTAATGGACACATTTCTTTTGTAAAGTAACAAGCCTCTCAACTAAAACGGGTTATAATTTCTTGACATTTTTGCTAAAAATGTTCTTTATCGAGATGTTTTCTGAATTGCATCTCTGCAATGCAAATTTTCATGGACATCAAGCTTTTTCTTTGACTGATGGTGAATCCTTTATTGCAATCGAGATTATTGTAAAAAAATGCTAATTACAAATGTAATTACCAAAACTTTCATGTAATTTATATTTCAAAATAATGGGTAAACCTGTTATAAATAATCAAGTTGAATTCAAAATGAGAGGAGTACACTACGACATAAGTGAAGATCTTTTGAAGTGAAAACGTATGTCTACACTGCAAAAAACTGGGGTGTTAAATTTGACACCACGAGTGTCGTCACATAGATACCCAAGAGAGAATAGAAATTAACATCATAGGGGTGCTTAAGTAACACCAATGTAAATGTATTTGCAGAAATTAGTGCTATTTTAACACGACCCTATTAAAATGGTGTAATTTATAAAAATTCATTTTCGGTATCTTAAGTGTCAACACCAATGTCAATTTAAGCAACCCAGGTTTTGCAGTTTATGTTTGAAATAAAATTGATTCTTCAAAACCCAAAAAATGATCAAGAAAGGTGAGATAACTATTGCTTCATTACATTCACGTATACAAACGTAGTTTTGATTGTAGGCCCTACCTGAAGAAAGGATCGAAAATTTGGTATTTTTATATGCTGTCAATTACTTGTCCACGCTTCAAACAAATCTTTTATTTCCCCCATAGATTGACGACAGTAAAAGTTCTCTCTCAAAAGTTTGTTAGTTGAAAAGGCCAATAGCCACACCAAACAAAACACGACCACCATTAAGTTACAGTTCATTTGCCTCAGCAAGGCAGACAACACCAGCTATAGTTAATCATCCAGGGAACTGTTTACTTTCCCATTCCAAAACGTATAATTACCAACAATTGAAGAAAGGAATACTACATGCCAAATCTGAACAGTTACCGAGGATCAAAGCAATCCCAGTTCATTCTAGCAGAAAATCCTGGGGCTTGGGCAAAAAAGCCATTATTTCCCTCCAAACCATACAAGTTGTAAGCTGCGAAGCCATTATAATTATAGTTTCTTTTACAGTTTAATAACCAATGACAACAATGAGATGGAATGTATCTACTGTACAGTCAGCTCATGAATATAGCTGTGTCTATAGCTCATAATCCCACAGTCAAATGAAGGAACTTTCAGAGTGAGGATTTGGGCCAAAGTGAAAGAGCCTCATTCGGACGCTCGCTGACGGTGGCCATTATTGAACCAACCTTGTATTCCCAATGTCCAATCACAGTATTAGTTTGCAATACATATTGCGTGAACTGACTATATTAGGCATCCAGCCTCAATTTGGACACACGAATGCCCTGTGGCGTAACCATACATTTTTCTCGGGGTGGGGGGAGGAGACATTATCTTGGGGAGGTGGCTAATCAATATTATCGATCCATTCAAGTGTGTATTTTGTCAATCCCATTTGGGGAGGAGGAAAGAGGGGGCAAGGGATCTGGGCAGGAAGAGGGGCTCCCGCCCCGCCCCTCTGGTAACGCCACTGCAAATGCCAGAGTAAGCTGAGTAATTTTAAACGCAGTATGGGTGGAAAAACCTACCTAGCTGTGTGGTCTGAAGCTGTGGTCAATTTGAATATTTTACCATCTACATCGTCTATGTGAAGAGAGCCTTGGTCATGCGCGATGTTCCTCAATCATAAATTCAACCTGCTAATTAGCGGTAAGGTTCATTAGGGTTCACTATGTTCCACCATAGAGCAAGGACAGAGTCAAAACAAAATATAGGCCGATGACAATATCAATAAAAAGAGACCAATACAAAAGTACAACTTTACAGTAAAGATTTCAAGAACAAGATGCAAACTAATAAGTATGATCATGGAGCAATAAACTATATGATACTGCAGAGGGGTCCATTTTAGAAGCAGATCCTGTAGGCAATAGTCACCCTTGACATGCATCCAGGTCGCTCATGTTTTGACTTCATCCCGACACAGACTTCTGCAGCTATTGGCAGAAATTGTTGTTGTTTTTTTGCTATAATTTGATTCTTTTCATTGGATTAAGCAACATTAAATAATATGATTTTACTCTCTGCGATGACTTGATGTTAAAAGACGAAACCACCTCATAAGTACGGTTATACCGATTTAATTGCAGGGCATCATATCCGACCGCCTGGTCTCCATTGAGAAGTCAATTCTAAAGACTGGTTTATACATAAACATACACTACTCATACTTTGACCGAGCCGGCTCTTTTACCATACAAAACCAAAAGATTCAGTTAAGTGCAAATGAGCATTATCCACAAAATACCGAACAGCATCCTGGACAAATTTAAGCGACCGTTATAGTTCCTTAATCCCCTTTCTCTTAGGATTACAATAATCCTCTCACCCTTAGGACATTGATCCGAGGATGGGTAACTAGGGGAACCTTGGGGATTAGGGGGGGGTGATGTGAGGTTTGCGGTTTTCGAAAAAAGAACGAGTCTATATTGGATTGTATCTTAATCAGACATTGTGTATAAACGTGTTCTAGATTAAACGCGGCAATAATTCACGTTTATGATTTCAACTTGGGTATTCCATGTGCCTTTTCTCTGACAATTAATAACGATGAATTAGCTTGTAAGGTGAGATGCTGAAATAATTGCGATTTATTTGTTTACCTTGGTCACAAGTAATTAATTGTGTATTACATTAGTACAACAGTTATCGGACTGTTGTCATTATCATGTTTTAGTTAAATCGCCATGTTGACGAGAAGCAGAAACAGCCATCTTCCATTCAGTGATAAAACAATAGTAATTATAAATACTTAACTTTTCAGCGCCAAAATACCAGAGCATGCAAGGTTACCGGCTTGTTTGCGTGACTTGTTCACCATGAGGACGATAGCATCATAGCTTCGAAGCAAGAAAGAGAATTCGCTGATTTCAAAAAGTGAAGAGTGATTATCTTAAGCATGGTGATTTAAAGGGTGTGTACAACATTGGTAATTGTCAAAGACCAGTATCCACACTTGATGTGACCCAACATATACATGAAATAACATACCTTTGAAAGTTTAAGCTCAATCGGTCTTCAGAGTCATGAGAAACAGTGGGAAAAAAACTTATATGTTTTAACTTTTTTTCAAACATAGGAATTTATCCTGCAGGATAAAGACTATTTTTTTACTCATTTCCTAAAAACTATGACATTTGAAGCAAAACTATTTTAGGGGAAGTTTTCCACCATGACCATCTTTATACCACATGTATACGTTATGTGCAAATCTGTGAGCACTGTTATACAGGGGGGGGGGGGGGGGGTAACCTGCACTTACAAGAGACGAGTAATTCACTCAACTTCACTTGAGTTTCTTCTCACCCAGTCCAAGGTAACTGGTTCAAGCATCTAGGGTTTCCTTCACACAACTGTTCACCTTGGGGTTTGTAAAAGGAACCCACCCAAGGTTTGCCCTCTCTCCCGCTCCAGATCCTTGGGTACATATTCCGCTATTGTCCGCTTTACCATACCGTAAATAATTCATCCTCCCCAGGTAAACATAACTACTCGCAACAATTTTGTTGTCGATCCGAGACCGAACTAAAGAGGGGTTTCGGGTATGTTGACAAAGAATCTGCACAAGAGTTTGCTCAAAACAAGAGACGGGAATGGATGGATCATTTATGTTTAAAGAGGACGAGCGAAAGGAGATTTATTGGAGGCCATTATGTCTTTTTGCATGTTGTAACATGTGTGGTTCAAAACTGCCGTTGATGGCGCTTGAGCACTGTGTCCAGATTAATTTTGATGGACCGATGGCTAATGCAATTTGGAGTGATGCTAAAATATATAAGGGGCTAGGTTAATTTACCTACCAACTTCGTTGTAGGTGCGATGAATTATAACTAAAACATATCATAATGGAAGGGTTATAACATTCGTCATTAGGCCCCTATTAACTATATAATTTAATAAAATCGTCTGAAATTTGAAATGAAAAAAGTGAATGGTTTATAATGGCCTGAAGTTCCGACCCTAGCAGAGTCTTCCTTGGAGGATAGAAGACAACATAACACAACACACACATAAACAGATAAATTATAGTGGAAAGAAATGAAAAGAAAGAGAGAGAGGCAGAAGTCAAACAGAAAAAGCGAATGATGAACAATGAAAACAATTAAAATGAATCGGAATTGTACTTCAAGCCTATGCCAATTACTAGAGGCCCAGCAAATGTTTTTAGTTAAAGCCGTTGAACCCGAGCATTTTTTGCTGCCACACTGTTTTCTATATTTTTCATAACAAAGAGTCATTTGCATAAGTGTTGGTTTATAAGCCAAACTTGCAACAGTAGCGTTTTCCTGTGTTTGGTATCAGACATGCGTGATCACTCCCGAAGGCCTTCATACGCCCAGTAGGCGGTCTCTCTTTGCTGGTTGCGCCGCGCAACCACGGCAGTCACTTTCAGTTGTACTCGCTTCGGTACACCTTTTCGTAGTCTGTGTTTTTGAAGAAGAAGATTGCTCAACGATTAGTAAAGATGTCAGCGTAAATCTTTGACGAATGGACTTTTGTGTTTTGTTTTTTTCCATGGACAAAAGGTGAATGATTCTGAGCAAGGATGTTTCAGATCTGAATGGAGAATAAGGACTGATGTTTAACTGTGTCTCAATTGATGTAATCGAGGGGGAGTTTTCTAAATAAAATGGGCACAAATAAAATGACTTGATTCAAATAGAAACCGCAACAGTGCATCAATGAGAGAAATAGTGTACTGTTCCTAGTGCATGCATGGGTCTTCCTGTACAATTCAAACGGTTCACTATCTAAGTATCATGAGTTTAAATCAATATTAAATATTAAAATCAATATCAATATTAAAATGTTTAGAACTGGGATGAACAAGTACGCGAATTAGGGTTCACGCACGTTCTCATTTCCATGACCCCCCCCCCCCCCCCCAGTTTTACATTGAAGTTCACAATGGCACCACATTGTCTTTCCACATAGGCATGGCATTTTCTATTTAAAACAAAAAAGAAAACCGTTAATTTACGGGGGATCAAATTGTCTTCTCATTATACTATTGAACGGTCATTTAGAGAGTGTTTTAGATTTGATTGTTAGGCTCTACTGTCAATATAATAACCGGTAACATTTCAAAAACAGTTAGCATGAAGGACCATTATCTGACATGCGTAGTTGTATAGGACTTTGTAAGACTAAGAGTAAAGATGTTGATACAATAACAATAGCGTGGGTCGTGTCTCATATCGTTGCATGTAAAATGAGCATCTTTCAACAATACAACCGTACGTAATGAAACCGAGAGTGGAAGTCCAAATCGTCTGGCTCTGTTTTTGTTATACGAGAACCAGTGTTCCTTATAGTTACTGGGTACACAAGGAACCAGTCGATAATGGCGACTGCTTGTTGAGTTCTACTTCTATGGTCATATCTGAGCTCAGACTCCCGTTCTGACGGTATAGAGGCTGATTTATCGACAGCCCTCCCAGCTCGTCGGTGTTTGAAGTACCGCCTTTTACAACCGTATCATATCAGTAATCCACGCCAATCAAAGCGTTGTTTTTACAGCTCCTATTGAACACCTCTGTGGGATTACCATTCAAACAATCCTTGGATTGGAGGGGGATTAACAGCCGACATAAAAGGTAATCCGAGGATTAACCTTCCTGACGTTTTTTCAGTTTTGTCTGGCATGCTTGGAGGATTCGATATTATTGATAATTAATTGCAAGAATAAACAGTACGAATGTGTTGGGAACGATGATGTGCACGAAGTAATGTCGCTGTTTGTCATTGCGACGGTCTCGCTTCAAATGTCTATAATACCTTGAAGATGTCATCAGGAAGATGGTCATGAGGAAATTAGAAAATTACTTGTGAGCTTCGACTTATACACAAACGTCTATATACATGTTGTTGAAAGTTTCTACAAGTTCATGAAGTAATGTCCAACTGTCTAATGGGAGCCGAGATGTGAATATTGGTGAAGTGTTGCCGTAGCTTCCATTGAAAACTTGTGTCAACATCTGCTGCATAAAGAGAAGTACCCATTGGGAATAGTGTGCCGATTTTAGAATGAACCGTACCACAAAACACGGAGGATAATACGATTGTGTGACAATTATTCAACCCTCACTTGGGCATTGCTGAGCGTGGTAAATAAACGTCATATGAATCATTTTGATAATTTGTGTGCTTGAATGCTGCAATAACATCAGCAGTATGTTGTATAGATTAACACTGTTCAAAGTCGAGGATTGGAACTTAAATTATTCGATTCAGCTTGCTGTTGCTTCTTAAGTCGGATTCAAACCTAATATCAGACTATATAAAGAGACTACCATGTCGCGAGTCAGCTAACAGTGCGTCGTAAACCCCGTATGCTTTCTTTGGATGTAGTCTTGTCTACAAGTCACAATGTCAGACTCCACTGGACGAAATGAAACCCCTCCTCTTCCTTCCCTGCCAGCAGCAGATACCTGTCGCCCTGCCACTGAGCCGATAATATCAAAACTTCGACGGGGGAAAGTTCTGTCTTTTAGACACAAGTCCGCACTCTTGAATGTCAATTGGTAATATTTTACATATCCTATAGAATTAAGACTTCAGCTGGTAATTATTCAGTATTTATACTCCGCAGGAATTACACGTTTTTGAAGTTTTATATTTTTTTGTCACGGCCTCGAAAACCTAATCAATAGTCAGTATAAATTAATACATTATTTTATTGTATACATAATAATTAATATATTACATTTTTTGTCACGGCCCCGAAAACCTAATCAATAGTCAGTATAAATTAATACATTTATTGTGTGCATATAATCAAAGCACATATTATTAATCTAATCCCTGTAGTTTTTCACCCTTTTTTAATGGAATTTCTCTATATATTTCATCTGTACACGCTGTGTAATAATGAGCCCCTCACGTGTTTTCCTATGCATTTTAACTACTATAAGTTGTATCTCTCTGCAGCCGCTTTAGTTCACATAATTTATAGCAAGTTCTGTAAATATTGAACCTACTCACACTGTATAGTTAATGTTTGTCCATTTTTGCTTTTGTTTTTCCGGTCATACCTACCACAAGCTTTGGCTTTTCGGGCTACGCCCACAATTTCCTATTAGGATTGTTAAAATATCTGTCTATGGTGAATTATTCCTTAAAAAGACGAAGATGAAACTCAAAATATGGACACACTGCAAAAACTCGGGTGTTAAAATTGCCACCATGGGTGTTGTTACATATTATAGATAACAAAACGAGAGACTCAAATTAACATCATAGGGTGTAACTGGCTGTACCTTTGGTTTTTGGATCTGTTTTTTTAAAAATCCTAGCCTATATAATTGTAGATAGGCCTATATACAAAAAAACTAACCTGTGAAAATTTCACTTCAAAAGGTGGTCGCTTTTTTTAGAAATCGATGAAAAACCGGAGCAAATTTGTCCACGTAGAAAGAAAAATCCCTACATAACCTGAGAAACGTTTCTGACAGAAACGTTTTACAGATTCAAATTTTGGGGCATAAAACCCGATATCTTTGTCCATAACCTCATTACTTCGAAGTGAAATGATTCTCAAAATGCTTTATACTATCGAAAGCTGCTGTACTTCTTACCACGTAAGTTTTTATTTCCATTAATTTTCAAAGTCATTACCAAACGTATACAGACCCTTTAAAATAACATTAATGTAATTGTTATGGCAGAAATTAGTGCTTTTTTGGTATCTAAGCTATACAATTATTTATTATATGTGCTGAAATTCAACTATATCGTGGTGTACAAATTTTGCTTTTAATGTCAATAGTACTTTCTCCGGTGAACAACCAGAGCAGACCTCTGCATGTTTTCTCCTGTGGGAGAAGTTGCAAATAAAGAGCCAATTCAAACATCGAATTTAGGGCTCAAATGCAAGGTTACAATAACACTGGTTCATGGGTGACCGAGGGGAGTTTTTCTGTTGATGTTGACCTGCGGTTTATTATCGAATGTATACACTGCAAAAATTGTGGTGTTAAACTTTGACACCATGTGTGTAAAAAAGGAATCAAAGTTAACATTAAAGGGTGTTTGCAAAACATTAATTTCTGCAAAACAACTTCATTAGGTGTTATTTTAACACCAAAAGATGTTAATTTTGATTCTCTATTCGGTATCTTTAAGTGCTGATAACTATAGTGTCAATTTAAACACCCCCGTTTTTGCAGTGAAATGTTTTAGAAAAATCAGATTTATGTTCATCATGGGTATCAGGTTGGCTCAGTGGTTCCTGTCGCCGCCTTTCATCTCTGCATACTCCGGTTTGAAATCCATCTCAAACTGGAGCCGTGCATGTGACGTGGATTACGTTTTTCGACCTCCGTATCTACGTGCCGCCGCTCTACCAACTGAGCTATCTAGCCCTATGTTGGCGGTCTCCCTAATCTATCGGTATCTTTGTTCGCGGGGTGCCAGTCAGAAGCCATTCAAACCTGTAACTTTCATAGCCAGGGATCACACTAAAGTTTACGATACAACCTGGGAAGCAGCAGCAGCCTTTTCAGTTTCCCGTGTGATTTATTACCGTAAATATTAGAAATTAAAAGTCCCATCCCCATTATAGGCGATCCCTCTCCTGCCGCTTCTCAGCTTGTATCGTAAACCGCCTTTTGTGTTCAACCCCTCCAATTTTGTTAGTGCCACCCATTATCGGTTCTCTCGCTATCAGATCGATTTGAAAGACAGACACTTTCAGTTAAGAACGAAAACTAACACAAAGAGACTGTTTTTACGGTGGAATAATCACACTGTATAAGTGTCGACCATCGACCATGTGATACATGGTCGATGTATGGGCGCTCTGTAGAGTAACCATATCCATCCATGACCAAATGATCTTTCATGCAAGCAGTTTGGACACACATTGCTAATGACCGCTTAATATTAGGGTGAAACCGGTATATAGGCACTATTCTAAAACTCCACCCATCTTAAATGCAAAGTATTCCTTTGTTTTTAAGAACCGTTCGATTATTTTAATCAGATATAAATGTATATAAATACAATAAAACTAACCTGTTAAAATTTCATTTCAAAAGGTGGTCGTGTTTTTGAGGTATCGCCAAAAACCCGGAGCACATAATTATGTCCACGCAGAATCCCTATTAGGAATACACAATCTAAGAAAGTAAAAATGCTCAGATTCAAATTGTTGGGGATAAAACTGATATCTTTTTACATAACCACATTACTCTGTAAGTGTATTAAATCAAATGGAAGTGATATTGTAACCTTTGAAGAGCAGTATTTCAAGAAGATACTTTTATAAGAAGTTAGAGATGGTCCGTTCCATCGCGGAGAGCCATTTGTCAGATAGGTTACAACGCAAACCACTGAATCTATAATTAGCTCTAACAGGATTAAGAATTGAATCAATTACTACGGAGTTCTCTTTGGGGCTCTAGCCATGTACATAAAATCAATACTAGCCATTAGAGCTAGGGGTTTTAAGTATGCATATACGGCATACCAAGCGATAGGTGTATACCTATTAGACATTGTAATCAATATGGGTTTGGCATGTACAAATACTACCATTTCGCATGCGGAGCAGTTCTTCAAACAAATGTGTTGACTACAACAATAGTGTTTTGGTATTTTCTCGATTTTCTTTAAGACTGAGTATGATAAAATTGCTGGTGTGTCGCCATGGATGTTACCCGCTGTAGTGGGACGAAGAGTCGATGGATACCAGTCAGAATGCCCTATACTTGGTTTCATGATTTACTAGGAGAAATGGTTCACACACGTATAAACCAAGTCATGGGATTGAAATGTGAGCGGTTGAGGAGTGCAAAGCCGGTCGTGGATCTTTGGTGTTTTAAGACGCTTTAACATGATTGCTTCCCTGTGACACGGAGTATTCAATTCTACCGGATATGGTTATTTACAAATCAATCGTAACTCAATTTGAAAGAAAATAATGTGTTATTCGCAAATGTCATTACCAAGTGTAGTAACACTCATTTGACGTTCCTTATGTTGGATAATAACTTAAAACAACCTCAGTTTCTTCTCTCCACCTTGAAGTAATAATGTTAATGTAGAAACTTCTTGAGGTAGTATTAAATTCTCAAGATATATTCAAAGAGAATATCAGTGTTGGGTTGTCGTCGTCATCGCAATTGAAAATACATGAATTTACACGGGCCTTTCAACTTCAAGCTAAAATAACTTATTATGGCAACATCATATCAGTTTACAACCACCAGTTTCAACTAACTGTTATGACAAAGAAGTAATTTGTTTTAATTTCAGTTTATAATGGTTGCCCTTTTCTTTTCCTACCAGGCTGCCGATTGATCCTGCCCCGCCAAATGGAATGATGTCATCAAACGGATCGAACAGTTCATTGAACTCATCCAGTAAGTAGTTCTGAATCATCTTCACCATGTATAAAGGCCTTCACTATGGGGGGAGCCACATCCATTAGAAAAGCCTGAAGTATTTTAAGAGAACATTTTAAGAAGCATTGAGGCAAAAACTAGGACAATGGAGTCGTCTTCTATGTGGCCTCTCTGTAAAAAACCTTGGCCGGAGGGTGTTATAAGTAAACAGCCACACTGCAGGAGCACATCTCAAAATGATTAGGTTATTTAATGACTGCAGTGAGGGCCACTGTCAGCACATGCTGGCATAATTATTAAAAAATTTCAAATTTCTTAACTACATCGTACACACTGGTCAGCTCATATTCCATGATAGCCTCAGTTGGACCATGCCACACGTCCTAGAGGGGGTGGCAGGAAACCAAACTTTAAAACATAATAAATTTAACAAACAAATCAACTTAAAATAACCTAGGAAATACGTGGACATGTTAAAAACACACTTAGATTTAAAAAAAAAATATTTGAAAAAATATAATGTAATAAATAAATAAATAAAATAAACCCTCTTAATCGAGGCAGTAACTTGATTTAAAGGTATTATACAGGATTGGTAGGGCTGACAAATAATCACAGACAGTGTTCATGTTTTGTGTAATCAACCACATACATGAAATAACAAACCTGTGAAAATTTGAGCTCAATTGGTCATCGAGGTCACGAGAAAATAGTGAAAAGAGATCTTATGTGTTTTCTGTTTTTCAAACATCGAGTTTATTATCGCGCGCGATAAAAACTATTGTTTTACTCATTTCTCAGAAACGATAGCATTTTAGGCAGAAATATTTTAAGGAACCCTTTCTACCATTACTTACTTTAAATCATGTAAGTTATGTGTGAATCTGTGAACATTTGTGTTTTTCGATCTTACCCAATACTAACAATAGTGTATAGGGCCTTTAATTTAATTTAGGCAGAAATCTCTGCAAGTTACTATTATGGGGTTGTGCTCTTACTTCCACTGGACTTTATGTACTTATTCCATTATTGTAAATAACTCTCTGGTCGTTATGTAATTGTTGACGGCAGTTCTCGGTGCTCCTACTACAGAGGGTTAGTCCTTCTCAGGATGTCACCTCCATTCATACTGTTGTAATTTTTAGTATATTATTTGTTTTAAAATATTGATTAGTTTGGATTCACCAATCAGTGTATGAATGTATGAATGGAAATAAAACAAACAAACACACGGAACAAGCTTTATATCAGTATCTGCTGACTACGCACCACATGGACGTTAAACCAAAAAAGGTCCCTCGCTGCTGGGTTTGAACCTCATTTTATAATCGTCCATGCCCTTGTTTTTGTTTTGATATGTGTTAGGAAATGGGGGTCAATTTCACAGACGTTAACTAGGTCAACATAACTCAGTTTGTTTTTGTGATATCAGTTGGTTATGAAATTGAGATTAACGAAGTTAAGATTGAACGATTTGAAAGAAGGTTGCTCAGTTTTGTTCATCCTTCGCAGCAGTAACTTCATCGCAGGAGAAAAACCTCTATTAATTTCTTAAGTGTTTTCTCAATTCCAGGTGAATTTTATTTGTTTACTTTTTTACTAATTTCCAAGTGACTTTAATTTGTTTACTTTTTATTGATGGCATGTGACTTTTATTTGTTTACCGTTTACTCGTTTCCAGATGATTTTCAGTTTGTTTACCGTTAACCAATTTCCAGGTGACTTTTCAACCGAAGGAGACCTTCTCAAGGATCCCTATGCACTGACTCTTCACTTCGTGACCGATCCAGGAAGGAGCGTCAAAACAAAAAATCTCATCAAACCTCTCATTAAATGGTTTGACCCGTCTTTCAAACTGTTCAACATTGCCGAGCGGAGCAAACCAAACGGATTTCAGGGGGATCTGAATGAGATTGACAGGGATGTGTTCCCGGCCCTTTCTGTGATGTTGTTTTTGAACCACGATGAAGAGTCATCAGATAATAGAGTTCAAGAGACCCAAGAACAATTAACTCGAAAACCATGGCGGTACCATCATCATGCGACAACTCCAAATAAAGTCTATCTCTGTGAACCAAATAATCAAAACTTTTACACCACCGAACATGAAATGCCACTATGGGCCGTGCGTCAGGTCCACTACGGTGACGAACACTTACGGTTTATGCTATACACAAGCCAAGATTCATGGCATGATATGATAAGATTTTATTGCCTACTCCTCGGCAGGGATGTCGAATACCAAAAAGATGATTTCTGCTACTTTCTCGTCCACTCCAGTGACAATAAAACAGACGTTCAGTTTGCACTGAAGCGAGCACCTAAGGACTGCAAGTGTCGACCACTCAACTCCGCATTCTTACAGTTTAAAGTTCTTGACATTGGCGACTTGGTTCCTCTTCTGCCTCAGTCTTGCTCCCAAATCAGCCCCCAGAGATGGCAGACGACGGACCCGGATGGCAATGTGACCTTACTCCTCGTAGGAACGAAGAACATAAACAACAACGTGCCTAGAGTTAAGCCTCGTCGACACTCCATCGACACACTACAAACTCTCATCGCGCCAAAGGCAATCAAACCCATAGTGGGGGCGCCCTCGCGTCATCGAAGGATTAGCGTGATATCCCCGTCGCTGCCGTCGGTCACTGATGATGACGAAGAAGAACAGCTGTCTTGCTGAATAAGAACGTTGATGGCGCTTTTTAAATTTATAAAAGATGCTACTGAATTTCGATGTGGACAAATGTTTTATCGTGAGACAAATTAATTGGTGTACAAAAGGACAGATTGTTTTTAAAGTTGACCAACATTTTTCAAATCATAGGTTTCAATGCTTCACAATTTGTGAGAACCGAACTTCTGTTACAAACATAGGCTGCGTGTCCGTGCTCTATAATTATGTATCTAGCTCATTAGTGGAGTTATACGGACCTCTGTAAATACCATTCAACTGGTTGAGATTCTGACATAATTAACTGCATGCAAGATGTTTACATCATAAACGTAAGATGATAACATCCAGTGATAAAGTGTCTCGATCGGGATGACGACATCTTTTAAGTAAAATGTCTTCTACCAGGTATAGGGCCTATTTCTTCTCAGGATGACGACATCTTGAAAGAAGGATGTTGTCTTCCAAAGACAAATTATCTTGGATGTTCGACATTTTCAGGACGTTATCATCCAAAAATGACATATAATTATATATCGGGAAGTCGACATCCTACGTTCCGGATGAAGTGTTTGCTTCAACACTTGACGTTTGAGGGGAAAACCCCAAAAGTGAATGGTGATTGATACACACCTTTCTGTTGTAATAATTCGTCATCAAAATTGGCTGATGATTTCAATGCATTTTTAATGCGGCGTGTGTCAGACAACTCGCTTTTTTGTTCCTTTGGACAACTCGCCTTTCCCATCGACCCTTTGCTAGATAATGAAATACTCTTTGTACTTGCGTATTAGTATTAATACCCCGCACACATAGATCCTTGTCATTTTATTGGAGGAACGCGCGTCACGTGTCGAACATTATGTTGCCATGTATTTACTGTTGCGACGTGTGACGCTCTAAATTGAAATACGAGTGTCCTATAGCCTTTGAGAAAGACACTGCTAGGGTCGAAACGTCAGGCCACCAACAAATTATTGCACGAGTGTCCTATATTAATAAATATAGGACGTTTGGGACCCTTCGCATCGAAGCTAAACAGCACCGTTTCAAAAATAATTGTACCCATCCGTTCGTCTCAATAAAACCAGATCGTGTCACGGCGAGCCGGACAAGTTTGGAGTCATCCATCTTGTTTAGAAGGTGTTTTTAAAATTTTCAGAGTGAGGGCTGGACGAGTTTCCGTGTCTATTTTGTGTTTATTGTGAACATGTATCAAATGACATGAATCTATGTGTGTATGTGTTATATGAAACAGATATTGAATGCATTTCGTTCGTGTATTTTTCGCATAATTTAATCACTCGGGGGAAATGTGGCTTTTCCATTTCACTCGGCTTCGCCTCTTGAAATGGAACAGTCCAGATTTCACCTCGTGATCACTATATTATGCGGCAATGCACTCATATGCATCCAATATTTGTATATATTATTGTAGAGACACGGGAAGGAGGCCGGTCCTCTATTTAAAAAGGACGAGTATTCACCAGAAGAATACAATAAAAGCAACAACAAATTCTATATGATGACGTGTTAAATATAAAATGATCTCCTGTAATGATTTAATTCAATGCCATACAGCACATCGAACACAAAATAGCATGTAATACAAATGCACACAGTCACTTATGTACAGCTAGGGCAAAAGGTCAGCGCAACACGAGGCTGGCTACACACACACAAGTTTACAATATATACCGATTGAAACAGCCCTATAAATCACAATATTTCTTGAATCTAAATATAATTTAGGACAAAATAATACTCACAGAGAGTTCTAGGAAACTACCCCTCCCAGATTATTAGTATTAGGAGCATGGCCAGAGCCATGCTCCCCACAAAATGGAGAGAAATACAGACCAATTATAATGTGCTCTCTCGTGCTCAAAGCTAGAAAAGTAAAAGAGCCTGGGTATAGGTCGCGACCCCAAAGTAAACTTTTTACAATATAAACACTGAGGGCGCACTTGGACTCCCTACATTATATTCAAACATGTTTATGTAATTGCGACAAACAAACGCTTATCAGCTTTGTTATTATTAGGCTAATGTGCTAAATTTTATTCTCGATATTCCGATAAAAAACTTTGACAATCAAGATAAGAACTCATTTTCAATGTTTGTGTTTTAATGTATTATTATTAGTATTATTATAAATTCTGTAAATGCAGGTTGTTTTATATTATGAACAAATGTCTTGTCTTCTTCGGATCCGGTTTGTATAAAGGCAAAGTATACCTTTGGTTTTTGGAATCGCTTGATTGTTTTAATCCTATATAAATGTAGGTATATACAATAAAACTAACCTGTGAAAATGTCACTTCAAAAGGTGGTCGCGTTTTTGAGATATCACCGAAAAACAGGAGCGAATATTTCCACGCAGGAAGAATATTCCCTATAGGAATACACAGTCTGAGAAGCGTTACGGCCGTATCGCTTCTCAGATTCAAATTTTGGGGGATAAAAAGTGATATATGTTTCCATAACCGCAGTACTTCGAAGTGAAAAGTTTCTCAAAATTCATTATACTATCCAAAGCTGCTGTACTTCTTACCAAGTAAGTTTTTATTGCCAATAATTTTCAGAGTCATTTTACCAAGCGTATACCTTCCCTTTAAGATTAGAATGTTTAATGCAAAAATAAACTCAAAAAACTCCCATGTAAGAAGTGACCCCGATTTCGAATCCCGGTGGCCTAACCTATTGCTGGGTCATGCTGAAAGTGGTTGGAAATTAGATTTTAACTTGGATTCTGCGTAAGTTTGACCCCAGAATTTTATACTGACCCATAAATGGGTCAGGCCCCAAGGGGAAACGGTTCCGGGTCAATTCTGACCCGGAAGTGTTTCAAGTGTGTACTTCTATCGGTAATTTGTAATCAACATTTCCAATAAGTAACCCAGTTTGACATTGGTTGCTGAATAAGAATAATGTTTCGTCAGGGTGGAAGGTAGTCTTGGTGCAAGACGTTCTTGTTGAGTTAGTAAAACCATAAAACCATAGGGCCTACATGCACTCAACAACACCATACACATCGCGATAGTTGCGTGATAATGAACAACAACGTCTTGCACCAAGACTAGGTGGAAGGAAGAGACCGATCATTAACTGTTCAATAAATCATGACAGAAAAGTTAGTTTGATATTGGTCATCAGTACAGCAAATCTATTTCGATATTGGACATTGGACTTTCACATAGGTTTGTACAGCGAGCGCATGTCTACTTTGCTATTTCGATATTGGACATTGAACATTCACATAATTATAGGATTGTACAGTGGATGAGTGAATGTCCAATGTCCAATATCAAACTAACTTTACCGCATCAACAAATCATAAGTTTTCTTAAAAGAATACATGTCATTGTAACACGATAGCGTCGTGACCACAATGACGGTAACTTGTTATGTCATTAGGCACTATAAAAGCCTGCTCACATCCCGATGTCTTTCAAAAATGCAAGTATTAAATAGTTAGACTTATTATGAACTCGTGCCTTGTGTAACAATAATATGATTCATGTTAAAACTGACTTGCTGAAGTGTTTTTCTCCCCCTTCTTTCCTTAAGGTTAAACCCCAGCCCCTATACGGTAAAAAAGGGTGTTCTTGGTTCTTGTATACGTGCGCTATCAATGATATCCTAGTACACGGAACCTATGGATTAAAGTCCCATCCGTAGGACAAAGCAAATGTGATAAAGTATCTTGCTCTAGCTTCCGGGCAATCTTGGTGGACAGGTGTTAAGACATCTGCACTAGAATTGCAAAGGTCGTGGGTGCGAATCCCACTTGAGTAATATTCCTGTGGATTTGTTTTCCCCATGACTTGGAACAGTACCACACAATCAGTGTATGGGTAAAACAATTCTTCATGCAAATTTAACATCTCTCAAAGAACACAAGTGTCATGACCGGGAATCGAACCCACACTCTGCTGATCAGAAACACCAGAGCTCGAGTCCGTTGCTCTTAACCGCTCGGCCGAGATAGCCAAAGTATACACATTGAAATCTAAAATAATTATAGAACAAAAGTTTTCCATATACCATAATTATAAAGCAGATCAAATTCAATCAAAAGTTCTTCAAACGATTGCCCCAATTACATTATACATAAGGTGTAAATATACCTAAGACAGTGTAAAACAAATACAGTGTCATTGATACCGTAAAGCAAAGCAACACTTGGTATCCTTGTCTGACATGTTGAGTAACATTTAGTTTGTCTTGGTTTAAAGAAGACGTCAGCTTACTTCTTGGGAAGACGTCAGCGCAGTTGACTCTCGCTTCTTGACGTAAGGTTGGCCAGCAAAAGTCGGCACAAAGTCTGTGCCATCCCTTTGCCCCATAGCCTTGAGCGGAGCGCCCCTACCGTACAATTACTGAAATACTGTTGCAACCGTTCAACTTAACTGCTTCTAAAGAGAGAGAAAAAAAGCCACACAATAAAAACAATGATCAAAGATAAAATAAACGCCGGTGTTTTTTTCACCGTCGTTCAAGCAGGGGCTTATCGAATTACGGCCCATTACTTCCGCCCAGGCAGAGCCGCGCGAAGCCCGCGTACAACTTCGCCTCCGCGCTTGAACCGCACGAAATTGACGGGATGAGCACCCCGTAATTAGGCATGAAATGCGCGGAGAATCCCCAGTCGATTTTTTGTCTCGGTAACAGCCTTGGCATTATGGCGAGAGGGAAACGGACAGGTTGGGGTAAATTTGGTTTGTCTAAGGCGAAGATCAAGTTAGCGGGCAGCTGGTTTCCAAATTGCCCCCTCTGTGGGCTCGGTAATTTAATGAGTGGTTTAAGCAAGCGTAACAAACTGGCGTTTAATGCAGACCGGATGAGGGATCAAGCTGCCATCGCCTATTAGGTAAAAATAAAAGAGAAAAAAAGAAAAAAAATCTTATTTTTTTTTCGAAGATTAATGAGTAAAGACAAATAGAGCAATAATGTGGCAGTTACATCAGTTTGGCCCACCTCATTTGTAAGATATTCAGCTCACACCATCTTACAAAAGATTATGAAAATTACTGTTTTAAGTCTTTTTGAGGCAAAGTATCACTATAATTAGCATACGATTGATTTGTTAAGATCTTTGTAATATAGGCATATCTACGGTTGATAAGTTTATATGCTCACTGCATTATGCTGTACATAATAGCTCACTTAATAAAGAAATACCAAAGTGTCCTCAATATTAAAGGTAGTGGCGTAGTTGGTTTTTGTCAACATAATGCTGAAATTTAGGCAAAATTGTCAATATAGGCACAACACTAACACCAGCAGTGGTGTAACTAAGGGGGGGCACGTGCCCCCCCCCCCCCCCCCAATTGATGTCAGTGCCCCCCGGGTGCCCCCCATTTGAAATCTGAACCTTTGAGACTATAATAATTACCAGAAAATATAAACTTTTATGGAGCACTGGTGGTGTATAACTCAATGTTTCAAACTATTTTTCTATTTACACATATTTGTTGTACCTTTGCAATGGACAGTTGTTATTTTTACCAACGTCTTCAGAGTACGGTAAATCACGTCCGCAAATTGTATGACGACTCAGCGCCCGCGCGCGCCCCATTCTGCCACAGTATGCCACGTTAAATACGGTACGGTAGTATCACATGAAGCTACACTACGTGCTGGGTGCCGTTGTATTTATCGTAAGTACATGAGGAAAAGCCATTGAAAACTCTTGAGCTGTGAGAGCATTGATCTAAAATATCTGCTTCATTTGAGACATTACTTTGTTCTTCAATGTATAGGGTATATTAAATAGTTTGTCATTATGTAAAAATAAATAAAACAAATTGGGGGGGGGGTCGGATGGGTCAAAAAGAATTCGAAAAAATATCAAAGTTTTTAACATTGATTAGGCCTACTGTGCATGTCCCCAAGTGTGAAATAAATAAATACTAGTGCCAGTCCTCAAATACATAAATCCCCATAAAAAAAAAATTCTCGCAATCCCTTGATTTATTTTTTTACACATTCAAACAGTAACTGCATGGTTCTAGATGTGCGAAAAAGAAGAGAGAAAACAAGAAAAAGAAAATTTAAAAAAAGAAAACAAAATCTTTGTAAATTGACCATATTATTGGTTTAATTGAGGGGCCGTTTAGAAACCGCCATTGCGTAGATTAAGATCAAGTTTTTAAAAAGTGCACAGGAATCTATAGTTGATTTGCCAGCAGTGCCCCCCTAGAAAAAAATGGTGCACCCCCTTGTGCCCCCTAAAAATTTACCTTAGTTACGCCGCTGGACACCTGTGAAAGTTTCAACTGAATAAAGTGTCTACTTGTTGAGAAAACAGCAAAAATCTTTCACGGAATTTTCAACAGAAATTTCGAATCAATCTACGTGGAGGTGACGCGCTGGTACCAACCGCATCTCAGGCTACAGCGTTCACAATTTTATAAACAGACTACGGAAGTTTGAATCTCCAAAAACTCGCTTTGAGGTGAGGATCGGAGGCATACTTTGATCGATTTCTAAATTACGGGGGAATTTAACACAAAATAAGTATGCAGGATGCTTACCACCATTCCCATCTTTGTAACTATTAATCATTGGGATAGAAGTT
The DNA here is from genome assembly GCA_037783415.1 of Leptasterias polaris. Classification (NCBI taxonomy): domain Eukaryota; kingdom Metazoa; phylum Echinodermata; class Asteroidea; order Forcipulatida; family Asteriidae; genus Leptasterias; species Leptasterias polaris. The sequence goes on along the minus strand of JAZGTN010000040.1, from coordinate 8,590,665 downwards.
ACGTAATTCCCTTTTCGGGGTCCTTATACCAAAAAGTATGATCCAACCTTGAGCCAAACAGAGAAAGTGCATAAGTAGATTTGCTGGCGTTGCTGTAGTGTTACAAATGCTGCACATTATCTGATTCACGATTCACAAATTTGTAGTTTGGTCATTCCATCGTATACCTTACATTATTGGTTTACAGTTAACTATAGTTGCTATAGTTTTTGCCAATTTCACCAATGATGCACATTATCTTGACTCAAATGCACATATTTTAACAATCAAATTGTCTTATCGTACACACTGGTCAGCTCATATGCCATGATATCCTAAAGCTGGACCATCCTTTTATTGTGCTTAGCTACTATTTGTGCTTAAGCAGCTCTCCGTATTCAAAGAGAGTAGTCACGCCCTGATAAACAGCTCTGTCATAATTTTTTTTCTCAATGCTGTACTCCATTTTTAACCATGGATCCAAGCAAATGATCTAATTTCCAGCTGTTTAAGAAAAGAAGCGTTTAAGATGCATCTATCTATGCCAATACTGCCCTCCGGGAATTGCGGTGTGTTTACCAAGCGCCACCTTCAAAGTACATGGTGATACTAATCACACCGATCAACGGCTGGTTTGAAGACTAGTCAAGCATGCGTTGATTAGCCACCAGGCTCCAAATTTAGGGGCAAATATCAAGCCATCACTTTTAAAGAAACCTCATTTTTTGAATTCGCTGAGAGGGACACATTACAGGTCTATTGCTAAAATATTGTTTGGGTCGCTTTCACAAAAACATAGTAAAACTAGAATTAAAAAAATATTAGTTCACTGATTATTTCTAAATGTTAAAGCTATGCTTAACATTACAGCCATTATAAGGGATTTGTATATCTGAACAAATTTGGGCTTAATCGCGCGTTGTGTGAGTCATCTGAAAAAAATGAAAAACAATGCACAATTATCAGCATGTAAAAATATTCTCCTAATTTGTTGTAACAACCGAAATCAGCCGATGCATTTTTAATAGATTTTCAGATACAGTTTTCTCGAATAGGACTTCATTTCGGAGGGAAATATATCACAGAAGAAAATGGTTCTGCATTGAACAATGGTTTGATCCTTACCAATCCTGTACAATGGCAAGGGTATACTTTTTGTCAAAGACCAGTTATCCTCACTTCGTGTATCCCAACATGTAAAATTTGGGGCTCAATCAAAGTTGCAAGAGAATAATGAAAGCAAAATGAATACCCTTGATGCGCAAAACTTTGTGCTTTCAGATGCCTGAGAAAGGCTTTATGCATGAAGTCTTTCTCAGATTCAAATTTGTGGGTGACAAAATTACTTCTTTCTCTAAAACTACGTTACTTCAAAGGGGGTCGTTTCTAACAATGTATTAAAGGCCAAGTAAAACAAAAAACAAAAGAGTTTCTCGTCCCCGCCCGCCTCCTTTTTGAACGCCGCCTCCTTTTTTTTTTTTACTATTTAGGCCTACTATTTTCAGAAAAAATGAAAAAAAATAAAAAATAAAAAAATCTTAAATCAGATTTTTTTGAAGATTTAAAGCTGAAATAATTTTTTTGGGATTAAACTGAGTGGCATCTCTGATATTTTGAATCTCCTGAATCCAATTAGCTGGGCCAAAATAGCAGCTTTGCCTCAAGAATTCCCAACTTTCTCATTAATATATCATCAGTGTCTTGGCACCAAACCCAGCTGGGCGTTCTTTTCAGAGCGGACAGCAACTGTTTGTCGAAGGTGATGGTGCTGCGATTCCGTAGTGAAGGGTCTTACAAATCATTTGTTTTGTCATAAATTGCATCAGTATACTCAAATAGCACAATATCTATGAATAAATATACCTTGGCCAGCCATATTTAGCATGGCGGCCATCTTGGAAAAAATACGGCTAAAAATAGAAAAATAGTAAAAAATAGTAACGCCCTGCCTCCTCCTTTTTTGAAAAAAGTCCGAACGAGAAACTCCTTTCTTTTTTTACTTGGCCTAACATCAACTACTCTCCATCCAATGCTCTTTACCAAGTTAAGTTTTCATGGTCATTAATTGTTGGAGTAATTACCGAAGTTATAGCGCTCCCTCACTTTACATTAATATATAGGGTGAATGGTTACCATTGATCATTCTTACCCTACTTCTGCGTCTTTGGTGATAACTGGCCCCCTGTTGACGATGTTACGCTGGTCCGTTACATTCCAGTCAAATAATGAATGTTTAATATTATTTACAACACTTATAGTTTTACGCTTAAGAGACTATAATACCTAAAAGAATAATGTGTCCTCTAGCTAGAAGGTTGCTGTCTAGGAGTGGTTTACTGCCAAATTCAGTTCCCAACCAGCCTTTGGACGACCATCTAAAATCTAACCCTAAATAAGATAACTAGCTAACATGAGGTCTAACTTGTCTCTCTTGAAAGCTGCAGAAGAGTGAGGGAGTCTTTTTGTCTCAATGGGTTTTTATATGCCTATGTACAACAATTAAAGGATTAGGGTCTGCTCTATGCATACACAAAAGAAGTTAACTAAATTCCTTTATATTACACTTGGGTTTTTTGGCCCTTCCTAGCTAAGGTAGAAAGTCTATTGTGACTATTCACAGTTGACATTCCAATAACAGTTACACAAAGGGGGAATGGCAACAGTCTCTTCATGTAAGCACTGATAGTTAAGACATGTGCTTGGCAGCTGTTAATGGAATTTCACTACAAATACATACAGAATAGTCTGTGTCACTATGTTGCTAATAATATTTACTTATACACAACAACAAACCTGGGGTGTTCAAATTGACACCTTGGGTGTTATCAGATATACATACAGAACAGAGAACCAACATTAACGTTGTGTTTTTGCAGACATGAGTGTAATTTTAACACCCTTTGTTGTGAATTTTGATTCTTTTTCGGTATCTATAGACCATGTTATCTTTGTTTACAAAATGTGACCTTGTACATTCTAATGCATTTCCTGACGGGCAGTATATTACTACACAGGCCATATGGAAAAATTTACATTTTGTGTCATCATTTTCACATCAATTCAATAGTTACAAAAGCAACTGCTGTACAGCTTTTGAGATGTCCCCCCTTTCTTCATATCAAAAGTTGAGAAAAATCAGACAGCGCAATTTCCATAAAATATTAGATTTATTGTTTTCTTCCATTGAGCTACGTACAAACTGTGCCTGCAGGAAGTCCAGGCTCTGTGGCTCTTTTGTAAACATGTGATGTCACAGGTCACATGGTCTATACGCTCCAACACTCATGGTGTCGATTTGACACCCCCGTTTTTGCAGTGTATATTATAGCTAATTCAAACATCAAACTTCAAGAGTCGGGAACCTCATCTGTATACATCTGATCAAGCCCTTAGTGCTCGGTGCAGAACAATCCACTAATGGATTATCGGTTTTCCAGTGTAAGTGTGCCTCATACACGACGGTATTAGCTATGTATGGTTTGTACACCGTTTATGTAATGAGGTTTGGATACTGCATCGCTAAACAATATCCAGTAAAAGGTTCTGGCGATTAAGGTGCGAACCACTTGCTTTCCCTCGGTCTATCGTGCCGTGGATGTTGACTTTCATTGACACTTTGGTGGATCACAAAAAGAGGATGCGATCAGGGCGAGTGATTGAGACCGAATATTATATAGGGAGGGTCTCAGACAATTTGAAGAAGGATCATAAAAGTAGCAAAGAGCATGTCTGAAGAAATGCTTATGAGAAACTTGTGAGAGATGTACACTGAGGCGGTGATTGTATAAGTAAATCGTGGCATAGAGGACTAGACGATGAAGGGTTTACCGGTTGGGCTGCCATAGCCGCCCCACCTAATGGCTCGTCAAACTCAGCAAATAAAACAAATTGAACACTTAATTCTCTTTAACTTCTACAACTTTGGGTGGACACGATTTAATGTTGATATGAACTAAACTACAATGTACTATCTAAACAGTTTTATTTAAAACACAAAACTCGTATTCACAGAAGTAACACAACTTTACTAAACGATAAATCGAATGCTGGACGACTCAAAGTCGAAGGCACGCGTAAATTGTTTTACTGGATATTATTATCATTATTGTTACATAATTACCATGGAATTATTTCTATACCTCCATACGATAATCAGATGTATACAAATACTATTGATAGATAGTTTAGTGTAAAACAAAACAGTCAATAGTTGGACGTGCACCTTGAATTCAACATAAGGGGTTTATCAGCATCAGCTACCAGAAATCACAATCCACTCTCGCTCCAAATACCGTCATCCAAGACCAACCACTGCCACCGGATATCATTTTTCCCAAACACGGCAAGAGACTGGAACCAGCTACCTTACTCCACCACCAGTATCCCAGGCTCCGCTAAGTATCATGAAGTCCTTATATCCGCTGTGCCCAAAACACACGACTAATCCCCATCTCAATCTCCAATCTCGCATTGAGTGTTGCTCCAGTTGGAGCTTATCAATTATATAATCAAGATCAAGATCAATGTGTATGATAGAAATGGGCCAGGGTGTGGAAGCACCATCACAGAAGGCGCGATTGGACCAAGTAACACTCTCTTTAAACTACTTTGACCGTCTCTAGGAGAAAAAAGGTCCAGTCCATCTTGGTTGTATATGATAATGATAAGAAGACAACCAGGAGAGACTAAACCAAGGACGAAAGATCTATGGAGATGTGGTTAATACCGAGGGATTAAGTACCTCTTACAGGAATGGGCGGGTCAGAGAAACTTCCATCGGGAAGGATGCAGACTTTACGGCAAACAAGTTTTGCAGAAATCTGAACCCAAGTAAGAAATTGTTATCTTTGGGTGTGGTCTCCGTGGCATTGAGCCTGGAACAATAATAACCATTAGGGAAGGAGAATTGGTAAACATTCTCAGATAGCCTCTAAGATGGGAAGACTTTCCTCCCAGAAAAAAAAATAGTCCAGAATAACACGAAGAAACTCTTATAGTCTGGCCGCTATTATAGTTATGAAACAAGTACAGATTATTGAAGAGAAATGAATTGGAGGAGTCACTAGAGATTGAAGGGGGCCGTAAGAGGGACAAATGGGCGCTGTCATAGCTCTAAAGATGCCAGGGACGATTCCAAAGACCACACCGACTTGAAGTACCGTATCGTAGCTAATTAAACCTACATCTTGCATGGTAAAACTGTCTAGGAGTCGACGATCTTTTTGGTGTTTCTCGCAAACGACCAATTGACGAGTTGATAAGAACTTTGCACCATCCATGTCAAGTAGGTGACTCTTCATCCCCCGGACGGTGTGGAGTCACATCGGGATGACTGTTTGACTAATGTCTGACCCCAAGACTACAGAATTCCCAGTAAACTCCCACCGGGATCCTGTACTCCATCCTCTGCCGTAAGGACAACCCCCACACTCAGATCAATACAACCACATCCTCGGCCGAGTTGAGCGTTCAGGCGCTCAGAAATTTCTTGACACATCGCTGGACAAACACCGCGCCGTATCTCTTCCAGGGGATGTAGAAATACATCGCGCCTAATTTACTTCGGAACTTTCCTTGTGTCCTTCAAATAAATTTGAGATTGGCCCGATTAATTGATTCCTAAGTAGAACACGGGATCGATGGAGAAGGATTGGACTTGGCTGTTTAGCTAGGCCCACCTGGGATCCCGGGGGAAATGGTGAAACACATTAACACCCCGAGCTTGCTGATGCTTTACCAGTAATGTCACTTTGCACTCACAGTGTTGAGGTATACACTTTGTTTGATCAGGCACCGTGCGTATGCCACGACCATCTTTCAAATATACAGCTCCCATATTAGCTTCTGATTATCTTAAAACTGCAGTGATTTGGGAACAATTTACATAATATTTAGTTTTCAGCTGCGCTTTAAACGAATGCGAAGGAAAACAAAGCATAGCTCGTTGTGAGAATAATTATGACCAAACTAACATTAATGAATGAGTGAACTATAATTGGCTTCATAAATAGATTGATTAAATACAATTGTATCTGAGTCAAATGCTGAACTATTGATTTGACAAACGTTAAATGAAAAAAGGACTAATGCAATTAATGTTTGAATGAAATATTTAGAAAAAGTATGCATTAAGGTAGCTCTGCTGCTGAGGTTTTGTGATGCTTAATGATGGAAGCTAATTCTAGTGTGCTACAAAAGATTACTTCATCTTTAATCAGTCTTCAATGTTTTGTTTGCACGTACCAGTACCGTTATCCAAAGTCGAATATATAGACCTGTAGTTTTATGCTTATTTAATCCATGTATACGGATCCAAAATAATCATTGAAACAAAGCAAATTGCTAAACTAAAAAGTCTTAAAAATGTGATTGCTGGGTGCGTTTTCTTTCGATAAAATACTGTTAACATTAATTTGCAGTTAGAAGTGATTGTCTTCAAAGACGAGTTGAAAAGTGAAAGCAACAATCATATTGCAATTCAAGTCGTGATGCATCTTTGCGCTGTTAGTCAAAATATAATAACAAGAAAACTGTGAAATGTGCAATCTATTGAGTTGTTTGCTAAGATAAGTATGGGTTTATGTAAGCCTGTTTGGCTTAACCCTGCAGTGAGGGCCGCTGTCGGCACTGCTGACAAATATTAATATGTCCTTTGTCTTAACCACATCGCTGGTCAGCTCATATGCCATTGTAGCTCAAGTTGGACCATGCCACACGTTCTATTATAGAGGGGTGTCAGATCAATCAACAGGGGTCAGTGATTTGGTTGGGAGGGGGCAGGACAAAACTTTGCCAGCGTCCTTTGTGTTCGAAATGGGTATGTCATTTTGTCAAAGGGTAGATGAAACCAAATTATAAAACTTAATTATTTAAGCAAACAAATATGCTTGAATTAACCCAGGCAATACATGGACTTGTAACAACACACTTAAATTATTAAAAAATCGTTGAAAAATTGCACAACATACCCTCTTAACCTAAGGAAAATGTGCTGACCGCGTACCATGGGGGCCTTGCAACCAAACAGATCCATCGCTAGCGGGTTTTAATTGTTTAGCAATAATGTAAACTGTTTTACAGCTGTACTGTAAGGATTTGAGTCTAGCATGTACCTGAATACGGCGTTGTAACTGTAATTAATTTCAAATTTTCATTTAGCCTTCGAGAAAGACTCTGCTAGGGTCGAAACGTCAGGCCACTAACTTATTTTTTGTAATTAATTTCAAAAGTTCTATCAAATCCATGAAAGATCCAGACTGTTTCATCTTAATAGAAAATGGAGAAAGAATCAGGTTTTGATGTAACAATACATGAAAGGTGTTATACAGGATTGGTAAGGATAAAAACATAATTGTTTAATTTTAGTCTAAAAGCTTACTGATTATGAAATCATACTAGAACATTTTTTGTCTGTGAAACAATTTCCCCTGAAATAAAATCACATTCGAGAAAACTGAATCTGAAAACTTGAAAGATAAAACACAACCAGAATTTAGGACGACGTGTTTACATGCTGGAAATAGTGCATGGTTTTCCACTATTTTCTTCTGACTCACACATAGGATTAAGCCTAAATGTTTACAAGTTTGTTACTTCATGTACATGGTTGATCACACAAAAACAGGAACACTGTCTGCGACTATTTTGTCAGCTCTACCCTTACTGCAAAAAAAACCCCATTTAAAATAAAACGATAAACTTAAATTATTAAATCGAAACTGAAGCTACCTTAATTTATCTTGGTGCAATAATCACTTATACGAGACTTAGCGCAATTGTTTTGTCAACCATTTGTGTTGATCATTTAACACGGAATACATTATAAAACCACAATCCGTTTAAGTAGTAAGCTCCCGCAAAAAAAATTCCTTGTTTTGGCCCATTCACTTCTTAGCTCAGCAATCACTCGATTTTGCCTTATTTTGTCAGGACACGGGCAGATGACAGTTTCAGAAGCTCGCGACTTCTTATGAGCTCACCCTTCATAGCCTGAGATACTCCTAACTGAAGCAAAGGAGTTATATATTGGTGATGGTGTAAGAGTAACCCAGGCTAACCATTTCCCCCCAAGTCGTCGCGCGTGCGAGTTAATATTCCGTCTCGCTGGCTGTGCTTTTGAGCCTATTCCCCGCTTGAATTTCCACTGAAGTGGCACACAAGACGAAGCCATCCTCTATCCTCAAGTGGCTAGGGTATAAGGTGTATGGTGATAAGGAGGCAGTGCATCACGGCGCGGGGCCTGTGTTTTTGGTGAGAAGGGGGAAGACGGGAAGAAGCTTCAAGCCGAGGGGATGTTTATACAGCTTCGCCTCTCTACCGTGTCAGGAGTCACAAACAAGCGCAAGGAAATAAATGACGATAGCTCGCGAGCTGAATGGCCGCTCTGAAACGGGCCCCTTTCAATGGTAGCAAGAGCAGCTGAACGCACAGCTAGTTAATGATAATCCATGCCATTTTCCTTCTCTATACTTTACTTCATCGTGATGCTAAGATCTCAAGCAGGTTTTTTTTTCTGAACCACGGTCCTCTCCTTCTCTCTCTCTAACTCTCTACATCTCCCTCTTTCTAACAAACAGCGCCTCTGTATCCGAGCTAAAGCGATTTAATATAATCAAAGGCATTCTAAACTGGCTTGACATTGATGGAGATGTCACGTGACGGTAGGCTGTCATTCTCTGCATATTACCGGGGCTCCTTCAGAAATGCTCGAGTCCCAGACTTGTCATCCGTCATGTCAACTCGGCTGATTTCATGAATACGCGGGATCCACTTAAGAAAGCAGCCCCAGCGTCTTCTGCGACTTGCAAAACACAACGTGTATATCAATGATGCCCAATCCATTAGCTGTTAGCTGTGAAACGAAATCAAGAAAACTTTAAGAAGAGGAAAGAAAGACAGAAAAAAAAATCCCTCACGGAGGGGAAACAATAATTCAGAGCGATCGATCTACACGTTTTAAAATGCGGCAAATCACGGCAGCCTCTTTTTCAAGTTGGAGGCATGCGTGGATGAGACTACACCCAGCGTGACAACAGCTCGCTACGTGTGTCCCCTACGGGCACACCTGATCTTACGGAAATAGAAGTTTCAATCTGAGCGAACAAATCGCCGTGAAAGGAAACGAGGCTGAGGGGAAATCTTAGACACTTTGCCCCACAGCATGACGACGAGTGAACTCGCCAGCTCTCCCCGTCTACGTCTCCCTTTCTCTCTACTACGTGACTCAAAGTGAGTCGATGAAAACTAACGTTTTACGATAAGGGAGGTCAAGCCAATATTGCGTGATTCAAAAACAAAATTCTGAAGTAAATTAAGGAAGTGATGCTGCGAGGCTCTGATTAAAGACCACTCTTTGCAGAAGTGTTGATATTCTTTTACAGCACAGCTACTGCACTCTCGCAATATGCTGACAATTTGTGTACCAACATTGAAAATATGAAATTAGAATGATGCGCTTACGGTATTGGCAACACACCCTGCCCCAAAATATCATGCCCTAGCTATGTAGTCGTCATCTTATTTATATTCTGCAAGAGTCGTTTGGATTTGTTGTTGATATTTAGGTATGATTTATTTAAAGGCACTGAACACGTTTTGTAATTGTCAAAGACCAGTATTCTCACTCGGTGTATCCCAACATATGCATAAAATAACAAACCTGTGAAAATTTTGACTCAATTGGTCATTGAAGTTGCAAGAAAATGATGAAAGAAAAAACACCCTTGTTGTACAAATTAGTGTGCTTTCAGATAGGAATAAAAGTCTTCCGGCCTGAAGTCTTTTATTATTTTAGTGAGAAATTACCTCTTTCTCAAAAACTACGTTACTTCAGAGGGAGTGGTTTCTCACAATGTTTTATACTATCAACAGCTCTCCGTTGCTCGTTACCAAGTAAGTTTTTATGCTAATATATATTTTGAGTAATTACCAAACGTGTACAGTGCCTTCAATATTCACTGATATTTGAAAACAAAGCATAAAATTCTTAACGGCGTCTTTAACTCAATCCGCTTACCAAATATTTTCCTTTTGCTTTTATTTTTGTTCAAAGATTTTCAAAATGTTTCGATCGACTGATGTTATCGAACAATAATTATCTGATTTCATAAGGGTCTGAAATTAACAGGCCAGTTATTTAGAACCACATTGTCGACCCAATTGGCCAAACATCTAGAACCAAATGGCAAATTATCTAGAACCAAATGGCCAACTGTTGTAGAACCAATTGACGTTCCATAAACCATAACGCTATTACGTCCATATTTCATAAACTTTATAATGTCAAATTAAAAATTCGTTCTGTCTTTGGGACTGCTCCGTAAGTAGTGTGTTTATTTCATTTGCCTTTATATTACCAAAATCACCCATCGATCTGTGGTACCACGTGACCATCCCTGACTGGCGAAGCAAAAATCAAAATGTCATTAAATATAAGTGAACACATCATTCGGATCTGCTAAAATTACCGTCTTGGACAATTTGACGGTTTAGCGAGGAGTGTTTTTGGATGAGAGATCGTGCGTAGAGCATGACTGTCGCATCAGACAAGCAACCGAACGTCAGGGTGCCAGAGGGCCAGAAAAAATCACTGCTGCGGCTGTGTGATATCGCGGATAATTGATATCACACACCTCTTGTTGCCGGGGCGGTCTAATCTCAACGGGACTCATTATTTAGCTTTTGTTAACAAATTAAGACAATTCCATTTTTGTTTTACTCTAATATTCCTTTTCTCTTATACTCTGCTCTTCAACATAACCTTAAGGCAGATTAAAATACCCTGAAAACCCCACAAACAAATAAAAAAGTAAGTAAACAAGCACCCGAGGAAAAAGAAAGAAACAAACAAACAGACAATAAAAAAATAAAAAAATAAAAAAATAAAATTACGTTTTTACAATGCCTACTTGAAAATGTTCTTATCACACTAAATGTGATTCCGGTTGTTCTGCTAAGTTTTTGACTGTTTTACTTTGTTGTCTTGATAATTGAGATGAGGCTAGTTGGGATTCTACTTCCCCCAAACCTCACCAACACACCTTTGTATCCTTGGGCCACGGGTCGATACCCCCATCTAATTGCTAGCAGACAAGACAGACAATACAGGGACGTGATTGAATTGGCGAGAGCTGGGAAAAAACAACAAGAAACGAAAAAGTAGCCATGGTTTGGCCTCTACCCTAGTGACTGATTCATCCTGTGATCGCGTTGATATTAGCTACATGAAGAATGATCCTTTGCTTTGTTAAGTAAATGATTATTATGAGCTACATGAAGAATGATCCTTTGCTTTGTTAAGTAAAGGATTATTATGAGCTACATGAAGAATGATCCCTTGCTTTGTTAAGTAAAGGATTATTATGAGCTACATGAAGAATGATCCTTTGCTTTGTTAAGTAAAGGATTATTATGAGCTACATGAAGAATGATCCCTTGCTTTGTTAAGTAAAGGATTATTATGAGCTACATGAAGAATGATCCCTTGCTTTGTTAAGTAAAGGATTATTATGAGCTACATGAAGAATGATCCCTTGCTTTGTTAAGTAAAGGATTATTATGAGCTACATGAAGAATGATCCCTTGCTTTGTTAAGTAAAGGATTATTATGAGCTACATGAAGAATGATCCTTTGCTTTGTTAAGTAAAGGATTATTATGAGCTACATGAAGAATGATCCCTTGCTTTGTTAAGTAAAGGATTATTATGAGCTACATGAAGAATGATCCCTTGCTTTGTTAAGTAAAGGATTATTATGAGCTACATGAAGAATGATCCCTTGCTTTGTTAAGTAAAGGATTATTATGAGCTACATGAAGAATGATCCCTTGCTTTGTTAAGTAAAGGATTATTATGAGCTACATGAAGAATGATCCTTTGCTTTGTTAAGTAAAGGATTATTATGAGCTACATGAAGAATGATCCCTTGCTTTGTTAAGTAAAGGATTATTATGAGCTACATGAAGAATGATCCCTTGCTTTGTTAAGTAAATGATTATTATGAGCTACATGAAGAATGATCCTTTGCTTTGTTAAGTAAAGGATTATTATGAGCTACATGAAGAATGATCCTTTGCTTTGTTAAGTAAAGGATTATTATGAGCTACATGAAGAATGATCCCTTGCTTTGTTAAGTAAAGGATTATTATGAGCTACATGAAGAATGATCCTTTGCTTTGTTAAGTAAATGATTATTATGAGCTACATGAAGAATGATCCCTTGCTTTGTTAAGTAAAGGATTATTATGAGCTACATGAAGAATGATCCCTTGCTTTGTTAAGTAAAGGATTATTATGAGCTACATGAAGAATGATCCTTTGCTTTGTTAAGTAAATGATTATTATGAGCTACATGAAGAATGATCCCTTGCTTTGTTAAGTAAAGGATTATTATGAGCTACATGAAGAATGATCCCTTGCTTTGTTAAGTAAAGGATTATTATGAGCTACATGAAGAATGATCCTTTGCTTTGTTAAGTAAAGGATTATTATGAGCTACATGAAGAATGATCCCTTGCTTTGTTAAGTAAAGGATTATTATGAGCTACATGAAGAATGATCCTTTGCTTTGTTAAGTAAATGATTATTATGAGCTACATGAAGAATGATCCCTTGCTTTGTTAAGTAAATGATTATTATGAGCTACATGAAGAATGATCCCTTGCTTTGTTAAGTAAAGGATTATTATGAGCTACATGAAGAATGATCCCTTGCTTTGTTAAGTAAAGGATTATTATGAGCTACATGAAGAATGATCCCTTGCTTTGTTAAGTAAATGATTATTATGAGCTACATGAAGAATGATCCTTTGCTTTGTTAAGTAAATGATTATTATGAGCTACATGAAGAATGATCCCTTGCTTTGTTAAGTAAAGGATTATTATGAGCTACATGAAGAATGATCCTTTGCTTTGTTAAGTAAAGGATTATTATGAGCTACATGAAGAATGATCCCTTGCTTTGTTAAGTAAAGGATTATTATGAGCTACATGAAGAATGATCCCTTGCTTTGTTAAGTAAAGGATTATTATGAGCTACATGAAGAATGATCCTTTGCTTTGTTAAGTAAAGGATTATTATGAGCTACATGAAGAATGATCCCTTGCTTTGTTAAGTAAAGGATTATTATGAGCTACATGAAGAATGATCCTTTGCTTTGTTAAGTAAATGATTATTATGAGCTACATGAAGAATGATCCCTTGCTTTGTTAAGTAAATGATTATTATGAGCTACATGAAGAATGATCCCTTGCTTTGTTAAGTAAATGATTATTATGAGCTACATGAAGAATGATCCCTTGCTTTGTTAAGTAAAGGATTATTATGAGCTACATGAAGAATGATCCCTTGCTTTGTTAAGTAAATGATTATTATGAGCTACATGAAGAATGATCCTTTGCTTTGTTAAGTAAATGATTATTATGAGCTACATGAAGAATGATCCCTTGCTTTGTTAAGTAAAGGATTATTATGAGCTACATGAAGAATGATCCTTTGCTTTGTTAAGTAAAGGATTATTATGAGCTACATGAAGAATGATCCTTTGCTTTGTTAAGTAAATGATTATTATGAGCTACATGAAGAATGATCCCTTGCTTTGTTAAGTAAATGATTATTATGAGCTACATGAAGAATGATCCCTTGCTTTGTTAAGTAAAGGATTATTATGAGCTACATGAAGAATGATCCTTTGCTTTGTTAAGTAAAGGATTATTATGAGCTACATGAAGAATGATCCCTTGCTTTGTTAAGTAAATGATTATTATGAGCTACATGAAGAATGATCCCTTGCTTTGTTAAGTAAAGGATTATTATGAGCTACATGAAGAATGATCCCTTGCTTTGTTAAGTAAATGATTATTATGAGCTACATGAAGAATGATCCTTTGCTTTGTTAAGTAAATGATTATTATGAGCTACATGAAGAATGATCCTTTGCTTTGTTAAGTAAAGGATTATTATGAGCTACATGAAGAATGATCCCTTGCTTTGTTAAGTAAATGATTATTATGAGCTACATGAAGAATGATCCATTGCTTTGTTAAGTAAAGGATTATTATGAGCTACATGAAGAATGATCCCTTGCTTTGTTAAGTAAATGATTATTATGAGCTACATGAAGAATGATCCTTTGCTTTGTTAAGTAAATGATTATTATGAGCTACATGAAGAATGATCCCTTGCTTTGTTAAGTAAATGATTATTATGAGCTACATGAAGAATGATCCCTTGCTTTGTTAAGTAAATGATTATTATGAGCTACATGAAGAATGATCCTTTGCTTTGTTAAGTAAATGATTATTATGAGCTACATGAAGAATGATCCCTTGCTTTGTTAAGTAAATGATTATTATGAGCTACATGAAGAATGATCCTTTGCTTTGTTAAGTAAATGATTATTATGAGCTACATGAAGAATGATCCCTTGCTTTGTTAAGTAAAGGATTATTATGAGCTACATGAAGAATGATCCTTTGCTTTGTTAAGTAAATGATTATTATGAGCTACATGAAGAATGATCCCTTGCTTTGTTAAGTAAAGGATTATTATGAGCTACATGAAGAATGATCCTTTGCTTTGTTAAGTAAAGGATTATTATGAGCTACATGAAGAATGATCCCTTGCTTTGTTAAGTAAATGATTATTATGAGCTACATGAAGAATGATCCCTTGCTTTGTTAAGTAAATGATTATTATGAGCTACATGAAGAATGATCCTTTGCTTTGTTAAGTAAAGGATTATTATGAGCTACATGAAGAATGATCCCTTGCTTTGTTAAGTAAATGATTATTATGAGCTACATGAAGAATGATCCTTTGCTTTGTTAAGTAAATGATTATTATGAGCTACATGAAGAATGATCCCTTGCTTTGTTAAGTAAAGGATTATTATGAGCTACATGAAGAATGATCCATTGCTTTGTTAAGTAAATGATTATTATGAGCTACATGAAGAATGATCCCTTGCTTTGTTAAGTAAATGATTATTATGAGCTACATGAAGAATGATCCTTTGCTTTGTTAAGTAAATGATTATTATGAGCTACATGAAGAATGATCCATTGCTTTGTTAAGTAAATGATTATTATGAGCTACATGAAGAATGATCCCTTGCTTTGTTAAGTAAATGATTATTATGAGCTACATGATGATATCATTTATTTTGTTTAATTTAAGAAGGTTTTATGAGCTACATGAAGAAACAATCTGTGCTCTGTTAAAATATGAAGAATGATTATGAGCTACATGAATAAATAATCCTTGTTTTGTTAAATCAAGGAGGTTTATGAGCTACATGAAGAGATGATCCTTGTTTTGTTAAACAAAGAAGGTGTTATGAGCTACATGAAGAGATAATCCTTGCTTTGTTTAATTTAAGGAGATTTGATGGGCTACGTGGAGAGATGATCTTTACTTTGTTAAATAAAGGAAGTTTTATGAGCCACATGAAGAGATGATCTTTGCTTTGTAATGTAGGTTTCATGAGCTACATGAAGAGATCATCCTTGCTTTATTTAATTTAAGGAGGCTTTACGAGCTTCATGAAGAGATGATCTTTGCTTTGTTAAATAATGGATGTTTTATGTGCTACATGAAGAGATAATCCTTGCTTTGTTAAATGAAGGGAGGTTTCTAAGCTAGTCAAATTTTCATAATCATAGACACACATACGAATAAGTTTTTTTATTTTATTATATTTTGTTAACATAAAAATAAAAAAGTAGGTGTTTTTTTTTCGTAAAAAGGAGAACAAGAGACAGAAGTTCGTCGAATGTTTGAGAAATACAATATAGAACATCCATATTAAATTCACGAGTCATGCACCAATAGCGTTTGTCGACGATAGGATGTTATTTGCATATTCTGCATAAACATTAACATGTTTACATTATAATTCTGGGTTGCATTGATTTATGCTGCATACGTCACTATTAAATTTATCATAGTTTTGACGGATAACAGAATGTTACACACTGATCATGTTCCCTTTTCAGAAATGGGTGTGGTCTTCTTATACCGTGAAGTAAAATCAAGTTAAAGAGGTACTTTGTGATGCACTCATTGTTCCAATTAGTTATTCAAACATATCAAAAAGATCATAATTATTGAAAGTTATTATACAGCATTTGTAAGAATACAAAAACTTAATTGTTTAATTTGAGTCTGGAAGTTTACTGATTATAGACCATGTTACCTTTGTTTACAGAAATAGTGACCTTGTACATTCTTATACATTTCCTGACGGGCAAGATACTACACTTGACATATTGTCCTTAAAAATAAAATTCACATTCGTTGCTCAGTGTGCTGTGTGACTGCAGTGTAGTTTCGCTTTCCAGTCGCCATTATTTTTATGGGAAAATTTACATTTTGTATCATAATTTTCACACAAATTCAAGGGTTACAAAAGCAACAGCTGTACAGCTTTTGGTATGTCCCCCGTTCTTAATATCAAAAGTTGAGAAAAATCAGACAGTACAATCTCCATAAAATATCAGATTTATTGTTTTCTTCCATTGAGCTGCGTATACAAACTGTGCCTGCAGGAAGTCCAGGCTCTGTGGCTCTTTTGTAAACATGTGATGTCACGGGTCACATGGTCTATATAGTTCATACCAAAACATTTTTGTTTCTCTATGACATATTACTTCCCGCTAAAATAGAGTCAGAGGCCTACTCGAAAAAAATGTATCTGAAAACCGAAAATATAAATAGAAAAAACGAAACGCAACAGTTGATTTCGGTTGTTACAACCAAGGACAATGTATTTACATGCTGAAAATTGTGCATGGTTTTCACTTTTTGTTCTGCTAGCTCACACAACGGATTAAGCCCAACATAATGTGTGTTGTATTTCATGTAGGGATGGCTGATCACACAAAACATTAACATTGTCTGCGACTATTGTGTTAGCTCTTTATCGAGCATACTCTATGCTTTAACTGATTGTATAAATCGAGTTTGCATACTGCCTTGCGCTACCAGTAATTTATTATAACTTTATCTATAATAGTTGAAAGAGCTGTTTGCAATGGCTGAAAATATGTACTTCGTATCAGAAGTTATCTGTCACATTGGTGGAAATTTTTTTGCAAAAATGTACTTTAAATCGGAATATATGCTTTAATGTTTTATTATAATCAACATGTGGTCTTATTCCTGCATGAGAATTGAACTATCGACCATGTAAACTGTATAACACCACATGTTTACAAAAGAGCCTGGACTTCCGGACCTACAGGCACGACTTGTACACAGCTCAATGGAAGAACATATAAAGTCTATACAATCTATGGAGATAGCACTGTCTGATTTTTTACAATTTTTGATATGAAGAAAGAGTGCACATCTAAAAATTTGTTGAGCTGTTATTTTTTTCAACTCTTGAATTTATGTTAAAACTATGACAACAACTTCCCTTACGACTTTTGTAGTATTTTGCCTGCCAGGAAATGCCCTGGAATGTACAAGGTCAATCTTTTTTGTAAACAAAGGTAACATGGTCAATAAAAGGTTTTTCAGTGTACATTTAAAGGCACAGTACACGTTTGGTAATGACTCTGAAAATTAATGGCAATAAAAACTTACTTGGTAAGAAGTACAGCAGCTTTGGGTAGTATAATGAATTTTGAGAAACTTTTCACTTCGAAGTACTACGGTTATGGAAAAATATATCACTTTTTATTCCCCAAAATTTGAATCTGAGAAGCGTTTCTGTCAGAAACGCTTCTCAGACTGTGTATTCCTATGGGGAATATTCTTCCTGCGTGGAAATATTCGCTCCGGTTTTTCGGTGATATCTCAAAAACGCGTACCTACATTTATATAGGATTAACACAATCAGTAGGCTCCAATTACCAAACGTATGCAGAACCTTTAAAGTAAATTTAAGGTAAATGTATGGCCACTGCTTTGACTTAATTTAATCGTTATTTTATAAACTCTATCTTCAAGTTGTATCGTAAAATTGTTATCTTTGTGTTAAACATTTCCAAACGAAATTCATTTTTCATTTTGTCTTTTCGTGTTAAAGCCATTGAAATGTATAGAAAAATTACTTTCTGAAAGTTAGGTTTTGTTTATAATTAGCTGTTAATTTCCATTTACTGTGTCAGTTCCTGAAAATTCATCGATCCACTAATTAAAAACAAAATCATTTTATTTTGTTTTCTTATAGGCAATGAACAGCATGCTATGATTTATGCCTGTTTTCATTCTACCATATTGCATATGGTGTTATGGTATTATGTTTCTGGTATTATGACAGAAGCAGAATGTGAAGCAGAATCGCAGTTATTAATAGACCGACACAAATTAAACTCCACAACAAATTATTGTTTGAATCGTTTACAAAATAAACAACACATTTATTTCAATTTGGATGATGTAACCCAAGACCCTATGACCTATGACTTGTGACCTAACATGTTTGAAAAAACTCCCGGGTCAAAGTTGACTCGCATATGCCGGGTCTCTGCGGGCCTGACCCACTTCCGGGTCAAGCTGACCCGAAAAATTAGTTATACACAAATGTGATTTTAGACCTGATTCTGCGTCATTTTGACCCATTTCTAAGTAATGTTGGCATAGGTTCCGGGTCATAATGACCTTGAAAGTGCCCAGGCCCCACGCGACCCGGATCCCGGTCAACTTCCGGGTCAAGTCTAACCGGGAAGTGTTTAGAGTGTATACACCTGCGTCTACTTTGACGTACAACATGTGCATGGGGATCTATGGGTGTAAAAACTCTCATCTAAGATACGGTAAAACTTATCATCCATCAGAAAACATGAAATTAGATTGATCTAATTTGATTTGATCACGCCTGTACGATAATTTTGACAATCAATCAATCTTTATGGTATAGATTTAAGATCGAATCACAGAGATATCTGTGGTATTTGAATTAAGTGATTATGTGACTAGTATCTAGGATCAGGACGATCATAGTAAACACATCCACACTCCAAAAACACGCATCCAATCCCACCAGAGAGAGGTTAACCACTTCAACAACGAGAAGGGGGAAAAAATGAAAGAGAGAGAGAGAGAGAGAGTGAAGAAAAAAAAGAAGGAAGGACAAGAACTAGAGCCTGCCTACTCCTCCCCCGTAGCACATCGTCGTCTGCTCGATTGTTTGAAGTAAATTCCGCCTAATCGCACGAACTGGAAACTGATACTCTCACCGCTGAAGTGCAAATGGGTCGATCGCGCCGTGGCGTCACCGGCACGTATGTGGTAAAAAAAAAAAAGAGAGAGAAAAAAATCCTCTCGGCCCAGGCTCTCTAACGCCCGGCGGAGAGACGAGGTAAGCTGGTACTTTCCTTTCTTACCCCTTCCTCTGTCTCTACCTCTATGTGTCTTCTATCCATCCGTAGTGGACTGGATCGAGATGTACAGAGAGTAGACTGAGGTAAAAGTAAAGCCTTGCAGCCCCAGGGCACGAGCATGTTCCACCGCAACGGTATCATCTGTCTGCCCGAGGATAACTTCTTCTTTCCATCAATAACGAGATCCCTCGCAGGGAAGCCCAAACGAAAACCAGTTACAATGTAAGGCTAGCCTACCTATCCATTCAGTCCCCCTTCACTCTTATGATCAAAAACAAATCTAGAAAGTATAAATCAATAAAGCAGACGATTAGCAACCATACGTGTTCCGTCAAACAAGCATGGTGATATTTTGTTTATCCCCTGCCAAGTTCATGATCGGAGTAGCAACGCGGCGTTGAGCGCGCCAAAATGTCTTAGGCGGCAAAATTTGCTGAGTCTGAAAGGTTAGGTCGTTTTTCTCCTTACTTTAGATTGATACCACGCCTTCGTGCATTGAATGTAGCCTTGATATATGAACTAGCTTGGCAAGCAGACTTTTATGCATCTTCCGTAGCGATACCAAAGTCGTTCGTCACAGAACAGTGACATTTTGACAGGTTACATTTCCAACAATACTGATTCAATAAAATGATGCATTTTTGCATTTTCATTACTGGATCCTTTTTTTTTTCGGTGGGGAAAAATTTTCTCCCCCCTTCAAACGACTCGAGTTGAGCGACGTTTCTGGCAAGCACTTGGCATCGATTGGCAACTGATTAAACAAAATTATCCCGTTATTGAAGCCACGCGAGGCGATAGATCAGAGAGCAAGCGGTGGGTCGAAACAGTGCTGCGATTTTCGCTGGCCGCGCAGCCGTTCCATCAACCACCGACCCTCCCCTCGAGGCGCTACTCTCTAGCCACCGTGTCCCGGCTGGCGTGCAGGTGGCTGTTGCATCCAACCATCTCACCGAAAAAGCCCCGGAGTGAGAAAGTTTGGATTCAGACAGCTTTACTCTCCATTCTTTTTTGATGAATCAGCTCATTCTTTCCGTTATCTTGGCTTTCAGTCAGTCACTACCCGTCACACCGTCCGTCTTGAAAGCTAGCGTGATTTGATGTCCGGAGTCATTCGACAGACTGGTGGGAGGGATAGGACTTCACCGTAGCTGAGACGACATTGCGCACGGGTTCGGCGCTAATCTCTTGGGGATACTTTCTCGCTCCTTCTCGGTGGTCTCACTTCCATTCGTCGCTCATCACTATTCTATTCTCCGTATTCACTCGGTTTGTTTGTATCTGACGCTTGAGAGTCAACCGTCATGGGTAAGTGTGATCTTTGAGGAATCAGAAGAATAAATCCACGGATTCTAGATCAATTAACAGAAACACAGATGTTTCATCACATCTCAATTTGTCTTCAGTTTACGATCAACAAGCTAATTTTTATCTGACAAACCTCTGAGTTATGACGTTTTTATACAGAATAGAAGAATATTTCCCCCTTTACCTCATTTTCTCTAAAGTAATGGTGTCCGAATACAACAAAAAACATAACTACTTTCTGATTTAATTAGAAAACTTCATCTAACCGATTGTTACAATTACTTTCAAAAGCCAAAACCGTTCAAACATTCCGTTTTATCTCTACATCTCTGACTTCAAAAATAATTAATGTCAGTTTAACTGAGTAACTTGATTTTCCTTAGCACAATAAACCCATTTATCGTATTTACATTTATTGTGAGCCAGGGTAGGCCTAATTTGACTCATTAGAAGAAAACAAACTAAAAAACTCCAAAACAAGCAATGACATCGTTAACACAAACAACTATGGCATTCTCACAAAGGCTCTTTATAATCCTACACATTGAAGGCAGTTAGGTACCGTATAGTCGATACTGTCACCAAATTATGTTCGGTAGATTTAGGCAACGGTGTTGACCAGCAAAGACCATTTTAGGCTTTTATTTGAAAGTATAACTCGAACAAAAGTCATTCACATACAAAATAAATCAAAAATCAAGACTTGCTTTTTTTAAATTAATCGGATTTCTACTTTCAGTTTTGGATACTTTTACAAAACGGTTTACGCTTGTTGGAAAATCTACCCTATCGTTTTCTCTTCTAGGTGTCAATTGACATTCCAGACTTCAAACTCCCTGTAAATTTTTCACTGACCGACAGTTTTCTTATCAAACTTTACAGGTCGTACTTTACCCAACCCTGTACCGTGTAAAGTATGCGGTGACAAGAGTTACGGAAAACATTACGGAGTCTACTGCTGCGACGGCTGTAGCTGTTTTTTTAAGCGGAGCATTAGACGCAATATGCGGTACACCTGCATCGGTAAAGGCAACTGTCTTGTCGATAAAGCACGGAGAAATTGGTGCCCTTACTGTCGGCTGAAGAAATGCTTCGGAGTCAACATGAACAAAAATGGTAAGAATTTACATTTTTAGAATAAAAGGAACTTGAATTAAGCAGTGTTACATGTATCACACTGGATTGAGGATGAAAACACCAATGTTTAATTGTAGACCGAAAGCTTACTGTTAAGAAGTTGAAAACCTAAAAATCAAACAAATAATGCAAAAGCTGGTTTGGGTTGTTACAAACCCAAGTTAAGGACAGTGTGTTTACATGCTTAAAATTGTGAATGTGTTTTCACGATTTTTCACTGACTTACAGTACATCGTATTAAGCCCCAATTTTCACAGGTTTGTTATTTCATGTATATGGTTGATTCACAAAATGTAAAAACTGTCGGCGACTAGTTTGTCAGCTTTACCAAACCTATATAAGCCAACCAAAATTAAGAGAGTCATTACTTGATAGTTCATGTAGTTGTGAGAACATTTAATGGTACTATTCTTATACTGCTTTTCGCAAGCAATTTTTCCGGTACTTATTTGATTGTATCACAGACTTTCTTAAAAGTACAATCAAATAACAAATAAATCAAACAGAATCATCGCCTTCCATCTTGTTTATTTGAGGAATCTTCAGAATGCATAAGTAACAACAGCATTTTGATTTTAAGCTGAGCATGTTTATGTGATTATGTTTACAAAAATTGAAACAAAAATCGTTTACCAAACTGACGACTTTAAGCTATTACCCGGCACCTTTTGTTTGAGTACAGTGACACATTTTAAACTGTGGTAATAAGAGGTGAATTAAGATCCACTAACACTAAAATCTGACTTTGATTTGTAAAAACAAAACCCAACATTTATTATGAACAATTCACTGTGCCTTGTTTTGTTTTAAAATGCTCATGGATGAACAGTTCATTATGCCTTATTTTGTTTTAAAATGTTTATGCTTTAACAACTATTAAACTTTGTGATATGCTTTTTTGTATAACTAAAGAAAAAATCTTTTATGACACAATTTTTCAGACGAAATTATATTGTGACACGAATTTGTGTCAGGAACGTTCATTTTATGTCTGTGTTGTTTTTGAGGCAAAACAAATCTTCTCTGAATGGCAATCAGGTAATAACATCAGACAAAATCTAAACATGCAATCTTAAAAAATGAGGGTTTTCATGGATAATTTAAAATCCTTCTGAGTCTCATTTGTTTTGCATAGACTAAAGCTCGACACAAACAGATAACTTTGACATTTTATCACGGGGAAATCCAATCTTAACACCGATACACTGCACCTGTTATGCTGCAAGCTCGTAGGTGGGCTCGCCTTAAAACAGGTTTACCCTAGACCCGTACGGGTTTGCTTTCCGTTCACCAATTTTAAGCCAAGCAACCTTTGCCATTTCCGGTGAAATGCAAGATGGGAAGGACACAATGATAGCAGGTACATGGTAACAACTGAAGCATCAATTAGCTTGTTTTTAGTTTGGATTTGAAATGGTTGACGAAAACAAAAATATTGCGAGGCTGTTTGTAAGAATGTTAGTTCGTAGAGCATCGGTTCCACACTAATGAGATTTTACATATTGAGTTTATGTGTCGAAAAAACAGATTTGTCCAGCGGATATCTTTACAAGCTTCCTATCTCTGACATAGGACATTTTATTTGAAAAGTGTAAATAGAGAACAATTGACTTTTAAGAGAAATAAATCATTTGAAACAACAACAACAACAACACGTTTATCAGACAACAGGCTTCTATTGGCGAAATACTTAACACGCTTTAACGCAGTGTTTCAAATTGCACTAAGCGCCAATACAATAATCAGGGCCCTTTTGTGATTGGTTTTCGATAAGACATGTCACCAAGGAAAGCCTTAAGTCTAAAAACCCACCTAACGTTAGAAACACCATCAACGTGAAACTTGAGAGAGACCCAATTAAATCGGACAGCGTCAGCAGTCAGATGTTTCCGTTGCGACCCACTAGCTCACGGGGGAAAAGTGCCAGCTTCGGAGGAATCAACAATTGGATGTATTATATAAAAAAACGCCGTGAGACGCGAGACCAACGAGTATAAGGGGGGGTGTCTCTTTTTACACTCAGACATACTGAAGGAACCAGTAGTCGTTTCAGTTGGGGGGGAAATGCTTTGTTAGTTTGAACACTACTTTTTTTTTTACTCCTCTTGGCGCTCTGTGTAAACGACTAGCCACGCGAGCAGTGCATTCAGCGGGGCTGATTAGCCCCGGAAAATCATGGCACGCGCGCACAAGTGCCGGCATTATGAGCAGCAAGCCGAGCAGAAAGCGAATCTAAACGTTGTCGCGTGCGGCACGGTTGAGATTTACTCAGCTTGCGCATTACTGGTGTAGTGTTTCTGTGGTTCTAACGCCGATGTGTTGAGCTGGGGCATGGGTTTGCTGAGCGCGTGGCTCGGCCACGGCGACACAGCAGAGAAGATCAAAGATCACTGGTTGTTAGCATACTTGTGTCAGGCCGGCCTGGGCCAACGAGACCCAGGCACACAAGGAGGGTGCCAGTGTGTCAACTATTACAGATTTACCATGTGTGTTTTGTCTGTTCGTCACAGGGGGGTACCCTAACCCCCCCCCCCCCCCGACTCTCCCCCTTCACTTTCTTTACTTTCTGTTTTCTTCTAATGAGACATGCGACCGTTGATCGATCCGTGGACGCCGCCGGACCACAAAACGTGCCGTTGTCACGAACAGGGATTTTAAATGACTTTGGTCGCGGAATAAGTACAGCGTGTTAACCATTCTCTTTAGCCACCGTGCAGAGAAAGTTGATTTTGTGCAGCTGCTGAAGATTGCTCGCTCGGCACTTTTTCCCCCTTCTCCACTCCCTCTTTTATTTGTCGAATTTCGGGAGTAGATTAAATGGAAGAAAGTTCATTACGGTTAGTATTGCTCTGCAAGGCGGCTGTGTTTTCATTGTAATTGCACACCTATACACGGAGTGTGACAATCTTGTTCTATAAATACCGCTCTGTTTGCTAGGCGCATGATAAAAGCCTCTTTCGAAATCATCATCCAGGCGCAAGCAAACAGAAATTTACCCCCGAACAAGTTGTAGTCAAACAGAAAAATACAAGAACAAAGTTTAAAGTCAACACGTCCCAAGTGAAGTCGGAAATAGATTAAAAAAGCACTGTTGATAAACGGAAATTGGAAAGGGGGTAATGTTGGAGATCAAAAATGGAATCTCATGTCGGGGTATTACACATGAAGTTAAAAAAGAAAGGAATAAAAAAACTACTTCATCGAAAAGCGGGGAGTTAAAGTGTTTGGAGTTCAGTGGATTAATTTGCTGGTTATTAAATTATGTTATATCGTATTTAGTTTATTCTTTCCACCTAATATCTTAATCTTGATAAGTGTGAAGAACATTAACATTTATTGGATAAGGAAAAACAACCCTACCTGATTGTTTTCTTCTAAAAATTCATTACAAAATGGAACTAGACAAAAACTACGAAGAGTTTATAGGGCCTACGTAAAAACTCCAATCTGATTGACTAAGTAGCTATTTATTTTACCATAGCCTCAATGCGTACTAGGGGGGTTCAACTGAGCAATGTTTTTTTGTTTTGCCCGAAATAGTTTAATGTTTAACCAATGACAGTACGCATGTGCAGTTTGATCCATTTCACACAACCGATCAAGGAGTTTACTGGCATTGTCCACGTAGTAAAATGATACAAAATTCAGAATGTTTATACAGTAAGAGTATTGTATTCGTTGATGTATTATTTAATTGAAATTTTACCATTCTCCCACAGCAGTACAGGAGGAACGTGGACCCAGAAAGAAGAAACCTCAGCAGCAGAAGACAGGTGTTCCGGGGGCGAACGGTGATCTGTGCTGTCAGGGGGCTGGCAGCGGTAGCCACGCCCGAGCCCTAGCCGCAGCGGCCGCCAAGTCCCACGCCAAACCATCATTCCGTCCCTTCCAGCCGTGGACGAGCAAGACATCGGGATGGCGGGAGCAGCACGCCGTGGCTGCTGCCGCAGCTCACGCTGGAGGACCGGGAAGTGCTTTCCGTGTTGTAGCGGTCCGTAGCGGGTTGTTTCCGGGTGGTGTGCCGCCTCATCTCTCGCCAACCCTACCGTTTGATGCGGCTGCTGACAGGCTTCTTATGCCGACGCTACCGTCACAGTTTGCGGGATTCAGAATGGAGGACCGAGCCGGTAAGTGTTCAACCTGATTATTTTGTATCTTTCCTATAGTGTCTGAAAACAAATTATCAGTTTTCATGACAGAGACAACTTTGTCATTGACTCTGAGCTAAGCCATTCCCAGCGACTATTTCAAAATTGAAACAAAACAAGAAATGTCAAACATTTAAGGAAACATCGAAATGAATGCCATTCATCCCACCAACGAAAATCCTGAGCTCCAGACCAAAACTACCGACATCTCACAACTAAACTTTCTATTTGATGTTTTTTGTTTAGCTTTGATTGCCAAACGATCTGTAGAAAGGCCCCCGTTTCCGTGGGCCAGCCGTCCACCGGGAGCCGCAACAGTCCTCGCCCTGCCAGCAACGCCATCGCCCAGTACCTCCATCGAAGAGATTGCCACCCATATCCTTGTCCACGCCGTACGAACCTCTCGATCTGTCCAGCCATTTCAATCATTGGACACTTGGGACCAGATCTCTGTGTTACAGGAGTGTTGGAACGAACTGTTTCTGCTTCATGCTGCTTACTGGCCGGGGGTTGATTTCTGCGCTTTGTTGAGCCATTCCAATCTCAGGGCAGAGAGTTCAGGCGCTGCATCGTCAAGCTCATCCAGCGAGTCCTCGGTTAGTGTATATAAACCCTCGATATGACAACATTTAGAATGGTGCAAGGATGACCCAAAACCCTTTACAGTCTAAAAACTTCCGGGTCAGAATTAATCCGGATTCCGGATCATAGGGAATCTGAACAAGGCTGATCCAGAAAGTGGTTAAAAATTTGGATTTTAACTCAAATTCTGCGTAAGTTTGACACATTTCTGGGTAATTTTGACACATAAACCGTGTCAAACTGACCTTGAAATGGGTACAGCCCCATGGGACCCGGAACGGAGGCAATTCTTACCCGGACGTTATTAGAGTGTAGAGTCGAACCAGCACCCCCCCCCCCCCCCCGCCTCATGGTCAAACTTGTAGAAGGTTAACGTCGTGTATATATTCGGAACAAAGCATTGTTGAAAACTAGTCTATTTTTTAGGGTAACTAACAAAACAAACCCCCTTCTCTCCCCCAAAGAAATATATATATAAAACAATTTTAAAAAGACAAGACAAGAAAAGAGAATTTCGTCGATTTACACTTTTGCCAGATAATGTCATTTAAGAAAGCCTTGCTTCCCTCTCCTCTCTGCAGGTTTCAATAAGACAGAGGAATGAAATCATTGACGACATACAAGAAATCACAGTGAGATTAAGAAGTCTCAATCTCAGCTCCTATGAGTTTGCATCCCTGGAAGCCATCGTACTCTTCAAGCCAGGTAAATATAACACATCTATTCAAATGCTGTTATCTTTTTAATATAACACATCTATTCAAATGCTGTTATCTTTTTAATATAACACATCTATTCAAATGCTGTTATCTTTTTAATATAACACATCTATTCAAATGCTGTTATCTTTTTAATATAACACATCTATTCAAATGCTGTTATCTTTTTAATATAACACATCTATTCAAATGGTGTTATCTTTTTAATATAACACATCTATTCAAATGCTGTTATCTTTTTAATATAACACATCTATTCAAATGCTGTTATCTTTTTAATATAACACATCTATTCAAATGCTGTTATCTTTTTAATATAACACATCTATTCAAATGCTGTTATCTTTTTAATATAACACATCTATTCAAATGCTGTTATCTTTTTAATATAACACATCTATTCAAATGCTGTTATCTTTTTAATATATCACATCTATTCAAATGCTGTTATCTTTTTAATATATCACATCTATTCAGATAGTAATATCTTGCTATAATTGCACATTTATTCAATGTATCTCTTTATATAACACATCCATTCTGAAAGTGTGATCTTTTTATATAACACATCCCTTCAGATAGTGGTACATTTTTCTTTACATCCATTCAGATAGTGAAATCTTTGTATTATATTACATCCATTTAAATAAAGGTATATCTTTGTATAAAACATCCCTTCAGAAGTGGCATCTTTTTCATATAACACTTCCACTCAGAGAGTGGTATATTTTTCACTGAACACATCCATTAAGATAGTGGTAGGTATCTTTTTAAATAACACATCCTTTCTAAAAAGTTGTATTTTTTTATATAACATATCCATTCAGATAGTGGTAATTTTTTATATAACACATCCCTTCAGATAGTGGTAATTTTTTATATAACACATCCCTTCAGATGGTGATATATTTTCATAGTGGTATCTTTTTATCACATTCATTCTAAAGTGGTATATTTCTACACAACACATCCATCCGGATAGTGTTCACTTATATATAACACATCCATTCAGATATAGCTATATTAGCATTACATATTTTATTCCGTCGTTATAGCTCATGCCAGTTTGTATAAATGAAACACTAACATAAGTCAAAGAATCATCACAAGTAGCAAAACCAACGAGAAGAAAATACTATAGGAGTTGGACACCTTGCATGGGAACATTTCTCGGAGGAGGATCTTAATTAATTCTACAAAATACTCACTTCAACTCCATATAAACCAAACTAAGGCTTTGACGGGCATGAGTCTGGTTCCTGTAATCTTACCATCATCATGTATACGACAAAGCTTGGGAGAAAGGAGAAGCCAGCAGCCAAAAAGTGACTTATATTATAGCAGACACAATGGCGCCACAAATGAAATCACTCTCAGTGTCCCTGAGAGTAAACCAATCGATTCTCTTAAAATAATCCCAAAGAAATCTTCCCAAACTCTCATCGATAAACCCCTCATAGCTCCAAGAACTTACCCCATCATTGGATTCGCGAAACAACCTCAGCAAGCTATACCCTAAAAAATCGTTAGTCGTACGCGTTTGTAACCCACTGGCAGAAGCCATTATCTGCAGTGGAACTAGATTAATAATAAAGCCATCTCCCAATTTTATAAAAAAAGATATACCTTGGAGCAAGTTATAGAGGTCAGTCCGTGGGGTCAAACACATACTTAATTAATGTAAATCCATTCCCTTAAAGCACACGGAACACATTGGTAATAATGTCAAAATCCAGTATCCAAAATTGATGTGACCCAATTAACATCCATGAAATAGCAAACCTGTGAAAGTTTAAGCTCAATCGGTCATTGGAGTCACGAGAATATAGTGGGATAAGTCCTTAAATGTTTTCACTGTTTTCAAACATTGAGTTTTGGACTTGCAAGATCGAAACTAATTGTTTTACTCATTTACTAAAAAAAAAATATTATTGCATTTCAAGCAACAATATTTCAATTTGAGTTTCCCACCATGACCATCTTTATACCATGTACGTTAATATGTGAACATTTATATTTTTACTCTTATACCAATGTTATGCACACACCCTTCAAGAATCATATGTGTATGTACATAACCACAGTTGTTAAAAACTCACACAGTTATCAATTTAATAAAATATCAGCTCTCTCTTTCGAACATGCCTTCCGAAAACAACTTGAGAATGACTTCGTAGAAACTCTGACGTACCAGGTACGACCATAAGAAGGGTCTCTGTTTCACAACAGATTGCCTTATAAAGCGACACAGGAAGTCCACGCATTGCCAAAACCTAAATGTTGACGTACATTACTCTATACCACCCTTTTCCCGGGCCAAGTTTTTTTCTTCTTCGATGTTTCTTAATTACACGCCTTCCCAAGAAACCTCAAGGGGGAAGGTGATGCGGTTGACGTGTAATAATGTAAAAGAAGAAGACCCGTAACGGTGCCCATGGAGGACTCGGCAGACTCCTTCATTCGCATCATCTGGAAACAACTTAAAAAGCGTCAAGTCGATACTATTCTCATCACCTTTGGGCTGTGTAGTCTCTTTCAATCTACTACCAAGGTGATCGCAATGATCTCCGCTGGGTAAAGAAATTTGCTGAGAGAAAAAAAAGCAACAAATATATTCATAGTATAGCCATACTCCTTGATTGAACTATGCATGATAACACACTACCGGTACCTCGCGGATATCCACGTCAAGGGGAAGGATTCGTAAAAGGGGGCGGAGACCTCGCCGTGGGGGTGTAATACACCCATCTTATAAACCAAACAAGGCATGTTAAGGTCATGTGAATCCATACTTAATCTTGCGCCAAAGTTTGACATACAACAAGAGAGGTATCAACATGATATGATTAACTTCTTCAGTTTGTCGACAACAGTTCATTAGACGTTAAGAATGTTTGCAAAGAATGTGTACTCCTCCCCGAGCGCTGTAATAACACAGTTTAGCAAGAGTCCCCGTTTATCCATTAGCCACAACATTTTGTTGAAAAATCACAACTACCTCGGTATATTTTGACAACGCAAATCCCAACACTTGCAACCGGCACGTGTTGATAATTATTATTCATAAAGAAGATCCCGTTAATCGTTTGAACCGATGCAGATACTAAGTTGACATGGCGTGTCGTGGCTGAGCGGGTTAAGGGCATCCAACCCCAAGCTCTGGTGTTTCTGGTCAGCAGAGTGTGGAATCGAGAACCGATCTTCACACCGTGTCTTTGAGCAAGATAGTTTTACCGTAATCGTTCTGTCCTTCGGATGGGACTAATTAAGCCGCAGATCGCAAGTACTAGGATTGGCAAGCATGTAAAAGAACTCTGAACACGAATCATGGAAGGAGGGCTCGACCCCGGTGTTTCTGGTTTACGTAGCAAGAACCCTCGTTTACAGGTTACCTCAGGCTTGCGAGCTACAGTGATTAAGTTCACTCATGGGGCATCCTTGGTTTCATGATAATAACAATGCGGCCATAATCTTCCCTTGTGCATGGTTGTCTGCGGTCGGCATACGCCGGCATAATTCGACACGCGACCCGCTGCCCTCTTGTCCGCCACACCCCTGTGGTCAGCAAATTCAATGTCGTACAGACTACAGTATTAACCTCATACAAAAAAGTTGAAACAAGACATTACTTTTTATACCTTTGATTACGGCTGCATATTTAAACATTTATCTAATCTGGCACACTTGAAACTAAAGCTTTTCGAAGATAGTTATGAATAGAAAAAACGGTGTATGTTATATTGTTTTAAAAATGTGAATGTTATTACATAAATCTTAGTCTGAAAAGGAATTTGTAAACCCTTAGTTCCCCCCCCCCCCCAAAGTTTATGAGGACCTGATAAAATAGGAAAGTTCGTCCCTTATTATTTTATACGAAAAGGGACTGAGAATATTAAGAGAACTTTGTTTCCCATTTAGAAAAGATTCCCATTGGCAATACTGATATTACATTTTGAGGTGGTCTCCAAATGAACTCTTGATACAAAGAAATATTCTAACGAAATACGATCCTTTTGTATCTCTTATATTATCATCCTTTAAGAATCCTTGAAAAGAGTCTAGTCCTTTGTGTATATTGAATATAGTTTCAATATGTAGTCTCTTTCTGGACATAAAGCGGTCAAAAGGCCACACGGACTATAATGCTACCCAACCCAGCCTGCGGTCACTTTTCTACTCTTTTCATATACAACCGCAAATCTTTCTCGCCAAAGCCGGAACCCCTATGGGTTGTCCAAAGGATCTAAGGGGCAGTTTATCTAGGCGTGGCAGTTCATCTGAGTTCCTTGGCGTTTAAACACGCCCAAGGCTTCCAAGAATACAGATGCAACAAAAAGGGACAAATATTCAAGCAATAAGAATGCGGTTAATCGGGCTTGTTTAATTGAATTACTTGGAGCCCACGGGCACTGTTTGGTTGGGCAGTACCAAAATGAAACTGTAGCAAAATTTTGGGACAAAATATCAATGCCTGTTAGATTTTTTCCCTTCATTGATGGAAGGGCAGACATGTCCCAGTAAGAGGCATGCAGCTGAGATACGCTGGCTATCTCTACACAAACGGGTTGCGGTTAGTTTCGACCAGTTTTAATGATTTGCAGATCAACTGGTCAGTCAACCGTTAGGTAAAAATAAAATATGAGCTTGAGGACGGCTGCCGGTCTATTGTGTGGCTAGACATCTCCCACTGCGAACTTTTGTGAATTTGTTTTTTACGAATGAATTGACGTCAAAAAGAGCGAGTAATGACCTAGCGTGAAAACAATGGCGATTTTCTATAAATCTTTGAAATTATCAATTAATTTATGAAAATGATAAGATTATTGTAAACAGCGCCAGCACCAATTAAATACACAATGACATTATTTGTTTAGATGCTTCGTTGTTTTGGGGCGCTTTTTGCATAGCTTCCTTTGTGAACTCTCCTGCCCTGTCTTGGCGTGTTCAATTGCAAACCATGTTTGAAGTATACAGTATTTTATTCCCAGTTATGTAGGCCTACATCATAAAATCTAAATAACTAAAATGAATGCACTTAATCAAATTGAACCTCAAATCCCATGAATTATGGCAACATTGAATATAAAAAATTAAAACTGATTATCGTAGATTGTGAAATATTGATTGGTAACATCTTCACAGAGCGCCCCGAGAACAAACCATAACAATATCAAATAAACGGATTTGGTAACTACTGATACTGGTACAAATCCCCCTGAAAGAAATGTCCGACAATTTCAAGGAATAGCGTTTGAGTCCGCTCTTATTCTTCTTATCATCCAAAGCACTTCAGTTAAGTATTTTATAAAAACCGTACAAACACGTAAATCTGGTACACTTGCTCATCAGAAAAGTCACCGAATACATGAATTTTGGTAGATGCCTTGATACAGACTTTTTGATAATGTTTCAGGACTTACATGAAAATATTCTTATCTTGTGAGAATATTGTGCTACCCATTTGCTCTTATATTCAGTGTTCAATTTGCGGAATACACTAATTCTGGTAGATGCCTTGATACAGACTTATTGATAGTGATTCTTGACTTACATGAATTACTAACTTGAAAATATTCCTAACTTGTGTTAATGTTAAGCAATCAGTTTGCTCTTACATTGAGCACTCAGTTTGCAGACTAAACAAATTCTGGTGGATGCCTTGATTGCATACTTTTGGATGGCGATGTTTCATGGCTGGCATGAATGACTAACCCTTCTTGAAACGTACTCTTACTTTGTGAGAATATTGAGAAATCAATTCGTTTCCTCACGTAGATGCTTTTTACAGTGGTAAGGGTAACACTTGGATGTATTACACAAACACGTATGTCTTTACGATTAAGACTTAATAATGACATTTCCTTGATAACTTCATATACCACTCAAACACATAATAATGTCAACGTTTAATACTTTTTTTTTTTTTTTTCCAATTGATAATATCAGATACCACTCAAACAAAGTCAGTCTTGAGTTTAAGACGTTATAATTGTTATTTTCATTGACAATTTCAGATGCCACTCAAACACATTTTGTCTAACGTTGAAGACTAAGTTAACAATTCATAATAATAATAATAATAATAATAAAGAATATTTATAGGGCGCCAAAATCCACCAAAATGAGGTGCTCAAGGCGCACAGGAGGGGAAAACCACACACAGCATACTACTCAAACACACGTCTTACGTTTAACTCTTAACAATTAATTTTGTCATTGATTATTTCATATACAACTATAAGACACATATTGTCATTTTTAAGACTTAATAATTATCATTTTCATTGATAATTCCAGATACCACTAAGACACTTCGAGAGAAGAGCAAAGTGGAGTTCTTCCGAGATCAAGCCCAAGTTGTCTTGGCTCAGTACGAGAACGTGGTACACCCGGAGAGTCCAGCACGCTTCGGCAAGCTACTGCTCACCATGCCGTCTCTCAAACGAATCAGCGGGGAAGATCTGGAGGAGCTATTCTTCAGACGGACGCTCGGGAATGTACAGATCGAAAAGATCCTTGACAGAGTATGAACAATATTTCCAACGAAATTGACAAACGGGAACCGGTGACCTACTTGTTGTACGGTCAAGAAACTTTAAAACTTTATGAGTTAAATTAAAATGAAAACAGGGAGCGAAAATGTACTGATTTAATCGCCAAGGCCCAATTTCAGAAAGTTGTTTGCCCCTAAAGCACACCTTTATGCTCACCTTCGCAGGAAATATATAATAACCAAATCAAGAAAACTTGACAGCGGTGTGCGCGTTCTCAATGAATTTGCACGTCGTTTCGTCACTGAAGTAAGCGTGTCTTTCGTTTTGCTTATAGGCTATACGCAGTGTTGATGAAATAGAAACTGTGGTATGGAATGTTCATTAAGCTTAAGCAGACAACGTCGGCCTAGCAGGCTTTATTATACGGGCCCGGTGACACCTCAGAAGGTATGTCGCACTATTTGAAGAATGAAAATTTTTTCTATACAGTAAAATTCCTTGCTATAAATAGTGTACACTTCTATATTAAAGGGAGACATAAACTACCTACGATTTTTCTCACTCTAACAGCTCCCGGTCAAAAATGACCCAAATTCAGCGTCCACGAGGGCCTGACCCATTATTGGGTCAGGCTGACCCGGAAGCTGCTTCAAATATAGGATTGTAACTCAGATTCTGGGTCAGCCTGACCCATTCTTGGGCCAGGCTGACCCGGAAGCTGCTTCAAATATAGAATTGTAACTCGGATTCTGGGTCAGCCTGACCCAGAAGCTGGTTGAAATATAGGATTGTTACTCGGATTCTGCGTTAGTTTGACCAATTTCTGGGTAATTTTGGTACATATGTCACACCAGCCTGACCCAGAAATAGAACCGGGCCCAAGTGACCTGGAATCCGGTTTAATGTCGACCCAGGAATTTGTACATCAAATTTTAAAAAGCACGTTGCAACCTCTTTATACCAAGCTACTTAACCATGTTGCTTCCCTTCACCCAGGTGTACAAGTTGACATTGTATCCAATTAACTTTTAAATGAGATTACATGGTTTTTGGAGGGTTTTATTCTTCTAATGAACCGTTATAGGATATAGGTTAAAGTAGCAGGAATTCCAAGTCGTGCAATATTAACCTCTGACCTTGTGAATAATTAGAAACAAAGGTATATCAAAATTGTAATATTTCAGAATAAACAAGTTTGAACAAGATGCAATCTGCTGGAATCATCGTTACTATTTGCAGGAACTCTATTTCGTGCAACATCAACCCCTGACCGTGTGAATATTATAAAAAAAGGTATATCAAAGTTTTAATATTTCAGAATAAACAGATTTGGACAAGATGCAATCTGCTGAAATCATCAATATTAAATTGCATTACAAATGTATATAAAACGTTATAAAATGTGGATAATTTTAGCCAACTCTGACCAGATGATTAAGCATCAACTTTTGACTGATGTGTAAATGATAAGAGTTATAAGTAAATCAATTGTATCTGTTATTTTCGAAAACATGTTATGTTGATTTTTGTTATTTTCATTAAAAGAATTGTTTTATATAACTGTGGGCGGTGCAATAAGGGATCAAGGCAAATCCTAATTAAAATGAAATTTCTTTCTTATATATCAATAAAGGCTTAAAGGCACTGGACACGTTTGGTAATTACTCAATAACTCTTTAATTAGCATAAAAACTTACTTGGTATCGAGCAACGGAGAGCTGTTGATAGTATAAAACATTGTGAGAAATGACTCCCTCTGAAGTAACGTAGTTTTTGAGAAAGAGGTAATTTCTCACTAAAATATTTGAATCTGAAAAGGACTTCAGGCCTGGAGCCTTTTTATGCATATATTTTATGCATATATGTTGGGATACACCAAGTGAGAATACTGGTCTTTGACAATTACCAAAGGTGTCCAGTGCCTTTAACTGTTTGTTTTAAGATTAAAGGTGTTATACAGGTTTGGTAGAGCTGACAAAATTGTCACAGACAGTGTTCACGTTTTGTGTGGTCAACCATATACATGAACTCACAAACCTGTAAACATTGGGGCTTAATGCGTTGTGTGAGTCAGTATTGAAAAAACCATGCACTATACATTGCCCTTAAAGGCACTGTACACGTTTGGTAATCACTCAAAATATATATTAGCATAAAAACTTACTTGGTAACGAGCAACGGAGAGCTGTTGATAGTATAGAACATTGTGAGAAACCACTCCCTCTGAAGTAACGTAGTTTTTGAGAAAGAGGTAATTTCTCACTAAAATAATAAAAGACTTCTGGCCAGAAGCCTTTTATTCCTATCTGAAAGCACACTAATTTGTACAACAAGGGTGTTTTTTCTTTCATCATTTTCTTGCAACTTCAATGACCAATTGAGTCCAAATTTTCACAGGCTTGTTACTTTATGCATTATGTTGGGATACACCAAGTGAGAATACTGGTCTTTGACAATTACCAAACGTGTTCAGTGCCTTTAACTTTGGTTGTAACATCCAAAATCAGCTGTTGCGTTATTTATTTATTTTTGTGAGGTGTCCAGACACAGTTTTCTTTACTATGACTTCTTTTCAGAGGGAAACATTTCACATGAAAATTGGTTCTAATATGAACTTCATATCACTTAAGCTTTCAGACTAAAATTCAACAATTGTGTTTTTTATCCTTACCCATCCTGTATAGATAGTTCCCAGTTGACGCCATCTTTACGGGCAAATCGTATTTTGGCTTGCAGGCGCGTCAAGCGCTCAAATTATTAACGCAGCCGCGTCATTCACTAACCAATCATACAATGAGTTTCGTGAAATGTGCGCGTGATGCACGCCGTTCTCACGCGTAACGCATGACTGTGCGTTCCAAATTGCCCGTAAAGATGGCCGATTTACGTCATATTGCAACCTATCTATAACACCTTTCAGCATTTGTTGTAGTTTATATTACAGTAAGACAAAGAGTGTGTTACGAACTGAGAACGTCTGCCACATTTATCAAATCAGTAATAGGCATATAACAAACCTGGCTTACAATAATGAAATGTTCATTTCGAGGGACCAATATTAACGAAGGTATATTTAAATATTTAGACACATTTTTGTAGTAACATAAAAACAGTTATGGCTAGTCTATGTATGGGCGTTTTCGAAACCACTGATTGGACTTGGCTTGGGCTTTGCGTTTGAAGCCCCGTGAGGAAAGCGTACGTTGTCTAACTATACTGATAGGGCCTAAGCCCAAGCCCAATGTTTCCAAAACGGCCTATTTATGTATGCCAAAAACGACTTAGCGGTACTCAGACGCAAATCTAGGGTGTCGAACATTTTTAAGACGTCATGTCGACAATGTGACATCGTTACCAATAAACCCATTTGTAATCCTCCATTTTTGGGTTAAATTGATTCTCTTCAGTTCCTCGTCCCCGACAACTGATCCTAAAACATTGGTACCTCTTTATCAATATACACTTGCCTCGTGAATGACGTAATTAAGATGGCCGTCGCAGCATGCACCAATGAAAATGTTGTTCTTGGTGGGTATGTTTTTGTCTTACTAAACATATTGTGTAAATAACAAACAGCTTTGAGTTCAAGATCATTACCGAGGTTACTATCTATCTCATTTGATGCAAAAGCTAGAGTCCTTTGAATAAATCTGTTCATAGTTACCAGTGTATTAAAGTGTTATTTGAAGTAAAAGGTATCATTACTTATTATTTCATGTAAATATGAACGAATCGAAAGTTTTTAGAGATTGATATTAATTAAATTAAATGAAACATTAAAAGACAGAAAAAATATATAATTATATCGTTTTGAGTTGTTTTAGTGTATGAGTTTCGCTGGGCTTACGCAAGGGCCCTTGTTGGGTCTTTTCATTGGAACAATGAACCCAACAAATTGGACCCCACAGAGGAATTCTTATGAAAATGGAGTAATGGGACAACTAGGCCTACAGCAGGACCCCACAAAACCGATCCGCAAGGCTGTGCTCCTTTTCCAGCAAGTATTGCAACAATACACCGATTTTGTTTCACTAAATATACACTTTAAAAGAAACCAAATCAAAGCCTAATCAAAAATCACTTATCACTCTGATTTAATTCATGAAGATACTTATTGACGGAAGTAACTAATTTTAAAATTCGTAACTTATGATAATCTGCCTAAAGTAAAAGTGCGCACAAAGTAAATCAAAGTAAACGCATGACTCAGTTCTGTTTCTTGAGGGTGATTTGGGACATGATGACGGCCTAAGATTGAAGACAATCATGGTCGCGTGACACATAAATCATAAGATAATTTGTAAGTTTGTGAATATGACTGTTATCATCTGGAGATAGCTGAATGGATTCAGTGATCAAGCCAAGTCATTAGCCGCTTCGTCAACTGACCTGTGAGACAAAGTCTGGCCTATAGCCACAGCCACTTAATCAACCGGTATTGGATACACAGTCTGCCTAGCAATAGCCACTTCATCAACTGACCTTTGAGACACAGGCTGCCTAGCCAAAGCCACTTCGTAAACCAGACTGTGAGGCTATGAGACACAATCCACCCGGCCATAAACCGACATTTGAAAAGTAGTCTTGTAGGATTTCTACTGAGCAACTCTAAGGTAGGTATAATAATGCTTGTATAAGTGTCAAGCACGAGAGGGCGCTAATCAATAAACATGAACACCGAATATCGTTATATTTTTCATAATAATACGAGATAGGATCACTGGATGTAAACAGTAGCCTAACAGAAGCAGTTCTAATACAACTGTAATTGTTATCAACTAGGATCAATGACTCGCTGGATGTAAAAACAAACCCAACACAAATAATTCAAATATAATGTTGTTATCCCCTGTGATCGCAGAAACAGCGAACATATAGGACATTCTTTCCACCCACCCTCCTCCCCGAATTTCTTAATGACAATAAACTACACGGTTTATGATGGCCTTATTAGAGCATACTTGTTGTTTCCAATTAAATTTTGAAGAAACTTTTCAACAGGATAAATGCTTATACCTTTTGGCAATTTTAAACACAGTCTCATCATTTGGGCGACGTCCAATTAAAGTTGTTCAATAACTCAAAGGTGACAAAAACCAAATGCGATGACTAATGCGGGAACATTGTATTGCACTATCTGGCAGTAGTTGTTATTCAAGGGTTCAGAAAGTTGAGGTTTTCAAAGATAATTAGTCGAGGGTTTATAATTTTATAGAAAGGGTTAACAACTGATCACTCTATTACATTATCAACTGACCGAGACGTTTTTACGGAACTAAGCAAACATCGATATTTATCATACGATAATGGTCCTTTACTATAGTATACCTTTGTTAAAGGCACTGAACACGTTTGGTAATTACTCAAAATATATATTAGCATAAAAACTTACTTGGTAACGAGCAACGGAGAGCTGTTGATAGTATAAAACATTGTGAGAAACGACTCCCTCTGAAGTAACGTAGTTTTTGAGAAAGAGGTAACTTCTCACTAAAATAATAAAAGACTTCATGCATGAAGCCTTTTATTAGCATCTGAAAGCACACAAAATTGTGCAACAAGGGTGTTTTTTCTTTCTTTATTTTCTTGCAACTTCGAAGACCGATTCAGCCCAAATTTTCACAGGTTTGTTATTTTATGCATATGTTGGGATACACCGAGTGACAATACTGGTCTTTGATAATATTACCAAACATGTTCAGTGCCTTTAAGTCTGACAGATTATTTGTGTTCTAGTTTTTACAGTCTTTCAAGAGATGGAGAATGTTATTATTACCAAATTTTGAAACTCATTTAATTATCAAAACGTAATGCGCTCCAATTAACCTAGACTCTACGTCACCGACGCTACGAACTGAGACACGAGACACCCACCAATACTAGAACAAATTACACTCATAATGAAGAAAACGGCGTTTACAGTATGAGCTTAAAAATGTCAAAGTGTTTTCAACCAGTTTGCTAATGGAGGACACTTTATGCTTTGAACTCGATAAAAGTACAGTTTGAATGTTTTACGTCCTAAGTTAATAAGCAGTCAAGTAAAAAGGACTAGTTCGTGAAACCGAAATAAAAGCAAAACATACAATGTCCGTTTTCGCGATGTGTGCATTACAATGGGGTCCGCGCTCGCGCCACACACAAGGTTAGTGTCGCTTAGTGAGAACGCATTTGTGTTTCACGTTTTGAAATTGGGCTTTGTGCACACCGTACATTATAGTGCTAAATGGTACCTGATTTGTGTACGTTCGTGAAGACGAAATGTCTTCGTGCAAAGGTTACAATGCATAGTTATCGCAATTAAAAAAAGGTAAAGCTCTTCAAGCTTTGCAAATTTATGAAATTGTAAAGGCCTTTTTACAGCCCGTCATGTAAACAAAACAAAAACCAAAAAGTGGTTTGTACAGCAGGTGTCAATTTTTGACGACGAAGCCCAATGTTACGTGAACTTTTGCTAACCCCATTACGTGTCATTATTCAGTAGACTTTACTGTTGATTTCAGAATTTTTCTTCTTCTAAAGTTTCGACTCGAACGCCTGAGTGATATTACCAGTTGTTTTCCAACGGTAGACACCGTCTTGTTTTTTAATTAAACATTAATTCTTCAATAGACATAATTCATACAATCGGATACCAATATGTCACCAAACTCTTTCTCTTTTGTAAATGAATATTTTGAAACTACAAATGACATAATTTCCTGTCCACTTGTGAAAGACAAGACTCAAAATCGGCAGAATATTATTGTAGTCAAAACATTAAAAGATAGTATTATCTATAGTCCGAGTGCAGCCTGTTGGTGTAGGCGTGACAGACTGACTGAGTGACCGGGCGCCAAGCGAAATTTTCCCCACGAATTTTGATGTGTCTGTTCCCGTCAATATCCGGTGCAATGTTGGTCATATTACCGTGTTTAAACAAACTGCTCCTGAAACATGACGATGTAAGACTAGCATTGTTGATAGATTATAAGATTCATCATTTCATGAAGGCTCATTCTTACTAACGACCGTATTCTCAAGTAGGCTACATTTCTTTAACATATAACGTAAGAGAAGGATGAAAACTGCTAGATGTTAGAATATTTCTCAGAATCGTTGTTCCGGAATAGATTGAACTCAATTGATGAATTTGGGTTGAATAAAGATAAATTGACTATAGAGCGGGACTTGAACATGGAACCTCCAGATTAACGCTCAACCAACTTAGCTGTTCAGCTCTATGTTGGCGCTTGTCAATAATTTTGTTTCTCATGTGTTTTTTTAATGGAACTCAATTGATATTTAAATGAACATTTGCGACTTGGGGCACAAATCGTAAATATTTCCGTAATTTGAAATTTTGGGGCAAAAATCGTAAATTTTCACACAAATATATATGTAATTATTTGCAACACGGTCGAAATCGTGAATATTTAAGTAAAAACATAGCATGTCCAATGTACCTTAAAAATGACACCACACCTTACAGATAGTTAAACATTCACGACCCCAGGTTCAAATATAAAATAGAACATTGCCCATTTTGCTCATTATCCGCTTCTTTCAAATGTTTAGTTCACAAGCCACAATGAAACCAACAATTTCGACTACACCTATTCACAACATGCTCCATCAGATTAATGGATTTATCACTATGGTGTTTCTTTCTGATGATTCAATTAGAAATGCTAATCTTTACAACAAATATCAAATAATAAACCACAAAAACAACTGGCATATGTTTGAATAAGTTTGGGTTGAACAACGAAAAATTGACAGGAGCGGTACTTGAACCTGCGACCTCTGCATTAAAGGCAAAGTATACCAGCCCTTTGGTTTTTGGAACCGTTCGATTATATTAATCCTAAATAAATGTAATAAAACTATCTTTTGACATTTTTATTTCAAAAGGTGGTAACGTTTTTCAGATACCACCGAATATCTGGAGAGGTTTTGTCCACGCGGGAAGAATAATCCGTCATTGGAATACACAATCTGAGAAAGTTTTCTAAAGTTTACACTTTCGGGAATAAAAACTGTTATATTTTTGCATAACCACATTACTTCGAGGTGAAATGTTTCTCAAAATGCTTTATGCTATCGCAAGCTGTGATGTACATCTTACCAAGTAAGTTTGTTAATGCCATTGATTTTAAGAGTATCATTATCAAACGTAAACGTTCCCTAAAATGTACCGGCGCTCTACCAACTGATGAGCTATCAAGCCCCATCTTTAAAAGACTGAACTAAGCTTGTAATGAAAGAAATGAATCTAAGTTCTTCCTCCCATGACACTTGAAACCCCAATCAAAAGTATTGAAACGGTGAAAATAAAGCTCCTGTGCAAGCTCTCTAGAGTAATCACTTCTTCATTTCCAAGAAGATTCTTACGAGATCGTGATACCCGAAGGAATGGCTAGTGATATCTATCCCCAACCGTGACAGGGGGTCAATACCTACCCGAGATTCTAACCCATTGTACATGGGGGCATGCATCATCTGCATCTTTTTCGTCTTGATGTACTCGCACGAAATGAGAGTGTGGCGGGGGTAGTGGAAGGGAAACTATCATGTATAGTAGAGGGAAAAAAAACTCTTCAAATTTATTCTGACTGTGTTGCTGAACCAGTTTGTTTTTCCTCGAATTGTCTACCGTTCGTGAAAGAGAAGTAGGCCTACCCCGGGTATAAGAAACACCAAAGCCAATTTGGATGGGATATCCGGTCTTCTTACAATTTGTTTTAATTCTGCACTCTCTCTCTCTCTCTCTCCGGAAATGTTGTCACTAATAGGAAAGGAAAAGGTGGTTGACAATTTGTGTACTGACCACGGTACTTAGGGAATTGTTTAAACGTATTTTACAGGATCGGTAGGGATAAAAAACATAAATGTTTAATTAGAGTCTAAAATCTTACTGATTATTGAAGTTCATACTCAAACAAAAACATTTCTGGGAATTGTTTCTCTCAAGAAATGAAGTCACGTTCAAGAAAACGGTATCTGAAAAAGCTATTAAACAAAAAACTTTACCCCCCCCCCCCCCCCCATTTTTTTAAATTTTAAAAACACACCCCGCAACAGCTGATTTCAGTTGTTACAAACAAAGTGTTTACATGCTGAAAATTGTGCATGATTTTCACTATTTTCTCCTGACTCACCCAAACGGTTAAGCCCAAATATTCACAGGTTTGTTATTTCATGTAGCCTATAGGCCTAATGTTGATCACAAGAAACATGAACAGTGTGTGCGACTATTGTGTCAGCTCTACCAATCAATTATTAAAACAAAAACAGGTTGAAAATGTTTATATGATGAAATTAAACGGTGAAATATTTGAATTAAACCTCAAGATGTTTTCTTCTATAAAAACGTAAGATTTCCGTAGGCAACCTTTGTCCCAATGAGTTTCTGTCTCACTTTTCACATAGAGAAATATAAACGGTAAAACAAAATCCGGTGCAGTAATTAATCGTCCATGTCATTCCTTTTTGTACAAGCGCAGCTCACACGATGACAAAAACTTAGAACGGACTTCAATGGTTGGATTACAGCGACGAGCCCCGCGAGTAAGTGCTGAGCATCGCGAAGACGCTACGCCGTTCATTGCCACTCAGTTACGGTAGCGTATATCCTAGATCTCCCGGTCAGTTTGGTTAGGGCTCGTAACAACGACTGAACGACAAAAGAAATATCAGCAGTTTATCGGGTTCTGTCCACGCTGTTTGCCAATTTAACCAATAAAGAAATGACTTGTAAATAATGAAGAGACAATTGTAGTTTTATCGTGGTAGCATGTAGTGAGGGATATTCTATTAAGCTGTGAGATTGCGTCAACAGTTTCGCTAATAACAAATCCAGCCCCCAAAAGATCGAAACATGAAATACAAAGATAATAAAGTCTAACAATAAATACAAAATATATACAGCCTTGTCAGTAAGAGGAGTTTTAACCGTCATTTTCAGCCCGAAATTATTTCACCTAAAAAGAGCAAGGAACCATCGCATCAGTTAACAGTGGCAGCTTAGAAAAATATTTGCAATTTCATGTAATACTAAATTCTACTTCGTAGAATCCCAAACATATTAGTTACAGAGACTGAAATCAGCAAAATTAGTAGACTGTGGAGTCCAAAAAATGGGGCCAACAAATTACAAGAGAGCCGAGAATTCCCAGTCTATGTAAACATAGAAGTAAAAACGTGCGATGTTGGTTGGTATCATACTCTTCTTAAAACCAATATTGCATGAATGAAGTCCCATTAGACTAGAAAAAACATCTTCCCCTCAGCAAGCAATCATTAAACCCCCAGTGTCAGAAATACATTTGTCTCTTCCGCACATCTCAGCAGAAAACTAAATATTGAAAAAGTTGCTTAAACACGGGCGACTTCGCTCTCGGGTGTGGAGAAAGAAAAACGCCATGACCGCC
Source organism: Leptasterias polaris (assembly GCA_037783415.1). Taxonomy (NCBI): domain Eukaryota; kingdom Metazoa; phylum Echinodermata; class Asteroidea; order Forcipulatida; family Asteriidae; genus Leptasterias; species Leptasterias polaris. Next base: position 8,546,558 of record JAZGTN010000040.1, on the reverse strand, counting down.
GGCAAAACAGTTGTCATTATTGTTCCAAAATTTAATTACTTTTCATTCAAACTTGGAAGGGGAAAGGCCCGGAGGAAAGAGAGGTATCGTATGCATGATTCAATAATTATTTAGTTTGTGGAGCCCGGTCTTCGATGCATTTTCCCGCCTTGCACCAGTGACGAATTTGCAACAAGCAGGACAAAACAACGTTTAGTCAGCATCACTTCAAGCGTTCGTTTTCTACTTTTGGCGGGAAACAACAAACTCGACATGTTGTGCTCTTAAGGCGTGCGAGCACTTCATAATGAAAACAATGCGTTAGATTCAGCTTGATGCATTGAGCACCGATGATTCATCGGCCTTTATGACAAATGCTTTCGGATAGTGTTTCATTTGTAGAAAGCTCTTTTGGTTCGTTATTTTCTCTCAAGCAGAAGTTAGGGTGGATTAAGTTTCCAACGTTTTACGGACACTCAGAGTTGGAATGACGTCATCAAAGAAAAAACGATACTGATCACGGCTACAGCAATTGTAGTCCGTGAAGAAAGTCTACTTAACAAGTTCAGCTTGGTATCACGGTGGAGTAGAGTAGCGTCATTTTATTTTGTATTTTATTATTACTATGCATTTCTGGCAAAACAAGGATGCCTCACAAGTGAACTTAATCACTGTAGCTCGCAAGCCTGGGTAAACTGTAAACAAGGGTGCTTGCTAAGCGAACTAGAAACACCTGTGTTAACCCCTATTCTTCCACAATAAGTGTTCTGGGTTCTTTTATGTTCACTACCTATGCTGCGGGAACTACATACCGGTAGTTATGTCCCATCCGAAGGACAAAATAATTACAGTAAAGTATCTTGCTCAAGTACACAAGAGACAGGGCCGGGACTCGAACCCACATCCTGCTGATCAGCACCAGAGCTTGAGTCTGATGCTCGACCACGACTCATCACGATAATTACTTTAATATAATATTTTCTTAGGGTGGTACGTTACACGTCATTTAGGGCAATGTATTAGGCCTAACAGACCTATTAAACGGTCAAGGTAAATGCTGATTTATAAGCAAAATTACAATGAAAGATACATGCGAAAGTTTCAGCTGAATGCTTACTTGTTGAGAAAACAGCGAAAAATTGTCACAGTATTTTCATCGAATCCCATCCTTGTTTAGTGAGGTGACAGCAGGTATAGCTACCGGCTCTGGCCGCAGCATTCGCAAACGGACACCAACCCTCAGAGATGTGAGAAACGATTCATGCAGAAATCATTTCTATAAGAATCAAATGTTTTGGGGTGATATTAATATCCAAACCATTATTACTTCGAAGGGAATTTCCTTTCTCAAAATAGTTCATACTTTATCAACAGCTGCAGTGCTTCTCACTAAGTATACGTGTTTATGGTCATTCATTTTGTTGAGTATCTACAAATCCGAATGTACTTTACTTCCGACGATCAGGTACTACCTTACACCCTTAACCCTCCGTGACACCATCAAAAAAAGTCACACCGTGACAGATATCGCAGACCTTTTGAGTGTCAGTTTGATATTAGCGTGTAATCAATTTTCTAAAGAACACAATCACTTTTAAATCACCCAAACCATTAGATATAGAACCTTGTGGCTAAATAAAATGAATAATAGCAAACATTTCCTTTGAAATTAGCCCATTTTTGTCTCTATTTATAGTTTATACAAAATGGCTCATTTCACCTATTAGTGGTAATTAGGTCAAAGACTAAGTAATTGCTGTACAATTCCTATGGGAAAACCGGGAGAGCTGGTCCTTGGTGGATTTTGTTTTCAGTGAAAAGCAACTTAGATGGTAACAGGACAGTTGCCATGCTATGTGGCTAGGAGTAGTTGGGTAATATGGAATTTTAAAACAAATACAATTTTAAAAATGGCTAAGTACTGACTTTTTAATTGAACACTGTTACTCAATAAGTCCACCATGGCATCATGCAGTGTTAAAGATGAAGGGAAATTTTCAATTCATTTTAATGTAAGGTTAGAGACTTGTAATTTTTTCCTAACTAACATGAGGACTCTATCTATTGGAAAATGAGTAAATCACAACATTTAATTGGTCATTTCCCTTCCTCTTTAAGGGCCCTGTCCTAATCTCAATACGGATTGAACGGTGGATTAAGTTTTCAGTCTCTGGTTATGTTATCCTCCTATATAAAACATGAACATTTTACCCTCGCCTTGTCCCCTCTTTGGGACAATAGTGCTATACTCTCGAACTCCTGGGCCAGAATTCACCCGGACTTTGGGTCCCGTCCCATTTCCTTGACAAGCTGACCCGGGTAGTTGCATAAAAAGTGGGATTTTAGCTCGGACTCTGCGTCGCTTTGACACATTTCAGGGTCGTTTTGACACGGATTCCGGTACATACTGACCCAGATATGGGTCAATTCTTACCCGGAAGTTTCTAGAGTGACCTTTGATTTCATCGTAGAGCACAGCTTTTTGTTAATTTTGAAGTCACCAAAAGCTAAAGTTTCAATTTTCATCAAATAAAGATGGTTTTAGCATCACAATAAAAACTGATTATTTTTTTACACATTGCATTATAACTATGAACAAGAAAACCTGGAAAAACTACAGTGCAAAAACTTGGGTGTAAAATTGACGTCACGGTTGTTGTCACATATTATAAATACCACCACAAAAGGAGTCAACATTTACACCATGAGGTATTACAAAACACGGATTTGTGCCAAAACAATTACGACGTGGTTATTTTAACACCATAAATGATGTTAATTTGTTATTCTCTATTCGGTATCTTTAAGTCACAACACCCGTGGTGTAAATTTTTATTTTATTTTTTTCCCGGAGAAAATTATTTATTCAAACTTAAAACAACTCCTCACTTTACAAACATGCTGAAAAGCCATGGCAGTAAAACAAAATATAAAGTTGACCGATATAACAATTTATAAAATACAGAGTTAACCTTGACACAATAATTTAAAGGAGTCCCATTTTTTTTTCGAACTTCACAGTAGAATCATGTGTAATAGAGATGTACTTTTCCCAAAGTATAATAGCGTTTTAAGTCCATTTTCAATAGTGCAAGGGATGGTTTGTTGTCATTCATCTCTTCATTTTATAAATGTGGAAACGACACAAAACAAGGATCAGATTAAGAGCACTCCACGATTTCTTAGTTATACCAAAAAGGATAGCCTCATTGTCTAAACGTATGTCTGGATTAAGAGTGTTCCTTATCCAATCCCCAAATTGGGTCCAAAACATAGTTGAAAATTTACATCCAAAAAAAAAAATGAACAAGCGTCTCACTCTCTAAATTGACAGAATGTACAAAGATCGTCAATTTTAACACCATAGTTTTTGCAGTGTACAAACCGTGATGTGAGAAGCAGCTTATATGTTTTATCAACCCTTTACGGTTTCAGTTCAAGAAACAACTTGTTGAAGATAAAGACAGATTTTACCAAAGTATTGATGGGAAAGATCTGAGAAAGATCTGAGAAGGGAGGAACGAGCTACGTCAGAATTATTGTCTTCAACATTCTCCAATCACTCCTAAGTCCAGTACGTCTATGCCTTGATTGAATTCTCGTTTTATTTCTCTTATCCAACTTGTCACTTGAAATGTCCACTCGAAAAGAAAAAAATAGGGAGGGAAAGATGCATCGACAAGATGAGCCCTCGATGCAGACTTTACGAGCAGTGAATAGTTTGCGTGAATTTAATTCAACTGTCCACTTTACAGTAACGGGTTGCAATAAGGGTTTATCGACATGATGCATCACAAGAAGATAGTTTTCCTTCTAAACAATCTTCTTGTTTCTTATCTTTTTCTGATAAGAATCCGGAGGACCAATGTTCGTCTCATCTTTCGTTCTTATACGAGACGTCTCCCGGAGCGTACATTGCCCGTGCAAGCCCATTAACTAAAAAGCTTAAACCCTTAATATGTCCCACAAAACAATAATTTCCGCACTGACCTCCCCCTAACCCACACAGCTCAATCAGAGAAAATGTAATAATTGTAGTCGGATTGGATTTCACCAAAATTAAACGCCGAGAGATTGATCAATTTTTTGATGTTTCAGCCGATCAGCGAGAGAATGGACAAGGGACAATATTAACGGGGCTCGGTTGGTCGGTTGAGGCCCATAGCCGCGGGGGGGTGTACCGGGGGAGGCTTTTGTTGGTCCGCCTAAGCGGGTAGCCATTGATCTAGCGTAGCCGTGGAGATTTTTCCGGCACCTGCTCGCCAGCAATAAAACCTGGGTATCACTGCACACTTTCCCCTCCCATCCATGATAATGACCCACTCTAAAAGACCGCAAGGTGTAGCGTTTCCCATGTGCAATTTTAGTGAGGTTTCGTTGGCACAGGATGACAATAGAAACATTTATCAGTTGGCTAAATTTGTTGGTCTGTTATTGCATGACCTCGGGGTATGGGTTTGTCACGGTACGCACGGCGCTGTGGTGTTGGTGTTTCCAGTTAGAAGATACCGTTTCCTTCATGCAGAGCCTCATAATACTCACACCCTTGTCAACGCTGCTCCTTTGGGCATTTTCCAGTGTCTTTGTCTCTTTATTTGTAACCAACATTTCCTTCTCATCGTCAAATCTGTTTATTTTAAACTGTTTGTGTTTTGTTCATACCGTTGAAGAACTAAACCACCGTACTGCCGAACACTTAAGAAAATATTGTAATTAATGCTACTCAAAACAATAAAGAATACTTTGTGGCCCGACGTTTCGACCCTAGCAGAGTCTTTCTTGAAGGCTAAATGACAACACAACAAATACAATGTAAAAACTGGTATGTTAAAATTGACAACCTTGGTGCTGTCACATTTTTATAAGATACCGAAAAAAGAATCACATTTATTCCATAGGGTGGTAAAACAACCTTAATTTCTGCCAACACGATTACATTTGTACAACATTGGTAATTGCCAAAGACCTGTATCCACACTTGATGTGACCCAACATGTACATGAAATAACAAACCCGTGAAAGTTTAAGCTTAATCGATCTTCGGAGTCGTGAGAAAACAGTGAAAAACCCCATTATGTGTTTTAACTTTTTTCAAACATCGGATTTTATCCTGCAGGATAAAGACTATTGTTTTACTCATTTCCTAAAAACTATGGCATTTCAAGCAAAACTATTTTAAGAGAAGTTTTCCACCATGACCATCTTTATACCATGTAAGTTATGTGCAAATCTGTGAACATTTATATTTTCAATCTGACCAATGTTGTACACCCCCTTTAACACCCTGTGTTGTTAATTTTGATTCTCTGTTCGGTACCGATAAATAATGTGGCAACACCAATTAAGTCAATTTTAACACCTCATTTTTTGCAGCGTAAACAGACGATCTGATAATATTGTTATGTGACCGGGGTTATTATAAAATTATTGCGGAAACGATTTGATTTTTGAATATTTATTCTCTCGAATCACAAATCTGTCAGAGAAATAACATGGATGTGTAAAGACGAGTCTTTCTCCCGACATCATAGAGCAGAATCATATAATTGAGTAATTAATAATATTGCAATAAATTAAACGTTAAAAGATACAGTATCTTGTACCCAATCGGTAACATTGGCTGCCTATAATTACGTTCCTTTTCGTGTTTATTTTCAAAATTAGTTTATTGACACTCAAGGCTCTTCATGACCTCGCTCCAAAGTACATCATATATATATATGTTGCTCTTTATATAAAGACCATCCCAACTATTCATTGTGCTCTAACAACAGGTTACTTTTAAATTACCCAAAAGGTAAAATGCAAAAAACTATTTGGGACAAGTCATTTATTCAAGCTGCATCAACACTTTAATTGGAATGGATTACCCTCTCATACTCAATCGATACAGCCTCTTTCTGTTGTTATAAGATTATGCCTAAGACTTTCCTTTTTAAACAAGCTTTTGGTTTTTTGTTATTATTATTTTTGTGGGGGTAACATTGTTGCGTTTACTCTGCTGTTTTACTCCATTGTACTGACTTGTACGATTGTATCTTATTGTACTGCGGTTATGAATATGTATTATGGTGAAATCCAAACAAAACATGCAAACAACCAAGGAGCCCAATACATAAACTAGCCGACAGTTTGTCTTTATGTTCAAATATTTGCAGAGAAATTGTAAAATTGCCCTGTTTTATCAATTCACGCAGAGTGCTTGACAATTAACACACACTGTTAATGAGGACTGGAGCCACCCTATTGTTTATCATCTTCAAGAAGTATAAACCTGTCCATTTTATATAAACGAAGTCTTGCAAGGTTTAGAGCTGCTGAAGTAACATCTGGAACGCAATCAATAAAATGATGCCACCTTGTTAATGCTCAATTCAATCGGAAATACTCTGTCTCATCTGCGATTGTTTTTACATCAAGCATCGATTCGTGCTATTGCAATGTATTACATGTGGTGTTTACAACAACAACAACAACAACAACAACAACACCAACAACAACAACAACAACAACATCAACAGCAGCAGCAGTAGCAGCAGCAAAAGCAACAGCAACAACAACAACAAAACAACAACAACAATAAAGAAGAAAAAAGAAAAAACAACAACGAAGACGACGACGACGACGATGACGACGACGACGACGACGACGACGACGACAGACGCAGCAGCAGCAACAACAACAACAACAACAACAATGGCAGCAGCAGCAACAACAACAACAACAACAACAACAACAACAATGGCAGCAGCAACAACAACAACAACAACAACAACAACAACAACAAAACCAACAACAGCGGCAGCAGCAGCAACAACAACAACAACAACAAAACCAACAACAACAAATCAACAGCATGAAGTTTAAGTACTCAAGAAAAAAAGCCTCTCTAGATTGCAACTATAATTGAAGTATAAATAAGACACTATAGCAAACAATTACTCTATAAAGTATAATTCATTGCCAGTTGGTCGGTCGGCATGTTTCTATTTCGGTTAAATTATTATTCTGCCTTCATTTTCATTAATATTTATGACTCCTATAACTAAATATTTTTTCTATTCTCATGAACATAATAGTGTATCGAATGGACGAACGGCGGAAAATTATCTCGTGCCATAAATATTGTCAGGGAAAATCTATTTGCTATTCGATTAAGGCTATTGAGTTATTGAAAGACATCTTGAAATATATAGCGTGAATGATAATGTTTCACTCTTTTATATTCCTAGCAAAATGTGGAGGTATGTAATTTAAATGTCCACATGTTTTATTGTCAAAAGAAATCTTTGAAGACTAGATGATTCGAACGAAGGTATTAATGAACCAATCTGTAGACATGAAGCAATTCCAATCAGCTGACCTTAACCCTTATCTTTAAATGGCATTGTTTCAATTAGCTTGCTCATGACGAATCGGTGAATCTTAAAAGCTTAAACGACGTTTTTATAAGTCTATTTAATTGGTCAAGATGCTGAATGGCCGGCCCTGCAGCAGGACATCGTTGTAGAGTTCTTTTTTGACTTTATATTTCGTGTCATGACAAAAGTATACATTTAACTTCTGATTTATTTATTTGCGGAGCCTTTCCTTTTAAAATTATTTGAAATTTCACCTCCTGATATTTTCTGGATTAAAAATTAACAAAATTTTTGTTTAAGCCTTAAACTTGGCATTTAACTTCTGATTTATTTATTTGCGGAGCCTTTCCTTTTAAAATTATTTGAAATTTCACCTCCTGATATTTTCTGGATTAAAAATTAACAAAACTTTTGTTTAAGCCTTAAACTTGGCATGCCGGATGATTTGCCGTTGGGACTATTCTATGTTTCAGCGAGGGATGATGCGATGGGTGTGTTCCTCAGCCAAGTTCCTTACACCTGTAGTTCACAAGGAGATACATGACACCTCCTTCGTCTTCCTGGCTCCACCAATGGAAAAACATCCACCACGTTAACACCTCAACAATCCAAGTCAGAAACTTTGGGGGAGGAATGTCAAAGATTCACAGCGCTAGCAAGTACTATCGACCACTCCGTCTTGCGTTTCCGAGACTTTCCATCACTTCGTCAGGCAGACGGATCACTCGGCTTGGATTTCAGCCAAACACTTCTGCCAAAGTTAGACCACTTTACGAGTGAGGGGCTTCCGCGGGGAGCTGAATTTCCGATGCGGCGTCTGCCATTGGTCGGTACCGTCGCCGGCGCCGATATCCCCCATGCGAGTCACTGCCCTAGATCCATCCGGCTCTCGGACTCCGGGCTATTCCAACTCAAGTTCTTTTCTCTCGCGTTTCCAGGTGTGTCTCTCTGATGGTGTCCCCTTGGCCTAAATAATACCCCCCTCTAGCGATATAGCTTCTCGGGTTGTACCAAGCTTCGGGCTGTATTGGTCATGAATACTCCGCGAGTTTTAACTTGAAAGTTAAAACAAGAAGTCTTGATCGGCTCATAAAACAACCCACCAAAACCTCCCAAAAAGTATCTACAAATGAACTACAAATTTAGTCACGTTAGCATCAATAAAATGGGCTTGGCTCATACTCCTAACTTAATATTTCAATCAAAGAAACGATACAACTTTTTATTCTGTCTCAGTCTTATGTCAACTAAAGTTTCCTGGAGATTTTAGTCATGTCACTTCAGTATTAAATTTATCATAACCCTCTAAATCAATTTGTTGAAAGAGTGGTATGCGCATGACAGAATGCAACCAATCACGGGCTTGTTCAATGAAGATGTGCATGACTGGTTATCAACCAATCAAATTGGACGCATTGAAAGAATGAACCGTTGGTGGCGTCTTAATGGAAAGAGATACTGCGGCTGTTGGTGACCAAAAGAGAACAAACTAAGCATCCCTCTTGTTGGGGTAAGTTTTACCATGCAAGTCTTCAATTTTTATGGTATTTTTTAAAACATGGTATACACTGTTTTCTACGACTGGTTGTAAACCTCAAAGTAATTGCGCAAGCACATCTTTATTTAACTCTGGGTTAAACAAAGACAATACTACAAGAGCGGGACTTGAACCTGCGACCTCCTGATTAACATGCCAGCGCTCTACCAATCTACCCCTATAATGTAAGCAGTGCTTAATATCTTTGTTCAGGGGTGCTAGTCAGAAGCCATACAACCTGTTACTGCCGTGTGGCCTGAAATCACATCCAAGTTTACGATTCAACCTGGAAAGCGGCAGCAGAAGGGATCACCTCAAGGGGATGCGAATTTTTATTTCAATTATCAAGTAATAAACCACAAGGGAAACTGACTGGGTAAATTTATGTTCCAAAAAATGGTTGAACAAAGACACATTGAATAGAGCGGGACTTGAACTCGCGACCTCCGAATTAACGTGCCGGCACTCTATCAATTACCTAACAGTAATAGTACTAAATTTTGGCGGTCTTTCCATTTGTCAACATCTTTATTTGAACAGATCTTATAGAGAAATATTAATTTAAAAATTAAAACTATTGTTAGATGAGTTTTAAAGTGCATGTCAATCATGGATCCATTCACAATGATTTTGACTTTTGGTCACCTGTTTTATTTCCGAAAAATTTTCAATGTTTTATCGAAAGAAAAGCTCATTAAAATTCTTCAGAAAATGGGGCCATATAAATTAAATAAATCATGGAATTTAAATTATCGTACAGCTTGCGTTTCTGCATCCACTACAACTATCGAAAAGTGTTTAATCATTTATATATTTTTATTTATTTGTTGTTTATTATTACTTGGTTATTTTAAATTTATGCAAAAAATACAACTTCTGTTTTGACTCCTGTGTATAAGATTGAGCTAACTATGAGCTTCTGGCAGAATATTCATTTTAAAATAGGTAACTAAATGTTGAGAAACGGATATAGGAATTAAGGGAGTTAACATAGTTTCATGATGACGAACGTATGTGCACGAAGAAGAAAAACCGCGAGCCTGGGCAAAATGAAACGGACTGGGAAAGAAACTAAAAACAAAAAGAGTATATTAATGGTCATGAAACAAGTTCAATCCCTTCCTTAAGTACGGTTAAACATCTCTCGGATTTATTTCCATGAGTTCCTCGATTGACTCGTGCTTTACTACCGGATTCGTTCATCGTACGGAACATCAAACACAACACAAGCGGGTTTAACGAGGAGTCCGTGCCGTTGAAAGCAGCGCAGACCAAGGTATCTATAGTTGGCGGAAGATACGTCCGGTTAATGCAACGGAGTGACACGTAATGACCGTGAGCGTCTATCGCGAGGCCGCCGATATGAAGCGCGCTCCAGACGGTAGAACTCCTCCTCACGCAGTTGCCAGGCTACGTGGGTGATACACAAGACAATGGATGTCACAGCGATGGGATTCATCTAGAATGGGAGGTCCGGAACCTTACTTCAAAATAATGTCAATTAAGCCCCTAACCCACACCCACCATTCCCGTAACTAAGTCTACAATTATCTTATTTTGCATTTTTGTTTTGTATGTTATCTGTTGTTTTTTATTTGTGTTTGTGTGGTTTCTTATGTCTTTCTTGTTTAGTGTGCTTTTTGATGTGCAATGTCGTTTATGTTCCTCGTTTGTGCCTGATTTTTTTTAATCAATTGGTTCATTTGTATCTGTTTGTATTTTTTATATTTGTAATTTGGGTTTGAACGAAGAAAAATTGACAAGAGCGGGATTTGAACCAACGTCCTCCGGATTTACGTGCAGGCTGCTCTCTGCAAATTGAGCTATCTAATGGTGCCAGTTTCCCTACTTTCTCAATATCCTTGTTTGGGGATGCCAGTTTAGTGCATTGTAATTCAGCCGGCAGGCTGAAACGAACATTATTAATAAACCGTTAAAAATACAACAGTCAGATTAAGTTGTAACTAAAGCATAGAATCAATTTTTATGTGCATTTTTATTGAGCTGTTCACAAACAAATTTAATAAGATAATCTAAATAAATATTTCAAATTACAATCAACCACAACAATCTTTAAAATCATTTTTTATTTTTTATTTTTTTTTTAATACAGCCTGTATATTTGTTTCTCTTTCTCTGATTAAATCTATAATAGCTTTGCACAACGCTAAAACGGTTTTTAGTACATAGAAATGGTCACATTTTTTAAAGTGCGGATTGACGTGGTTTTGTTGTTGTTGTTGTTGTTTTTTTGTTTTGTTTAAATGTTGCCTTTTTTAGAGAATTCATCCAGCCAAGTTGTAGAATTGATCAAAACCTTTACGAAATAAGCACAGTATGTACAACACTTCAATAACACATTTTCTGGATAAATAAAGATGAAGTTAATTTACATCACAACGTTTTCACAAGAATGACAATAAAAATAGTTTTTACTTACTCCTCAAGAATACGGCTATGTTTTTTGTTTTTTTTAATAATGGCTTTATAGACGATGACACTAGTAAAACCCTGCACAGTGCCATGGTGGACTCATTGAGTATTAGTTTTTAATTAAAAAGTCAGTACTCCGCCATGTTTTATTTTCATTTTTTTATCTAAAAACTTCCATATTCCCCGACTACACCTAGCCATAATAGCATGCCAAATATCTTGTTACCATATAAACTATGAATAGAGACAAATATGGGCTAATATCAAAGGAAATGTTGCTATAATTTAATTTATTTAGTCACAAGGGTTTGGGCGATTTGAAAGTGATTATGTTCTCCCCAAAATTATATTACACGCAAATATCAAACTGTCACTTAAAAAGTGCGCGATAGTGTAACTGTGTGATTTTTGGGGGATGATGTCATGGAGTGTTAACCATGCATGATGCCATTGGTCACTAATCAAGAGTCCGCCTTTTAAATAAACAGTCAGTACCCCGCCATTTTTTATTTTTATTTTTAATCCTAGCCAAATAGCATGCCAACTGTTTTGTTACCATCGGTTTTTTTTTCTTCATTTAAACAAATCCATCAATGACCAGCTCTCCCGGTTTTCCTCTAGGAATTGTACAGCAATTACTTAGAGGAATGGTGGGCGAGGTTGACATTTCAATCAGTTTTTGAGATAAGCAAGTTAAACATCGAATTAGTCGTCCTCTTATAGAAAGGCAAAAAATAAGTTAGTGGCCTGACGTTTCGACCCTAGCAGAGTCTTTCTCGAAGGCTAAATGACAACACACAACACACATACAAGCAGACAAGAGTTGCAAGAGTGGTCAAGTGGAAAATTAAACTCTTGCAACTCTTGTCTGCTTGTATGTGTGTTGTGTGTTGTCATTTAGCCTTCGAGAAAGACTCTGCTAGGGTCGAAACGTCAGGCCACTAACTTATTTTTTGCATTTATACCACAGGTCTTTTTGGTTGGTAAGCAGTTTGCAACAGCTAATTCTATTTTCTCTTATAGAAAGGAAAGAAAGAACTGTATAGCGAGCAGGTTCGTTGCCAACAACATGATACCTATAGGGAAAACACGGTCACTAAGACAAAATTAAGTATACAAACGGTATGAGTGAATGACGTCAAGAACTTTAAACATGGCGATAAGAAATGAATCAGCGTAGTACGTGCTTACCACCAAGACCGATTGAAATTGCAACCTTAAAGGAAAATACTTAAAAGCTTAATCATTTCGTAAATCGTAGTCATCAAGTAAGAATTATACAGATTACCAAAATTTCACAGATGAATAATGCAGGTAGCGGAGCGAGCACACTGCCGTTAAATGATGTTTGACAACGGAAGCCCAACTTCCCTACTCCATCTTACAGATACAGAGGTAAACAATCTCGTAGAAAGTGTTCGTGGTAGTGGTGGTGGTGGTATTGGAGGGAGGGGGGATGGGGATCCGGGGTAGTATGATGGAAAACAACGCGATCGGCTTGTCAGTGATTTTAGACTGAACATCATCAGACTTTCTATGATAAATACCCAATAATATGGTCATGTTTGAGGCTATTAGAACAACCATAAGCTTTTACAGCCTGTTTCACCCCGAAGAATTTTTTTTTTACTCATTTATGTTCTCAAAAACTACTCCATTTCAAGCAAAATACTTCAAAGGGAGTTTTCCACGATGACCAACTTTATATCATGGTATGTGCAAATTAGACAGTTAATTATCACGAAACCGTAAGTGTTGCCTGCGTCTCAATTTGTACACTCCCCCTTTTGAGTAAACATTGATTTAACGACACCGATGTAACGATTTTACAAGTCATCCGAGTCAGAATTGACCCGGATTCCGGTTCCCAGGTCAGCCTGACCCATTTCTGGGTCAGCCTGACCCATTTCCGGGTCCCATTTCTGGGTCAGCCTGACCCATTCACGGGCCAGCCTGACCCATTTCTGGGTCAGCCTGACCCTTTTCCGGGTCAGCTTGACCCATTTCCGGGTCAGCTTGACCCATTTCCGGGTCAGACTGACCCGGTACAGGGTTTTTAAAAGTACCAACTTAACTCAGATTCTGCATCAGGTGGACCCATTTCTGGGTCATTTTGCCATAGTTTCATGGGTCACATACTGACCCAGAAATGGGTCAGGCTCACAAGGTACACGGATCTGGGTCAATTTTCCTCTGGAAGATTTTAGAATGTAACCACAATCATGTATAATATAATGGCAAACAAGTCTCTCTGATTTATGAAATTTCAAAGTTTTTTTTTTTTTTTTTTTTTTTTTTTTATGAGATATCGCCTAACTCACAAGGCCACGGACGGCCACTCAAGGTGAGGGCTACACATAACTGATTTGGGCTATCAACCCAAATCAATTGACACCAGGGGCACGTTGCCTCCTACTCCTGGGGCTGAAACAGGGTTACCCCCTTCACAGTCCTTAAGGATGTAGGCATGGGTATCATCCACTAGGAGCCTGTCTGGTGTGCATCCCAGTTAAAGATGGTCTAATTTTACACCCTTTCTTTTGGGAAGCTGGCTGCAACTTCTTCTTTTGAAAGGCAAAGCATGCAATTGGTTTTTGGGTACCGTTCAGTCGTTATAATCCTATATAAATGTAGATATATACAATAAAACTAAATTCAGAACATTCCATTTCAAAAGGTGGTCGCGTTTTCCGGAAGGAATATGTCCACGTGCATGGAAGAATCATCCCTAGTAGGTTCAGAATACACAATCTGAGAAACGTATCTGACGTTTCTCAAATTCAAATTTTGGGGCTGTACTTCTATAAAACCAATATTTTATCTTGCCATTAACTTTAAAAGTGATTACCAAACGTATACCTTCCCATTAAATAAACATAATTTAAGCCTAACTAGTATTCAAATCTTAGTCACCAAGTAATAATTATACAGATTACCATGAATTCAGAGAGATTACCAATACAGGTGTGTAGTGAGTACGCTACCTATATGATGCTCATGTTTGTGACTAAATAAAGAATGTGAGCTTTTACAGCCCCCCTTTCACAGTCGAAAACTCCATTCAACCCTGGGACACCCCACCCCTTTTAGATATACACAAATGCCATTGGTTAATACTGCCGCGAGCAGTACGTTGGGAAAACGTGTATACTTCAATTACAATGTTGATTTCATACTTTTTTCAAGACGTTGTATTAATAATTTGGCAAAACAAAATATTTTAAAAAGATATTAATTGTAAAAAAAAAAAGGGGGCGGATGTGATTCTATGTACAAAGCAATGGGGCCAGATTTTTGCACACAAACCTATACAAATGTTGTTGGTTTTTTTTCTGGAGATTTCCGAGTCCATGGGTCATTCTGCCTAAAGGGTCATAGGTCATGTCAATCAGGCTTGTCTGAGGATAGAACTTGAGGGGTTTCACCTGTTTTTGAAAAAAAATAAAAAATGAACGAGTAATTAGCTAAAATGTGTTTACGGTCTACTGGCTGCAGACCGGTAGGCCATCGCAGGGTTTTAAAGAACAATTTAAAGTAAAACTAGACTTAAATTTTTGTTACACAACAAAAACAAGGTGTTCGGCATGACGTTCAAATATGGGATGTTACTCATTGTCAGCTTGAATACATCAATTTGGTTTTAAGCTTGACCAAGCAATTGTAATACTGAGTATACAAATCTGGTAAAACTGCAACTGATGTTACAATTGATGACGTCTTTTATCAGGAAAACAAGCGTTAAATGTAATATATCGCGGCTTGAGCTCAATCTTGCAATTTACTATAGGAGCACAAAAATAATGCTCCAGTACATAATATAATTAAATTGGGTCCCACGAGTGCAAAACACAACATTGCAAATTTATTGTAAATTTGCAACGTGGTTGTAGATCGTTGTTACGTTATACGCATGTTTTCTGCTAGTATTAATAAGCACACGACAATTCCTTTTGTCACCTTAGTGACGAAATGCCTTATATTCAGCGTACCCTGTCACCGATTAACGTTTTACAGCAAATCAAAGCAAATTGACCACGTCATTGACCACCATCATTGATGAAAAACAATGGAAAAGTGCACGCGTGTACGCGCTACGCACGACTCAAAGTGTGTCTTTGTTGGCCAACAAAAATGCTCACATTGGTGTTTGCGTAGACTAAAACGAGCCGATCTGTCACAGAGCAAGCCAATAATGCCACAGAGCGTGGTAAAAGCATGACCATAATTTGATATAGCACCACCAGCTTTAGCAAAAGTTTTAAAAAGCACACGATCGAAAGCATAGCATTTGATTGTTAACGAGGTTTGCATGGACGGCTGTTTTAGAGACTAACAAAGCGTATTGTCAAAAGCAGGTTGCGCGAACCTTGAACAGAGACTAGACCACAAGCATGTTTGATGGACTTTGAACCTTGCGGATGATTTGCTCAACGTATACACACACACTACGTGATAACAAAACAGTAAACTGGTTTAGTTCGCGTAGTGTGTGTGTAGCCCGTGGTTTGACAGCGGGTCAATAAATACCCGTAATAATTGGTCAATATTTCAAATATTTGTATAAAAAAAAGGAATGACGTCATCATGTTCTTTCTTTAGATTTACATAGTCAATATCACTGTCTTTCAACATGCCAAGTTTCAACTCAGTCGATCTTGTGGTTTTGTAAATACACGGCTTCAAAAAGTAAACCTTTAAGGCAATACCACGTGACACACGATGACGTCATCAATCTAAAACTTCACACATATGTTGTCTGCATGAAGGTCATTATGTATACCAATTTCGAAACGATTATCTTAAACTTCGCCACAGACATCTAGGAAAAGTGCATTTTTAATTGTTTTCAACCTGCCGCTAGAGGGCGCTCTTGACTTTTATGACGTCATTTGTCTTATTTTGTTAAACCAGACTCTTGCTCGACTATAACACCGTTAAAAAAAACTTCAAAAAGTGTGTCACTTTTAAATTACAAGGCACTTCCTGTTTCTTCCTGTTACGACCGGAAGTAGAGGTCATGTGAGGTCATGCACACGACTAATAATAAAGACCTCTATGACCTAAGTCTGATCCCGCATAAAACAACCGCCGGTCTCTTAAGTGTGATTTGTTACAGATTTTCAAAGATTAATTTTTTTTCTTCTAAAAACCTTGTAAATTGACACCTGATGACGTCATCATGACGTAAATGAAACGGTTTCGTCTCCTAATGGTTATCTAACTATGGTAGAAATTTCAAAAATATACGAGCTTGGGAAGTGTGCTTTTGTTAGCGGACAATCGCGGGGGATAAGAAGAAGAATAAGAAGTATTAAAAAGTAAGAAAAAAAACCGGAACAAAAACAAGAGGTGTTACGGGCTGTGTGCCCGAACACCTAATCAGGGTCGCAGCTATAGGTACCAGTTTTTGAGCTATACATTTACGTCTGAACTACACCTAGGTACAAGTTTTAGGGCTACACATAGGAACAAGTTTCGGGCTACACTTAGGTCGGGCTACATTTAGGGCTCGAGCTACTATTAGGGGCCGCACACACGTCAGTGTTGGTTAAATCAGAATAATAATGATGTTTTTATTTTTTTATTTTCTTCTTTTTTTGAAGTTGATCAGCTTTCTTCCCGGCTGCATATTATAGCATTTCGCTTTGGGCGAAGGGTGCAGCTCAATCATCAAACGGTTAAAAGGAATAAGAAACTACCGAAAGTTATGTTGACTTTTTAAAATAACTTACAAGTCATCAATAACTGAATAGCCTTACTGGTAACAATCATGTGATTCGAGTAAGTTGGGGAGAAGTGTTGTCTTCATGAATACAAGTAGAGCACACTGTTCGAAACCTCGAAAATTTAGTCAAAATGCATATAATATACCATCCCAGTATAAGATTTCACGAAACTGAACGCAACTGCATAAGTCTACTCGAGCAATAATATTGTGTTAGTGGTGTACAACTTAAAAGAATAAATGTTGCGCAAGTGGACTCATATTATACGTACTTGCGTAAAGTTTCGTGAAATCGGCGGCCTGGTCTTTCGAGAATCAACGCTTCTCGTTACGGCGGATAGAGATTTTAATCACATTGTTGTTACCCATAAACTAACTCGGTATTTTCCCGGAACAACGTGCAAAGCTACTTTTCTTAATGGGTACTTACTTTATGTATTCTGCTTTCAGATTCAACTTACACACCTTACAAGTTTTATTGAATAACAAGTTGGTCTTTGCAATATATTACGTAAACAAAATGTTCGAAATAAATGTGACGATTGTTCTCAGTCTTTTAAGATGCTACTGTGCATCAAACTTCAGTTTCCTTAACAATTGTCGTCCAATGTAAATCTCGGCCCGTTATCTCGGACGTCTGCAGGTAGGAATTTACTGACGGCCTAAACGAGGTCCGATATTGTTTTCATCTATCTCCGGTCTACCAGCCAGTGTTTTGAGCGCCTTTCTGAATTGCTTGTATTTGATGGCATAGATGAAAGGGTTGACACAACTGTTCAAAGATACCATTGCTACTGTTATAAGATAAATGGTGGAGGAAAAATCGATGTAATATCCAAGGGAAAAGAGTGTAAATATGAAGCAGTTGGGCGTCCAGCAGACGGTGAAGGAAATGAAGACAATCAGGAGGGTCTTGAAGGTGTTACGTCGGGCTCGCATCAGCGACTCCCTCTGGTTGTCGATAGCTCCACCCTCGCCAGAGATCGTAGCAGCTGCCGGTGCAGGTCCAACTCTCCCTGCTCCCTTCTTCAAGACTACGGAGATATGGACGTAGACAATCAGCATCACAACAACAGGAATCATGTAGATGACACTGACAGTCGCAACTCCCAGTACCGCAGGATGTTTCACAGAATTCGGCAAGCACTTCCCATTTTCAAGTTTGCGGAGAAAGATGTTGTAGGTAACGAACAGAAATGCTGAAATCCAGACACAGAGTAGAGCTACAGTAACATTTCTGCGAGTGCCTACAACTTGATATTTGAATGGAAACACTATCGCCAGGTACCTCTCCAGAGTCAAAGTTACCAGGTTGAAGGTGGAGGTGGCAAAAACTGCCCAGACGAAGTACTGAGAAACCCAAACTTGACACAAGAGTATCCCTCCAACCCCGGGAGGGATGGGATCTGGGATGGGTATCAAACTGCTGAGTAGAATCAGAAGCGATCCGAAGAAATCAATCACAGCTTGATTGAAGATGAAGGCGTTGGTTAAAGTGTGCATGAAGTGGACTTTGGCAATCACCACACACACTAAACCATTACCACAGACGCCAAGAACTCCAATAATACTCTGAACAATTTGATTTGACAATTTCCCGTCAGCCATGTCTATTTTGAAATAAACTCTCTGAAATCGAAGGTTGTTGCCGCACAGTCAACTGTGAATAAAATCATACCCACACCTATATTCACTAAAAGTCACCCCAGCTAAAAGTAGGTTCTCTCCACTTCAATAAAATATTAGAACTGATTGTCAGCCTGACAATATTTTGTAACTCTTGCAACTCTTGAATTTGCAACTCTTGAATCCCGACGAAACAATTTGTAATGTTCGATTTCCATCAGCAGCGGTGGTTCAATAAATTTACATCACATTATCTGCAGTAGTGCAATGAATTTTTGATGTGGGAGCTCGACCAAAATACCCCATTACGAAATTGAATATACCCTAATAACCACCAATTATGCCACAAAGAGAACAATTTCCCATAATATGGCCTGTGTTATCTTGCCCGTCAGGAAATGCATTAGAAGGTACAAGGTCACCATTTCCGTAAACAAAGGTAATGGTATACAGAGATCCACATCATAACATTAACGCACACGAAATTAATAATTGACCATCACGACAAAAACAAAAACGCAAGCGAGCAACAATTTATATGCGCTTCGATGGGTCTTAATATGATACCATCCGTTGTAAATATGTAGTAGTAATTAAACTTCAGAAATGCCAAAGTGAAGTCTCGAGTGCCTATAAATGAAATAGAATGAATGAAACGAATCTGAATGAGAAAAAACGAGATCATGTGTGCACGAAAACGAAATTGAATTTAGTAAACAGCTAACAAAATATTTTTAAAATGGTGAGTGGATTAGGGGAAAATGTATGAATTTGCATACGTGCTAAAGAACATAATGTTTTTGCTGAAGTTGGCCGGGAACACCTTTACTATACACAATTGTTAAAACTGACAAATTAGTCGCAGACAGTGTTCATGTTTTGTTTTATCAGCCGAATATATGAAATAACAAACCTGTGAAAACTTGGGCTCAATCCGTTGTGTGGGTCAGTTCTGGAGATGTGAAAAACCATGCCGATTTTCAGCATGTTGGTTGTAACAACCAAAATCGGCTGTTGCAATTCAGATACAGTTTTCTTGAATATGACTTCAGAGGGAAATATTTCACCGGAAAAAATTGTTCTAGTATGAACTTCATAACCAGTAAGCTTTCAGAATTAAAGTAAACAGTGATGTTTTTTATCCTTACCAATCATGTAGATTACTTTTATGGAATTTTTAATATCTTTTATAGGTATCTCCGTCCTAGATTCAATTACCGGTGTTGATCTAGTAGTATTAGAAAAACAAGGACATTTTTATGACCTTGGTTGTGTGTGTGTGTGTGGGAAGATTAAGAAAGATTTTTGTGAATCCAACTGATAATAATTTAGTCCTGATGAAAGGAAGATATTAGGTTCTTCCAGATATCTGCAAAATTTCATCTGCGTAGGTGGACAGTCTCATGTGATATCGCTATACAGGAGGGAATCCATTAAGTAATCATTGTTTACGGGAAAACACAGTTCCGTCCATAAAGCCATATAATATAATATAACCATATTGTCTTGGTTCTTTTAAGATGTGTAGCACAGTAAACTTAAAGGTATTGATTGCATATACGATTTTAGTTTGTATATTACACACTAAACGAGATAACAGGTTACACAAACAAGGACTAGGAGAATAAAAGACACGGACGTAGGCCTACTGCACAGCAGTAAAGTATTGGTCAAGAAGATCAATCAGCAGAGGGAATGTAGCAAATAGTAAAAAAACAAAATTGAATTTGAAAAATTAAATCATGTCAGCTATTAGTATCATATTTTCCCCGTAAAATACAATTTATGTATACATAATTACAGATGATTGAAAGCTTCACATCTATAAAAATAGATATCAAAATACCCAAACAGAGAATTTGCAAGCACTTGAAATAGGTATATTGGAAAGATGTGATTTTTACACATTTTCTTTGTGCGGAGCATGGTGAATTTCGCTTTACGGCGATGGGAATGTGTCTGTATTGACACAAGCACACAGTAGGAGTCAAGACACACGACTACGTAGAGCCATCGCAGATTTGTCCTTTGAAAAAACACAGGTAGGATAAATCTTTCTGTTGCAACGTCCAAGGTTGGAAAACTATAAGAAGCCATACAATAATGCGAAGCGAAAACATAGCCACAGTTTGTAACAATTGAACACAAGATATTCAAAGATAGTGTTGAAATTTTTTGGAAACAAAGTAACCAAACAAAGCGTGTCATGGCCGAGTGGTTTAGATCATCGGATGCAAGTTCTGGTGGTTTAGTCATGGGGGTGTGGGTTCGAGTCCCGGTCGTGACGCTTGTGTCCTTGAGCAAGACACTTTGCTATAATTGCTTCTCTTCACCCAGGGGTATAAATGGGTACCTGCGAGGGTAGAGGTTGATATTGTGTTTGAAAAAGCCTTCTGAGCGCCACGGCAGCTCGGGCTGTATACTCCCCAGGGAGCTGAGAAAGATTAAAGGAATGCTATTGGCCCAATGACCAGGGCACTAATGTAAAGCGCATTGAGACGTTATTGTGAAATGCGCTATATAAGAACTGGTTATTATTATTATTATTATTAACCAATCATGGGATAATTGTTTTAAGTTTTTGTATTGAAAGTTTTCAGAAATGTTGAATCTGGTCACAATATCTGTAACCAATATTTTGTTTTGCTATCGGCCGTCCATGCCAACAAGAGCGGTTTATTTATCAACAATAGACATTTAAAAATCCAACCTTCCAGTCCCTACAGCAAATAAAAATCTTCCCCATAACATGACATACCCCGACTGTGTTCCAAATTACATGGCACGCATCAGCGAAGTCACAATTAATTGCCCCATCACGTATTTCCCCAGATCCTTCCCCATTCATATATTAAAAGAAACTGGACAAAGGTGATATATTATAAGATTATACGACTTTGCTTATAAACCCATGGGTATTTTGTTTAGTATATTTGGGTTGAAGCAAGGTAACTCACCGAAGTGGAATTCATTAAGTTAGATTCCCTTGTGGCTTATTAATTGACAGATAAAATAAAATTGTATAGATGGGTTTATGAATCAATACCTCTGTACACAAAAAGGAATACAAAGGTACCATCAGTGTTCCTCAGCAAGACTAAAAAAAGCACAAATGTGTCCTCGCTATCTAGAGTTTGATATACGCAGAGATAATTTTAATTTTGAAAAAAAAAATAATAATAATAATTTGAGGAAGATAGCAAAGACCCTAATTACATCAATGCCCAATGCCAGGATAAATAAAGCTTTGAAAGGAGAGCTTATTTCCCAGAGGAAACCGATAATTAATAATAATAATAATAATAATAATCGAAGTCTTATATAGCGCCGGTATCCGCCAATGCAGGCGCTCATGGCGCTTGCTCAAAAATCTGCACTCTAGTCAGTTGAGCTCCAAGTGCACTGCTCGTGATATCTAATAAAATAGTTATAGTTATTATGCTCTGTGGTCAAATTCACATGTCCATATCAAAATAATGTCAAAGGCAATGATTAGTTGTGCATGTTGAACAGATGTGTTTTGAGTGCTGATTTGAATGTATCAGTTGTGACAGCTGCCCGGACGTTGTGTGGAAGACCATTCCATATCTTTGCTGCTGCGACTTCAGTTAAAGGAACACACCGGCTTCCTTGGGCTATTTTGGCTACAAAATAGACTAAAACATGACTCCAAAGGTCTTCCAGGAATGGAGAAGAACGTTTCCTAAAATAAACCATCAATTTTGGTAGTTTTTAGCATTTTTCAAAAAAACGAAGGTCACATGGGTTATCCGAACCACTTTTTTGGTTCGGATAACCCTCGTGATCTTCGGAGTTAGTTTTACTTCCAGCCGTATAAAAATTAATTACTGCACCGAATTCAACTCTGTTTTTTAACAAGAATTGATGAGTATTTGACACACAAAAATACGTATTCAAATTATGGATACAAGTTGTAAATAATACAAAAAAGGTCGAACGTACGATTTTATTTCAGAGAGTCCGAGCAACGGAAGCGTGTCTTACAGTGCACAGCGTGGGGACTACCTACACGTAACACAGGGGCAGTCGTGTCGCTTGCAAGCAGAGTATCTCGGCAGTGCTACGAAACCCAGCCAAGAGATAGCTGTACCTGGAAGCTCATGAACATGTGGGAGGGGTAGGGAGCCAGACCACCAACTACGTTGTCGTTTTTGCGGGTTTGCTAGTCGGTACACCTCGCTGATCGAATCCGTTGTTTCAAAATCGCAACATTCCAATGCTCTGTGTACGTTCCTTGACCTGATTTGTACCGAATTTCTTGGTAATTAAATAAGATTTATGTCAATACATAGGAGTACCACTTTTATATTGACGGTACGATTAGTTTAAACAACATTTGTGACAAACAACTCCAAAAAAACGAGCCCCCGAAAAAAAAAATATATAAAAAAAAAAGCCCCTGAAGGGACAGGTGAAAAAGAAATATAAAATTAAAAGGTTAAAAGGTGGAAGAAAAAAAACCTCACTCGAAATTTCTATTGCATTCTCGACACACAAAATTCCAGCAAAATCATTTCGTTTCCTCAAAATATTATTTAATTCGATGAAAATATAATTTGTCTCACAAAATATAATTTTTCTTTTTGTGAACGCAGTGTGCTTTTCCAGGTAACGAACAAGATTATTTCTAGAAAATAGGTTCTCGTTCCCTTGAACACGCTTTCTTTCCCCCGAACTACAGTTAGTAGGGTCAATATACAGTTTGACCCCAAAACAATTGTAACAAAAGGTTTTCCAACGGTTTCAGGTACTATTGGACATCAAAAATAACATATTAAAAATCTAAGAAAATCAGAGTACCGGAAAGCCGTTTTTTCAAAATGGCGTCCAAGATGGCCGCTATACTATCCTAAAATGACTATAAGTCAATCATTATTAACCCTACAGATGTAATGTTGGTGCCTATCCCCAGGTTTTAGGGGTCAGAGAACTCATTGAGACCAACAAAAGAAGCATTGAGTAATGAGGTAACATAAAATTCCAAGATGGCGTCCAAAATGGCCGCCAATACACTAAAAAGGCTATAAGTCATTTAATATTCACATTGGGAGTTTAATTTTTGGTGTCTACATCTATCTTGTATGGATCAAGAAACCCACTAAGACCAATAACAATTTAGTGAGAATCAGGTAACCTAAAAATCCAAGATGGCGTCCACAATGGCTGTCTAATTTGCTAAAAGCTATTTGCTGAGAGTTTATTTTGTTGTGTCTAATCCTGTGTTATAGATGCCCGGGAGAGGGTTGGGGGGAAGTTCTTGCATCGCGGTTCAACCTGGGCGCTGCGAATGTGTCTGCGGACTCCGGCACGGTGGTTTGTTTATGTGCTTACGACCCTCCGGCGGACAAGGCCCGGGCCACGTGCGACCCGGGCCGCAATGTGCGTTCGAAAGGCCGATGATCAGTCTGCAATTCACACTGATTCACGCAGCTGGCTGCCTTCTTCATCGAGTGATCCACCGCCAAGAATTGTACAACTGTTGGATTTCACTCTCGGTTACCGTCGGTTCCATCACCAATGATGGGCTCTGCCGCGCCCCGTGGTCTCGGGCGCAGATGATTTGGGTCAAGATCTTGCGGGGCGTTCGAGGTATCTGCGGCTGCTGGCACCAGACTTGCCCTCCAATAGATCCTCGTTAAAGGATTTAAAGTGTGCCCATATATTCCAATGGGCCTGTATTGCTAATAGACCTTATGCATATGACGTCATTTGAGTAGGGCGCCCTCGCCTAGAGGTCAAAAGGAAGATGCTCATTGGCCAGTCCTGTGCGCCGCGCGTACAAATCAGCGCGTATCCATTGTTTCATTATCGGTTTACCTCTAAGATGGCGGCTTGGTGACGTCAATGCATAAGGTCCATTTTCGTCACTACCCCCCCCCCCGTGTCGGGAGTGGGTAATTTGCGCGCCTGCTGCCTTCCTTGGATGTGGTAGGCGTATAACGGCCAGGCGGTGGTCACACCAGTGGTCCGGTCCTGTCGCCCTCGAAGCCACTGTCTCTCTCTCTCCATCCCTTCTCTCATTCTAATCGCCGGGGGAAAAAGAACAAATCAACCGGGGCGTGTGTCGTCCGCCTCCGTCCCCCCATCATTCGCCCAGGTTGGGAGAGCCGTGGAAGCTCGCCCGGCCCGTCTGGTTCCCCGGGGTTGGGCGAGAGCTCAACAAATGCTTCGACGTATCCCGGAGGGATGGCAATCAGGATGCCAAGAGGGGGTCCCGCTAGCGCAGAGCTGAATGAGGCCGGGCTCGACAAAAGGTCTCGGTAAACTCACGCTCTCGCGCCCATGCGGGCTTCACGAATTGCCGTTGGGTTCGGGATCCGCCCCCGCCCCGGGGCGAGACGGCACTGCCACTCCCGCTGCAGGAAGAGGCAGCACGGTCCAACGCTCACTGCGTCGGACCAGTCCGGTCGTGCCATCAGGGCCCCTCGGGGGTCACTTAAGAAGCCAGGCCCGCTACCCACTGCCATGCACGGGGAGAGGGGCATCCACCGGACCGGCAGCCTCACGGAGAAGTAACTGGTTGTTTTGGACGCCATCTTGGATTTTCAGGACCTGATTACTCAATGAATTTTTCATTGGTCTTAAGTGTTTCTTGACCCATAAAACATAGATGTAGACACCTAAATTGAAATTCTAAGGTGAAAAGTAAAAGACTTATAGTATTTTTAGTGTATTTTAGTGTATTGGCGGCCGTCTTTGACGCCATCTTGGATTTTTAGGTTACCTGATTACTCAATGACATTTTTATTGGTCTAAATGGGATTCTTGACCCCCAAAACATGGATGTAGACACCAAAATGATGACTCTAGGGTAAATAATGAATGACTTATTGCCATTTTATTGTAATGGCGGCCATCTTGGACGCCATTTTGAAAATAACAGCTTTTCTTTGCTCGGAATTTCTTAGATTTTTAATATGTTATTCTTGATGGTCAATACTACCATAATCCGTTAAAAAACCTTTTGTTACAATTTGTTTGGGGTTAAGGTGTATTTTTTCATAAATTGACCCTACTAAGTTAAGTTCCCCAGAAATACGCTTTTGTTCCCTGAAGATACGCATTCGTTTCTTCGAAATATGATTTTGTTCGCAAGAAATATACTTTCTTTCGCTCGAAATATGCATTCCTTCTATGATTTGTAGAGGGCCATGTGAGATAACATTATCCAAGTTGGTCAGCCAAGTATGGGATAATAATATCCATGATTAGTAGAGGGCCATGTGAGATAACATTATCCAAGTTGGTCAGCCAAATATGGGATAATAATATCCATGATTTGTAGAGGGCCATGTGAGTATAACATTATCCAAGTTGGTCAGCCAAGTGTGGGATAATAATATCCATGATTAGTAGAGGGCCATGTGAGTATAACATTATCCAAGTTGGTCAGCCAAGTATGGGATAATAATATCCATGATTTGTAGAGGGCCATGTGAGATAACATTATCCAAGTTGGTCAGCCAAATATGGGACAAAATAACCATAGCTATGGAGGTCCATGCCAGATAACACGTTGAATTTTTACTTTTGTGGAAAACCAAGTTTATTGCCACTTCACATCTTATTGATATTAAAATAGTACAAAATCCTGTAAAATTTACCTGTTTTGAAGAAGTTGATTGACTACTTCAAACGATTCACCAGTATTAATCAAATAATACTACTATGCAGCATACAGTGTATAAGGACCTGATGCACTAATTTTTATTAGAGAACATTTTTTCAAGGACATGCAAAGAAAATATGAACATTTTAAGTGCGTTACGGTCCTAAGGCTTAAAGTTTGTAAATTATTAAATATGTAGCTTCTCCCCGTGTCGAGTGAGAACCATGTATTGAAAGGCAAGCTTGAGGAAATTTGAGGCGTCATCATAAACCTACAGTTCTAAAGAGGGGTGGGGAGACAAAAACAATTGTTAGGGGCAGGCCTGTAAAAGGAATTATTCTTATAACCCTTTATTATTATTATTTTTTTTGGGGGGGGCGATTTTTTTGATTTTTGTTATTAATCTACTTTATTTTATTGTTATCTTTATTTATTATTAATATTTTTTCGGGGGGGGGGGCGAATATGAAAGAAAAGGACATCGGCACGTTAGCGCCACCCGTCGCTCATGACGCGGGAGGGGGTGGGGGCGCTGGATTTTTATTTATTATTATTATTTTTTTATCAAATGATAAACCACAAGGGAAACTGACTGGGTAAATTTTAAACGAGTTTGGGTTGAACAAAGAAAAATGTACTAGCTAGAGCGGAATTTGAACCAACGACCTCCGGATTAACGTACCAGCGCTCTACCAACTGAGCTATCTAGACCTATGTTGGCCGTCTCCCTATTTTGTGTGAGCCAGGGATCACATCCAAGTACGATACAACCTGGGAAGCCGCAGCCAGATATTGAATTCACCAAAAGGGAATTTGACTGGGTAAATTTTAAATGATTTTGGGTTGAACAAAGAAAATTATACTATGAGCGGCCCTCACCCCCTTAGTTACGGGCCTGGTAAGGGAAAATCCACAAGAAAAGGGTGTGTGTGTGGGGGGGGGGGGGGACGGGGGCGGAAAAGAGGGAGGATATGAGAAAAAGGAGACAGTGTGCCTAGGCACTTTCCTGCCCATTAATCTTTAACGAATTAGCGAGTGTTCCGGCGAGAGACATCGAAAGAAAAATGGATCAGAAAAGCGTTGAAAAACATCCTATGGATGTTGTTTTCAGTGGGAGACAATTGTCTCCCTCGAAAAGTCAAAAGGCGATGGTTAAACATATTTTTATTTGATGTTTGCATGCATCCTCACAGAAAAGGGGGTTATAAGGGGTAAAGGGGATTGTTTTAACTTAATAAAACAAACATTTCCCCTTATTTATTTTTTTACCTTAGGCCTTATTTTTTTTTTTTGCAATAAGAGTAATAGGTGTTTTAGGGGAAAAGTATCCTATTAATTAGAAATCAAAGGTCAAAAGAATAAGACAAAAAATTGTCAGTTCCTTAATTTTGTTGACAATAATTGGAGCGACTCGTCATTCCATCCTTGTTGTTCAATGACTAGCCTATACATTTTGTTTAACTAAGCTGTTTATTCTTGGCACAATACTTTGATGGCTAACCATTCAGTGATTTTGAAAAGACACGATAGTCTAGTTTTTGAGAAGTAGGCCTACAGTTTTAAATATGGCCTAAACCACACAATTGACGTTGTTGGACGCGACGCAATCTTTGATTTTTTTTTTTAATATAGGCCTATATATTTTTTACGGCGCACACACCAACGAGAGGAATCGATACGGCGCGCTGCCCATGGTCAATTCCGTGTCTCAGCCGCGCAATTTAATTTGTGTGTGTAGGCAGACTTCAGTTCGCACATTGCGCGCGCGCATTTTCACAGATTGCGCCCAACAACGTTTTCAGCAAACTTTGCATGTTTTTGCAAATTTGACTGGATATTTTTTGGAGAACTTTTAGTATAGGGTTTAATATGTCTACAACTCACAAAATATACCTTCAAAAAGTAGACCCACGGGGGTCGGAACGAAAATCATTTTCCAGGCATCTTTTCGTTTACACCGTACGGCCTAATTTCCATTTTGCAAAAGTAACTTCCATTAGAAAATCTTAAAGTCTATGGGAAACTTCTGAAGGGGCACCAAGGCCAAGACCAGGGGCAACAGAGGCTATTGCCTCTGTGGCCTCCCGTGTAATTCCTAGACGTGTGGACAAGTCTTTAATGTTTGTCGCGGTGATGGTCGAGTCGCGTGGTGGTATCGTAATAAAGACTGCTCTCGCCCGATCACTGCTCTCACGCGAAGTTGCCGGCTGCCGACTCTTCGTCATTATCCAGTTGTGAGAGCAGTAGTCTCGCGCAGAGCAGCCCTCTCGCGGGATATTGGGAGAGAGCCGTTCCGCTATCACCGCGACAGACATTTAACGACTTGTCCACAAGTCTATGTAATTCCAGGCCTGAATTGCTTTCCGACCAAAAGGACCCATGGTATAAATGCAAACAAATAATTAACTGCCCGACGTTTCGACCCGCAGCAGAATCTTTCTCGAAGACTAAAAAATGACATCACAACGTTTATGAACTGGTGGAAGTGTTACTAAAGCACTCAAGTGGATATACATGAAATTTTCTTTTGAGATTCATTCAGTATACCGCTGAGACCTGTACAAATGTTTCTTCAGTTTACTGTGCTACACATCTTAAAAGAACCAAGACAATATGGTTATATTATATTATATGGCTTTATGGACGGAACTGTGTTTTCCCGTAAACAATGATTACTTAATGGATTCCCTCCTGTATAGCGATATCACATGAGACTGTCCACCTACGCAGATGAAATTTTGCAGATATCTGGAAGAACCTAATATCTTCCTTTCATCAGGACTAAATTATTATCAGTTGGATTCACAAAAATCTTTCTTAATCTTCCCACACACACACACACAACCAAGGTCATAAAAATGTCCTTGTTTTTCTAATACTACTAGATCAACACCGGTAATTGAATCTAGGACGGAGATACCTATAAAAGATATTAAAAATTCCATAAAAGTAATCTACATGATTGGTAAGGATAAAAAACATCACTGTTTACTTTAATTCTGAAAGCTTACTGGTTATGAAGTTCATACTAGAACAATTTTTTCCGGTGAAATATTTCCCTCTGAAGTCATATTCAAGAAAACTGTATCTGAATTGCAACAGCCGATTTTGGTTGTTACAACCAACATGCTGAAAATCGGCATGGTTTTTCACATCTCCAGAACTGACCCACACAACGGATTGAGCCCAAGTTTTCACAGGTTTGTTATTTCATATATTCGGCTGATAAAACAAAACATGAACACTGTCTGCGACTAATTTGTCAGTTTTAACAATTGTGTATAGTAAAGGTGTTCCCGGCCAACTTCAGCAAAAACATTATGTTCTTTAGCACGTATGCAAATTCATACATTTTCCCCTAATCCACTCACCATTTTAAAAATATTTTGTTAGCTGTTTACTAAATTCAATTTCGTTTTCGTGCACACATGATCTCGTTTTTTCTCATTCAGATTCGTTTCATTCATTCTATTTCATTTATAGGCACTCGAGACTTCACTTTGGCATTTCTGAAGTTTAATTACTACTACATATTTACAACGGATGGTATCATATTAAGACCCATCGAAGCGCATATAAATTGTTGCTCGCTTGCGTTTTTGTTTTTGTCGTGATGGTCAATTATAATTTCGTGTGCGTTAATGTTATGATGTGGATCTCTGTATACCATTACCTTTGTTTACGGAAATGGTGACCTTGTACCTTCTAATGCATTTCCTGACGGGCAAGATAACACAGGCCATATTATGGGAAATTGTTCTCTTTGTGGCATAATTGGTGGTTATTAGGGTATATTCAATTTCGTAATGGGGTATTTTGGTCGAGCTCCCACATCAAAAATTCATTGCACTACTGCAGATAATGTGATGTAAATTTATTGAACCACCGCTGCTGATGGAAATCGAACATTACAAATTGTTTCGTCGGGATTCAAGAGTTGCAAATTCAAGAGTTGCAAGAGTTACAAAATATTGTCAGGCTGACAATCAGTTCTAATATTTTATTGAAGTGGAGAGAACCTACTTTTAGCTGGGGTGACTTTTAGTGAATATAGGTGTGGGTATGATTTTATTCACAGTTGACTGTGCGGCAACAACCTTCGATTTCAGAGAGTTTATTTCAAAATAGACATGGCTGACGGGAAATTGTCAAATCAAATTGTTCAGAGTATTATTGGAGTTCTTGGCGTCTGTGGTAATGGTTTAGTGTGTGTGGTGATTGCCAAAGTCCACTTCATGCACACTTTAACCAACGCCTTCATCTTCAATCAAGCTGTGATTGATTTCTTCGGATCGCTTCTGATTCTACTCAGCAGTTTGATACCCATCCCAGATCCCATCCCTCCCGGGGTTGGAGGGATACTCTTGTGTCAAGTTTGGGTTTCTCAGTACTTCGTCTGGGCAGTTTTTGCCACCTCCACCTTCAACCTGGTAACTTTGACTCTGGAGAGGTACCTGGCGATAGTGTTTCCATTCAAATATCAAGTTGTAGGCACTCGCAGAAATGTTACTGTAGCTCTACTCTGTGTCTGGATTTCAGCATTTTCATTCGAATCATTTACCATCTTTCTCCGCGTTCCTGAAAATGGGAAGTGTTTGCAGAAATCGGTGAAACATTCTGCGGTACTGGGAGTTGCGATTCTCAGTGTCATCTACATTATTCCTGTTGTTGTGATGCTGATTGTCTACGTCCATATCTCCGTAGTCTTGAAGAAGGGAGCTGGGAGAGTTGGACCTGCACCGGCAGCTGCTGCGATCTCTGGCGAGGGTGGAGCTATCGACAACCAGAGGGAGTCGCTGATGCGAGCCCGACGTAACACCTTCAAGACCCTCCTGATTGTCTTCATTTCCTTCACCGTCTGCTGGACGCCCAACTGCTTCATATTTACACTCTTTTCCCTTGGATATGACATCGATTTTTCCTCCACAATTTATCTGATAACAGTAGCAATGGTATCTTTGAACGGTTGTGTCAACCCTTTCATCTATGCCATCAAATACAAGCAATTCAGAAAGGCGCTCAAAACACTGGCTGGTAGACCGGAGATAGATGAAAACAATATCGGACCTCGTTTAGGCCGTCAGTAAATTCCTCAAAAGGCGCTCAAAACACTAATTGGCAGACCGGACCAGTCAGAAGAAAGCGCGGGTAATACATTAAGAACATTCGCCGATACGTCAGATAAGCCATAAGTTCGATCTACGAGTCTATCACCTCCTGTAACGTCTTCACGTTGCCCGTTAATCTACCTGTCATTAGCAGTAAATAATTTAATTTAATTTCATTTATGTTCATTTTCATCAATTTTGGTTGTGAAGCCAAGGATTCTCTGAAAAGCGAACTTAGTCACTATACTACAGCCAATAACTCCATAAAGAGAAGACAAGGAAATAAGTTTCAGTTTTAGATGCGGGAGGAAAACCACAGAGAAGTTTTCCAGGAACCCCCACGCAGTCAGGCAGGGACTGAGAACCAAATCCACATAGTGCCCCGGCGGGATTCGAACCGAGGTCTTAGAGGTGGAAGGCGAGGAAAGAGACCACTTCGCCAACCCGACAGCGTTTGGAAAACCACGGCTTTTTGTTAAGGCTTTGGCTTGCAAACTGTTCGCCAGTTTGAAGACGAGTATCCGTAAGTGCACGTTTTCAAAATAACTTCTGACAAAGCCCAAGCCGAAGCAAGAGCCCAAGCATTGACAAGCGTCTTGTTTTTTGTTTCTTTACATTGTTGAAAATTTGAAATTTCAGAACAAAGGAATGTCCACAGCATGACTGCAGCACAGAGCTGTGCGCATGGGCACCTCGTAAACTGTAAGGTGTTACAAAAACGACACAGGATGCGACATCGGTCTCATAATTCAACAATTTTGAAAACCTATCTCATCAATGGTCCGTTTGCTCAAGCGCCTAGAGTACATAATACGTGCGATATATCAGATTAAATATTATGATCATTATTGTAACGTTACAGATGCATCCCATCCTACTTTTACGATAACTTTTCCATGAGAGGTGTGGCTCTTACAAGACGCAAATTACAAACAAATATAAAAACATCAATTTGGCAAAATAGTTGGTCAGCGATTATATCGCATTATACTGTTATCATAAAAATTGTTATTTTGTAAATATAATATTCTTATTTTAGATTCATTAACGTATTTATGTATACAGAAAAACAAATGTTTAGCCATTTCCGTCTTCGGTTAGACTGCGGCGGATTGGAGTTAAAAAACTTAAAGAACACTAAATAAGTACGTGTATATTATTATTTTAAATCATTTAAAGGATTTCAGAATTTATGTTAATAACTTATTATAAATTATGGAACCATTGAAACTCGACCAGAATTTAACGAAACCTGATCAACGGAAAACTGTTATAAATAGAAATGCGTTAAATCAGAATCTTCATCTTCAAAGTTACAACTTTTCATACGAATATAATGATGGGTTTACTAGCCACCCATACACCCAAAGTGGTTCACTAGCCACCCATACACCCAAAAGGGTTTACTAGCCACCAATACACCCAATAGGGTTTACTAGCAACCAATACACACAATAGGGTTTGCTGGCCACCCATACACCCAAAGTGGTTCACTAGCCACCCATACACCCAAAGTGGTTCACTAGCCACCCATACACCCAAAGTGGTTCACTAGCCACCCATACACCCAAAAGAGTTTACTAGCCACCAATACACCCAATAGGGTT
Organism: Leptasterias polaris; assembly: GCA_037783415.1. Classification (NCBI taxonomy): domain Eukaryota; kingdom Metazoa; phylum Echinodermata; class Asteroidea; order Forcipulatida; family Asteriidae; genus Leptasterias; species Leptasterias polaris. The sequence continues at coordinate 8,513,552 of JAZGTN010000040.1, read as the reverse complement.
TACTAGCCACCAATACACCCAATAGGGTTTACTAGCAACCAATACACACAAAGGGTTTGCTGGCCACCCATAAACCCAAAAAGGTTTACTAGCCACCAATACACACAAGTTTGCTGGCCACCCATACACCCAAAAGGGTTACAGGCAAAACATGTTACGGGCCTGTAGACAAGTGTGTTTCTCAAACTATCAACAGCATTTTGTTTATGTGTTAAAGGGGTATAGTTGGGCGTTTTGAGCTATAAAAAGTAATTGTTTTGAAATAAATATGGTTGGAAAGATAGTCCGCTATTTTGTAGAACCGCATTTTTGACTACCTACAAAATTGAAGTATTTTGTTGTATTTCAAGGGGCAAATATATGTTTTTGTGTATGAGCAATTCTTGAAAAGGACAAGGAGCAATTCCTAAACAGCAAAATGTTGAGAGATTTGAAGTCAACGTTCTCCTTGAAGGACAGCCCCGGAGGCAAAAAAACAAACAAACAAAATACAAAAACGTTTGCTTAAAAAATTTAAGGTTTTACGAAATTGGTTCAAAAAGTCAACAGTTCAACTTGAGATATACAAATTGATTTAGGAAAGCGGTTATAGAACAAATAACGCCACCATAATCAGGATGGAAACACATTCTGATGTATTTAAGATTTACAATTATTATACTAAAATGCATGTGATCAACGAATATAAATAGTTATAGTGTTTTGAATTTCTTTTAGAATCAATTTTTTTTTAGTTTCAACGTTCGATTTGGACAATAATCTATTCATCACAGCTGACTTTTGATGCATTTTGCACCTTTAAAATTATTTCAACATTGAATTAAGCTCACAATGTTCCTTTGTTTTCTCTATTAACTTGCCAAAACCAATAACGGGATCATAACGTTTCATTTTCGTGATCTTAAGCCGGAAGGATTCTGAAGGAACGTTCTCAACCACACTGTTTAGAACGGCAGGCAGGGTGTACTTTAGGTAATTACTCCACAAGTTAATGACCATACAAACTTTCTTGGTAAAGAGCGCTCTGGAGAGCTTTTGGTTTTTTTACAAAATAACTAGAAACGACCCACTTTAAAGTAATGTAGTTTTAGAAAAAGGGGTAAATTTTCACACCAACATTTGAGTCATTAGAAAGGCTTCCGAAAGCACACAATTATATGCAACTAGGGTGTTTTTTTCTTTACTAGCAACTTCAATGACCAATTGAGTCCAAATTTTCACAGGCTTGTTATTTTATGCATATGTTGGGATACACCAAGTGAGGATACTGGTCTTTGACAATTACCAAAAGTATACCGTGCCTTTAGTTCGTTCATTATACAATGTACTTGTAAAATACAGGCTATAACTGAAAAACTTTTATGAAATGTTTTATCTAATATTGAAGTTGTTTATATTACGTTACTTACAAGTACATGAACTTATTTAAGGCGTATGTCGACTTTGAAGGCCTTACTTTATTTGCAAAGAACACTCTTTTCGATATCAATGTCTTATGTTAATAACACAAAAACTGCATAATATCATTTTCCCATGGTGAGCACATCTAGATTTTAAACGATCACTTATCTTGGTGTGTAGATAATTTCACGTAAAATTAACATGTACAGTTTAATGATATATGTCAACTATTTTTTGTTTCATCGAGAATCTTAGATTTTCGTATTTAAATATAATTCACAGTTAGCCTTAAAGAGGAAAAAATATAATTTATAGTTATAAAAAATAGAGGGGAATGCACGAATTATGTATTTGCTGTAACTACCATGCCTTTGTACACATTTTCAACTAATCTATTGTTACTATTCGAACATGAGCACAAATTACAACTGCAGATACTGTTGGGTAAATCTTCTTTTAACGGGGGACTTTTGGGGACACTAGGTGGCAGCAGACTTACCGGGTAAATCCCACCCCACAGTAGTGTGGGCTGGGTCTACGAACGAATACTTACCTGTAGAGCGAATACTACAATTGCATTGTTCCCTATGCCGGCAGGCAAAAGGCTAAGAGTTTTACACACAATAGCGCCCTCTGGTGTCCGACCCCGACGCCCTGCGACATGCGCACTACGTCAGCTTCCTCTTTTCTCGAGCGCTACTTGACGCGTAAGCACCCAAAGAATCGAGTATAGTGGGGAAGGAGGGAGGGTGCTCTACAGGTAAGTATTCGTTCGTAGACCCAGCCCACACTACTGTGGGGTGGGAGTCTACTTCACTCTACTTACCTGTAGAGCGAATACTACAATTGCATAGACTCGCACCGAATAGGCGGTGGGTATACGCGAACTATCGTATGTCTATACAGGGGCGTAGGACACAGGGCGTGCCTAAAAAGACCCCGTAAGCGCACCGTAGCTCATGCGCAAAGTCAGGAGGGTATCACCGTTATGGGAGTAAAAACATAATGGGTACACCTCATTAGATTTTAAATGCACATAAAAATGTGTATGAGAAGTGAACTCACCGGTTAGTGTTTCTGGGAGGCTCGGCTGGCCTCCTTCAGCACTTCCCTTCCAGCCCTGCCATCTACTTGAAGGACATCCTTCAGGTAGTGCTCTGAAAAAGTGTTGGGGCTCTTCCAGCACGCAGCTTTGGTGATGTCTGCTATAGGCACACCCTTAAAAAAGGCCCAAGAGGCGGATACCCCCCTGACCTCATGCGCCCGAATGGGACCCTCGGCTGCTGGCCAGCCGCCCGGCACGGAGCGGATAGCTGTAACGATCCAGCGGGCGATGGTATCGCGCGACGCCGGCCGAAAGGGCGGGGTTGTCGTAATAAATAATTGGTGGTCCGTACGGAGTGATCTCGTACGGTGTACATACCACTTCAGTGCCCGGACTGGGCACCAAAATTTGTCGTCTGACTCGGACGAAAAGGACTTGATGTCCGGGACAAAAATGTCCGGAGGCGTAAAAGACGCCGACTGATTCTTTGTAAGGAAGCCGGCCGAAGGAATTAGGCGGACACCGCCTGGCTCCCAACGGATGTGGCCCGCTTCTACTGACAGAGCGTGCAGTTCACTGCGCCGCCGGGATGTAGCAACCGCCAACAGGAATGAAACCTTAATGGAGAGTTGCAATAGCGTGGAACAGTCCATTGGTTCGAAGGGGTGTTTTGCCAAAGTCGATAGAACGCTAAAGAGGTCCCAGGACGGAACTAGTTTGCGTACCGGGGGACGAGTGACGAACATCCCCTTGATCAGTTGGCTGATCGCCCGGTTATCCGAGACGGAAGAACCGTCTGGGAAGCCCATATGTATTGCGGCGACGGCCGACCGGTAATTTTTTACCGTGCCCGTCGAGAGGCCGCTGTCAAAAAGGTATAAGAGGAAATCCCCAACCTCCCCTACAGAAGTATTGGGGGGACGGAGGGATTTCCGTCTACACCATTTAAGGAAATGGCGTAGTCGGCTCTCATATACCTTTCTGGTGGAGGCTCGGCGCGAGTGAGCTGCGACAGTCGCAGCCCGTCGCGAAAGGCCTGCTGAGCGGAGGGATCTCGTGATAGTACCCAACAGGTCAGGTGAAGATCCCCCGGAGCCGAGTGAATCCTCCCCGAGCTGGGCTGATATAGGATATCCGCTCGCCTCGGTAGGATCACCGGGCGGTGAACCAGGAGCCTGATGATCCGGGGAAACCACGGCTGGCGGGGCCAGAACGGGGCTATGAGGAGGACTCGGCAGTCCTCCTGCTCGATCTTGGTCAGCACCCGAGAAATGAGGGAGATGGGCGGGAACGCATAGGCCAATAGGCCGTCCCACTGCACTGCCAGTGCGTCGATCTGCCACGCGTTGGGGTCTGGACCCCTTGCGCAGTAAACCGGCAGCTGGTTGTTCGCATGGGAGGCGAACAAGTCCACGTGGGGCCGGTCGATCAGTTGGAAGAGCGACCGGGCCACTTGCGGGAGCAGAGACCACTCCGTCGGGGCGATCCAGCCCCTGGAGAGAGCGTCGGCTGTGACGTTCTCTATGCCCGCGATGTGGACTGCCGACAGTGCTATCTCGTGGCGTATGCACCAAAGGACGAGGACCCACGTCAGTGCACACAGCCGGCCCGACCGAGTACCCCCCTGGTGATTGATGTAAGCCACCACCCACGGCCGTATCAAGCCCATTAACACAGCGCATTAAAAGATTTCGCAACGAACAAACGTTTCCTCCAGTAATGAAACAACAATCCGTTTCCAAAATGGCGGAGGCTCAACGTTAACGTTGAATAAAAAAACGATAATTACATTGAATTGTCCATACATAACCAATTGATTTTCGAGTTATTTGTTCATAATTTATCATAAACACTTTCAATCGATCACTTTTATTTATTGAGAGTAATAATGTGTGAGGAAAAATATAAAATATGAGGGTTTTTCCACCCTGGTAACTGGACGTGAATTCCCGAAGATAGTGAGAAACTGTTGATTCTAAAATGTCCCAAAATAAAAATTCTGGGTTTTCCCGATAAAGTGGAGCCAATTTCTTGAAAAAAATATACTTGTTTTCCCTAAAGCCCAAACGAATAAAACAAGACAGCGGGCATATTTACAAGAAATAGATTTTTAAGAGTGTGTTTTTCACGGAGATGAACAAAAAATCACGTAAAACTCCTATTAAAATGTACACACAGTCGCAGACGTGCACCGCGCACCTCCACAGCCAACACGTCAATAGCGCGCGGGATGCAAAACGTAGATTAGTGTAGTAAAAAGATCTATGTACTACTACCATAGCTCTATGACTACTACTCAGTATGTTGTTTACGTTCGTATCGCGATCGTCAAACACAGACTCTCAAATAAAGATGTGTTGAACAAACAGACTGCAATACTACTGTGATTCACTGTTTCAAGGTAAACACTTTATTGCAACGATGACATCTTTACAGGAAGTTTTCCAGATATGAATACATTGCAGTTTCATCAATTAGCACTTGATAAGTTGTGTCGTGTGTGCACAAAATTAAATACAAATAATTCATATGTGGCAGTGGATTGTGCACAATACAGAAAGGAATTAGAAATACTGTACAGTATAAATATCTGGCTCGATGATTCAACAAGGCATCCGAATAAATTATGCTGGAGGTGTGTGCGTAATTTGACACATTGTAAACAACAAACTAGGGAATTTGAATATTCATCTGCTACACAAAAAACTACTGACGAATGGCCGACTCACTCAAGATCTGGAACATGCACCACATGTGAGCAGTACAGAAAAAGTACTTAAGGGGGGTCGCCCTGTTAAGAGAAATCGTACTGGAAAAGGTCTTCCGAACATTAATCCACCGAGCCTCAACAAACAGGACTGTGAGAAAGGTTATCTGTTTAACTTTGCGACTAATGATTCTGCGTACACAGTTCCCCCAAATCTCGACATTCTTGGCACAGAGAAGGCAGTGGAGACAATTTTCATATGTGCAATATGCCAGTGTATCCTGAGCTCCCCTTCTGTGCAAACTCAATGCGAACACAACTACTGTTCTTCATGTTTAGAGCAGTGGTTCGTTTTTCGAGGCAGTCACACCGTTCCCTGCCCTGTATGTCAAGTTAGTGTGAATCATGACAACGTCACATCATCACCCCGAATTTTGAGGCTTCAGCTTAGCACATTGACAACAGTTTGCACAGTATGCGGAACAATAGGTAAACTGTCCAAAATGGCTGACCATGTTTGTCCAGAAAAGGATAAAACACCATCATGTAACTGTGACTTGTGTTCAAAATCAGCAAACCCCATCCAAACATATCCCGAGACAAGCACAGTTAAAATACACAGAGATGAGATTATAAAGGCTGCAAACCTTCTCAAGCAAGTTGCAGTGGAACACAGCAGAGGCACACCTATCCCAGCAGAAATTGAAGAAGTCAGTGATCGCTGGACTTGGTTAAAGCTTAGTGCACACAAGGGAAACGATGTGCGCTTGAAAACACCAGGCCGGGTATGTATTGTAAAACAACTTGCATTGTTATTAATTATTATTTTCTTTAAATACTTTTTACAAGTGTACAAGTCAAATTTACATCATTCGCATACCACAGCCATCAATAAATTATGTACTTAATAAACATTTTCATAATAATAAAAATATTGATGGTTAGGATTTAGCTTCTGAAATAGAACATCAAACACATAATTTCTGCTTAATGCCAACACAAACACCCAAACGTAAACACATTTAAACATTACTAAGTCAAAATTTACAAATTTACAAATAGTACATTTTGTATTCAATGATGCTGTTTTATACTAACACAAATTATGACAATCCATTTTTTACATCTCATCTTTACAACCATTGTTTGTGCAGAAAATTGCTCACAGCTCAATCAAATCTCCTCGAAAATCCACCAAAAGCGGACCCCCCAGAATCCTTCAAAGTGTATCCAACGATGACATTCCACTGAAACATCAGCAAGAACTCATCAGAGAAGCAGCTAAATTGGGGTCTACTTTCGAGGATATTTTCCTAAAATTTGCCGATGCACACTTTGCGATAAACCATAGGAGGGCATTATCACCAGATGACTTGAACCGCATTGGTAATTACTCAACTCCATTTAATTTTTGTTGTGAAGTACCAATGTTAATACCAGTCCAGAGTAATGATGTTTTTTTTGTTGTTGCAGATATGTGTATCAAGGTCTTCATGGCATCTTACCGAGAGAGTTTCCCTGAATCCAGCATCACACCAAAGATGCACTTATTGGAGAACCACGCCGTTGAACAGCTGTCCAGGTTTGGTGTTGGGTTTGGCCTCCTCAATGAGCAAGGAGGCGAGCTCATACACACCGAGTTCAACAGGACAGGTCGTGTTGTACAGCGTCTCATGACAACAATGCGACGTCACCACTTGTCAACCACTCCAGAAGTACAAGCCAAAGTCATCACATGTAGAAAAAAAGCAAAAATAGAAGAATAACACAAATATTGTTTTTAAGCAAGGTTCAAGTTGGGTATTAATTTACTACGCTATAATATTTTGTGTGCAAATACATCATATCATGATCACATCAAACTTAAACAATTGTTTTCAACAGCTGAATGATACATGATGACAAGATAGTGTAAATAATATGCATGCAAATTTGCCAAAGGGGGGGGTACATGCACAGCAAGACTTTTAATTTCCAAAATTATGAATAGCACAGCTGAGTTTAAAGGCTTCAAAATGAAAATACAAGTCGGACTAGTGTAGCGTTACAATTTTACTTGGAATAGTCACTCACCTTCACATGTAGGCCTACTTATAGTCCTCTCTGCTTTGGTAAGCTGGCACTGGCAGGGTTCGAGTTCGACAGTGGCTGTGTAATTTCGAGAAAATAAGAAAATGTTTAATTATCAGCAATCCCAATAAAAAAACATAATGTCCATTAATTAAGCCATACCACCACAGGACGTAACAGTTCACTTCAAGAAACGTGTTATTCCAGACACCCAGGGACCAGAATCAAATCACGATTTAGTATATTATTATTTGCATTTGGGTTGGCATGATGGATCGGAGGATTGTATGTACATGTAGAATGAAATTTTTTCCAGTTTTCATTCAAAAAAGTAGGCCTATAATATATACCCTAGTAAAAAATTGTTTTGAAAACACAGATGCAGTAGGCCTAACAACTTAAATCATAGGGCCTAGGCTAGTTTGAAATCAGTCATGAAAATATCCCGACACTGACACAACGATGTACAAAATGAACGTATGCAAACTCTACGTAGCCTCTGTATATTATAGTGTATTGAATGTACATAATAAACGAAAGATCATTTTTCACACGTTGGAAAATAACCAAACAAAATCTCTAATATCACAAATCATCCCGCTGTCTTTTACCTTCTTTTATCCTGATTGGCTTGGAGTATGCTTCTTTTAAACATCTGTGGTCAGATTTTGTTGATGAAAACTCTTATTTCCATAAAATAACACTCTTTTGCACGTCATTCGCACGCCAAAATAGTAAAACGACGACACCATGACACCCCGTACGCAGTGGCCCCTGGATTGCAGCTCACATGGCTGAATTGACCTCGGAGATCCAAGTAAGGATTAATCAGATGAATATTCATGAGAATTATCACTATTTTTATTCAAAACATTCCTGCGACCAATGAAATTTAAGGAAATGGTGATATGCAAATCACAAAACGTGACCTTTTTCAGGTGTAAACATAAACTTGCAAATGTCGCGCGCGCGTAACTTGTCAGAATGAACTGGACGCAGCGTGAACACTGAGGGCGTGCACATTTTAATACTGCGGAACGGCCGTGCACCGTGGCATTGTCGCATCTCACCAGGACCGCTCGTCCTTTGACGTCTGCTTGGAAATGTTGCAGTGCGTTGGAGACTGCCAACATTTCCAAGACGTTGATGTGGGACGACTGGTGTTCGGGACCCCATACACCTGCGACCTCTTTCGGGTGTAGGGTCGCCCCCCATCCGTGTAGCGACGCGTCGGTAGTGACTGTCACTAACGGACGGGGCGGGCGGAAGGCGCGGCCCTGCGCGATGTTCGCCTCGGCTAGCCACCAACGAAGGTGGGGGACCAGCCATGGCGTAGTGGGCACCGGATGGTGGATAGGATGCCGGATGGGCTTGTAGACAGAGAGCAGGTGAAGCTGAATAGGCCTCATCCTCAGCCTGCAAAAGTCTACCAAATCCACCATGCTGGCCATAAGGCCCAACAGCCTGAGCCAGGCCAGAGCCGGAGCCACCACCGCTGGGAGGAAGAGGGAGACGCACTGTCGAAGGTTCGACAGACGGTCTTCCGAAGGGCGGGCCAGCCCCCTGCGAAGGTCGAGACTTGCCGCCCACGCGGGTGTAATTATTGACCCCAGTATGGTCCTCAGCGTCTCCATACGGAAACGCTTCGGACGTATGAATTTGTTGAGGGGCTTTAGATTCAAAATCGGGCGCCAAACGCCAGCCTCCTTCTTGGGTGTCAAGAAGAAAACTGACATGAAGCCCGTCCGAGCCCCCGATCGGGGGACGATCCGCACCGCCCGCTTCTGGAGGAGAGTGTTGATCTCCGCCTCGAGAGCGCGGCGCTTTGACATGTCGGACGGGACAGGTGTCGGCCGATTGAGCATGTCCGACGGGGGGGTTCTCGTAAACTCGAGCGCGTAACCGCGGCTGATCGTTTCGAGAACCCACCCGTCGGAGGTAACCTGGCCCCAGGACCCCATAAACTCCTGAATGCGGCCTCCCACGGGTCCGTCGGCGGGAGGTCGCCAGGAGGCCAGCCCATCACTTGCGCCACGCCCCCGTATATCGGGGGGTGGGCGCACGGAAACCGCGGCCCGACTGGGCACGTTGTTGTCCGGGTTGGGGCTGCGTGAAGTGTGGGCCGGCGGTGTTATCGGTACGGCCACGAAAGCTGCCCCGGGTCGCCTTTTGCGGGCGGCGTCGTGGGATGGTAAAGGCCGTCTGCTTCCTCGCCCTACCCGCGGCTTTGGGGGCCGGGGGTTGAGGCTTCTTGAGGTTGATTTTATCCGTGGCCTTGAGGCGTTTAGCCTCGGCCTCCATGGATTCCTGGAACTGTCCCGCAAACAAATCCGGCCCTGAGAGTGGGAGATCATCGAGGCGCTTACGCGCCCCCGGTGATGGGAGAAACAGCGCATCGAGCACGTTGGCTCGGCGCGTTGTAGTCGCCAGGGTCGACACTCTGGTGAACTGGTCCAAGACGGACCGTAGACCATTGTCCAGACAGTGGAGGGCAGCCACCATCATATCGGCTGGCACCACTGAATCTTCCTCACATCCCAGTGCCAGATACTCGGAGAGTAGCAGGAGGAAGGAGGTAGCACGCATGCCCATGCGTGCCGAACGGTCCATCTTCCGGGCGACGTCTTCCAACTTCCCGCGGGTCTTGTCCGCAAACGGGAGTTTGGAGGACGCCGATCCTCTGTCGGCGGCTAATTTGTCGGTGGCCGAGTCCGGCAGGGCGGGGGTGGCAAAGTACTTTTTGTAATCCCGATCGGGGAAACGGTAGTACGGCTCCATACGTTTGGAGAATGGGGCCCATGTTTTCGCACCCATCACCCCGTCCATTCGGTCAACACACACGCGATCCAAGGGCATCACAGGGAAGGCCTTGGGCGCTTCAGCCGGACCCGATCTCCTAATGAACGATTGATGTTCCGGAGGAGGGGGTTCGGGGTCAGCGGGGAGTTCGAGGACTCTTATCATGTCCCTCTGGACTAGACGCAGTTCGGTCTCGGAGATCGAAAGGCGCTGGACAGAGTGGACTAACTCGGCGTCTTCCTCGGCCGAGTTGGCCGAGTCAGGGGGCCGAGATGCCTCCGAACCATACACCGCTGGTGAGATGGCACCGTCACGGTGTTCCGATGAGCCGTGATCCGACTCAAAGGACGCCGACGGGTGCAGGCTGATGCCTGGCGGGGATGCTATCATGCGGGGGGCCGTGCGTGGCACTACCCGCTGGTCTGCAGTCACGCGCCCCTGGCCGTGGTGACCGGCGGGCGGGGGCTGCCGGCCTGGGGGGGACTCCGGAGCACGGCTAGCCGTGTGTGGTAGGCTCCGTTGGCCCGGCGTCATCCAGCCGTGGCCATAGTGACTAAGGGGCACCTGTGAGGTGACCGAGTCAGGGGGGCCTTGTCCCCGGCCCGAAATTGAGGCGGCCAGAGTGTGAAAGGCCTCCAGAAAATCATCACGGGAGATCGGGTCCCCACCCCTGTTGCGTTTAGCACGGTGGGACCGTCCCGGGGACCCGCTCGAGCTCGAAGATGAACGACGAGAACGGCGGGCCTTTTTGCTCTTCTTTTTCTTGGAAGAGCATCGGGTGGACTCCGAGGAAGCCTCAGAGGTCACCTGGGTCACGGGGATGCCCGAGCAGCGGGAAAAACCCGCTGTGGAGGGCTGGCTCCCGGGGAGTATCGCCCCAAGGGGGCCCCATGGGACCTGTTCCCCGTGCCCAATGGCCTGGGCGGCCGACAGTGCCCCAAGCCCGATGGCGTAGGCAGGCGCTGTGCGGTCGAGGCGGCCGTACAAGAGCCCGTCCCTAGGCACCGCGGAGTTCACGATGGCATCGGGAGGGTCTGGGCGCATTGAGCCGTGGAGGGGTATTATTCCCTCTGGCTGTAAATGCTCCAAAGAGGGGGCTTTTATAGCTCCGTGGTCAGTCATGGTGGGCTCTGCAACCGAGTCACGCTTGACTGACCGCCCTCTTTTGGGTACAGCCGCGGTATCCGACAACTTCTTTGTCTTAATACCGGGGCGTTTCCCCTTCGGTTGGGTGGACCCATTCACGCTGGTCGGAGGCGATGGGGCCGCAAGGTCCCTCGCTCGGCCAATGGGTCCCTCAGCTCCGCCAGCCGGTAGTGGCTGGGGGAGCTGATCGGGGGATTGCAGCCGCGGTGACGACGTGTCGCCGGTGCAAATCCCCGAGGGCTCGGGCTGTCCCGGTGGAACGCAAGTCCCTCCGGTTCTGACACGCCCTGTCCTCCCCAACTTCTTAGAATTACTCATTCTACACTCACTACACAACTACACACAACTCTACAAACTGTAGTTTAACTATATTTTATTTGAAACAAGCTTTCTCGAAGCAGTAAGCACGTAATTTTAATGAAATTTAATGAAATTTCTTTACGTGGCTTAAACTCACATGTAACCTGTGCCTGCGCTAAGAGAAAAAGAGAAAGCTGACGTAGTGCGCATGTCGCAGGGCGTCGGGGTCGGACACCAGAGGGCGCTATTGTGTGTAAAACTCTTAGCCTTTTGCCTGCCGGCATAGGGAACAATGCAATTGTAGTATTCGCTCTACAGGTAAGTAGAGTGAAGTAGACTCCATTGTTCTCGATATTGCTGTAACTACCATACCATTGGTCCTTTCGGATTACTAAAGCTGCTTCGCATCGTGACTGCGCCCTGTGCGAGATATCCAGCCTATTGGAGTTTGCACAGTAACAAACAGATGCAGATAATGTGCGCATGCTCAGACCTGGTAAGTCTGCTGCCACCTAGCGTTCCAAAGTCTCCCATTGGTGAGAAACAAAGGTGCAAGAAATGGGAGACTTTGGAACGCTAGGTGGCAGCAGACTTACCAGGTGAATTTCCATTGGGTACGTAGTTCTAAACATGAGCAAGAAAAATGAATTTACCTAGTGTCACATCAAGTCTCTGATTATTTAAACATGGCATGTCAAGGCTCAGTGGTCTAGCCACCGCATTTGGTGGCCGAGTCATTGGGGTGTGGGTTATGACACTCGAGTCCTTTAGCAAGCGATAGAATGTTCGCTCGGTATCAGCGCCTCATCCAAAGGCCCTGGAATGGCCTGACGTATACACATGCGCATTGGACCAACCCCTGACCTAATGACCTTTCGGTCACCTCATCCTGTTTACGATTCAACTATCATTTATATGCGCTACTGTGTAAATCCATTGAAAACAATTATTGCCATTCTTTGATTGTACTAAAAATAAGGCTCGATCGCAACACTCTTCCATCTTTGATTCAAAAAGATCGTTTACATTATCCATGGAGCCACTATGCTTTATCACATCGTGTGTGTGTACACGTTGTGATTTTGTGCGGATCAGAGCAGTACAGTCGTTCCCACCAAGCAACACTACATCCTGAACAAGAATTTGACCAAGCATCAGCCCATCCCAGCAGTCTACGATGAGACCGGTGGGACCGAGGCACAGTGGGCCAGTTCAAGGTCAAACTGCGCCAAAAATAGGCAAATAATGATTGTTTCAAAAATCAATACTCCTATTTTTTGTAATGTTCCCAGTGGTCCAGAGGCATATTATATTAAAGAATTAATGACAAAATCACTTTAAAATACGGGTTAAACCCTTGTATAGTTATAAAATTGTAAAACATGTGACGTAAATTGTTAAGATTAACGAGTATTTTAACTTGCTGCTCTGAGCAGTTCATAGAAGATCATAACGCCATGAAAACCATGTCGGTGGTTGTTTACAGTCTATATTTTATGAAAATAAATTTATAATCAGTTTGATTTCTGTTTACTGTTTGAAAAAGCCTGAAACACCACATAAAATGCCTTTTTAAAGTAATTTTTTTTCTTAAGAGGCAAAGAAAAAAATATAGTTCCGCCGATTACCCCTTTAATTCTCACTTTTTCTAGAAGCCTGAACCTTCAGCAACAGTTTAAAATCAAAATTGGCTGCGACTTTTTGCGACTTTGGAAGATAATTCATTTTGAAGTGGTAGGCCCCTATACGCAAAACGACTGTTTTGACTCAACCACCATGACCACCCATACGACTCGCGCGTGTCAGGTTGTATAATACTTCAGCATAAAAGAAAGATATGACTCTCTGTAAAGACTTGACCATCATTTACTTCGAGTTGTTTTACAATGGAGAGAAAACCATATACATGTCAACAGTACAACTTAAAGGACTGGTCTTGTTGGACTTTGTTTAATAATATATGTTCAAAATCAAACAGCCCCTAACGACTTGAGAGTCTGACAGATTGTATTCCCATGAGATTTGTACCTCAGCAGAAAAGCTATTAAGCACAATCCGTCATCATTTACTTAAGAGTTGTTTTAAGGTGGAATGTCTGTTCAAAATCAAACACATCAACTGCCAGTGACTGTTGATGTGGAGTGGTCCAGGGATGAGATAAATACGTGTTTATAATCCAAACCTTATATAATCCAAACCTCGAAAAAGCGTGGTTAGTTCTCAGTCGTCATCAGTTGAGTATACATATCAATACCAGTTTTACTTTCATCATTATTAGTTCAGTACAATGGCATCTTTACCTAGAAAGCTGTTGATCGAAGCTGTCAGGTCTTCGGGAGATCTTTCAAATGCTGAAGTTTCACTTGAAATTTGCATGGAATTTTTCTCAACACATCACGATAAAAAACGATCAGAAATTCCAAAGGAAGTTCAAGAGAAGATGAAAGCAACCCTGTGCGAATTTCTTTATAAACTTAAGAGAAAATGGAAAGCTTGCAGCCGCAACAAATCTCAGTTCGAGAGGAAACATACAGAATGGTTACAAGCTGAATTATCGATGATATTTAAATAAGTGTGCAAAATAAAGCCATTACTACGAAGGGGAGATTGAGTCGATGAATAAGTTTCATCACAATAAAACAGATAATTGAAGCTGTTTATACATTCTTCTAGCCACCAACACTGTTTAAAAGATGCGTATTATTTCAAATCACTGACTCCGAACATCAAGCCAATCAAAATTCAGCATTTTGGTGACGTCACAGCATTTTGAAATATGTTCCATTGTCTTTCTGGGGCCATAAAACCCCTTAGTGCTCACTGGCAATTCAATTAGTTACATACAAAAATTTTGACGCAGTTTGACCGCGAGCTGGCCCACTGTGCGAGGTAGCTATAAAATGCTTCTCTTCACCCAATAGAAGAGATGGTTCTTGTGATTGATTTAGCTTGGTACACAAAATGTTTGGCAACATAGCCTGTATATTCCCCAGGCAGCCAAAATGTTTTAAGGAATGAAGTAAATGGCCCAGTGACTGGTGTTACAATATTCAGGCACTATTGGCAGATACTGGCGCTATATAATACATATGGTATACAGCCTCACACTGACCTCCTGATCTCCTTTTAGAAATTGTTCATTATTTCTTGATGTTGTCATACTAGTCGATTAAACCTCACTTTCACCCTTTGATGAGCCTCAACTTCAATGCATCTTGAGGTCTGTCACCTCTTTCTTATCTAACACTTGGTTTACAAGCTGACCAAACCTCATTTTCACCTCATGATGAGCATCACTTTCACTGCCTCTTGAGGTCCTTGAGCTTTTACTTATCTTGTACTTGGTTTTAAGGCTGACTGAACCTCATGATGAGCATCAACCTCACTGCTTCTTGAGGTCTGTCGTCTCTTACCGACCTCATACATGGTTTACAAGCTGACTGACCTTCACTTGCACCATGTTCATCTCATGATGGGCCTCAACTTTCCTGCATCTTGAGGTTATGTCACCTCTGATCTCATACTTGGTTTACAAGCTGACTGAACCTTGCTGTCACCTCAAGATGAGCTTCAGCTTCACTGCTCCTCCAGGTCACCTCACCTCTTACTTGGTACCTCCTCCTCTTCATCACTGAAAACTTCTTTCTTCTTTGTACTTTGACTGATTTTCCTGGAGATGTCAAGATAAGAATTCATATTTACTCTCATTCTTCCTACATGAACGTATATTCTAAAATACTGCAAATTTCTGAAAGTTGAATTTGAATCCAACCCCAAACAATAATGCACGTCATATACCGGTAATTGACTCTTTACATCTCACATTAATAAGATCGATCCACCAAGCCCCGCCTCCTTACGAGTCGACCAATCACAGCCGCGAAACCCGATCACCATTAGTGCAAAGATCACCAAACAGCTCAAATGGTGATCAGATTTCGCGGCTGTGATTGGTCAATGAGAAATGGGCGTGGCTTAATGGATCGGTGTATAGACCATCCATTCCAAATTACTGTAGACAAGATGTTTTTGCCACAAATTCTGATTATTATATAACTCACACACAGATCTATGTCATTTAATTTTGTAAAACAGACGTCACATATCATCTGTTGTTTCGGCACGTCTTTATTGCCACGACTTTGAACCGCTGTACTGAATATGAAAATAAATACAGGGCGAGTACGATGATTTTCGATGCTTATTTCTCAGCAACATTCCCAAAATAATCGATCAAGCTCTTTCGTCTAAGGCAAGGTTGTGTCAAGGGGACAAGGTTGTGTCAAGGGGACAAGGTTGGTGACTATATGGCATGCATGGAGTCACTGACTCAGTCATCCACGTCATTTAGAAGTTTGGGTTTGTTTTTTGGAGTGTGGTGTGTGTGGACAAGTTTCCTGTGAAACATTTACAAATGACAAGGATCTATCTGTGAGTTATATAAAACAAATAAATTATTGAATGGATTACGTCCCTGCCTTGTTGCAAAATATACTCAATTTGTGAAATCTGGAGTATTCCATTTCACTCGGCTTCGCCTCGTGAAATGGTCCAGATTTCACCTCGTGATTATATTCTGCGACAATGCACTCACAAGCATTCAATATTTGAATACTAATTGACTACCTTTGGTTGATTCGGACACACTTGCGGCATGCCTCAACAGTCAAGAAACACGGTTTATGATAACACGCCCAACAACCTAAAAACAAAAATGAAGCATGATAGCAAATCACACTTTACCAACACTGTTCTTCAAATTAACATTTGATTTAAATTTCTATAATTTTTGATAACTCATGAACATGTAAGTAACTCAATAAATTCTACATTTAATTATGAATTAGTGAAACATGCATAAACATAAAAATGCAAGTTAGTTATTGTTTCATAAATGCCCAATAGCCCATAATATACACAAGCAACATCTTAAAAATAAACTGCAATGCATCTTGGGAAACGGGGTACAGCTAAAATATAAATTGAGCCGCCAAGATGGACGCCATGCTGTAGTTTACATGTAACTATGCCACATGTTATAGTTGTGTACCGCATTGCTTCTTGATGGCTGCCGGTTTTGCTTGGACTCGGACTTACCCAGAATCCTTTGCGCGCCGATCATGCGCATTGGGACATGCGTATGGGCTATGCAATCTAAGTGAATTTAATAACAAGATCAATGGGACAGCAGATACATGTAGGAGGCCAGGAATGGAATTATTAAAATACACGTAGATGAAAGTAGAAATACTAGCAGTGATTCTGGTTCCTATGAAGTCAAGTGGAATAAATCACAGGCAAGATATACGGCCCTTGGAAAAAGATGGACAATATTTATTGTGTACAAGGCCTAACATACTGGCATGGTATAGGCTTTTAATAGACTTTTCAGACTTTTTAATGAAAAATTTGCAACATTTTCTGAGGGCCGACAGTTTGGACATCAGATTTAAAGGCAAAGTATACCTTTGGGTCTTTGGAACTGTTCAATTGTTTTAAAACGGCTAAAATGACAATCCGAAAGAAATGTAGTCTACATCGACAGGGTACCTAATTAACGCTTGTACGAGTTGATGCCTAAGAAACAATTTGAAATTCTTCAAGACACCTGATGTAGATATTAATTGATTAATTATTAAGTTCTATAACCTGTAATGGGAGGGAAAAAACCTACAGTAAACATGAGCAAAACAACTAAATGTACGAGACGTGTGAATAATACAGTCAGATTAAAAGGTTTTATAATAAAGAAACAAAGAAAAATGAACTAGATCGGAACTTGAACCCGCGACCTTGTTCAACCCCAAATTATTTAAAAACTTATCCAGTCAGTTTCTCTTGAGAGTTATCACTTCAAATTAAAAAAGTACATAGAATGCATCTGTTGTATACAGCCATTTCTGTTACAACCAGATTACTGGGACTGAAAATGTTACCTCTTTATAACAGGAATGTTGTTATAACAGGACAGCAAAACAAAGAAACACAAAGTATAAGATGAGATTCAAGAAATTTGAAATGTAGTCTTTATAAGCAGAACCTCGTTGTACAGTACTCTGTATATCGAGGGTCGACTGTATCCGATTTGACCTTTGAACCAAACTGACCTTGACACTGGTAAGTCTTCTGTAGCTGGAATGGAAAGATGATGTCTTGATCATTGTTGCACACTTCACATATGAACCCTTTGGCCTGGCAAAGCTGGTAACAAATCATACAGAAACAAATTTTACCTTTAAAATATTCCAACAGGCAATATATTGTCGTTCAGGAAGTCTTGCCAACAATTCTTACCAATTGTGATTGCCATTCAAACTTTGCCCTAAAGCTTATGATTAAGTAGCCCACCAGGCTAGTAAACTGTGCATTTTACTTGTCACCAGGAAGTTGTATTAGCACAAATTTTTAACATTGTCCCAAATTTATCGTTCTGATGTATTCATGGTAGCGATCACAACCAGTTTAGTGGTCAAAACACATTGTTTTAATCTGAGAAGGAAGAAGTGTGAGCATTATCACAATGTGGCTTGCACAGTTTTTAGCTCGCTCTGCCCCACTGGTCTCATCCAAGACCGCTGGGATGGGCTGATGAGCTTGTACAACTCTTGTTCAGAATTTAGTGATGCATGATGGGAACGATTCTACTGCTGATCGTCACAATGCGCACAATTGCATGTACATGTACACACACACGATATGATAGTGAATGAAGGCTCGATGGATAATGTAAGGGCTCTTTTTAAAACAAAGTTCCAAGGAGAATTGTGCAATCGAGCCCTCTTTTTAGTATAAGGCAAAGAATGGCAACAATTGTTTGCAATGTTTTACATAATACAGCTACATTGATAGTTGAACCTTTCAGAAACAAGAGGTGGTGACCTAGGGTTATAAGGTCAGAGGAAATGGTCCAATGCAATTGTGCGGAAAGCAGGCCATCCCAGCGCCTCTGGATGAGGTGCAGGGACTGAACGTAAGTTGTTAGTGGCTCACAGGGCTAGTTGAGTTGTGGATTTTACTAGCCACAGCAGTATTCCGCCGGGCGGAGTAATAAGGGTGCGCCCTGCAGTATTATTCAATCACATTTCTAAGTGTGCTACAATCTCTAAAGTCTTTGACTTACTTGGCATTGACTGACGTGAGTTACAGCGTCTTCAACGAGTTGCATCAGTTCTGTTTCCATCTCACCGCTACGTACTCGATGAAGGTCACTCAGTGAGTAAAGATGAGGCTCACTGAGTAAGTGGGGGGGTTGAGACTCGTAGGTTGCCTGCAGACTGTGGGTTTGAGTCAAACAATTTAAACTTGATTATTATCAGGAGTCAAACAATTTAAACTTGATTATTATCAGTTAACTCAAAACAGATCAAATCAATAAAGATCAAATTAATGCAGATTAAATCAATATCAGTCCAATTAATGCAGATTAAATCAATATCAGTCCAATTAATTCAGATCAAATTAATGCAGATTGAATCAATATCAGTCAAATTAATTCAGATTAAATCAATATCAGTCAAATCAATTCAGATTAAATCAATATCAGTCAAATCAATACAGATAAAATTAATGCAGATAAAATAAATATCAATCAAATCAATACAGATCAAATTAATGCAGATTAAATCAATACCAACGAATCAATACAGATCAACCAAAGTAGAGTAAATCAATATGCATCAAATCAATCCAGATTTAATCAATATACATAGAATCAATACAAATCAAATCAATGTGGATTAAATCAATGTCTTCATAAAATCAACTCAGTACAGATCAATCAATGTAGATTCAACCAGTATACACCTAACAAATACAGATAAAATCAATGTAGATTCAATCAATACAGATCAAATCAATACGGATCAAATCAATGTGGATTAAATCAATGTGGATTAAATCAATGTGGATTAAATCAATGTACATGTATCACTCAAATCAATTCAATACATATACAATCAATGCAGATTAAATCAATACAGATCAATCAATTTTCATCAAATCAATAATAGAAATGAAATCATTGCAAATCAAATTTATATAATCCAATCGATAACCATCAAATCAATACAGATCAAATAAATACAGATTAAATCAATATCGATCAATCAATGTCCAGCTTATTAGGGTAGATCATGTCAACACAGCTAAATAATTAACCGTGATTGATAACCCACACCTGTTCATATTCATACTGTAATTTCGAACCGATGACAGGTATGAAACCTGCAATCGGACAACATTTGTTGACAAATAGTTACAAAATAGAGATGAACAAATAAGATGGTTAACAGTTGTAACGATAATGGGCCCAATTTCATAGAGCTGCTTAAGCAGAAAATATTGCTTAACAATTTTCTGCTAAGCAGAAAAGAGCAGGATACCAGTCACAAATTGTACTTGTCACATGGTAGTTTGGCTGGTAACCTTATTCTGGCAAGCATAATTTTGTTTTGCTTAGCTACTTTTTGTGCCAGGGCCCAATTTCATGGCTCTGCTTAAGCACAAAATTTGCTTAAGCACCAAAAAAACCTTGCTTAGTAAAACCAGATTACCGGCCAATACTCCACTCGATTGTTATGCTAACTAAACAACAGCTAAATACAAGTCACGAGCAATGTACATCGCATGGAGTTTTGGCCAATAACACGAGTATAATAAGCAAGCTTTTTTCGTGCTTAAGCAAATTTTGTGCTTAAGCAGCTCTATGAAATAGGGCCCAGATCATAGAACGATAGATACAATGTAAGTGTACCTCAGCTACATTTATTTCAACTCCTTTATTCATACTGTACCTTTGACTCAACCTGCAGGTTTTGAGGAAATCCTTCAGGAAGAAAAGCTGCGTCCGCAGTTCCTGTATATAAAATAGGAAAGTTGGAGAACATTTATTGATTCAAGATCAATTAAAACACGAAGAGCATTCTCAAGTTGAAACCTTTTTTCCCTCTTGACAAACCATTCACTGCAGCAATATATATTTGAAAGTTTTTTTTATGTATCGGAATAATAGTAGGGTCATAGATAGTTTTTTTGTCAACGTGATGCTGAAATAAAGGCAACATTTTCAATAAGGATACAGTATAAGCAATCTGTGAAAGTTTCAGCTGAATACAGAGTCTACTTATTGAGAAAAAAAGCAAAAATTTTGTATTTTCATTCACTTTTAGCGAGGTGAAGTTGATACCAACTGCATCTCAGGCCGCAGAATTCAAAAATTATTATTATTATTATTATTATTTATTATTTTATTATTATTATTATTTATTTGACCTCAATAATAATTACTAAAATTTAAGCCACTTGTGGTGAGCGGGTACAAGAACAAAAAATACAATACAAGGCAATAAAGAGAACAATAAAACCAAAACAGAATTGACAAATGCAAATCACTGAAATTTGAAATCTTCAATACTTGCCTTGAGGCGAGCTTTGGAGATTTAAATTTCTCAACATACTTTTATTGATTTTTAATCAGCGGGGGCATTTCAGACAAAATATTTTCACAGGATGCTTACCACTATTACCCTCTTTATAACAAGTAGGTTTTCAGATAGAAATTACAAATTTTTTCCAGGGTCAGTACCAAAGTTTGACCCTACCATGTCTGAACTTACCTTACAAGAGTGAAGAAGTTTAACTTTCCTATACAGTGACTGATTGATGTCTACAATATTAAACAGCGGGTCTTCGTACATCTTATCCAACAGTTCTCGAGAGAAGTTACAGACCAGGACCTTCTGGAAATCCCACTTACGTAAGACACGTCCCGGTATAACAGCAGTGGAGTTGCCGTGGCACGAATGACAAAAGTATTTACCAAGATATTCGCAGTACCTTAGTCTCTTGGCAAAACCTGAAAACAAAATTATAACAGACAGATTTTTGTTTAACGTTCAAAAGTATTGTAACTAGCCGGAATCATCCTAGACAAATAATCTAGTTCAGTTTAAATAATTTTGGGTTGAACAAAGAAAAATGGCTCTAAAGTGGGACTTGAACATGCAACCTCCAGTGGGGTGTCGTGGCCGAGTGGATAAGAACACCGAACTCAAGCTCTGGTGTTTCTGTTCAGCAGAGTATGGGTTCGAGTCCCGGTCGTGACACTTGTGTCCCTGAGCAAGACACTTAACTATAATTGCTTCTCTCCACCCAGGGGTAATATGGGTACCTGTGAGGGCAGAGATGGTTCTTGTGATTGATTTAGCCTAGTAGCGCATATTTGTTGCACAGGCTGTATACTCCCCAGGGAGCTGAGATGGTTTAAGGAATGAAATAATGGCCCAGTGACCAGGGGTAATAATGTTGGAAGCGCTTTGGGACGCCCTTCGGGTGTGAAAAGCGCTATATAAAAATTGGTTATTATTATTATTATTATTATTATTATTAACATGCCAGCACTCTACCAACTGAGCTATCAAGCCCTAATGCTTGCAGTCTCCCTATTTTGCAATACATAAACCAATCAACCTGTAACTGACCTGCACCCCCATAGCTTGATAGTTCAGTCGGTAGGGCGCTGGCATGTTAATCCGCAGGTCACAGGTTAAAGTCTTGCTATCGTAATTTTTTCTTTTTTGTTAAACTCCAAATTATTTATACAATTTATACAGTCAGTTTCCCATGTGGTTTATGTTACTTGAATAGTAAATTTAATATAAAAAAAAATTCACCTCTTTCTATTCGCATTCCACAGCCAGCACAACGGTAGTTCTGTTTAGCAACTAAAACTTTTCTCCTATAAAATCAAAACAAAGAAATAAACAAAATCAGCTAGAGGTAAACTGTTTATCAAATATTGAAAATATTTGTTAAGAGCTACATTATAGAATTAGGGGAAGTATAACTTTGACAAAAGTCTGAACCCCTATCAAGAGACAAGTCAAAGAAAACTATAAATAGTAGTCAAAATGAACATTAATATTGAAGAAAAATGAATATTTATAAACTCGTTGACAACACTTTAGCTGTTCTGATTTGTCAAGAGGAGATCAAGTGGCCATGTTTAAACGTGCGATATAAACAAGGTGAGGAGTGTTTAAACATGGCCCGAAGTAAACGAGTATAGAGGGCGCTATCAGATGATTGCCTGGAGCGCTCAAATTTCAAAGCCCATGATTAACTTGGGAGGTCGCATATTTGGCACGAGCAAGTTTGAAACTTGTTCGAGGAGCTACTTAGTGCTCACCATGACCCCCAAGAATTTGGTTGGTAGGTCGCATACATATTTGGCACGAGCAAGTTTAGGATAGAAATTCACTACAGAGTCAGTTAAAGGTTTTTAAATGTTTTTAACATAATTTTGTTTATGAATAGGTACAAAAGAGTGGTGACTCGGTCTTAAATGGCCAATTCAAACCTTGCAGGGCTGTGCAATAAAGGACCTCACCTTAAGCTCGGTACTTTATTGCAAGGCCACGACCCTGCGGGTTGTATACGGCCTCATCACCTACTCTTGTATTCCCTTATTAAAATTCGGTCAAGTGCGAGAAATTAAATCGAAACATCTCAAAATGGATTGTGAGAAACAAATGGTTTTATTATCGAATAGGAAGAGAGAACAATCAAAACAAACAGGTAGACAGACAGGCTCTGGGATAGAACGAAAATTCTTACTTTGGTGGTGGATGGACGTTAAATATGATCTGGGCTCGAGGAGGTGCCCACTCTGCATTTCCGCGAAGACGAGTCTGGAAAAACACAAAGAAATACAAATCTTAATTTATGCACAGAGGTTATGCTTGACATTGAAATCTTACATTTATCAAAGATAGGGTCGTACATTGGTAAACACTATTGTGAGAAACCACTCCCTCTGAAGTAACGTAGTTTTTGGTAATTTCTCACTAAAATATTTGAATCTGAAAAAGACTTCAGGCCTGAAGCCTTTTTCAGGCATCTGAAAGCACACAAATTTGTGCAACAAGGGTGTTTTTTCTTTCATTATTTTCTTGCAACTTCGATGACCAATTGAGCCCAAATTTTCACAGGTATGTTATTTTATGCATATGTTGGGATACACCAGGTGAGAATACTGGTCTTTGACAATTACCAAACCTGTCCAGCGCCTTTATGGTTTGGATAATTTTTCACCAACAAATATTTGAATCTGAAAAAATTACTTCTGAGAGTTGGTGTACTTTCGCAATTGCTGCAGACAGAGACGTGTTTGGTATCCGCTGTCACCTCGCTGAACGCAAATGGATACAACATTCTTGTGAAAATAGCTGGACAGTTTTTGGCTGTCTTCTCAGCGAGTAGACACTGTATTTAGCTTTTTAACTTTTCACATGTGACTTTTATTGTATCTTTTTTTTTAATTTTGCAAAAACCAATCTACATGTATGACCCTACCATTAATGTTCAAGAGAATCTATGTGTAAAATGGAAAGCAAGATTTGGTTTTGAACAGCATGTTTCTAGCACAGGGATGTGATAGGCTGTTGAAAAAAACCAACTGAAATCTGAGCACAAAGCGCAAAAGCTTGCGAGCTCGAAAAACTTGCAAGCGGCACGAAGCCCACTAATAACATTTATCTTTGGTTTTAAAAGCCCTACTCTGCAATCTAGGGCTGGCGTTATACATGTATATTGTTTTGTCTTCATTTTTTAATGATTTTTATCTCAAGTAAGTAAACAAAATTAAAATTAAATCTGTTACAGCAGTTTGAACAGACATTCATTATAAATGTTGATAACTTTTGAAGAGCATGACTCAATGAAAAAGTATGAAATTATTACCAAAATCTGAAAGGCATAATTTGTTTGTGAATTTTAAAATATTCTGGTTGAATTAAGACAAATTGACTAGATCGGGATTTGAATCTGTGACCTCCTGATTAACATGCTGGGCTCAACCGACTGAGCTATCCAGCCCTAATGTTGGTCGTCACCCTATTTTGTCGATACTTTTTTGGGGGGGATGCCAGTCAGAAGCCATTCAACTTGTAATTGCTGCATAGCCAGGGATCACACCCAAGTTTACGGTTCAACCTGGGAAGTGGCAGCAGAGGGATCACCTCAAGGGGATGCAACTTTTTATTTCTAATAGAAAGTAGTTAACCACAAGGGAAAGTGACTTGGTAAGTTATTTTAATATTTATGTATAACAAAGACAAATTTGACTAAAGCGGGACTTAAACCTGACTTGTTAAGCTTCTTTTTATTTACAGGATAAAAAAGCTGCATGTTTTATTTCAATTCAATTCAAACTCACATTTATTTCAACATGTATAGAGTTTAGTATTCAACCAGACAACCGAGAACATTGGAAGTTATTGCTACTAATTTGTTTGGCCGAAATTTCCGGTTAGCAATTCTAAAACTAAGTTAAATAGCTATTTTTTCATAATTGGTATTACGTTAAAATACTCTAAAATACTCTACGGCCTATATAATTTATTGACAGAAACATTTGACTTGCTCCATGCATTGGATTTGTTAAAAAAAATTCTAATAAGTTTTTTTGTTAGAGCTGCTCAATAAATGATTCTTAAACATTCGCCGCATACGCTGATGAAACATGCATGTGTTAAGAGCTACATGTCCCATTGGCTGAGAGTCCTGTGCAGTGGTACAGGAGAAAAAAACAACAACCACTAGACAAAGGGGACTAAACAATGTGGATACAGTGCTGAAAGGTTAATTTATGCACATGACCATGATGACCATGACCATGACCATGATGACCATGACCATGATGACCATGACCATGATGACCATGACCATGATGACCATGACCACGATGACCATGACCACGATGACCATGACCACGATGACCATGACCACCATGACCATGACCACCATGACCATGACCACCATGACCATGACCACCATGACCATGACGACCATGACCATGACGACCATGACCATGACGACCATGACCATGACGACCATGACCATGACGACCATGACCATGACGACCATGACCATGACGACCATGACCATGACGACCATGACCATGACGACCATGACCATGACGACCATGACCATGACGACCATGACCATGACGACCATGATGACCATGACGACCATGATGACCATGATGACCATGATGACCATGATGACCATGATGACCATGACCACCATGACCACGATGACCATGATGACCATGATGACCATGATGACCATGACCATGATGACCATGACCATGATGACCATGACCATGATGACCATGACCATGATGACCATGACCATGACGACCATGACCATGACGACCATGACCATGACGACCATGACCATGATGACCATGACCATGATGACCATGACCATGATGACCATGACCATGATGACCATGATGACCATGACCATGATGACCATGACCATGATGACCATAACCATGATGACCATGACCATGACGACCATGACCATGACGACCATGACCATGATGACCATGACCATGACGACCATGACCATGATGACCATGACCATGATGACCATGACCATGACGACCATGACCATGATGACCATGACCATGACGACCATGACCATGACGACCATGACCATGATGACCATGACCATGACGACCATGACCATGATGACCATGACCATGACGACCATGGCCATGATGACCATGACCATGATGACCATGACCATGATGACCATGACCATGACGACCATGACCATGATGACCATGACCATGATGACCATGACCATGATGACACGTGATTTGAATGATATTTCAGAAAAGGATTGATAGTGGCAGGTGTTTATAAGTTGATAAAACATGAATTCATTTACCTGTTCTGTTAAAGATTGACTGTAATTGACAAATGCTGAAGTGATCTAAGATTAGCCCAAACAAGGTTAAATATGTCACTTACATATCCTCAAAAAACAGTCTCCAAAAGCACATTATAAATATTTTGTTTTACCCATGTGTAAAGGATTGTATACTCGGTACTTTCACCCCAAGTCCTGTGAACAAACCCACTAGAAATAACACTTGGGAGATTCGAACCCAGGACCTCAGTCATTCTAGAGCAGATGTCTTATTACTAGACCACCAAGATTGCCCAGTAGCTAGAGTTGTTGCGGTACCTGCTGCTACAATGTAGGGTTCGAACTGCCTCTAGCTACTGGGCAATCTGAGTGGTCTAGTGGTAAGACATCTGCTCTAGAATGGCAAAGGTCCTGGGTTTGAATCCCTGCCAAGTAACATTGGGTTTTTTCCCACAAGACTCGGGGGAAACTACCGAGTACACAGTGCTTTACACACATTGGTGTATGGGTAAAACCAAATATGAACAGTGTTAATGTTTCATGATTGTCAAGTAGCTAAGATTTCCCCATGAGTGTGTCATCAATGAAGGACCCTCGAACAGTCCACCACAGTGTACATTATTATGTTATATAACTTTTTTTAACAATAAAGGACAAGGTCGGTGAACCGGCTGGAGCCCAATGGATTGCCCAGAAAAACAAAGTTTCTATCAAGAAACTCTCCTCTCCAGTCGTTTCCAAGAATCTTGAGCAAAAGTTTTAAAAACACTAATATATATTACCACCGTACAAGCGCAAGTGGAATACGGAAAAATGTAGCACTTCCGCGTCCCATATCCAACAAGGCCAGAGGCCAATTGAATAAGGGACAGAAAGGAAACCCCAGAGAACTTTTCCAGGGAATCTCCCGCAATCATGTAGGGACTGAAAACCCAGTTCACTTAGGGCCCCCCGGTGGGATTTGAACCAGGGTTCTTGAGGTGGAAAGCGAGGAAAAAACACCACTCCACCAAACCCTAATTCAAAAAAAAAAGTAATAACCAATGATGTGTGTGATAACATCAGTTGAACTGGGTCAGTAGACTAAGAGAAAGTGAGAGAGAGAGAGAGAGAGAGAGGGAGAGAGGGGGGGGGGGGGTGGAACAACTTACCGTTTTCTTTGTGTATAGATCCGAGTTTTCTCCATCATCAGGGGAGACTGGTAGAGACTTTGGCATCGGTAAAAGCTACAGGAACAACAGGTAGAGATAAAGTAATTAAACAATTAAATAAAATCATACCAATGTTAAAGTTGTCATTAGTTAGCTTCTTGGTACCATATATCCAATAAGGCTGAAGAGTCTGTCTTCAAGCAAACTTTGCACATGGCTTAAAATAGCACAAAATGCGCAGTTAAAACAGCACAATATGCAATGTAGGCTTAAATCACACCTCTTGTTGTTAAACAACTCAAGCATGAATTACTTTTCAGATTCAAATGTTTATGGATGAAAAGTTATTCAGAAATATTACTTTGAATGGAATTTCTTCTCAAACTACTATAAACAGCTGTGATGCTTCTCACCAAAGTCAGTTTTTATGGTGATTCATATTGGGAGTATTTACCAATCTACTGTATGACCCTAGCTTTAATGGAAACCTTGTCTTTTGATAAAACTTATGGATAACAATTGTTTTAAACGAAAAACTTGTGGCACATCAAACAAATGTAGTAAAGAAACTCACAGCTTGTGGAGCATCTTGCTCAGACACTAACCACTGTAGTTCTGACGCTGCTGGTAGCTGCTTGGCCGAGAACTTCCTCAGCAGACAGAGGGCGACAGACTCCGCCGACAGTGTATTACTATTGACTCCACTTAACTCATTGGAAGCAAGCTTGGGAGATGGTTGTCTACAAATATCAGCATCTGAGGTTGTAAAAACACAGGAACAAAATGTTATTTCAGAACAATTATGAAGATATTTTCTTTCCTTACTTGGGCTGATCCGAATTGGCATCTACGGCTACAGCTTTGACTGTGCTGAGGGCGTCTTTCCTTCAATGCCTAGTGACGCGACACAGAGTTTCTTTCCTTACTTAGGCTGATCTGAATTGGCATCTACGGCTACAAGACTATAGACTACAATAAAAACGCTTCTGGCAATTACAGTGTCTGGCATAATCATCGCGCGACCAAAACAAGCGTTTACCTAAAAGTTTTTGGATCTGTGGTGGGCAAAAATTCCTAATTTTTTGCTAATAACCGGAAGCTGAGGTCAAGTCTAGTTCTTGGGTTTTCTTCAATATGTTGTTGAATTGATTTTACTTTCATAATTTTTATCAATTAGTGTAACATTCCCGACAATATATATAACTTTCAAAGTCATAAACTATGTTAAACTAAAATAATTGACTAAACATATCTCAGGCAAGTAAAACTCCAGTTCTAATACGCTTAAGACTTTCACAGTCTATTGTTCTTCAATTATTCCCACATTGACTATTTTCCCTATTGACTGAAGAAATTCTCCTAGCCCAACAATTCAATGTCTAAAAAACAGTGTTGTCCATCGAGGAATCTCATACTGGAATAGTTTAGATGATTCTCTTAAATCTTCAACCTCCCTATCTGTGTTTGTTAATAACCTAAGAGCTCAACCTAAGGTGTAACTTGTAAGTTGTGTTGGCCTTGTCTCACATTGTCTTGTCTGTTTCATTTGTCCATTGTCCTGGTACGGTTCCTTGGTTGTATGTTTGTCTGTCCATAGGTTAGGGCACAAAAGCATTTTGCTTAACCTTACACCTAAATGTTGTCATTAATTTGCCGATTATTATTGAATCATTGTGTACTAAATATAAATCATATCTCATGCTAATGTATTACTTGTGTAATTTCAACATAAATGTGCATTATTGTAATCAATGACAGCATTGAAATAAATGTTACTGAATGAATGATAAATCGCCAGTGACCCACATCTTTGACCTTTGTCCTCTGCCCCCTTGACATATGGTGTAGGTTACTTACCCGAGTAGAGTGAAGCTAATGATGGGCTTAATCCCATCTGCTGTATTGTGATGAGGTTGGAGGGCTGAGAGTCGGACAACTCAAACTCCTCTACAGAATCAGTGCTGTCTGAAGAGTCTGTGTACAAAGTCGTAAAGTATTATTAATTTTTAGAAGAATCAAATTTGCCTTGAAGAAGATAACTTTGGCAGGCATGATATTTGGTCCTTGGAAAAAAAGCGGGAATATTTTATTGGGTACAATGGCTGACCTACATGTACACATGGAGTTGGCTCTTATAGACTTTTCAGGTTATTTAATCTCAATTATTTTTGTTTTTCCCCCAAGAGTAAATAAAATCGGAAATCAGACTAAAGTTGGACGGGTCCAGAACTTTGATTTGTGTGCATCTTTTGTTTCAGACTTAATCTTCATTTTGTTTACTGCTGTTAAGAACCAATCATTGACGTAAACATGGCTGGTAGGCCATTTCAGCCATTGAAGGGTGTGCACAACATTGGTAAGGGTATAATACACAACTTACATGGTATAAAGATGGTCATGGTGGAAATATTTTTGCTCGGAATGCTATACTTTTTTAGAAATGAGTAAAAACGATTAGTTTTGATCTCGTGAGTCCAAAACCTGATGTTTGAAAACAGTGAAAACGTATAATTGTGTTTTTCACTGTTTTCTCGTGACTCCAATGCTTAAACTTTCACAGGTTTGTTATTGCATGTATACGCTGGGTCACATCAAGTGTGGGTACTGGTTTTTGACATTCCAATGTTGACAATGTTGCTAAATTCCAGAACAACTTAAGAATGTTAACTGTCGAAAGTGTTGTGCTGTATGGCTGAGAAACATGTACCGTAACAACAAGAATTCAAAAGTCCCTAGACGGTTGCTACACCAGGTTGCCAAGTTCAGCCATTGATGTTAGTTGAAAAGACCACATCCATTACTAACCCATTACAGTTTTGTGCGAGATCTACCTAAAATAACTACAACCATCAGTAAAAGAGACTTAGATTTGCTGTACATTGCAAGAGAAGTACAGATCAAGTGGTGTGAGATTTGGTGCTGTGGCAACCAACACATATGGAAAGAGGAGCAGCGGAAGGCCAAACAAAACATACATCAACCAACTATGTGAAGACTCCAACCTGACCTGTGAGAACAAAAGCAAGTGCATGCTAGACAGGAAAATTTAGAAAGCCATCACTAATGTCCGGTAGAAGCGTTGGAATGAATATATCATAAATTAAACCAACCATAGAGACAGGACAGGATCTATGAACCAACTAAGCAAAGACTCCAACCGGACCTGTGAGGACATAGGCAACTGCATGCTGGACAAGAACATTTAGAAAGCCGTCACAAATGTCAGGTGGAGGTGATGAAGCCATTGGAATGGAAGAATGAATAATATTAATGGTAATGATAATATTTATGAAGCGCCTTTTACAAAGGTTTCAAAGTAACTTAGAATAAAAGCAAATGAGTTTTGAACATGGCTTTAAAGGATTCAAGAGATGATGCCTGATGGATGTGAAGAGGGAGATTGTTCAATAATGTCCGTGCAATGTGAAAGCTCGTTGGCCATACCGCGTATAAGTGCAGAGTGCAGGGGACAAGCACAAATGGGAAGTCGAAGAAGATCGTAGATTGCAAGAGTTGTTGGCTTTAGTAGAAATAATAAATAATAATAGTTTTACCTTTAACCTTTGGTCCTTACCTTCATCACTCTCTGTTGCTGTGTCATGCGGTGTACTGTTGGCACTACTGGACGTTAAGGTTGTAGCTATTAAGAACGAAATATATACACATAGGAAATTCTTATTACCTTCAATAGTGATTATTGTTATGTATTTGTTGAGTCGTGGCCAGGCGGTTTAGTGCAGGTGGTGGCTCAGTCATCAGGGTGTGGAATTATACGGAGGCCACATATTGTGAATTTTAATCTATACGTCAGTTTATAACACGACTGACGATGTGATCAACCTTCCTATTGACTTATCATTCAAAATCAGGCCTGATGCTTCACGATAGCAACGAAGGCAATTTCCTCTGTTGCCTCTGGTCATTGCCTTGGTGCCACCTTGAAATGTACGACAGAAGTTTTTAAGAGATGGCCTTTACCATGGCGAAAATACCTTGGTGCCCTCGCCCTTTCAAAAAAGGAAGCATGTACTCAGTGCATGAAAGAAATCTAGGTAGTGAATGCACATATACATGTATAAATTAAACAGCAACCATACTGACTGACCATTTCACAGTTTCATATCACTCATTGTGTAGAAGCACTCAACCTTACGGATCGGGTTGGTGGGGTCCTGCTATTATGGTTATATTATTCCCTTTTCTAAAGAAGTCCTCTGTTGGTCACCTTTGTCGGGTCCATTGTTTCAAAGCCTCACAAGGGCCCATGTGAAGCCCACTATGCCGAACTCCACTATATAATAATAACTGCATTTATTAAAGCGCAATATATCCAAGAAATTGCTCAAAGGCGCTGTACGAAAAAACATGAGTTCAAACAAAACAAACGGTAAAAAGTGACGAAACTGTCCAAAACAAAACCAGCCAAACTTTTCAAGAGTCCGAAAGCTACAAATGAGTGCTCAATGCATGACAAAAATACATGAATAAATGTTCACAAACAAACACAAAATCTAGTTATATTCCACATTAAAAAGATAAGTCTTAAAGGTACTGAACACGTTTGGTAATTGTCAAAGACCAGTATTCTCACTTGGTGTATCCCAACATATGCATAAAATAACAAACCTGTGAAAATTTGGGCTCAATTGGTCATCGAAGTTGCAAGAAAATAATGAAAGAAAAAACACCCTTGTTGCAAAAATGTGTGTGCTTTCAGATGCCTGAAAAAGACTTCAGGCCTGAAGTCTTTTTCAGATTCAAATATTTCAGTGAGAAATTACCTCTTTCTCAAAAACTGCGTTACTTCAGAGGGAGTCATTTCTCACAATGTTTTATACTATAACAGCTCTCCGTTGCTCGTTACCCAAGTAAGTTTTTATGCTAATATATATTTTGAGTAACTAGCAAACGTGTCCAGTGCCTTTAAGCCAGTAATTTTAAAAACAGCAAGGGAGATCAAATTTCTTAAGTCAGCAGGAAGTCTGTTCCATAGCTACATGTATATATGCAAATATTATCGAGACAATTCTTACCTGAGCTCGTTAAAGTGTTCATCCCACTGTCACAGTTTTCATTTGTCCAAATGACAGAGGTCCTTCCTCTCATTTTATCTCGTCTCTTCTCCGTTCGTCTCAGTCTGATGCGTTGTTTAAGATGTTGAATTTCTTCATCGGAAGCATCCGACTCGTGATCGGAAACGGATGTGTGATGTTTCCTGCATCGGATTTGTTCTATTGCTGCAATAATGGCCTCGGAGATGCTAAAATGAGCATTCTCCTGAACAGAAGAAATGTATACACAATAAAGGGGGGGGGGGAAGATAAAAAGTTAATGACATTTTTCTTCTTGGCAGTACTAATCTTTCCACAATTTGTTGTTTCAGAATAAATTGATACAAAAACAGAGGGAAAAAGAAAACGGGTTAAAGGGACACGTTGCCTTCGGAATGGGCTCATTGGGCTATAAAAAACATTTGTTATGAATGAATGTGGTTGGAAAGTTGTTTACAATGATTCATGCAAATATCCCTTGAAATTATTGGGTTGTATGCTCCTCAGGGAGTTGAGAAAGTTTGAGGAATGTTCTAAAAGTATGCCCAATGAACAGGGATAATATCGTTGTAAAACACCTTGATGCAGCTACTAGGATAAGTGCCCTATGTAAGAACTAATCAAGTTGAAACCACATACCCTATCCAACTCTGGAATTCTCTCAAAATCTCTAGAGGATAGAAAACTCATGAGAGATTGCCCCTGGGCAGGCTGCGGGAAGTAACACTCAGTAGCCGGTGAAACCATTCCTACTTCAAGACAAAAAAAACAAAGCAATTCGGAAGAAAAGTTAGAAGTGGTCGCATGTCCCATTAAGTGACCTACATGTATAGCCAAATGTTAATTGAGTCGTGCGGCCTTATGAAATTGAATGATAATATCTGACCTGTGAACTGGTGAATGCTAAACTGGTGAATTTGAATTACTCCTCAAACTTGAATAATTCGCCGATACGAACCAAGAAACAACGTTTACGATGTGATGGTCCAGACAAAAATACTATTACATGTAGTGGCAAGTTTAGTTCACTGGACCCCAGTTCTGGTGTTGTAAGCAGCAAGATGTAGGTTCAATACCCTGCCATGACACTTGAGCCCTTGAGCAAGGAAGGCACTTGACCATAATTGCTTCGTAAAAAGTTGAGAAGGAAGTGCATTCTGCTCTACCAGCCTGGCTCCTAGTGGATAATACCCATGCCTACATGTACATCAATGAGGACTGTGAAGGGAGTAACCCTGTTTTAACCTAAGGAGTAGGTGGCAACGTGCCCCTGTTGGCAGTTGATTTGGGCCAACAGCTTAAATCGGTTAAGAGTAGCCCTCTCTTCAATGTGGCTGTCCGGCGTTTTGCTGTTAGGCGATCTCTCATAAAAATAACAATTTTATAATAATCCAGCTCAATGGTTTGACAAGACCTACCTGTTTCCAATAAACTGTTTTTACGAGGTGACACAATATGACTCTCTGATGGCAGTGAGTTGCTCATGTTGTTACTCACTAAATCTAAGCCCTCTGTCGCTCCCAGTATGTCACTCAGCAGCGGCTTCAAGATCTCCGACTTGGATCGTGAATGAGTATACAACATCTTCCTCTTCACTTCATTATCGGCCAAGACCAGACTACTCTGAGAATGTCTGAGCGATTTATTGGCTTTATATAAACTAGTCCTTGCCTTCGGAGGACTTGAAGCTATCCCGTGTTTACACTGGAGTCTCACCGCAGTCAGGGTTGCTGGTGTGATCGCCTTCCCACACTGTTTGCATTGCATTGTGTTCAACGAGTCTGTACTTAAACTCCCAGCAGAGTTCAAACTTTCCCGTTCAGCCGAGTCGCTGTACGATCTACTCTTTACATTGCACGTGCAGGTGTTTCTCAAGGAATCTTCCTCGTTGACAGATCCAAGAGGACTACTACCCAAGCTACCCGGCATCTTATTCCCTAAAGGTGGTGAACCATATTCGAACGGTAGTTTCGATTCTCTATTCTGATGAGCGTAGCTTGGTAGACAACTCATGGTTTTAGCGTGTTTGAGAACCTTCCGTTGCGGCAGGGATGCGGGTTTATCATTCGTCGGGAATTCCATATTCATCAAGGGGTCGTTAACAGTTTTCGGAATGTCATCACCGGATCGGACTCTCCCCCCGGAACTTAAGGAGTTATTGTCCAACAACGAGAGAAGCATAGTACGTGCAGATTCTGACTGTCGTCTGTTTAAGCTCTGAATGTCAGGCTGAGCATGCTCGTCCGACATCGTCAAGATGCTATCAGATTTTGGTGATGAAAATGCAGGGAGTTCAACTGCTTCTGCCGAGGCCGAGAGTTTCCGTTGAGGTGGGAGGAAAATCGGCATTTCAGCTGTGGGATTCCTTACGGATACATTTCTTTGTTGACCGCTTGGTGGTAGTAACTACAAAAAAGGAGAAATTAATATCATTGTTAGATTGTACGTATCATACACCCCACATAGATCCTTGTCATTTGATTGGTGGAACTCGCATCACGTGTCGTACTTTATTTTGCCATGTATACTGTTCCAACACTCCAAAATCTAATATACTTTAGGAATTATATATTGATGAATATAGGACCCGTGGGACACTTCTCAGTGATTCTTCACAGCGTCATTTCCAAAATAATCATTCCCGCATGTCCGTCCCGACGAAACAAGGTCGTGTCACGGCGAACAAGGAAAGGGTCTTAATGTAGTCGCCCATGTTGTTTAGCATGTTTAGAATTTGTTTTAATTTAATTTTCAGAGTGTTGGGTGGATAAGTTTATGTTTAATTTGTGATTATTGAGGAAAATATTCAAATGATCTATGCATGTACAGTGTAAGACAAATATTGAATACATTTCACTTGTGCATTGTCTCGGATGTAATCACGAGGTGAAATTTTTCATTCCCAATTGTCCCGATTTCACCTCGAGATTATATTCTACGACAATGCACTCACTTGCATCCATTATAAGTATATATTGTTTAAACCAAACAAAAGGCTCACTCTACGAAGTGTAACACATTAATTGCCGAGTAAACAATTAATCTATGCACAGAGACTACAAAGGATTGTGGTCACTTTCCGTAGTGCAGTAAATACAAACAGCTGTAAAAAGGTGTGTGAAACACAGACACTGCAATTAAAAACAAAGCGTTGTAAAACAATTAACTTCACATCCACCTTAAAGTATACCTTTGGTTTTTGGAACCGGTCGATTGTTTTAAATCCTATATAAATGTGGATGTACAATCAAACTAACCTGTGAAAAATTCATCACAAAAGGTGGTAGCTTTTTTGAGATATCGCCGGAAATCTGGAGCGGTTACGTAAAGAATAATCCGTAATTGGAATGCACAGTCTGAGAAACAATTCATGCAGAAACGTTTTTCAGATTGTAACGTTTTTGAACCCCTTTCTCTAAATCAACATTCCTTAGAAGGGAATTGTTGCAGTTCTTACCAAATAAGTTTTTATGGTCCTTAATTTTTGGAATAACTACCAAAGGTACATGTATACCCTCTGTAAGGGGAAAATAAGGAAACACAAGGAAAAATAATAACCACAACATCAATCATTTGTTTACTTTGAAAAGAACTAATGCAGCTGTATTGCCATGCTGGATGTGAATAAAATGAAAACACCAAACCGGAAATAAAACCGACAAAATAAAAGACCCGCTTACAGATTTGCCAACATACATTACATTGAAACAAAATCCTTATAATGACTACACTGATTGACCAAAGACTGCTACATAACTCATTAAATACTTTGGGTCGATATTCTTGAATATTTTCTGTGCCCACCCCTTTTCCTTTTGAAATATTACTGCCACAATGAAACCCTGACTTGACTAAGGAAAGACAACAACGGTTCTCTTAAAACAGGGATTTGATTTTGTCATGTGAAAAATTTGAGTAGGCACCCATCGTGATTCACAGAACCTAGGGCTTTGTCCTAAGCCGATAATCTGCAACGGTATGCAGGAATCTCGGAATGCTCGGACTTACCTCCTACATGTATCTATACGATTATAAAAATGGTGGCAACCTGTCCTTTCTTGTATGCCACAAATCGTACAACCACAGGACAAAGGTCTGGAATTAGTGGTTACACAATAACCTCCAGAAAAGGGATATTACAGAGCATATTTTCCACTACCTGGTGTCTCTTTGTACACGTCAAACATAGCGTAGCGAGGTACGTGCATGCCTGTGCCCGTTATACATGTACAATGCAATGTCCGCATGGATATTTCCCTCAGATATCCGACTGGCAGCAACAAATTTAGGGCGCTCCAAAGCTGTCCCCAAATGCCAGTCCAGAAAAACTTGGTGGATATACATGTACACATCCTCCAACATGAAGCGGTTGAAGGTAATTGCTGATGCTACAAATGAATGCTTAGTAATTTATGTACATCATTAACTGAGCTGATGAAGCAGTAGACAATGAAGACTGTAAGTACACTCAGTCCACAACTTGAGTGTAGATTTTTGTAGTAATACTTCTGGTTCGCACAAATATAGACTATTTATTATTGGCCAGTAGTACCTAAACAGCAAACAATCCAATGTGGCTATCGTGGCCGAGCGGTTTAGAGTACTGTACTCAAGCTCTGGTGTTTCTGATCAGCAGAGTGTGGGTTTGAGTCCCAGTTGTGGCACTTGAGTTCTTGTGTGTGTGTAGCAGTTATCGCGTAGCTGACATTGTCAGTTCCGCTTCTGCCGTTTCGACTATTTTTTCTGTCAGCTCCGTCCATTCCTCCTTGGACAGAAGTCTTAGGTAGTCCAACCCAGCTGTCTTGTGAAGACGCTTGCCTACTGTCTTAAGGTCTCGGTCGAGCACCACTGGTAGAGTGACACGAGGGCGTCCTCGCCAGACGTCTACACCAGGTTCCGAACGGAAGTACTCATCTATGAATAGTTGAGCAGGTACATCTCTCGGGAGCCGCAAGACGTGTCCGAAGAGTCGCCAGCGTGCTTTGAGGACCTTGATGTTGAGCGGTCCACTTGAGTTCTTGAGCAAGATAAATCACCATAATTTGGTTGTCATTCGGATAGGACAATAAGCCGCAAGTTCTGTGTACTACATGTAGGATTGGTACAGTAGTACACGTAAAAGAACCCAGAGCACTTATCCTGGAAGAGTAGGGGTTAACCCCGGTGTTTCTGTTTCATGTAGCAAGCACCCTTGTTTACAGGTTTCCTCAGACTTGGGTATGTCCATTAATCAGGGGTCCAATGACTTGTTGGTGTCCCAGTTACACGCGACATCATATGTTTCAGCCTCCATGAAACAAAATTGTTGTGTTACGATAATAAGTCTGAGGTATAAAAAAGCCAGGATTAACATATATGATGTTTTTGAGTGTTTGAAAGCATGTTTGGTGTTCTGTGTTTTGAAATAAAAACTTTCGTGAAAATAGTGCACAAATTGTGAAATTTTGGAGATTGTATGATTTTCCCCAAGAAGATTAATATGTTTTCCTCCGGTCTTTGTCATGGTTCAATATCATCTAAAAGCACATTGAAATGTAGTAAAAACAAAACAGTACCTACCTGTACAGAACTGTAACATGATACTGAATTATGACTTTGGTGTCCCTGTTGCAATGGTCATTTTATGCAGTAGGTGGGTAGCGCACACGCTGAAATTTTTTTTCTGATGTATTTACATTGTAACACAAGCATCGGTTTATTTTTATAAAATGCATTTATAACATGAAAAGAAAACACAACTATAATAGGAAAAAAAGGATTTTGAAATTTTGGACTCATGTCACACTATTGGACCCTTGATTACTGGAACCACCCACTTGCGAGCTACAGTGATTAAGTTCACTTATGAGGCATCCTTGATTTCATTACCAAAACCATATAAAAATAATAATCCATTGGTGAAGTTCCTAACCATTTAGATATGAAACCATTCATACAACAAGATATAAATAATATGAAGCTCGACTGATTTTATTTGATTTTACGATCCGATCAAGTAACAAACACTAAGACAATGCAGATCATGTACTAACAGCTACCTTCACACTGTGCAAATCTACAATACGCAAACAATCTAACATCAACACAAAACCAGCAAGGCTATAAAATTAAAAACACAAATGCAAATGAACTTGTAACAAGTGTCTGTAATGGTTTAGTAACCTCATTTTTTACAATGGCACAAAGGAAACCAGCGTAAATAACAATTGTATGCTAACTAAAGACTGGGTCAAATGATATCATCTGAAACCAGACAACTAAACAAAACAGAAACTGTCATCTAGTACACTGTTACACTACATCGATTTAAATATTTACTCACCATATGACAGAGCATGCATGACAGCTGGTATTTCAATTTCGTAAAAAGTTTGAATAAATTAAATACAATATTATAAAACAGGAATTAATTCTGGTGAAGAAATCTCAATTGTTAAAATTCTTGGAACCCTTCCAAAGTTAGCCAAATTATAAATTGTCAAACTTTTTGACAAACAATGAAATAGATATCATTGAAACATCTACAAGTATGATGTAATAAATCCCCCCATTAAACATGTTAAACAATTTGCAATGCATGTGATTAGACTTAAAGGTACAGTAGGGTCATAGATTGTTAAATACTCAAAAAATTAACCACCATAGAAACTTACTTCGTAAAAGCACTGCAGCTGTTTATAGTATAGACTATTTTGAAAAAAGGATTCCCTTCGAATATGGTTTGCATACATTTTCACTCAAAAACATTTGAATCTCAGTAGTGAATCATGCCTGAATCGTTTCTCAAATTTCCGAGGGTTGACTGAATATTCAAATTTTGGTGGTGTCCGTTCGCAAATGCTGCGGCCAGAGATGCCGTTGGTACCTGCTGTCACCTCGCTAAATGTGGATGGATACAACGCTCATGTGAAAATACTGTGACAGTTTGTTGCTGTTTTGTCAGCAAAGTAGATACTATAATCAGCTGAAACTTTCACAGTTGACTTCTATTGTACCTTTCTTTTCAATTTTTCCAATCAATCAGCATAGTGGCAATGCAAAGGTCGTGGGTTCGAATCCCACCCGAGTGATTTGCCTGTGGATTTTTTTCACAGAACTCGAGAAAGTACCGAGTATACAGTGCTTAACACACATCGGTGTAAGGGTAAAAACCAAATTAAATTCATTATCCCCGATGCAAAATTAACATCTATTAAATTGTTGCGGTACCCGCTGCCAAGGATTTGAACTGCCTCTAGCCATCAGACTAGCTCTGTGGTCTAGTGGTAAGACATCTGCTCTAGCAATGCAAAGGTCGCGGGTTCGAATCCCACCCGAGTGATTTGCCTGTGGATTTTTTTTCACAGAACTCGGGAAAGTACCGAGTATACAGTGCTTAACACACATCGGTGAAGGGTAAAACAAAATTATATTCAATCAGCATAGCTTTGACAAAAAACAACCTATGCCCCAACCTTTAATTAGATGATTTAATTTCTTGAAAGCTAAATGTTCTAACTCCTAGGGAAATACTATGGTTAATTATTCAAGAGTAATGCGACATGGAAAAACGATGCTCTTTTTGAGGTCAGGGGTCAGGGTTAATGATTAACTTACCAGCATTGGATCCAAATCAGCAAGAAGAGATGCATTGTTCTGTTCAACGGATTGCAGGCAGACATAGAGAGCCTTGAAGTGAGCTTGACTGCATAGGAAGGCATCATCTACATGTAGTATGAGTGGAGATTAAAGGGTGTGTACAACATTAGTGAGAATATAAATCTTCACAGATTGGCACAAAAGGTACATGGTATAAAGATGGTCATGGAGGAAAACAACACCCCTTGAAATATTTTTCTTGGAATGCCAACTACAGTTTTTGAGAAATGAATAAAACAAATAGTTTTGATCTAGCAAGTCCAAAACCAGATGTTTGAAAACAGTGAAGACCTGTTATTGTGTTTTTTACTGTTTTCTTGAGACTGTTCTATGACAATTACCAATATTGTCCTTGTGCTTTAAGATCAAAGATGACTTGGAAGTAGTATTCATACAGGAGGATAATGGGCAGGTTGTGATACCACTGAACTGAAAGCAGCAGCACTGGAAAGACAGGCTGTGGTGGGAGCGGTACCAGTGATTCCAGAGGGGTAAAATTCGAGAAAGAGACCACGGGCAAATGCCTATGTCTACTAAATAGTACTAGAGAGAGAGAGAAGGGGGGGGGATAATACAAAGCCTTGAAGTGAGCTTGGCTACATAGGAAGGGATCATCTAGTACGAGTGGCGATTAAGATCAAAGATGAGTAATAAATATTATCCACGCAGGGGGATATAGTTAGCCCCGGGTTTGAGGTTATAACTACGCTGGTACTAGTCAAATTGATTGACATTCCTGTGCTATGTGCCGCAAAGAACATTGAAGCAATATTTCTGTCAATGATCGCCACCGTTTCTCTGCTTTTTTAACTGTGCTAATTTTGTTGTAGTAGTGTTGGAAGATGCCAACAAGAAGCATTTAAAGAAATCCATTGCCATGGAATAACAAAACAATTGTTGCACGCTCTGAGATGGGGCTCTGTGATGTACGTCCTCAAGGGCAAATGGCACCCTTTTGCCTTGGGTGCTATTTGCCCCATATGTGTACAAAACACCATGGACCCAATCACAGAGCGTGCACAAAAAGTATACTGTTTATCTTGAAACTTTGAGCACCCATTTTACTTAAATGAAATAACGTTTTTCTTGAAACTTGATGAGTTGATAAATATTCATGTTTCATGTACCAAAGTTGGAATTGCACAAACTGCCCAATCAATAAACAACTAAATAATAATGGAGACTTATAATGTGCCATGTCTGTCACATAGTGACACTCCTAGCGCAGAACCCCAACTAAGCTCACATCTGTGAAACAACTTATTAAAAGAGATGGGTTTTGAGTTCATTCTTGAATGTGAGGTAGGAAGTCTCCTTTCTCAGTTTGATGGGTAATGATCTCCATAGGGAAGGACCAGACCAAGAGAAAGATCGGTTTCCCCAGGAGTAAGAGGGGCACTCGAAAATTCGAAGAAGATTCGTGTCGGAGGAACTCACCATGATAATATTTACTGAGGTGTTCTCTATCATCAGTGAGAAGTCTGAGTTGAGATGCCAAGGTGTGAGCCTCCAGACTGGTTCTGAGCCACATCCCACCCCGGTCCACTCCTTGCTCTCCCGCCTGACGATGTATACGGTCAACAGAGGGCGCTAAAACAGGCTGTAGCCGCCGCAACCCCAAGACAAATTCCCAGTAGTCCTCCTGTGCTACAAAAGACTGCAAAACCATTGCACAAGAACCAGGCATAAGAACAACTGAATTGCTTTTACCCAATCAACCTGGGCCCAATTTCATGACTCTGCTTACCGTAAGCAAAGAATCCCGCGCTTTCGTCAAGCGTATTTCACTTGTTACATGTAGCAGGGAATTTTTTCCTGCATGCGCGTGTTCTCAACATTACTAGGCATTCTTTGCTTTCACAGCTAGTGCAGAAATTGTGGGGTGTCATGGCCGAGTGGTTAAGAGCATCGGATTCAAGTTCTGGTGGTTTAATCATCGGGGTGTGGGTTCGAGTCCCGGTCATGACGCTTGTGTCCTTGAGCAAGACACTTTGCTATAATTACTTCTCTTCACCCAGGGGTATAAATGGGTACCTGCGAGGGTAGAGGTTGATATTGTGTTTGAAAAAGCCTTCGGAGCGCCACGGCAGCCCAGGGCTGTATACTCCCCAGGGAGCTGAGAAGATTAAAAAGGAATGTTATTGGCCCAATGACCAGGGCACTAATGGAAAGCGCATTGATGCGTTATTGTGAAATGCGCTATATAAGAACTGGTTATTATTATTATTATTATTAAATTTGGCACTTGCACATTAAGCGGAGAATGGTGATCGCAAGCGCGGAATTCGGCAGTAAGCAGAGCCATGGAATTGGGCCCTGTTTTGTAGGGAAAAAAATTTCAAAACTTTATTAAAATATGTTTTTTTTTAAATGACACCAAGACCTGCATTTTAGAGCAGATATCATAATCACATCACTGAGTAGAAACCAAAGTCGAATTTCATACAACTGCTTAAGTAGCTAATATTGATTAACAATTTTCTGCTTAGCAGAAATGGGCAGGGATACCAGTCACAAATTATACATGTCGAATGGTATTTTGGCTGGTAAACGTATTCTGGTAAGCATAATTTTATTGTGATTAGTGACTTTTTGAGCATACATGTAAGCAGCTGTATGAAATTGGGAACCTGTAGTGCTAAGACAGAGTCCAGCAACTTCCACAATCTGCGAGAAATTAACGTAAAGCAAAAACACCAAAATAAGAGTAATTTTAACTTTCAATTTTATTAACTCTTGTTCAAAAGATACACAAATTAATTTGTGAAAAAGGGGCTGCAAAAATTTCAACATTTTCCAGTTGAATAAAA
The DNA here is from genome assembly GCA_037783415.1 of Leptasterias polaris. Lineage (NCBI taxonomy): Eukaryota > Metazoa > Echinodermata > Asteroidea > Forcipulatida > Asteriidae > Leptasterias > Leptasterias polaris. Next base: position 8,470,716 of record JAZGTN010000040.1, on the reverse strand, counting down.
TCATATTCATTCTTAACTTTCTTGTATCTTGTACTTGGCTCGTCCCCTTCATTGCATCTGATGAAGTAGTTGTTGCTATGAAAGCTCATGCAGTTTTTTATGTAATTAGTTAGTCTTTTTAAAGTGCTACCAGTCTACCACTACCTTCGTTGTTTTATTTATCTACATGTATCAGACTAACACGGCTATTTTTATTAATGAAAAGTGCTAAAAACTTTGAACGATCCTAAACTTACTACTCCTTTGGGATGTTTCAAGCGGTGACACATCACTTTATCCAAATGACAACAAAGCCTTGTTAGTCCTCCATACGTTGACCAGACATTGGTTGTATGTGCCGCGAGCAAACCCTCCACGGTGAACTTTAACCCCCACAGTAGCTTTTGATGTTCTTGTAGACTAAACAAAAATATCATTGAATAATTTCACAAACGACAATCTACCTACATGTACATCATGGCTCGAATTTTACACTGGCCCACAGGCCCGAGGCCAGTAATTTTAGTGTTGGTTTTTAGTAAACTTATGACCTAACAAGTCCGATGGTCTTGTGTTTTTCAATTGAATAAAAGAAACAAATTATGTTCAAGTGTTGACTTTGGGTCTGATAAATTATCTTTCAATTCTATGAGTAATCAAGTATACTCTTCTCTTACTTGTCTCAGTTCGGGTTCATATAAAAGCAGTCAAATGTGTGTTAAACTGTGTCAGCAATTTTTTATGTTCACATTTTGAATCTGGTCTTGTAAAAAAAATTCTGGTCCAGTAAAGATTTTGAGCTACAAGCCCTGTAGTCTTGTGGATTTTCTTCCCAAATTCGAGCCCTGTACATGTACATGTAAATGTATGCAAGAGAACGTCATGAAGAAATATACTACACATGTTTGTATCTGACACTTCGTCATCCTTGCCAAAACCAACACCTCCTGCCAAAAACTTTAAACAAGGCTCGAATTTAGGGAGGAAAACACACAAGATTACAGGTCTAACGTCTTGTAGCTCAAAAAAACCTACTGGACCAAAATTGTGTGCACAATACCAGTATTGAAATGGGAAGATACATGTATGCCTACGTGTATACAGTTTAACAACTGAAATGTTTGCATTTGAAAAAGTAATAGAGAAGATTTATCTCACTTGTGTAATGGGTAAGTATTCTTTAACCCTCCTACTGTTGGCAACATTTTCAAGTGAGTTGACCAACCATTTGCAACCATTCAACTGCCCAAAAAGTTGTGTATGGTGGCACAACTGTGCACAGAACTAACTGTGTACTGTGCACTGTGTACATGCATTCCCTCATGGTATCATATTGCAAGGCTGGCATAGCTTATCTATCATTCAAAACCACAGTGAATGGTATTGAATGGTCAGACAGCAAGAGGGTTAATAATCAACAGAATTACATTTATCAGACTGAAAGTCAACATAAACACGAGACTGCCAGACTTTTCCAGTCATGAGTTTACTTACCCTCGAGGCTTAAATCACTGTGGTCCTGTCCAGTGTACATTGTTGAACTCTGCAGAACAGGGCCCGATTTCATAGAGCTGCTTAAGCACAGAAAGTAGCTAAGCACAACAAAAGTATGCTTACCAGAATAAGTTTACCAGCCAAACTGCTATGTCACAAGAACATTTTGTGACTGGTATCCTGCTTATTTCTGTTTAGCAGACAATTGTGAAGCAATATTTTCTGCTTAAGCAGCTCTATGAAATTGGGCCCTGGGTTTTATTTGCTCACAGAGAATAAGAGCTTTCACATAACACCTACATCGTAATAGACCTTATGCATATGACGTAAATTGAGTAGGGCGCCCTCACCTGGAGGTCAAAAGGACATTGTTCATTGGCCAGTTTTGTGCGCCGCGCGTAAAGATCTGTGCATTTTCCATTGTTTCATCATCAGTTTACCTCTAAGATGGCGGCTGGATGGCGTCAATGCATAAGGTCTATTGTGGGGTTTAAGGTAAGTATTTCTCTACATAGACATGATGGAATATTTAAGCAGGCCTGATAAGTGATAGTAATTTGTTTTTTCGAAAGGGCAAGGGCACCAAGGCGCTTTCTCCTCTGTAAAGGGCATCCCAAGGGTTTGCCCTAAACTTTTTCAGTGACTGGCCAGCGGGACCAGTTAGTTTGTCATTTCAATAATCTTATCAAAGCCTTTTCACTAATCCACATCTTTTTACGGTTTTCTTTCAAACCTGTAATTTTGTAAGGTACCTCAGCCTCAAGCCATAATGAACAATCTGTGCAGTCAGTGGTTTACATAATGTAGCATTTCCAAGCAATGAACTTGCCAGCTTCACCACTTGGATACAATTTTGACTGTTCATCAGAAGTTATAACTGGCATTTGGCCATCAGCGGACCACTGTTAAGGGAGAACGCTGATCTCTAATGAGGAAACTTTAAACTTCTATAGTAAATTTTTAGGGGCAACAAGGCAATGACCAGGGGCTGCAGAGGCAATTGCCACCGTTGACGTATCCAGGCTGTTAAAACACAACCATGACTAATGTTTCAGGTGTTTTCCAGGCCTGGAATTTCATCTCTGAAAGGTCAAGGCCATTTTGATTTTGCAAAGGGCACTTGTATTGGAAAATCATGAAGTCTATGGGAAAGTTTTGAAAGGGCACTAAGGCCAAGACCAGGGGCAACGAAGGCCATGGCCTCCGTGGCCTCCGTGTAATTCCAGGCCTGGTTTTCACCTGTAATGCCATTTCTGTATTTCAAAAAGTTGGTATTTCAAAAATTTTGCATTGGGGAATCACTATTTACAATGTTGTGTATTTTTTCATTTTAAATTGCAACTCAGATCAGTCTCCTGATGATGACTAGAGCAAGCTAGCCGAAACGTTGAGACAATTAGGAACTCACTCCGCAGCAGTGAAGTTAATAACAAGAAGTCCCCTCCATCCACTAAGCAAAAGTAGTAGTCCCAGCCGATTTCCTACCTCCCGCCCAGGTAGTAGTTAATAAGCAGGACAGTTATTTTCAGAACTGAGAAGTCTCCCGAAGTATCCCGAATTCCAAATAATCTACTCCGCAGCAGTCGAGAAAAAATAGCAAGACGAGTTCTCAAAGAACAAAATCTACCTAGCAAGTAGATATACCACAAACCAAATTGATACCTCACCATGCAATGCCTCAAATCCCATATCAAATTAGTTTGTTGTACTTTACCTGCCATGTTCAGATTCTTGACGGCTTCTTTCTGGTTCTGCCATGGTTCTTCAACCTCCCACAAAATGTCTAAATTCAGGCGTCGTCTTAGATGTAACGTTAATCATCTACTCCTGTTTTTGTATTAAACGGAAAAGAAAACTTTGTTTTTTGGGGATTCATGATGAAATTCATCCATCCGATCCAAGTGCTTACCCAAACACTACCGAGTTTACATGTGCATATAGTAACAAAGAAATAATAAATATCAGGAACGAAACTGGGATACAGCACAGCATATCTGGTGCAGCATATCTGCGCTGCGCACATACTGTTTTTGTACAAAAGAGTCGATGAACCAGTCGTAACTGGTTTGATTCTATTCAGTAGCTGTGTACTCCTAGAACTATGAGGTTCATTCCGCTATCGTCTCGCACTACCCTCATAGAGTGACATGTACAAAATCCTATTCAAAACCTTTTGCCTTTCACGTTTACATGCCTACAGTTCTTTTGTGAAATCAGATATTGCCAAAATTAGGCTCTATATGTTCTTTGTACTCTAATAAAGCGTTGCTTGGGTCCAGAAAATCCACTCCACAAAAAAAAGTAGCAAAAAATGAAAAATTCTGACTGTTTTTCAGAATACTCGCCTTCTGATAACAAAATGGCCGCCGCTGACATTTTTCAACTGGTATGCGCGCTACGCTGGTAACGATTATCAACGGTCATGACGGTGGTTATTGTGGACCAGCATTGCGCCTAGTATGAATTGATTGTATCGTGAACCGTTGGTTTTGTTACCAGCATAGCGCAGGATTCTGGAAGGCGAGGATTCTGAAAAACAGTGAGAATTTATCATTGTTTGCTACTATTTTTGGGGCGGAGTGGATTTTCTGGACCAACGCAACGCTTTATGAGAGTACAAAGAACATAGACAAGTTTCCGTATCCATGATATCCGACTGCCACTTTTTCACCCACAACCCAACCAATAATAGCAGGGCCTACCAAGTCATTGTTTTTAACATAAAAAGGCTATCTAATTTTTGACATTTGAGTTATTAAAATACGAATTTAATACGTTATGGTGAATTTCATTTGAAGGTTTTTCAACACTGACCATTGCTGACCCGACCATCACTAGAGTCAATCAGTCATATGTCAGTACAATTTGTAATGTACATCCGTTGATTAAAAATGTGGTAGTAGTCACACACTATGACTATATTTTCGTCTGTGCAAGTCTGTGTCATTCACCATATTTACATTGATAAGTTGGTTTTACCTTTATCATTCAGTCATCAGAACAAAACTACCCTATACACGGAGATGAGCATTACCATTTCCATCACATAAAAATAGAACAAATCAAACGATTTCCATTGTAAACATGGTAAAACATGAATTACTGTTGTGTTAACGTCTATCGGCCGTGTCGTTTTTTTACGCTCGTGCCTTCATCTTGTCTAGCCTTGGACCTTTTTCTTCCACACACATACTTGACTGAAGCCAGACTATACTTGATTACGTCAACCTTGTTTTACTGTTTTTCGTTCTCACATTACATTTTGATCGGAAAACTTTTATCTCCGACCATCAGACTAAAGCTAGCCGCATATTGGGCCAATAATTTCACCAGCAGATTCACACACTACCCAGCTGCGTATTCAGGATATAAAGAACCCATGCAGTTCAAGGTGGTGAAATTTCTTTCGTTTTTTCTCTGCTTTGAATGAATGATTAGGCTATCTTTGACTTTTGCTATCCTGTACAATTTGGTTTTTTTATGTTCTTAAAAACAGCAACAACTGAGCGTACTTGATAGTGGAAAAAGTTTGTTTGACTTACTAATAAGAGAGAAATTAGCCGCTACGAATAGAACTCATTATCCAGTACATAGCTTGCACTCACCCCCAAAGAACACCCTTTTCATAGTACAAGTTTATTTCAAAATATTATGACCAGTATTTGGGGGCACTTAATTTTTGAAGCGACAACTTCTAAGTGGGTTATGGGTCGCTAGAATAGGCACAACTATCTATTAATGTGTCGTAATGGTATAAATAATTTGACTACAATACTGCACTTACTAATGGAAAAAGATGCATGTACACGAAGTTCCATAAAAGACAGTAAAATTTCACAATCTTCGAGATCGTGTAGCCTATGTCAGGCACACCAAGTATAGATGATCACCGAGTAACAATTTGAACTGAAGTGAACAATGTGTACATTACCGTAAAAGTGTTCATTACTAACTGCTATCGTTCACGCTGGGCTCGATTTCACAACGCACAAAGATGAGTTGCAAAAAAACCTTTAGTGGTACGTGTTATGAAATGGAGTGGCATTAATAGGCCACCGTAGCCTTGCTGTATGATGATGTCATGGGCTAAAAATAAACCACTTTCAGTGAATTATGGGTGCGTTCGATTAGCTTCCCCGGGTCGACCCCGGTCTGCTCATCCGGATGAGCCCCTAACCATGAGCTAATCGAACGCCAACTTCCCCCAGCATTCACACCGATGCATCTTGGGACAGCCGACCGGAACTACTTGCATTTTGTGCCGTATGTTCGATACTTTCCGTGGATTCACGAAAACATCGTAAAATAATTATTCTCAAGATAAAACTGCAACGTTAAACAATTTGTACAGTTTGTTACTATTTTGAGCAAAGCAGTAATTTTCGGTCCAAATCTGCGCTGAACTTTCATCCATCCATCGTGTTTGACAGACTAAAGAGTAACAAACTTATACAAAATCAGTGTACAAAATTCGTCAGCAATTTCACGAAGGGCCAAAAACCTGAAAAATCGATAAAAAACTAATTTTGACTTTTTGGGTGGATTCGACTATGGTGATTGGGATCTAACTATTTACGAAGTTATAGGTCTCAAAATCGTCTAGTTTCTTAATTACGCTAAGTTGATGAATGACAAAAACCTCAAGAACCTGGAATTATGTTTTCACGAAGAGCCAAAAACCTTTTTGTAAATTTGTTGTATACCTTACCACGTTGATTTACAGTTGGCACAGTGCCAATCATGAGCGCGCCGTCTTTTGCGTTTTCACGAAGAGCCAAAAACTTAAAAGGACAAAAAATAAGCACAACCCGGAATTGCGTTTTCACGAAGTGCCAAAAAGTGTATTGCTCTAACGCGTGGAATTATCCCTTGGCACGGTGCCAAACGTGGGTGCTCCGGCTTTTGCGTTTTCACGAACAGCCAAAAAGTTTATACACGACGCGCTGCACACAGAGCACGGTTTGTAACGTTTTCACGAAGAGACAATTTTGTTAATTAAATAAATACTCATTAATTTAACATGTTATGGACAAAATTGAAACAGATTTGTATTATTTAGGATCTCTACTTTCCTGACATGTAAAAATTTCCAAGATAAGATTTCGAATAGTATACCAACCAGTAGTTTCAAAATAAGCTAAACTTCAAACGCGGTTTTCTCAGAACATATATTTTTGACTGCAGGGGACTTTTTTGCCCTTCGTGAAATTGCTGACGAAATGTAACATGATTTGAGGTTGGACAGTCCATATTATTACTTCCCCGAGGTATTGAAAAATCCAGGATATATGTTCATTTTCCCATAAACTTCTGGCGGCTATAGTGACAAATAACTACAAGAACAAAACGGTATTTAAATACAATGCAATTAAACAAATCTTATCACAAAAGCCAGCTCAACTCAATCAACTAATCAACGAGTAAACCTCAAGGGTGAGCAGTGACTTCATGGGTCCTCCCTCATGTCTTTGGCCTCTATAGCAGCGGGGCTCGCCTTGCCGTGTCTGGTGGAGTGACCTCCCGCCTCTCTTTCTTCTGGTGGTTGCTCTAACCCAAGTTCCAAAACCAGGTTTTACCCTGGTTTTGGCTGAGGTGACGAGGCTGCAAGACCATAATAAGCTTTTCAGCTCTCTGACCAGTAGTCTACACATGAGTTGCTTTCCAAAGCTCTCAATCATACTCAAGCACTGGTAAACTGAAACTATCCCCTACCCTCTAAACGGGGGTTACTCCAGAGCCTCAAATTGCCCGGCGTGACTTTGTCTTTCTTTGCAGCCAAGTGCCTAACCAACGCCCTTTCCTTGCCTTAAATACTTCGGTTGGAGGAATTTGAAAACTATTCGAAAACTCTGTTCCATTACGGAACACAATTGTCCACATTGTACCTCCAGTATCACAACAAGTTTAATCACCGAGAAGAATGTATAGGGCTCCCTCTCTGGGTGCTCACGGCCCAACCCATAATTAATTAGCTACAATGCATAACTCGAATTGTTGACCGTAATACGTTCCCTCAATACATACAGCTGAACTTTACACAATACCATCTGCATTCCGAATCCATTAATTCCGCAATGTTACTCAGGGGGTAGTTCATAACGGAACATTGTGCATGAGAAGCGCTCAAATAATGATGCGCTGTAATGTGCGTGCAAACAGTATGTGCACACACACACACAAGTGTGTAACAGCCTGCAATCGTGGATCCTCCTTTGTTCAACTCTTTGTGATAGCAACCGTGGACCACAATGCTTTCCTTTGTGATAGCAACCGTGGACCTATTGTCCTCTTTTGTTACAGGTCCCCGGTTTGAATGTGGTTACCTACTCACACACACACCGCGTCTTCTGATCTGACCTCTAACGTATAACACATGCTACGAAACAGTCTTTTTCATAAGATATGATTTTATGTCCTGTACAATGGCAACTGGTTCCAATTAACCCAATTAACCAATCATCTTTCATGTTACATGAATCGATAAAGAAATTATTCAGCTTGAAGAGGCAGCGCGATTCAGGTGAATGCGTTGCGTTATGTGCGAGTTATGGGAAATTATGCTGCGAGAGCACGGTCATTTTCTATGTTTTTTCACCTTCTGCCATAGGCGCGTGAAAGAAAGTCAATTTGTTTAAATCAAAAGGGCAATTTGTTCCCTATTAACAAACAGTAAATTAATTATATGAATTGAAAGAGTATATTTTTTTCTTATTAAAAGTGAACGATCCATGAAATTTGCTTTTCGCGATCTCGAGATATTATGGATTTTCTAAGAAATTCTGTGTTTTAAAAGTTAGTTTTGTGCGTATTTTGGCACATGCAAAAAAAAAAACGCAAATGATTGCTATGTTCCGTTAAATCACATTGTGACAGTAATCAACCCCTAAAATTAGATTGATGACACGCCTCAGGATTCTTTCCAATTGTTGCTCATGTTGTTGAGCACCATTCCAAAGAAGTACTGCATATTCAAGGAGTGGTCGCAGGTATCCTTTATATGGTTATTAGGTCGTATAGGGCATAGCCTTTAATAACACGAATCATATTAATTTGACTGTTAGCTCGTTGGAGTAGGCCTATATGGCACAATGCCCATGGTAGCGAGGCTGATTCTGTGAATTAGCTGCAGTGTGATAGAATTCTTCGAAACGATCGCTCAAACTATTGTGTAGTGATTTTAAGCTTTCAATCATGGCATTAAACATGGCACTATAGAGTTTCATTTTTTTTAAATATTTTTTTCTCAAATTTTGTTTTACACAGATTTATGGAATAATATGGACTTGTAGACCGTGCAAATCTTGCGCGTAATCGACTTTTTGGGGATCACTTTTGTCCCACCTACATTGCTTTATCGCGTAGGCCTACTCTAACGGGTCAATGTTCAAAATTAATACGTGCGAGAATTGCACAGCCTATTGAAATTTCGTTTACAGACGGAAAAACCCGACTAAAAATACCACTAATAATAATGATACATGGGGTCTATATAATTATAGAAAAATGAAAATCACGAGTTGAAATTTAATTGTTGGTGTTTACTGGGGTGTGTTCTGGCACACGGAACAGCCTGGTAAACTTCTCGGTCAGGTATTGTGGAATAATTTGATCACTCTGAATACTTTCCTCTATAGCTGTGCGTCTGCTCATGCTGTTTCATCCATCTTTATTCTCTTTTGAACTTCCTATCAGACAACTTCAAGGAATCAAATTCAATACAATGGATGGAAGGATCTCCATGTTGGTGTTCACTTGATGCAGGCGGACTCCTGATGGTTGTCACCGCTCAACCAACAGTGTCTGCGGTGATCTTAACACCTGAGGCCGAACGTAAGGAGGGTGGGCAGGTTGATATGAGGTGTGTCGCTACAAACATCGAGTTACAACACATTGTGGAATGGAGAACCGAAGATCCATGGATAACACTTCGTTGGGGTGGGAGTACCATAACAACCAACCCGAGATATACTTTTCAGACGACAAATCAAGAACCGAATACAGTTGTACAACAATTTACCATCTTGAACCCACTTAGAAATGACAGCAACGACTACGTATGTGCTGTCCGCGAGCCAACACAAGTAGCCGATACTTATGACACCGTAACCGCAGCCAGGGTATCGCTTTCCGTGTTCTACTTTCCAAGTGAGGCTTTCCCAGTGTGTTCTACGTCTGGAATCCTCACAATGATTGCAGGGGCAGAGACAGATATCAAATGCTCCTCTGACGACGGTAATTCGGCAGTCGATGTGGAGATTGCCTCTCATCTTACCATTACACCTAGTATAAAGTGGAGAGCATCAAGCATCAACAATACTATTGTACTGTCATCCAGGTTGACGTTGGAGGTTGCAGATAATGGTGTCGAGTTTGAGTGTTCCATCTCGTCTTTGTAACATAGGGCCAATTAAGGTACCGCCGAAAACAGACGTGGTATCTGGCTTCATTCATTCAACACCTTACTTTGAATCCTCCTCTACTGAGAGTTCGACCGACAGCCCCAAACATACTTTTATTAATGCTATCCCATGGATCATAGGCTTTGCATTCGCTATGACCCTCTTCGTGTCATTTCTCATCATTGCTGCTGTACTCCTGTTTCAACTCGTCAAGTTAAGACGCTTTCAAAAAGGGACACAACTTCAAGCAACCAACGATCCCTCCATGGATCTACAACCAACTGACGACCGGAGAGGAGGCTATAACAGGCCAACAACCGAAGAGATGCCTGTGGTACAACACGGGAATGCAGAACAGAGTTGTGGGACTCGAGTCCAGGACTCGAACTCGACTCCATCTCAAATCACAATTTCGGTGACTCGGACTTGACTCGAGTCACGTCGGCAAAAGACTCGTGCTCGACTATCGTGACTGGGACTTGACCACGAGGACTCATGACTCGCGAGTCACGTATTCTCACCAACAACACCTTTTGTTTTAAATACTCAAAACAATTGATTCGATAGTCATGTACACGGAAGAATATTAACGTTTAGCACACGAAATAAGTACACTGTCGAATACAAAATGGTGTTTATTAAATAGTGTTTGTGGTTATTGTGTAGATGTGGCCATGTATACAGCGCATGTATATTCAATACAAATAATAACACTGGGACATATTTCTGTAAAAACATTATTGGGCACGACACCAATAATAACGCTGGTATTCTGTCAGCATTAACACCATAGCTACTACTGCTCAATGCATACTACCAGGGAAATGGGAATTCGTCTACGGAATCCGAACTGACGGCTTTGGCCGGCTACGGCTATATCACTACGTCTTTTTAATGATAAAGCATTTAATAATAGCCAACTTGGCAGCATAGCCTACGTGCTGATCTAGCCAAAGATGCAACCGAAGCTGCATATAAAACACCGCCTGCATATTGTATATATAATTTACAAAAAATATATATATATATTATAATAGTCAGCATCTATATGTGATAATTGAGTGTTCTTTTTGCAGTGAATCCACTGAAACTTTCAAACCCTAAAGAAATCTTCATTGGTCAATCACTCTCAAGTTAATGGCTCATACAGTTTAATAAACGTGACGAAATATTTTGTAAACGGTTTTGTTTTGGTAAGCGTCTGTTATGGTCTTTTAGAAATGGTGGTGTTCTAAGTTGATTAATGTTACGGGCCGGTAACACGTTGATTAACCACCGTCATCAGACGCGCACCCCGGTAGTCTCGACGACACAGTCAGCTTTGATTCTTCCAGGCAAACATCGTTATCGTCATTGAATGCTAAAAAATACATTGTGTCCAGATTTTCAACGAATAAACACTTTGTTTGGCTCTGCATGTTTTAAAGCTTTCCTGTAGTGTAAAATATAGACCTAACAAAAAAAGGACATTTCAGCTCGATTTCACAAAGAGTTATAAGATTAATTGGTCTTAAAGGAAAAGTAGTGAATCTCTTTTCTCACTGTGACTGAAGATGAATGTAATACAATTTTACATGTAGAAGTTTCAGCCTCATTTAATTGTCATTTCGAGGGGGGTGGGGTGGGGGAGGGAAAATAGAGCCATTTATTTTCAGGAAAATTGTGTAAATCCGTTGTTAGATTTCATTGATTGACATAATACTTTAATAGACCCCACTTGGGCTAAGAAAAACTTGAATTGGGAATTGCCGATTCTAACTTGGTGTGAATTTGAAGTTTGTGAGTGGGATATTTTAAAATTTAATAGCGCTATCAACTTTCAAATTCACACCAAGTTTAATAGAAGCGGCAATTATACTCTACATCTATGTCATTGGCTGTTAGTCGTATGCACCGCGTACACGGGTTGTTCTAAAACCCCCTCGACCCCCTCGACCCACGACCCACGACCCCCTCGACCCCTCGACTTATGCTCGATTTTTTTTTATGTACACCAAAATTGCCACATGACACGATCTCAGCCAATCACGCACGAAGCAAACTGCGCGTGATTGGCTGAGATCGGGTACTGTGGCAATTTTGGTGCACAGAAAAAAAATCGCGGCATTTCCAAGCGTATCTCTTGGCCGACCCGAGCCTGAATAGGAGTATATCCCAACTGGGATCCTGCGTTTACCGCCCGAGTACGATTTAGGCCAACTCATTACGTGATGATCAGGCAGACTCATTTCCGGCTGATCGCTCCCGTCCTGTGTCAACAATTACTACTTGCTCTATGCGGAGCTCGAGGTTGTAGACCCGACCGACCATGGCCCACACGTGTTTTGGGGTTGTCAGTCTCCCACACCCGGGCCCCCGACCATATGAAACGAGATCATGATCGGTGTGCACGTAACGTGCGGAAGCGGATTAAATACGCCCATTTATGCTATAAAGCACTGACTGATAATTGACAAAATCTACACAGACTGGCAAACAATTGTTGACAACAACACGAAATTATTTGACATGCTTACCTCTCTGAAAAGACTCTCACTCGGTCGGTGCAACACCACTGACTCTGGACGTATGGTCTGTTGGTCATCAGCAGGTCGCCGGAAGGAAGTCGCGTCGCCAGACCAGCTAGCTCTTTGGATCACACGCTGTGAATTCTAAATCGGGAACTTAATTCTTACTCGGCCGTAAAGCGATGTGTTATGAATTGGGACACGTTTCGATAACGGGGCGGACGTCGAGGGGTCGAGGGGTCGTGGGTCGTGGGGGTCGAGGGGGTCGAGGGGGTTTTAGAACAACCCCGCGTACACGCGTGCACGTTTCCATTGTTTTCCATCAAAGATGCCGGCCAGTGCAAGGGGGTCTATATTATAACATCGGCTGTTCTCCCCACCCATCCATCCTCGGTTTGTTGGTTACATTGCTCCGAATGAGGAAATATCTCCACCCGTGACTACGGTCTGGACTGGTACTTTGTTTGACTTCTGTACAAGAACTTGTGCAACACCTTTATTTATAATAATTATATCAAAAATATAGGCCTAGACGTCGAGAAAGACTGTTAGCCTTCGAGAAAGACTCTGCTAGATAGGGTCGAATAGTCAGGCCCCTAACCCTTTTTTTTTTTTTGCATTTATACCATAGGTCATTTTAGTTGGTAACAGCTAAAATTGATTGTTTCCCATTTAAAATTACAAAACAGTATATACATTTGCATTTATAATTCATGTTAACTTGTACTTTCGTGCAACACTCAGTAATGAGCTTGCGATCTGCGTACGTATAATAACACCCGAGTAACAAATAAACTATTATACAATAGTCGCCACTCAATGTGTGTTTACAATGATTGCTATAATTATCCTAGGTTTGTTACAGAAAGAGGCCAAAAAGTGAAAAAATATAATTATGAAATTGGGAAATATTCGACCAAAAACGGCTTATGATTATGAGTGAAGTAAGTGGGTGAAAGTTTAATAACTTACAAAACAGTTGACACGAATAATTATTATCATATACAAATGGAAATGGTTTCAAATGCAAAGAATTCATGATATTTGAAACATTTCATATGGAAATATGAAAAAGTCATTATATTATGCTTCCAAGTTATAATTTTTATCCACAGGGAATGAAACCATGAACTGAGTCTCATAGTACGTATGTTTACCTACTTTTGAATCGACTTTCACTTTTGTGACTAAGTTCCGCCCCTAGAAATAGGCCCCTTGCACAAAAACAGAAAAAGGGGGGGGGGGGAACTGAAGGTAAAATCTGTGCGAACCTTTTAAATGAATGTCTGATCTTAAACAGGTACTTGAGCGAATCTTTTTAACGGAATGCTATATAAACCTGTGTATAATGTGTTTGTCTATCATTTAAATGTAATTTAGACATTTTTATACGCTTCTCAATTATCGATCAATAGGCCCCAAACCACTAGGTTTTGAAAAACTAGAAACTCTTTCGCCGTTGACGGCGTGCGTCAAGATGACACTACTTTGCGTCATGTGTGGGAGTTTGCTTTGTTATACCTCCATGCTGCACAAAAAATTGCTATACAAAACGGAGCTCCCAAAAATGACGTAGCATGAGTGATGTCTGTTCGTGACTCTTTCTTAAAAGCACCGTCCGGAGAAGGGCATTCAAAATGATTGTTTTTACACGATTAAAATCTGTTGAATCTCATGTGAACTCAATTTCCTTATTGGTTGAAAACATTTCAAATGAATTGCAGCAAAGATCACTTGTTGCCGTTTTCGTTCAAAAATCTTCAATATTCTACGAAGTTTCTTCTTGCAACCTGATAGCTGACATTGGTCCTGTTCTTTTGGCAAAGTGTTTATGTCTCTAATTCAACTGGTTGGGAATACGAATGTTGTGGGTTGTTGGTTGTATAGTCGTAGGTTCCATGTAGGTTTGATTCTCCCTTGGGCCTAGCTCCATGTAGGGACTAGCTTCGGCCGGCTCCATGTGGGGACTAGCTTGGGGATCTTTGAACTCTGTCTCATTCTCAAGACGTTTAATGAGACGTATGAGTTTGCTGATGTTAAACGAATCGAAGACAAGAACGATGAATATGCCGAGGAGGGTGATGGTAATGCCGGACACTATAATCCATGGGTCTGAAGGAGTTAGATGGTCAGGGTAACTGGAAGTCGGTAGAATGCATGTGGTTGGTTGAGGAGATATGGCCGCCGGTAACACATTGATCGGCCCGATGGTACACACTCGCGTCACCTGAGTGTGTCTGTCCCGTAGACATGATGCAGTCAAACGCAACACCATCCTCACGAGCATCTGCTGCCATATCTAGTGACAATACGGTCATGTCATTGACGATTGATGACTTCCAATTGTAGTCACCGTGGTTATTCGTTGGATAACTCCTCCTGGTTATAACTACAGGGTAATCAGTCTTAGATAGACAACTCAGCTGTAGCTCTGCCCCGGACTTAAGTGCAATGTGTCCAGAAGGGGAACACATCGGATAACATGGAGCTGAAAGGATTACACTGGATGTAGTTGCCACGCTGTTTCCTCCTCCGAGTGTGGGGTACTTGACGTAACAACCATAATTATCATAGTCATCAATCTGCAGATCAGTAATTGTAAAGTCTTAAACAACCATCCCTCTCTGTGGATAGGTTGTAGTGAACATAAACCGCATGTTGGTCGTTAGTGTAGTGTAGTGTCATCCCATCTCAGAGTCATATCGTGGAGAGTAGACCTCCACTCAACGATGTGATCCGACTCGAGGTTTGAAGCGACACACGTCATATCAACCTGCCCGCCCTCCTTACGTTCGTCCTCAGGTGTTAAGATTACCGCAAACACTGCTGGTTGAGCGGTGACAACCATTAGGAGTCCGCCTGCATCAAGTGAACACCAAACACACACCAGCAACACATACATCGAGATTCCTCCTTCCATCTTCAAGTTTCTTTACATGAAACTCAAATTGGAATTGTTTTACGGACTATCGACACAAACAAGTTCATTCGTTTATCATTGTTTCCCCTCGGGCTGTGATAAAACGCAGGGTACCACAAATAACGATCACGTTGATGTTTAGGTCCTGTCTGTGTCTGTTTAAATCTTTAGAACTTATTCATTGAACTATACCGTGTATTTCATCACGATACCGGTGTTCATATTGCAAGAACAGGGTGTGTATCAGTAATGTTGTGACTGTATAGATATGCAAATTTAGTCTCTTATACAAAAATACAGTCATCATAGATTTACCCTTGAACTTCCTAAATACTATTGACTTAATCGGGGCATGAAACGATCATTGCAGCTACTGTGTTGTGGCATCAAACTGAATAAATAATTATGACTTCAGCGGAGGCACATCAGTCTTCTAATTCAAATAACGATATTGATAATGATTAATGCATTTCAGTAGTTTTTCTTCGTTTTTATTCTAAGACAAGAAAGGCACCTAAAATAAGGCGAACGATCGGCAAACCCCCCCCCCCAAAAAAAAAAAAGAAAGTAGAAGAAATCTTATAAATCTTCGTACCCATGTCGTTTTGTACCCACTTCGTTTGTGAAATGCAGTTGTCTAACTATTTGACCTGGGCCAAGACCCCTTTTCAGAGCAATGTACCTAATAAGTCGTTCCGTAGGCCTACCTAGCCCTGGCGGCCTTTAACTTTCGTAATACACTACAGTGTACAGCACAGATGTATCCATACAAATTATTTTCCTAAAGAATCCATAATTTTGTTTTTGTAGGGCTAGTTGCGTACCCAACATATTGACCTAAAAGTCATTTCGTATACACACGTCTCGCTTCATGCATTGAGTTTGCTTGCACTTACATAATTTCCACAAAACCTAATTAGTCAGCAGAATAATTAGCCATCTCCAAATGTATCCATACAAATTATTTTCTTAAAGAATCCATAATTTTTTTATTTTTTTTGGAACACGAAGGCTACACTTTGGGGGTTATAGTGCATTAATGTTTGTGCACATAGTCATTTAACGTTACAACATTAAAACGCACTAACAAATTCTTTGCATTTATTTTGTGGAGCACGAGTCACGTGTCATGCTTTACTTTGCCCTGTATACGTTCCGACTGACTAAACAAAATTTAATATAGGAGTTTTACATCGATAAATATAGGGCGCGGGCGCTTCAGACGGTTTTCAGCTTCTACGCCTCGCGCGTATCGATACATTTTACATTGAGTACCGTTATGTATTGAGTGCGTAATTTGCGTTATTAGCGCGCGCGTATGCTAGCACACCAGCGCACATGAGTATGAATGCAGAACGCACTTAACCAACTGTGAAACGAACTATTCTTCGCTTACAAGAGCGCCATTTTGGGTGTCAAAACGTGCACAAAAGGAATGGACTCCCCCCAAAAGGCAGAAATGGTAGACGCGCATTGTTCGGAGGGGCGTAAACACATGCACCATCCTTTTGTGCACGTTTTGACACCCAAAATGGCGGACAGGAGACGCGCGTGCAAGTGCGCTGTGCGTTGTGCAATAGATGGATTGCAATACGCGTCATTGACCGCCATCTTTGATGAATTGTGCACCCGTGAAGAGCTATCATTGGCTGAGAGTCGTGCGTAGCGCGTACACGCGTGCACTTTCCATTGCTTTACATCAAAGATGGCGGTCAATGACGCGTATTGCAATCCATCTATGGGTCTATAGCTGTGTAAGCAAAGATTACCTAGTAACATGTATTTTGCTTACGGGGACACAGAGCATTGAAGTTTTGGCCCAGCTATGTCTTAATTGTTGGAAACGTTCAAAACTAAAGGCAAAGTATACCTTTGGTTTTTGGAAGCGTTCGATGGTTTTAATCCTATATAAATGTTAATAATTATATACAACAAAACTAACCTGTGAAAAATAGTGTCATGATATAAATTTGCGTCTATTCTAGCGGTTATTTAGGTATTAATTAGTGAGGGCATATGAGCCACTATGATTATAAGATTATAGAACGAAAATTTAATATAATTTAAAGAGCATGAAGGGTACATTTTATTTGGGTTGAGTGCAAGTGTACCGGTATTGAGTTGGTCTTATTGTAACTGCTAATTATTCACTAAATAGTAAGCCAAATAACCTGTGTCCACTTTCAAGTATGGTCAGTGAAATGCTGATTAATAAATATTAATTACAATTTTCGTTCAAAATAGAAATGGGGAAGAGAACAATTTTAGCATCTTGTACTGCATGGACTATAACTTTTCTGATGACGCGGCTGAGTAGTATGTGAATGCGTAGATGGAATTCCGGCCCAATATGCGGCTAAATTCAGTCTGGTGCATGCATGCACCCCTGACGTCTTTACATGATAAACAACGTAAAGGGTGTGTTGACATCGTCGTGAACGCGCGATTTTCAGGCAGTAAAATTCGTCTGCTCGAAATCTGAGTTTTAAATACAAGTTTTTACCTTGTTTGGACAAATCATTTAAGTGTGTGTGTGCCATTTAAGAAGGAGTACTAATTCAAATGCTGTTTTAATGTTTGCTCTCGTTTGTGGAATCGTAAGTAACGAGTTTTCTTCCATTTCAATTTTAAAAAATTAACAAAAATGATGAAGACTGAAGACTGTAATTTACAGTGTAAACTGTGTTATGAAAAAATGAAGATGGGCATGAATAATTAATAATGGGTAGCCCACCTTGTTGGGCTGTTAATATGGCTCTCTTTTAACGTTGGTCTATCACTTTGTTATCAGTATCATAGTCACAATACTGTGACAAGATCAATCATCAATGTTAAGAGAAAGCCATAACAGCACAAGGTGGGCTAGATGATAGGGGAGCGGAGTTTTCCTAATCATACTGCTGTAGGTAGTGTAGTGCTAGCCCCACTGGCCAAAAACTCTAGTGACCCTCACCCTGGCCACAAAAGTCTTAATTTTCAAGATGTTATTGTTTTTCATTGTTGCATGACCATATATTGATCAGTGTGCACGTCCCTGACTATTTATTATATAAAATGCTCAATTCTTGATCTACATCACATGTAGCAATTCTCATCATTTTCCAGGCCATGGTGGCTTAAATTTCCTGACAATTTCCATGTCTACCACTACAGCCAGGAAGGCTTGGAATTTCATTTTTAACTTTTAGTTGAGTTGAGGGGGCAAAGGCTAAAGCCTTTTTAATTTTGCAACTCTATGGGAAACTAAAAAGGGACACCGAAACCAGAATAGCAGGATCAACAGAGGCCATGGCCTCAGAGTGGGCCTTTGTGTATTTCCAGGCCTGGTTAGCCCACCTTGTTGGGCTGTAATGGCTCTCTATTAACACCGATGTTAAAAGAGAGCCATTACAGCCCAACAAGGTGGGCTAAGGCCTGGTGTGCTAAACTTACTGAAAGTTGAAAGTAGAGCAGAATCACTATAGTAATTAATTTATGTATATTTGTCTTCTTTATCTTATTTTACTTATAAAATTATTTATGTTTTCATTGGATTGCAGCAGACACTGTTATTGTTATTGATTTATACTATTATCAATTGTTACAGATTTTCTTGGACTTCACTTTGAGTCTCCCTATTTAGTTCCTATCAACATGAATTCAACGTCTGCAGTCACCAGTGTTATAATCTTCTCCAACGATGCAACTGAGTTGTCATTCTCAGACGGCTCAAAGTTGCAACTCTCTCCATGCGGTGCAAGTTTTGTTTGCGAGCAGGCGCCCTCTAGAGGGCATCATCCTCTCATTGACGGTACACGAGTACAACAGCGAACTGAGTTCTGTACCAGTGAGTTCAAGGACAAAGTCCAACAGGCATTGGAATGCAGGAACCGCTTTGCAGAACGACCTTATCTTTGTCAACTGTTTTTACAAGATGACTCTTTACTGGTAAGAACCTTTGCCGATGTAAGCATTGTCCCTTTACAGTGGTCTACTGACCAAAGTCCAGTAGAAACACCTAAGGACCAGTCAAAATTAATTGCAAGAAGTCCAGCTGGCTATTTCAGTGTTAAAAAGCTTCCCCATATCAATTGAAAGATGTACTAAGCTAGTGAAAGGAGTGATGCACTAGTGAAAGAGAAGCTAACTCGTCCTGCTGGCCTTTCACTGACAAAGTTTAAGGCAAACCCTTATCATGTTCATGTCTGTGATGTTGAAAGCTTTGCATTGTGTGGATAAAACTATAAATATTTAACTTGTGGTGTGTCGTGACTGAGTGGTTAAGCGCACTGGACTCAAGAGTTTGGGTTCCATCCTGGTCAGGGCACTTGTGTCCCTGAGCAAGATACTTTACCATAATTTCTTTGTCCTTCGGATGGGACATTAAGCCATAGGTCTCTTGTACTAGCATTGGCGGGGCTCGTAAAAGAACCCTGAACTCTTATCGTGGAAGAGTAGGAGATAACCACAGTGTTTCTGGTTCACATAGCTAGCACCCTTGTTGTTTACAGGTTTCTTCAGGCTTGCGAGCTACAGTGATTAAGTTCACTTATAAGGCATCCTTGGTTTCATTACCAGAAATATATAACAATAAAATGTGTATCAATCTCTTTAGGAGGAGTTTTGGCTCTGACAAGAGCTGTTATGGTCTCAATGTTTCAAACAGTATTATTTATTTTTTTCTTTTTTTATGAGATGTCGCCCAACTCACAAGGCCACGGACAGCCACTCAAGGTGAGGGCTACACATAACTGATTTGGGCCATCGACCCAAATCAATTGACACCAGGGGCACGTTGCCTCCTACTCCTGGGGCTGAAACAGGGTTACCCCCTTCACAGTCCTTAAGGATGTAGGCATGGGTATCATCCACTAGGAGCCTGTCTGGTAGAGCAGAATCCACTACCTTCCCAAGTATGCTCGTTTCCAGGTGAAGATGAGCAGAGTATACTGTTTGAAACATCAAGACCACAACGGCTCTTCTCAGAGCCAAAACTCTTCCCAAAAGAGACTGATACATGGTTGTACCCCAAAGTTTACTATTTACTTTTACTTCTTATATTAACCCTAACTCCCAAAGCGTTTTTACTAGAATCCACCCCTAACCCAACACATTCCAACAGCTTATACTACCATGAGATGGGAACTGTACCCAATCTTAGGGGGACGATACACAACCTAACAAACTCCAACAGGCTTTTTTTGTTTGATTTTGTTGGAGTGTGTACACTTGGCATGTGCAAAAATTTGATCAGTGAAATCACACAGTACCCAACATAACATAATCCAACAACTATCTCATTAGACCATGGAGGAAAGAGCAATGCCAGACATGTACATTTCACACATCCACCATACCCACTCAATCAAATTCCAACACCATTACTTGTCAGCAAGGATACACAATCCCACAGAATCAAACACCCAATCCTAACTTCACTGTACTTAACCTAACAAAATTAAACACTTTGCCCTGTTTGAATTTGTAGGGTATGGGAGGGTTAGGGTTAATGTACTTTACAGATTGTATGTTGAACTTCAAAACTATTTGATTTATTTAAAAAAATCCATTTTATTTGTCTCAGCATCTATGTGCAGATATCAAAGAAGTTGAGTGGCCAGTGTCTCCAAAGAATATTTGCAAGACTTTGGCAAATGGAGTTCAAGTGACATCTATTGATGAATGCGCATCACTAACGCTCTCGTCAAACAAACAGGAGTTCACTGTTGAATTCCTGTGTAAGTTAAGTCGGAAAGAGTCTTCGAAAAGGCATTCAGAAAAGCCTTGTAAAATCTCTAAGATTCATGAAGAGAGACATTCAGATGGTTATGGAAGGCGATCAACTGGCATCCAAACTTACCAAGAGACAAGATTCAATAATAACAAGTTCAATTTAGCCAATCAGTTTGACAACATGCAAGATAGTCCATATATGCAGACACTTAATCCAGGTAAAGCGTGTATGAGATTGTCTCAAGAGGATACTTCATGCAGTCAAGGTTCGGTGAATGAGCGCCAACATTTTGTTGAAACCTGTAAAGGAAAAAGTGATGACACAAACCCTCTACAAGATCCACTGAAGGACGAGGAATTTGGTGTCATCAAGAAAACATACACTTGGGTGTTGCAGCACCACTCACTCGAACAATGCCCAGAATGTTGGAAACATCCCTTGTATCTTGCTATGAACTTTGAACCTGAAGATGTTTTGAATACCCCAAGACCAGACAAGAAATCTGAGAAGCCAAGCGAGAGTGTGGTATCCAAAAGTGTGAAAGATATGGAGCCTTCAGATAGTGTTACTAATGACAGGAAAACTTTGAAAGACTTCAGTTGCCAAAAGTCTAAAATCAATATGTCAGATAAAACATTGGAAGGTCATGAAGAGAAACACAGTTGCCTCTTGCCTTGCGCACTGCCACTGGCATGCCCAGCTAGCCACCTTCATAACTGGAGGAAAGTTCGAGGAAGTAGAGTGGACATTGTCGAAGAAGACATTCCAGTTGGAGAAAGTATCAAAGTTTGGTTTTCAAATGGTATTGTATACAGGTATGCCAATTGTACTTTCTATTAATTGAACACATCACAGAAGTTCAAGTTTTGGATCAGTCGAATGTCCTGCATATAACTTTGTAGATTGAAATATTTTATCAAGCCTGGAATTACGCAGAGGCCATGGCCTCTGTTGCCCCTCGGGTTGGCCTTGGTGCCCCTTCAAAGTTTCCCATAGACTTTAAGATTTTCCAATGGAAGAGCCTTTTGCAAAATAAAAATGTCCTTGTCCTTGCCCTCTCTGCAAGCCCTTTTTATATTGAATCTGGCCTGATGTTTAATAACAAAATGCTTTAACTTTTCATAAACAATAAGATCATTTGATTTGTATGAATTCAGATTGTCAAGCACTCCACAGGCTGGTGTGCATATCTACCCAGGGGATGGCACCCTCATCAAATCAACGGGTACACCAGACTTTTTCACACATATAATTCCACATGGCATGCATGGTAATGATCTGGATGAAAGGATGTTATGTTTGAGAAGTCCACCCCCTGATCACCCTGGAGCTGTGTACTCTACTGCGGGAGTAATGAGAAAGGCTTCCAGGAAAGTATTGAAGAGTGTAGTCATGATGTCATCAGTATTGAGGAGTGTAGTCATGATGTCATCAGTATTGGGGAGTGTAGTTATGATGTCATCAGTATTGAGGAGTGTAGTCATGGTGTCATCATTGAAGAGTGTAGTTATGATGTCATCAGTATTGAGGAGTGTAGTTATGATGTCATCAGTATTGAGGAGTGTAGTCATGATGTCATCAGTATTGAGGAGTGTAGTTGTGGTGTCATCATTGAAGAGTGTAGTTATGATGTCATCATTGAAAAGTGTAGTCATGATGTCATCAGTATTGAGGAGTGTAGTTATGGTGTCATCATTGAAGAGTGTAGTCATGATGTCATCAGTATTGAGGAGTGTAGTTATGATGTCATCATTGAAGAGTGTAGTTATGATGTCATCATTGAAAAGTGTAGTCATGATGTCATCAGTATTGAGGAGTGTAGTTATGGTGTCAGTATTGAGGAGTGTAGTTATGGTGTCATCATTGAGGAGTGTAGTTATGGTGTCATCATTGAAGAGTGTAGTTATGATGTCATCAGTATTGAAAAGTGTAGTTATGATGTCATCAGTATATTAATTTTGGTTTTATTTACAGGCTTTTGCAGAACGTAATGCAGGCAGACTTTGGTTTGATTCCTTTCAAAACAAAATGCTGCTGGAAGGTAAATATAATTGTTGGAATACCAAACTATAATATATTTCTTCAATAAATAATGTTATAAAATGTAATATAGTTTCAACTATATCATTCACACAAAACTATTTTATTTTAAAAGTTCTAGTTTTCTAAAGTACATCGATTGTAACAGAAACCCTTTTTCTTTCTTTTTTCTTAGATGAAGGAACATCCGATGACTGCATCTGTGATGTACCCCAGCCCGACGGTGATACTAGAGGAGAGTACAATAGATGAACTTGGTAGTTTTGTTGCTTACTCAAACGGTAGAGTTAGGGTGATCTTCAGCGACAGGACTATTCTTGATATGGTACATGACTTCAGTGATCGGATCTCAAGGAATGTTAGTGACGTTAATTTTGAGGTAATTTTTTCATTTTATCATCACCGGTCAGCAGTAAGTTACTGTCCAGTGAGAGGTGACAATTCTTGACAAGGGAGTAGGTGTACTCGTATTTCGATGGGGACAGTTCTCCCGCCTTTAGACCTTTCTTTTGTTGATAAACAAAGTGCGCCGGTTGGCATGGACGGCCGAATGTTAGCAAAACATTCAATCGTGTTAAAAAAAATATTGTGACCAAAAAAAAGAAGAAATTTTTTTAAAATTTTTGGTAAAGTTTCATGAACTGAAATACCTTCCATGATTGTTGAATTTGTTTCAAACAAATTCAACAATATTTTGAATATTTGTGTAAGCATTGCTACAAACTATGGCTATCTGTTTTTGATTTGCAGTTATGGCTTTCCATATTTTACAACCTCGGTTGGCAAAAACTCGGGCTGTGACGTTGTCTATAGGCTACATTGTACTCCTTTGACAGAACCTGTGAGATGTTATGTAGCTGTCAATATTCACAATATGTTCATGTTTAATAGATAATAAATCCCATATAGATAATAAATGTTACAATTATCAAGTTAGTGTGTGTAACACTAAGAGGTATCACATGTTTAAAAGTGAGAGCTGGTAGCAATAAGTCATGGCACATGTTATTTATTTCCCTGTTTTCTCCAAAGTTTTCTCCTGGGGGAGTCAATAGACTGTACCATTCCAGAGGGGGTAAAGTCCCAGAGCTGTGTGTTGTTTGTTTTTTCAGGGGCTGACAAATATTGTCACTCGTACTGTGCACTAAAATGTACAGCGGTACAGGCCTACCTGGCTATATCTAACCTTCTGGTAAAGTGTAACCATTAACTTGTTCTTTGTAACAGGCTTCCAGATGTCTTGCTGACAGCCTGTGCTAGGTTCTGAGGTTTAGCCCCATCTTTCCCCGATCAATCTTTGTTTGCTTACATGTACTGGGGAGCCACTATAACTAGCGGAACCTTCCAGCATTTTTATAATTCCTAGTTTTTAAAATATCATTTGCTGTATTACTGGAAAGAGGTCAAACCAAGTTTAAAAAACAGGGTGGGGGGACACATCCCATTCTTATCCCCATGTTGTACAAAAACTCATTGCAAATCGTAGCACATTTTATTTGTCAAGTAAACGGACCATACTCTTTAAGAGCGCCCTCTTTCGAAATTAATCTCCACTTCTATGCCAGCTTTTTATAGACCTTATGCATATGACGTCATTTGAGTAGGGCGCCCTCACCTAGAGGTCAAAAAGAAGATGCTCATTGGCCAGTCTTGTGCGCCGCGCGTACAAATCAGCGCGTTTCCATTGTTTCATCATCAGTTTACCTCTAAGATGGCGGCTTGGTGACGTCAATGCATAAGGTCTATTTTTACTTGCGTGATTGGGGCATAATATACGTCTATCCATTGATGCTGTGAATGAACCCTTAATCTTAAGGATTGTCCAGGCACGCCTACTGAAATATAAATTCTTGATTTATTCCAGAATTATTATGATCAACCCGACACTACAAATACGATCTCAAGAATCCGGAAGTCGATTTTCTCTTCGGATCTGCAGAGAGGTGTTTGCCAACTCCTTCTGCCCAATGGAGAGATCAAGCTGGTGCATCTCACTGACCCTCAAGAATATATCAGGTATACCCCATAAACGTGACATCTTCATAAACAAACAAAGGAAAGTTAAAATATACCTTCATCGCTTGATCGCTCTGGTGACTACATCCAGCGTAGTCCTTTCAGCTCCATCTTAAAAATATGAAAGGGATTAAAGGATAAAAAACATCATTGTTTAGTTTAAGGTTGAAAGCTTACTGGATATGTGTACCAGGACCATTTTGTCAACAAAATTAAAATTCACTCTGAGATGAAGTCATACCAAAGAGCTGTACCTGAAAACATAACAAGAAAACGCAACAGCCGATTTCTGTTGTTACAACCAAAATTAAGGACATGCTTAAAATTGTGCGTGGTTGTTCACTAGTTTCTCCTGACTCACAACGGATTAAGCACACGTTTTTACAGATTTGTTATTCCATGTATTGGTTGAACAAAGCATGAGCACTGTCAGCACAAACAATCCTGTATATAATTAATACCTTACTATATTTTTCTCTGTGGTTCAATCTTAATCCTGCAAATTAAAGACTGCTACTTCATCTCAAGATTTGATTTAACCAGAAAAAGTAATAACTTTTTACAAAGTTTAATCTGATATCAGTGACTTAGAAATTTGAACTTGGATTATATTGGATCCGATCTCTTTTTCACTTTCTTTATTTCCTTTATAATTATGGAATGACAGTGTGGTGACCCGGTCTTTACTGTGTGGCAATGACTTTGATTGGTGGCTGGCCGCTGATGGACCTCACCGTAGGTGAGGTCCATTAACAGGTGCATTAACAGCGGCCGGCCCAAACCAAGGTCATTACCATCACACTAATTCCCAATAATCTGTCCTGTAACAAACAAACAAAACAAAACAGTAAAAATCATCAGATTTTTTGGGGGTTAATGTTCTTCTCGTGTTCAAGGGCCATTCCTTAGGCTGTGCAGCACGTGTCACCTAATCTCTGACACATTATTAACTGTATGCATATTTTCAAGAACCAGGCAACATCCCCGTACACAAAATATGTAGAAACCAATATCTCTCAGAATGATGTAATCAGATAATTTTGGATGTTGACAAATTTTTCACTGAACACAATGTCAAGTTGCACCATTTTAACGTGAGGTTAAAGACTTGTATTTTTGTCCCCACTCACAAGAGGACTCTATCTATATAGACAGTGCAAGTCTCGCACGCATTCGAACTTCCGGGACCATAGTGGTCCCAACCGTATGGAGTTTTACGTTGGCAAGATTTTGTTTCGTCAATTATTTTAGTTTAACGTAGTTTATGACCTAGAAAATTATACATGTTGTTGGGAATGTAATACTAAGTGATAACAAAATATGAAAGTAAAACCAATTCAACAATATAACGAAGAAAACCCGAGAATTAAACTTGACCTCAGCTTCCGGTTACTGCAAAAAATTCAGAATGTTGTGCTCGCCTCCGATCATAAAACTTATGTAAAAGCTCGTTTTGGATGCGCGATTATAATCGCCAGATGCTGTAATTGCAAAGCGAACCCTTTTCATTGCAGTCAATGGTTGTTGAGGCGTCAGCATCCTCTTTAAACTGCGATACTGGTCAATTTTAAACCCGTTTGACCATCACGAATCTGCGTAAGGGGTTTCTAAAAAAGTAACATAAAGAAAGCATCTTTGTCCCAGAGTTTTAATTGTTTTCAATAATAATTAACACCCTTTTTTTTTTTTTTTTTTTTTTTTTTTTTTTTAAAAGCTAAAACTAATTTCATAAAATTGTAATGATCTATTTTGGTTGTTCAGATTTCGTCATGAGATATAATTTAAAACAAATATTTGATTTCAGAAATAAAAATGTGCTTCGTTTGACGTGTTTTCCCGTTCGGATACGCGCGAGACTTGCACAGTCTATTGGAAAATGAGTGCATCACAAAATTGAATTGACATTTCCCTTCCTCTTTAAAAGAGAGTGGCGACAACTTGCGATTACAAGCCATTTCGGTCCAAAACACCCACGTGTGCACTTTGGGAGCCAGACTAGACAGCTATTTGGGTTGTGCTGCATTTGGACTGCAAATTGCGTCCATTTAGCCACGTGACCAAATAAAACTGGTCCCCCAAGTCGCAACTCTCTCAATATACACAGCTCTGCATGGGGGTCTATACTACCAGTGAGAACTCTCTTCCCCTTTAACTCTGTTTCTTTAGTTAGGAACTTGAACCTTGAATGGAGTGTTGTTACAAGATGAACTTTCGAAGCGGATTTGTAGATTATTCTGAAGATCATCGTAGTTAGGTATCCGTAATAACTTAATACCCTCACTGCTTAACCTTGGCTACTGAGTTCAGTCCTTCTTTTGAATTTGTGCTGGGTGAGTTAACTAAAGCACTGATTTCCCTCATTCATGGTTAAAGTTATGGTATACTTTGCTTGGTGTGGGTTTTCCCGGCCAACTTAAACAAGAAATTCATCCAATTTAATACCCGACTCAATCAATTTCGTTTAAAGATGAATGCTCTGTTACATCAGCAATCAACAACCAAAAGGAGTTATTCAATTGAAACAGTTAAGAAGTCACTGGTCAAACAAGAGCATACAAAAATTATTCACGTCGCAAACATTAATTTGATAAAAGACGACAGGAAGAGGCTGGTCAACCATTTAAGTTCGTCAATTGTAAATGGGCAGTATAAATTCAACCGAAGAGAGGTGA
Organism: Leptasterias polaris; assembly: GCA_037783415.1. Lineage (NCBI taxonomy): Eukaryota > Metazoa > Echinodermata > Asteroidea > Forcipulatida > Asteriidae > Leptasterias > Leptasterias polaris. The sequence continues at coordinate 8,442,976 of JAZGTN010000040.1, read as the reverse complement.
AAATGCAGTGTTGAATGTCTATAAATGAAGTAGAATGACTGAAATGAACCTGAATGAGAAGAATAAAATGCACGAAATCGAAATTGTGTGCAATAACTAAAAAGAAACCCCAGTTTGTAAGCTTTGGGGGAATGCGTGAATTTGTATTCGTGTTAATGAAACGGAATTAACTTGTGCTGAAAATGACTGGGAAACCTATATTAATTACTCACTGATAATCTCAACGTCATACAAATTACAAAACTACAATAGATTATAACTTCAGAAAAGGACTGGAACTTCAGGCAGGCTAAATAAGCAGAAAAATAAGACTTCTGGGAAGGTTTGGATGGGAACAGTAAAGATGAGACAATGAGGGTAAATGGGAGAGAGTTGGATCTGAGAAACAATCAATCCATTTTAAGATTCCCATTATTAAAGGTACTATACATGATTTGTAAGTAAGAAAAAAAAGAAAAAAAACTAAAAAACAACATAGTTACTGACTATGAAGTTCATACAAGAACTATAATTTTTTCTGTGAAGTATTTCCCTCTGAAATGAAGTTTTATTTGAGAAAACTGTATCTGAAAAACTAAAACACAACTTCCTATTTCGGTTGTTTCAATCCTAAGGACAATGTGTTTTACATGCTGAACTTTTTGCATGTTTTCCACTATCCTCTCCTGACTCAACGGATAAAGCCCAAATTTTCACAGGCTGGTTATTTCATGTATATGGTTGATCACACACAATCTTAACACTGTCTGTCTGGTTTGTCAGCTCTACCTAAATGATCTTTATAATACTTTTAAAATGTGGTTGTTGTGAAATTCGATTTAAGGTTGCTGTTTGTTTGGGGAGTGTTGTCTCCCAACCTGAAGTATGTTTCAATAAACCTGTCTTTAAATAATTCCGGTCCGATCAAGGAAAACAACCAAAAACTATTTTACAAATTTACTCAGTCGGTTTGTGGTTTATTCAACGATAGCCTAATATATTTCTTTCAAGCTATTCAGATTGAATGAACTCGCCCAGAAAATTAACTAACGCTTGACCGACCCTTTAAATCCATATTCGCGTTCGTTCATCTTTCCTAAAGTGTAGAAATGAATTCATAGAGAAGATAATTCAGACAGATGGAGACTTTCAATTAGGAAATTAATTCAGATTTTTCTGTGTGAAATACTAAAAATTATGTAAATATTTAGTCAGATTTATACACAGATGGACATACTCAAGTAGGAAACCATATCTGACATTATTCCGGAATAAAAAAATATACGTCTCTCTGCAGTTTTATTTCTAGGAACAATCAAGAATTAAGCATGGCCTATAATTATACACTCTTAAAAACAAACCGGGGTCATAAATTGTTCAAATTACGGAGAATCTGAGTTTTTATTAACCGGCTTCTGGGACGGCCTGACCCGGAAATGAATCAACCCCCCCCCCCCCCCCCCCCCCGGGACCTGCAATCTGGGTCAATTCTGACCGGTAGTTTTTATTTGAGTGAAATGTTTTTATGTCAACTTGCTATTAAATCCTGATTCTAATTGACGTACTCGTATTCTAGAAGAAACGTCTTCTTTCCCTGAGGATTTTAGCCATCAAGAAAAACCAGAACCCAAGGCTGTTCAGTTTCCAAAAATGTAAGAAGACACAAATATGAATTGCTTTAGTAATGTCAATCTCACATGGGAATTCTTGCTTTATGAGGCTGCTATTTATGGCATCCCTTTTTCTCGGTTCAACGCCATTGTTTTTACTTGATCGTTCAACACAGAAGTGACTGGGTTACATTTTATTAGACCATAAGACTGACATTGGAGCTCATATTAAAAACAAACAAACAAACAATAATTTGAACTAGAAGAAATCCTTCCGTTAATATCAAGAAGGCAACACATTGACTTATTTTACAAACTTGTTTTTAAAGCTAAAGTATTTTAAACGCACTCAGGCCTGATGCTTCATGGAGGCATCGGGGAATTGCCTCCGTTGCCCCTGGTCATTGCCTCGGTGCCCCTTGAACCGTGAAGGAAATGTACATTTTTCCCATAGAGGAGAAAACGCGTTGGTGCACTTGAAAGAACGAAAACGACAAACCCAAAACCCTGCCTGTGTTTCTTAAAATTGCGTGTTGTTTACTGCTGAAAATGTTAATTTTTCTGTAATGCAATGAATCAAGAAGTAAAGAAAACATTAACATTGATATCTTCATAATGCAGGTACGTGGAGGTAGCAATGGAGTGGGCTGCTTGGGTTGCCAGCTCCCCGGAGCAAAGGCTCAATTTCTACGGCAGGCAGCAATCCCAGATGGCCGCTCAAGAGGATTGGTAATTGCAAATAGTCGTTGTCATTATTTAGAGAAGACACACATGGGATTCTTACTCGTGTTTGTTTTGGTTTGTTTTGAATGTTTCGTGAACATGAACAAAGAAAAATGTATGTGAGATATCGACATTAGTTATTGTTAGCCGGACTTGTTCGGCTTTAAAGGTAGGGTTATAGACCACGTGACCTGTGACATCACATGTTTACAAAAGAGCCACATAGCCTGGACTTCCTGCAGGCACATTTTGTACACAGCTCAATGGAAGAATACAACAAATCTTATGTTTTATGGAGATTGCACTGTCTGATTTTTCTCAACTTTTGATATGAAGAAAGGGGGGACATCTCAAAAGCTGTACAGCTGTTGCTTTTGTAAATTTTGAATTTATGTGAAAATTATGACACAAAATGTAAATTTTCCCGTATAGCCTGTGTAGTATCTTGCCCGTCAGGAAATGCATTATAATGTACAAGGTCACCTCTCTGTAAAAAAAGGGTAACATGGTCTATAGGTTGGTTTTTTTCACTGTAATGCTGTTGTATAGGCAACATTTTAAAGAAAGATACAACAAAAGTCACATGTGAACGTTTCAGCAGCTGAATACAGTGTCTAGTTGCTGAAAAAAATCAGAAAAACAAGGACAAAACAAACGGTATTTCCACAAGAACGTCTACGTCCTCACGTTAAGCGAGAGGATAGCATGCAGGTACCAACTGCATTTCTGGCCGCTGCATTCAAATGCTTTGAGGGCAAAACAAATTCCCAAACCATTATACTTCGAATTGAATCCTTTCTCAAAATAGTTTGTACTATAACGTGGAGTGTCGTGGCCGAGTGGATAAGAGCACCGAACTCAAGCTTTGGTGTTTCTGATCAGCAGAGTGTGGGTTCGAATCCCAGTCGTGACACGTGTGTCCTTAAGCAAGACACTTAACCACATGCTTCGTCCTTCGGATGGGACGTAAAGCCGTAGGTCCCGTGTGTTGTGTAATGCACGTAAAAGAACCCAGTGCACTTATCGTAAAGAGAAGGAGTTCGCCCCGGTGTTCCTGGTTTGATTGGCTGCATATTGCGCCACAGCACCTTGTAAACCATTACATGGTGCTATGCAAAGGAATAGGTCTCATACTTCAACACGTAACCTCACATACCTTGTAGGAAAAATACTGAGCGCTTTGAGACACCCATCGGGAGTATAAAGCGCTATATAAGAACTGCGTATTATTATTATTATTATTATAACAAATGCATACGTTTTCATGGTCATTAGTTTTTGGAGTTTTTACCAATCTATAACCTTTAAGTATCATTTTATCAGACATCCGGTGGTGGTTTACGACTAAAGTGATACCCATTCTGTTTCATTATAACATAGTTTCTAACAGTTAACATTGTTTTATTTTTTTTTCCTCGTCAGGGATGTCACCAAAGAGCTTCAGAAAATAAAATGCTTCCAATGTATCCTTTGTATTTGCGCTTATATTTTCGACTTTAATTTCAATTCTTTGAATCGTTCTGTAAAGCTTTAGAACTCTTTGGGAGATATGACTTTTGGCATTTATCTGTTGACAAGACCCGTTTATAAAATATTTCTTTATATACTCGTCAGCCATATTAATAGTTTTCAGTAAATGAAAACATCAACAGCACTCTCCACAAAACAAACCTTAAAAGTGTTATACAAGTTTAAGGATACAAAACATTGATGTTCAGTTTTAGTCTGACTTGGCTTACTGATTAAGAAGTTCATATAGGCCCTACTAGAACTATTTTTACTGTGAAAAAAGTTCCTCTGAAATGAGTCGTATTCGAGAAAACTATCTGAAAACCTAAAATACGCAACAGCTGATTTCTGTTGTTACAACCAACATGTTAACATGCTGAAGGTGTGCATGATTTTCACTCTTATGCTGAAGGTGTGCATGATTTTCACTCTTTTCTTTTGACTGAACAGGTTAAGCTCAAATGTTCACAGGTTTGTTATTTCAGGTTAGACAGGGTTGATCACACAAAACATGAGCATTGCCTCTTACTAGTTGTCAGCTCTACCAATGCTGTATTAAAACCTTTAACAACGTTAACTTGATAAGAAAAACACTCCCCTATATGAAACGTAGTGCTTAACCACGAACACAATAATCAAAATATGTTGGATATGCTCGTATCCAAAGACGAACAATGCTTATTGTTGAGAAAATTAAAGAATACGGTTATCAGAGAAAGACGCATGCAAACTAAGCCACTGTATTCCCAAACGAAACGAATATAGTGCAATAGTGGCCGATAAATAACACGATGGTGCGCCTAAGCGCGCAGACTGCAAATACAAAGCTTAATTCTCAATTTGTGTACAGGTTGCCTAATTAGCAGTAGATAGAGTCAAAATAATATAGCTAGACAGGATTTGGATGACACGATTACACAAAGGACACCTGTTCCCCTTAATTGTTTTTTCCTCTTAAATGTATTTCTTTCCCCAACTTGCCAACGAGCGCAAAAGACTAATCATAGGTAAAATGAATCTTTTTTCTAGATATTTCGATAATGGCTTTTCGATTGGACTCGGGTGGTGATGGAAAAACCGAATCAACTGCAAAGAAAATAACTAATTGGCATGCAGACCGTAATCATAAACGTAATTTAACATGGTGGTTTAGAAACCGTTTAATACGGGAATCGGTTACGTCATGCCACCATTTATATCCCGCCCATCAACGCCCCCCTCTGCGCGCGCTCGCGCACACCACAGATCCCAGGCTCATCAGGGTGCAACTAGATTACAGACATTACGTACGGAGAACATCAACAATACGAAGATGAAAGGTGTGACGTAATGATTTATATCCAATTCACAGAAACTGACCTGTCTGTGTGACGTCATTACAATGTAAGCAACGTCTACGTCACACAAACTGGCTCCACTGATTACCAGAAGCCCATAAGTTTACAGTGGGCTTGGTTTTTCTTGATGATTTATGCAAGACAAGTTTACTGAACAGACTTAGCTCTATTAACGTTCTTCTTCAAAGACTATAAGTCTTCTCAGAATTGAAAGTTTATGTCATAAAAACAATTCTTTGAACGATGAAATGGGTGGATTAAAAAAAAACTACACACAAACATATAGCAAATTTGGAGCCGAAATGTTGCGAAAACTTTGGGCTTGCGGTTGATACAGACGTACGCGTGTGGCACAGTGACTTACCAACATGGTAAGGAAAACAATTTATCGTAGTATTTATTTACTCTTTTAAAGGCACCGAACACGTTTGGTAATTACTCAAAATATATATTAGCATAAAAACTTACTTGGTAACCAGCAACGGAGAGCTGTTGATAGTATAAAACATTGTGAGAAACGACTCTCTCTGAAGTAACGTAGTTTTTGAGAAAGAGGTAACTTCTCACTAAAATAATAAAAGACTTCATGCATGAAGCCTTTTATTAGCATCTGAAAGCACACAAAATTGTGCAACAAGGGTGTTTTTTCTTTCTTTATTTTCTTGCAACTTCGATGACCGATTCAGCCCAAATTTTTACAGGTTTGTTATTTTATGCATATGTTGGGATACACCGAGTGACAATACTGGTCTTTGATAATTACCAAACATAATTGTTCAGTGCCTTTAATGTAGTTTTATTTTAACGCACCCAGCCTTCCAGGCTGTGCCACTTTTCCTAGTTATTGCAATAGCATCGAACACATATCAAAGAATGCGTTTTTCTTTTGTTATTATAGCCCAAAGGGTTTCGTACATTTTAAAGGCGGTTTTCACACCTACGATGCAGCGTCGCTAATGCGCGACAAAAGAGGACACATTTTACGCCCGTATACCATTCAATCTATAATTAGAATTCTTGTTGCCAACACTATAATCTCCAAGACTGCACCCAGACAATCTCGGAGAGATTTTGTTCATACCCAAGGCTTCGTGTCACTCCATGCTGGAAAACCAATTGCAGCTCAAGAGTTCGCGATCAAGGTTGAGGCATTATTATTTTTTTTTATCTCTTGTGGTCTCTAGCCTTCTTGCCTTGTGATGTTCCTTTTCTATCTATTCCAGGAGATGTTTTGCACATCAGTCGTGTCTTGAGGAGGATCAGTCTTAGAATTCTCCAAGGCTGAATGCAGTAATTCTTAGTAACTTTAGTAGGCCTACCGTGCAAGGTTTTCTTACTTGGCAAAAAAAATAAAAATAATCTAATTTGGAGAAGTTCAGGTATTGATTTTTGTAAAAGTGTCATTAATTTTAAAATTTTCAGGCGAGGATGTAATCTGTTCATCACTAACAGCCGTTTGAATTATCACTCCTACGCCCGGGGTGTATTTTATTGCGAAATACGGGAAATGGCCGCGCTAGACGCTGGCGTGGATTCTAATCGTAGGTTTCAATTTTGTTTGTTCTAATTTAATTCGATTTTTAGTAATTTATTTTATCTCAAATCAGTGTAGTCAGAGCGAGGCTGGAAGGGATTAAATTAGTCCCAATTCCCGTTTGAATATTTGAAATTAGGCAATACAAGTGTAGTGGCTCGGTCTTAAAACAGCCGTCTAAAACCGGCAGGGTGGTGGCCGTGTGGGTGATGGACCGAGGTCCTTTGTCACACGGCCATGACCCCGCAAGGTTTTAAACGGCCGTTTGACTGAGTCACTGCTCTTTTATTTTACATTCATAATATCACTTTTTGTTCAAAAGCGTAATAATGTAGGAAAATCTTTAAAACTTGTCTTTTTAAATTGTTCAATGTTTGTGACGCGAAGGTTCAAATTGCATGCGACGCTCAACGGTTGTACATAGGCGTGCATACTATATATAGGCCCTTAGATTGTACACTATTAAGTATTGTGTTTAAGCGTTACATACAAAGTGTGAACCTATATAGGAACAAAAGAGGTCCACACAAAAATAGGGACTTAAAACACTATGTGGGCTTACAAACGTACCCACAGTGTTTTTTTTACAGTGTTGAAGAATTTTATTTGCTTTCCTTTAGTGTACAGAACAAAGAAATGTCTACGGAGTGTTTGCAGCTTGTAGCTGTGAACGGGAGTGTTCGCACGGATTGGCACTTGTGGGGTCCTGACAACAATGGAACAATGGACCCCACAAGGTCATTTCAATAGGAACAATTGGACCCCACAAGGGAATTCTTCAGAAAAGGGAATAATAGAACAACAATAGCAGTACCCCACAAACCGTATCTGTAAGGGTGTGTGCCCTTGTGTGGTCTTTTAGACAATAGAACAATGGACCCCACAACGGAATTATTTGCTTTTATTTGCTTTCCTTTAGTGTACAGAACAAAGAAATGTCTACGGAGTGTTTGCAGCTTGTAGCTGTGAACGGGAGTGCCCTTGTGTGGTCTTTTAGACAATAGAACAATGGACCCCACAACGGAATTATTTGTTCAACCTGGACCCCACAAGAGAATTCTTTAGAAAAGGGAATAATAGAACAACAATAGCAGGACCCCATAAACCCGATTCGTAAGGTTGTGTGTGGGTGTGTGTTTCAGTGTAAATAGTGCCCACGTGAATTAACGCCAACACGTATATATTATCTTAAGCACTTTTTACATAAAGACCTGGGAGCTATTTACTTTTGTATTATACAGCAGAGGAAGAGTCCTATATAGGGCTAACTTTTTATCATGCCCATCACCACACGTTTAAACAAGCCACGTGATATCTTTTCAACCAATAAGAAAGGATATAAAACACTCTGGGATATTTATGATATTTATGAATAATTAAATATTGTTTGCTTTTAGTCCAAAGTGACAGACACAAAATGGTGACAATATGACATATTGTTCACAGCATGTCACGGATGAGTTTCCTTCACTCTATGTTGTTGGTATTGTTCGTCCACCTTTGGATCTTCACTTTCCCTGTTTAACCATGACACGACAGTTACTATGTAGGCCTGCTTTCAACCTAATTGCTACTACTTGGGGAAAAAATAAGAGTATAGTACATTCAGTTCGTCATCCGGTGAAAGTTTCCTTAAGATGTTTCAAACACAGATATCCTTGAGACTACACTCCCACTCACGGGTAAAGATGCTAACTCGAAGGATACTACGCGGCCTAATCTTGACATCGCATCGAGCGCCAGTACAGCATCAGACACAGGAGAAGTGTCAAGGAAAGCCTTTGGTCAAGGTGATGGCGAGGGTGAAAAGGCCCCGTCACAGCCGGACGTGAGGATGCCTGACTACATCAGAGAGGCGTTGAGGAAGACTAGCTGTGCCATTCGAAACATTGACTCTGAATTGGCAAGTTAATGAAAGGGCGGTTTATCCTCTAGATCGAATATACAGATAACGAAACAAGTGAAAATAAGGCTTGAATCAAAGACTATAGTTAGACCCCATTCCATGAAGCTTATATAACTTTTCCTTTCAATGCTTTGTTTTGGCTTTTTAGATATTTAGTTTTCTTCTTGTTTTTGAGTTTAGTTTGCTTCATTGAGCATCGGAACACGATAAAGACGGCAGTGGATTCACAGTATTCCTGTGCTGATTTTTTATATTTTTTTTAGCTCAACATATCTTTATGGACCTTGACGTCATTGCAACGCCATCGAGGTAAAACGGCAGTGAAACAAAATACCCCAGCCTCGCTACCATGGACAGCGCGCCGTAACGCCCGCTAACTCCGCGTACGTCTCTAACCCCTGGAAGGGAAACACTAAAAATCAACGCTGATTGGCTTACCAAAAGTGACTGCTATGCAGTGTACGCTTGTTAAAAACTTTCGATCGCCCCGGGGCGCTTGTCGGGCCGCCCGACAAGCGCCCCGGGGCTTATAAAAATGCACGTATTTCGACGCAATATACATTTCAAATGAATCATGTTTTGATATGAGCACCCTAAACTGCATACAGTTAAATGTATCACAAGATTAAAAAAGAATGAGAGGGGCCAGTTGCTCTATATGGCTTGTGCATCCTTTGACAGCGCGCTCTGCGTAGTCTCTGACACAGAATGGATCAACCACAGAGCTAATTAAAATATCCCTTATATTTGGATATTTCAAAGTCACACTTCCAGGGGGATATGATCGAGCGATGCATTCTGGGAAAGAAAACAACATGGCGCCCGGCGAGATCGTACACCACTGGGAACGAGGTTGAAAATACCCCTTTTGTATGACACTCTCAAACAGCGCCCTCACTGAGGCAAAAGGAGGCATCCCATTGGACGATAGCACTTATTGGTGCGTGAATATGGAACGTGACATTAGCGTCCCGGCAGCAGCGTTACGCGATGCAGAGGTCTATGGGAAAACGCGCAGCTATGAACGCGCGGCGCATGCATGATGGGCCAATGAGCAATTTTTGTTTACCTTTAGCAGAGGGCATCCCACTTAAATTAATGACCTTCCAGTGCAAAGTTTGTCAACATCCAAAACATCTGATGACATCATATTGAGAAAAATTGATCTCTGCATTTTTCTACGGGGCTGATTTGTCCATTCCTGACTTTCAATAATATTTAATCAGAACATCCTTGATTGTGACATTTTGACTGACGAAAAATTCCTCCTTGGAATGTAAAGATCCATTAGTTGTTGAAATCCAATGATGTAAATGTCTCAAATTTTGCTCCGAAAAAGTCAGTTATGAACCAAAACATCCCCTGTACAAAAATGTAGCGACCCATTGTTCTCAGAATGATGTCATCAGAGGAGTTTGATGTTGACAAACTTTGCACTGGAAGAGTATTTGATTGCAATGGCATTTTACAGCATTTTAACGTAAGGCTAGAGACTTGTAAATTGTTCCCTAGTCACACAAGGACTCTATCTATTGGAAAATTAGTACATCACAAAAATGAATTGGTCACTTCCCTTCCCAAAAACGTTCCAATATACGCGCGGTTTAACAAGATATCTCACTTTGTATTATGACAGTTTGCGTGTAAAGAAGAGTGTATTGTAAAGAGTTTTGTGTGCAATTAATGTGTTTTCTCAAGCGATAATGATGCGGGTTGGGTTAAAGACACTTTGTTAAGTGGCGTAGAATAATAAATTATTTATAATAATGTATTAATAACGCCTTTTCTGTAGTCCTTTTCGCTCAATAATACTTGCGCTGGCAAGTCTTTGACAATTGCACTTAGCTTAATCGATTTGTACGCAGACTATAGGCTACGTGCAGGGGGGTTGCTTGTATGTACAGTTTAGATTCGGTGTCAATGTGTTGGAGTTGCTAATTGACTAATTGAACCCAAATGTACTAAGGTTTTTTTAATGAACAGTATACAGTTGTGAAAACAAACAGTAAGCACAGCCGTGGCTTTTTATGTTACCACTGTCAACCGGCGAAGAACAAGCAAGTTCGTTTGTCATAACACGTTAACGAGGTGTTTTATGAATAATTTAAAAATGGTTGAATATTTTCACATCTGCGTTGTTTTTTTTTTTTATTTGATCATCAGTTACAACAGTGAACTTTCACCGGTTAAAATAGCTTTAAGAGTGGACTCCAAGGTAAATTTCAGTATTTGTGATGCACTCATTTTAAAATAAATAGAGTCCTCCTAAAAGAGTTTATAGTCTCTAACCTTATGTTATAATTGTGTACAATGCCACTTTATTTGATACTCTTTCAGAGCGAAATTCGAAACGTGACGTCTTCTGACATCACAAGCTAATGGGTCTGTCCATAGAGGAATTTTCGCGATAGCCGTAAAGATTGATAATCGTCAACATTCAGGAATGAACTGAAAACATTATCTGCACAAAAATGTAGAAACCATTTATTTAAAATGTGATGTAATCGAACGTTTAGGGTTTTGACCCCCAAACATGCACTTGAAGGGTATAAAACACAGTGGCATTTTACAAAAAATGTACGTTAGGTTAGAGGCTTGAAATTTCCCCCCCCCCCATGAGAACTCTATCTAAATGAACATGCGTGCATCATAAAACTTAAATTCACCTTGGAGCTCGTCTTTAATTCAAAGCCAATCCCAAGGTTAATTTAAAGCGTGAACTTTTTATCCGATATCTTGGATGAAGATTTAAAAAATTTAAAACTCCACTTTTCCTCCTAGTTTGTATCAAAAACGCACTCTTTGAATTAGTTAATATTTGCAATGGTTATTTTATTTCATTAAAATCTAACACTAATTACATTGTCTTTCTTAACATATCTGGTTTAAAATAAAATAAATGTAACACAGAGAGATACAGGTAAACAAACATTCCACAACTCATCAAATTTTCAATAATAGTTTTGTTTGAATGTTTTTGTAATTTGTTTATCATTCGTTAATACTGTGTTTTGTGTGCTTGTTATTTTACCTCTGTAATTATATTTTTGTCATTGCTAAGTGAACCATTCAGCTACAGCTGTTGGTAATTTTGTCTTTGAATGCCAATAAATAAGTGAATTAATAAATAAATAAATAAATAAATATGTCATTGCAATTGATTTCACAGTGCAGTCATGTTTAATTGAGGTGTAACACTTTAGGCGTACTGTGGGCAGTGTTCAGGTGTGAACGAACAACGTGTGAAGCGTATTGCCACAACATGAATAAAACAAATCTCTCTCTTATCGTGTACGTACACGGTACCTTATCATGTGCGTACACAATAAGTTATCGTGTACGTACACGATAATTCCAAACTTATCGTGCGTGTACATAATACGATAAGTCTAAACTTCGATGACTTATCGTGTACGTACACAATAATTTATCGTGTACGTACATGATCACTTGTCGTGTATGTACATGTACATGATAGGTTCAAACTTATCATGTACGTACATGATAGGTAATCGTGACGTACATTGTACGATTTTTTTTAAATTCATGTGGCAGCAATACTTTTTCAAGGTTAGGTGACCTAGTATGTGTTGATGTATTTATTGTTCACCTTACAGGGCCCAGCTATTACACAGTAATTTAGAAACTGGTTCAAAAATAATGCTGTGCCTTCCTGTATGTTTACATGACTCTACTGTGTGTAGGGGGGGGGCAGTTTTATTTCAGAGGGGTATTTATTTCGAAAGGGATTTTTATTTCACAGGGGAATTTCAATTCTTATTTATTTGGTAATGCCATGTTGCTGTTTTGCCAAATTAATGTTTCCATGTTTGTTATTATCTACATGCCCTGTATTTCGCTGATGCCATTTTTATATCTTTAATCTGCAGTTTTTAACTATATTTTTATTATCTTGTAGGCCTAATACCACATAATTCAGTTTTGTGCTGCCCGTTGTTTTTTTAATAAACATGAATGAATGAAAGAATCGTCCTTAGAAGTATAGTAGTCTTCAGGAACGCCCGGACATAAATAGGTCACTTGCTGACATGGCTGGATTCCTTCTGTGACGTCACATGCAATACATAAATAGGTCACTTGCTGACATGGCTGGATTCCTTCTGTGACGTCACATGCAATACATTATATAAAACAACTTTGATAGTAAGAACACATAATTTTTTCTAATTTTTTGGCAGGCCAAGTCCCAGAACAATGTCCTTTGGAATAGCTCATGAATATATTATGTAAAGATGACGTCATAGAAGGAATCCAGCTAGGTCATCAGCAACCTACCTATCTATGTGGGCGTTCCTGAAGACTATTTTTCTTAAGGAAAAAAAAAACCCCAAAAACTAAAAACATGTAACAATATACAGAAATGCACAAAAATGGTTCTCCCTCGTGAATAACCGTTTTATAGCTACACAGGGTAAGATGAAACATCAATACTTAGTAATTCACCAAACCTTTACAAAATACTACATCGAACAAAAAAAAATCAAATGAGTAGAGTCTCCAGAGACAGGAAACAAGACCGAAATGTCAAGTTTTGTGGTGTAAACATTTGTCGCAGACTAAAGAATATTACCCTTATCGAAAGATATCGGGCTTATAAAAAAATATAATAATGTTTTGTTTAGCCTCAATTAGCTGCCATGGCAAGTAAATTAAGTACATTTTACCAAAGTTAGACCATTCCTTCAGACGTTTTTTTATTTATTTGTTTTTTTCACTCGAAGCGTCAAAATCGATACAGGTAGTCCAACTATCGCATTAAACATTTAAAGGTTGTTCAACAAAGAATGCTTGTGGTTGAACAAAACGAAAATCACTATTTAATTAAATCTTGGCGGGAACGTGAAAAGCAGTTAATAATGAAGTCACCACGCGTAAAGCATTATGAGGTTTAAAGATATTATAAAGGAGTGGTAGAGCTGACAAAACAGTCGCAGACAGTGCCATTGTTATGTGTGATCAACCTTAGGCCTATACATTAAATAACAAACCTATGAACATTTGTTTTGGATTAATCCGTCGTGTGAGTCAGTAGAAAATAGCGAAAAACCATGCACAATTTCCTGCATGTAAACAATGTCCTTGTTTTTGGTCGTAACAACCGAAACCAGCTGTTGCGATTTTAAAAGGTCCTATAGACCCATTGCACAACGCGCAGCGCGCATACATGCACAGTGCGGTTGTAAACACGTGTACCATTCTTTTGTGCACGTTTTGACACCCAAAATGACGCGCGTGTAGATGATGACGTCATATGCAATGGGTCTATAGACCCATTGCACAACGCGCAGCGCACTTGCACGCGCTCCTCCTGTCCGCCATTTTGGGTGTCAAAACGTGCACAAAAGGATGGTACACGTGTTTGAGCACTAACTCGCGTGTAAACACGTGTACGCGTGTAAACACGTGTACGCGTGTAAACACGTGTACGCGTGTAGGAGACGCGCGTGTAAGTGCGCTGCGCGTTGTGCAATGGGTCTATAGACCGTATCGAATATGACGTTACCTTTCAATAATACCCACAACATGGCGTCTGTGAGCGTGTGCGTGTGCGTGTGCCATAGAAATCAAACCAGGAACGCTAAGACGCGTTCATACACGCATACGGCCTATGTTTCATGCACTCTGCGTTCATGGTTTGATTTCTATGGCACACGCACACGCACACACATACGCTCACAGACGCCATGTTGTGGGGCATTTGAAAGGTAACGTCATATTCGATACGGTCTATACAGTTTTCTCGATTATGATTCATTTTAGAGGGGACATATTCACAGAAAAATATTTCCTGGTATAATCAGTAAGCTTTCAGCGTAAAATTAAACAATGATGATTTGATCCTAACTAATACTGACTACTGACGACGTTGTCTACTTTGTAAAAGTAAGGTTATTACTGTAATCGGTAAATTAACTTAATTGGCTGGAAACATTAGTTTGATTGGATTTAATGTAATGGGTGTGTTTTACAGCGTACGACTCAAATTGACTCATTGTGTTACCTTTATTTGTAATTATCTGTAAAACAATAGCATTGTTATACTCAAGGCTAATCCCGATGGAGTAACTACAACAACAACATTAACGTAATTAGCGTAGATAATGTAAGTAATAGTACAAAATATTATTACTATTATTGTTACTGGACAGCGGCAATCAACTGCACTGCAAGGAACATTTTGGCAGCACAAGAGTTTTCTTTCAAACAATGTCTAATAAGGTTCTTCAAGAAAAGTATGTGAACAATTATACGTGAATGCCTTTTTCTTCTTGGAGATGGAACTTAACTGGTTGCCTGTAAATTGCCCTGTGTGACATAGCTCTTATATTACATTATTGTAGTTGATCTAAGCTCATCAACACATTTTTTTATTTATTTTTTAACCAGCGGACTATACAGTCCGCCATTTTGTGGTGGACAAATTTCGTTCTACAAATTAGTTTCCGTGCTATCGTCCAATATTTATGTGAATATCATCTGTATACGTTTAAATTGTCTTTCCAACCATTTATTCCGTCAAATTAAATGCGTTTTATAGTCCAAAGTGCCTAACCCAATGGCAACGTGCCCCTTTAAACATGAGCGTGTGAATATAATGTACTTTTAAACTCGTAGTGTATCAATCTGGAAGACAATTTTCCATGAAACAGGTAACACACTTGGCCTTGTGACAATTGAATAAAATTACCTAGACTGTGTAACATATTTTGTATGATTGTTATTGTATAAACAAAAAATATGAATGTGGCGGAACTCTTGATATTCAGTTCAAAGAATTATCTCCAAAAATAAACACGCATTGAGTGACAACACTTGCGTAACAGGGGGGAGGGGCAGAAAATTGTTGATACAAAATTGCATTTTTCTTTGAAATTAATAACACTTGGCGAAGCCATTTCACCGGCTACGTGCGTAAATTAATGTAATTTCAGTGCAGTTGGCTTGTAGTAACTTGAAAGTACATTAATTTCCGTGACTCCAAATGGTGTAATCTACCTTTAAGTGTCTATCATTGGATCCTCATAACAGCTGCTTGTCGTTGTGTGTTTGTTTGTCTGTGTGTTTATTCTTTATTGTTGCAGTATGATTGCCTGTAAATTTATCCCCCAACTCCGAAATACTCTATGAATTTAAAGGTTGTAATTGCTTTCTGGAACCGTTGAAACAATTAAGGCAGTAGCTCATTATCCTTGTGTGTTTTTCTTAAGATAATGTGACGGGCAAAAATAGGCGATATCAAAAAGAAGTCTGATGGTTTGAGACGTATTAGGTCTGAATGTGGACAGACATCAAAATAAACACCCCTGGCGACTGTGGAGGTCTAACTCATCTCCGCGCATCCTTGCCACAATCAGGAAGATGAAAATCCGGGCCAAATACTTTGTTGTGTTGCTTCCTTTCTTACATTCAAGTGTTATGGAACCTTCCACTCCACGAATATCTAGATTTCTATACCACAGGTATCCCGTTTCATTAATTTAGACATCGCTTCGCCATCTCTTTTATAGGAATGGTAACGGGTTGGATCCCGTAACCCTTTCATCCGCGCTTTTGAACGAGAATCTATTCAAAGTGGTGGCATTTCAGCTGAAAAGAGGTGCGAGTAACGTATTGACATGCGGCGCATCAAAACTGTATTAGAGGGGGCTTTATGCGGGTAATTGTTGGCGGGTCGTTTCGAATCCCACGCGAAGACCTTTTACGAATCTGTCTGCTCAGGTTTAAGACATTGTATGTTGCACTTAAATATCAGTAGGTCGTCGCCACTAGCATGTAGGTCAAGTGGTCAAGAAATAAAAACAGAGAACGCGGGTAGGCGAGATTGGTTTGAGGATGTTCCTCTTTTGAGATCTTTTTTCAGGAAACATTTGTCCTTTTCCTTGTTTAACCTTTTCTTATTCGCGTACCCGAACAATCGTTCCCGAATTAGCCAAAGTTGTGATGGTTAAATTGCCTGATAACTGTGTGGAAATAAAGAGACTAAACATCAAGGAGTGATGTAGTGGGAACAGTATTCTAACAATGACACATTTGACTGAACAAGCTATTCCTGTAAATGAGGAGTGAATTTCTGGGTCGGATTTCAATACTGTTTGTAACCGTTTGCTGCATTTTTGTGTTGCATTTGGATTCACTTTTGAGCCCATGGTATTTTTAGTTCAGGTTTTGCAACAGAGACTTGTTATTCTTCGAATTATTGTATATTTCTTCGTCTTCTTCTTCTTTTCGTAATCAAAGAGCAAAATATGTTGTTCATCAACCGTTAACGATGCTATAGCTTCATTACGTTAACACCTTGTGTGAACACGTATAAGTAGAAAGCACCTGTTCCGTATATTAAAACACTAATGAATCACTAGTCTTACAGTACATTTTTACGTAGTGCACTTCCGATCGTCGTGCTGTTGTCTCATAGAGATTACCGGTTCCCCTCTGCTACAGGTGTTAGTGTCACTTTACGGGGGTATGTGGTGGCGTCAATTTGTGCTGGGACAAAAAGAGTCCGACCTATCAAAGAGTTCCGCGGCAATGACACCTTGCGATTGCAGTAGCGGACGGATAAGTTTTTATATCAGATCATTTCCGTATTTACTTAACGTGTCAACTTATGTTATCAGCGCGTTAATACGGACGTCAATTCTCCGCGCTTTGCGGCAATTTTGCCGACAATCGTCTGTTGAAGACAATTCAAAAGTTATCCCCCGAAACGTCGAGCTCGCCTACAGCAGGGGCTCGCTTCATAACGTCATGACGTTATAAAGTCTTGACGTTATAAAATCACAACCACGTTATAACGTCATAACCACGTTTCATAACAACGTTATAATCATGAACAATTTTTAAACATCGCTATAATAGTATAAGTAATCAAAATGTCCTATAGTTTTCTACCATCCAACAATCTATCACAGACTTTTGTTTTAATGGGAACATACCAAATTCTCTAGTTCGGTTATTTTTTCTTTATTTTTTTCTTTGGGGCGCTCTTTAAAACTCCAGGGTCATAATTGACATTCCGTGTCACAGGGGGCACTGATTCATTTCCAGGTCACGCTGACCTGGAAAATGGTTTAAAAACATAGGATTAACAATTGCAGTTTAGCGTTGACCCATTTCTGGGTCATTTTGACACAGATTCCGGGTCATAGGATGTCTTTAGAGTGCAATATCCATGGAACCCATCTTGCCTCAAGGAGTTCACCACAATATCCGCTATGGCGTTTCGCTTTTAGTGAACGAACTGTATTACACATTATCCCATTTAAAAAAAAGGGGGGTCAGACGATGACGTCATGCTGCTCTATTTTTTATTTGGTTTTCAACTACAATTCTGTAGATTTTGACTCTTTGGTATTTTCGTTGGAGAATACTTCTGGAGGAAGGTTCTTTATTGACTGCATCACGTATGTATCCCTACGTCCATCTCCATCAATGTCTGCCTTCTCTGGGGCTTTTATTCACTGCATGTGGACAACCTTTATCGGATGGTTACCATAACAGATTGTATATTGATGGCATCACGCTCCGATTAACTTACGTCGTAAGTAGATCTAACTTTGTAAGAATGAAAAGCATTTATAAAAAATACAAAATTAAATAAAATGCCCCCTGGTCTGGAAAAATCAGTAGAACAACTTTACCAGCAACCTCCAGAAAGACCTTTCCTTAGAATGGTTTCAAGTTTGATCCAACACGCCCAGTAGTAAATCAAAACAGTTTTCACAAGCGTTTATTTGCATTTTAATATGTAAAAATGAAACTGTGTGCGAAGTTATGTGCGTTATTAAAACAACATAGGCCCTAAATGTTGAATCATTCTCCTACTGACCACAGTTTTATGGTGAAATTAGTCTCGTAAACCTCGACTGGACATTGGTGCCGTTTTCAGCCTAATGAGTCGACCAAAATACAAAACGATCAACCGGAAGAATAAGTAAAATGTAAACAACGGACAAACTCTAATTAATAAAGAGGGGCTCCAAGGTTCAATTCATTTTGTTGATCCAGTCATTTTCCAATAGATACAGTCCTCATGAAAATGTGAAAAACTAATTACGAGTCTCTAACCGCAGGTTAATAAAACGGTGTAAAACTCAACAGTGTTTGCTCCATTCAAGTGCAATTTATCAACAAACAAAAACGTGTGACGACGTCAAATTTCACATAATATTATGTACAACTGTCTGTACATTTGTGTACAGAGAATGTTTAGTTAATTCCTAAGTTGGGATGATATTCAATCAAAACGGCAGTGAATTCGACCTTTTGACTGGGAAGGCTTAACATGTCCTTGAAACAAACTGAAGCTCAAGGTCGTATTGTCAGTAATATTTAATATCTCCGGCTTCTTGAAAGATGGCGAGCAGTAATAATGGCGGCATGAATAGCACAATGCGACTCTCACAGTCGAAGGTTGAAGGCGTTGCTCTTAGCAGAGCTGCTTGATTTATGGCAGGTATAGACCTTTTCAAAGTTGATAAACGGTTGGCATGGACGGCAGAGTGTTAGCAATTCATTCAATCGTGTTAAAAATGTTGTGACCAAATTCAACATTTTCTGTAAAGATTGATGAACTGAAATACCTTCCATGATTGGTTGATTTGTTTCCAACAACTTCAATACTATTTTTGAATATTTGTGTAACATTGCTACAAACTAAATCTGTTTTCGATTTGCAGTTATGGCTTTCAATAGTTTACAAACTCGGTTGGCAAAAACTCGGGTTGTGACATTGCAAACGTCTATTACACAGAAGTATAACACCGCCCCTTGACGTGGTTTAATCATTCATGACGTCATACTACCTTCTAACAAATTGTTCGTTAATATCAAGATTATGGCTTTACAAAATTGTATCATAGAAGATAAATATACGATGACGTGTATCTAGTTTGCTGCTTAATTTAATGGAGAGAAAAAAACACATCCACAAATACCAACATTAGGCCTGCTATGATTGGCAAAATTGACAAATTTCCCCAATTAAATCTGTTTGTGGCACAAAAACAGGCTGGATCCAAATATCGTACTACACATTATGCAATAGTTTGTGCCTGGAAATGCGTTAAATAGCCTAATATATTGCGCAAATTCTTGAAAATGTCCAATAGATCATACCACACCATCTTAGGTATATTAAACAACATTTTCTGTGACATCTTTACATGCCCAGCTATTGTCTATAATTATTTGAGTCCATTAGTTACCCACTAATTGTTTTGTTACCCTAATTAGCCAATCTTTTAGGGGCGTGGAAACACCCCGACTTTATCCTGGAGCGAAGGGGCTAATAGTTACTACCATACAATCCAATATATTTGTAATAAATATGTGCATTTCCCAATATTTTTTACACCTAAGTGACTTCTTTACATGCCCAGCTATAGTCTAGAATTATTTGAGTCCATTAGTTACTTACTAATTGATTTATTACCCTAATTAGCTAAGCTTTTAGGGGCGTGGAAACACCCCCCGACTTTATCCCGAGGAGCGAAAGGGCCAATATAGTTACTACCACACCATCCCATATGTTTTTTTGTTTTTTTTATCCCGTACAAAACAAAAAATGGGGGCCTTACCCACCCCCCCCTCTTAGATGTGTAGAATGGTCCAGTCTATGATATCAATGAATTTGACTTCCCCAGGTCATTATACTTTAAAGAAATGACTTAATTAGTGATATGTGGTATCTTCAAATGGCCCTTTCGCTCAGTAGAGGGTTGGTATAACTAGATTGGGTTTCGAAACCCAACAATTATTTGCAGCCAATTAGTATTGCAAATATTTTACAAGTCTTGCTGGTGGATTAGAATTTCTCTAAAATCTTAGTCATCCACCACACTGTTGTATCTCCTAATACTCCGGAGGAAGTTTCTGCACAGTAAAGGAAATGATGATTAAAATTAGCAAGCGCATTGTGTTGATAATAGTAATTAATGGCATATCAACATTGTTTTCCATCTCTACGAGCTGCATCCACCCACCACAATCATTATTTTAGCATTCATTGGGTTTTGATCAGTCCCCAAAGTTCGACGCAACCTGAACGGTGCGTGACACGCCAGCACTACACCGAGACTCACAAACGGTGTGTGTGTGTGTGTGAGTTTGGGGGGGGGGGGGGGGGGGGGGGGGGGGGGTGTTCGTGCTCCTATGCTGGGGGTCGACTCAATAGATCCAAAGAGTGGGCACGAGATCGATAGTTCACCACTTATCTTGTCATTTTGCCACGATGCTCTACTCATTACATTTTCCCGTAACAACATAAACAATTCACAATTATATTCTTGGTTTATAAAACGCCATTGATCAATTCCACTAAGATGGTGGTGGTGGGGGGGGGGGGGGGGGGGGTCACTTTGCATACAGAACTGACCGTGTTGGATCCAGGCATCGCACAGATGTGGTATATGAAGAATGCAATTAGCGGTGTACGTAATAAACCGAAACGTTGCGAAATGTCTGATTGCAAGTAATAACATTGTCAACCCTCCTACGCAAAACAAAACCGTAATGAACCTTTAAAGACAAATGCCCCCCACCACCCCTCTCCATTTTAAACATCGTGTATTTATTAGTACATTACCTTAATGCCGGATTTTAAAACTAAACCCCAACCACCTTGCCAATTAGCACAAGAAAAGTTTCATCTTGTTACTTAAAATAAAACTTGTACTCATTACAATTTTGTTTTCTCATCGAAAACCTATGTACTCGTAGTCTTATGCGTACCTCGAAAAACAGTTTTACAATCGGTCGAAATGAAAAGAAAAAAAAACCATTAGGGCCTAACCAGGCCCGATGTGTGGCAAAGGGCTTCCCCTCCCCACTCAAATGTTCTCATACTTTAACACGCTTGTTTTCCCTCTTGTACAGAAGTAACCCCCCCCCCCCACCCCCGCCCCTAAAACCCTCTAAAGAATTCCTGAGATACCCAGAATAAAATGCAGACACGATAGGAATGGGAGGTGGGGGACACCAACTGAAGGTACATGCCACTAACTGCTAATTGAAACATTCGACGACGTTACACAACGTCAAGGTATATAGTTTGTAACACCAACATTCACATACCCTTGTCACTTAACAAGATTGATCGTATCGCATTTTCAAATGACTTCACACAATTCGGTCTTCTCGACATAATGAAATTGTCACGCCCAAGGATCAACTCTCATAGTTTCTTGTTTTCTTTTGATAAATTATCGTCCTTGTGATCGTTTATTAGAGAGAATCCTTAAGCAACGAGGGGAACTTTTAAGACAATTCATTTTATTAGTATGGATTCGAGAATTTGTGTTCGTAATTGTACGGAATGCAACTGGGGAATTTATAACCTAGATTTCGTCAAATTGGTTTTATGCTTTTGGTCGATATTTTTGTCGTGATATGTTTTCTTAAAATAGATGGCCTTAAAGCATTATGTATCGCATTGGTTACTGTCAAAGACCAGTATCCACACTTTATGTGACCCAATTTATGCATGAACTATTAACAAACCTGTAAAGTTTAACCTCAATCGGTCATCGGAGTCACGAGAAAAAAAGTGTTTTACAAATAAATGAGGTTTTTGACTTGCAATATTAAAACCAATTGGTTTACTCATTTCTCAAAAACTATTGCATTTCAAGCAAACAATTTTTAAAGAGAAATTCCCATCATGACTTTTCTTATATCGTGTACGTTGTGAACATTAATATTTTTTCTCTTATCAATGCCAAACACACCCTTTAAGTTTGCACAGAATGTTTAAGAAAATTAACACCTGATGGTCTCTGATGAGGGTGTTTTTAGACTCAATTTGATAAGGTTATTGATCTAACCAAAGCAATTAAACGAACAGAGAACAGTATGTTCATGCCTTCAGAACACTTTTTACGAGAACTATTTTTCATTCAGAATGTGCTACATGAATTGTCATTTTATGGGCAATTACATCACATCAAGAGTTGATGGATTGCATTCAACGATGTAGCTAAGCATCAACAAAGCATTCTCTCACATTAGACTGAAGTGTAAAATCTACAAGAAAGACTAGTGTAGTTTGGATGTTGCCAGAACAGGAATAGCCTAAAAACTGAATAACTTAAGAAAAACAGACGTGGCTTATTAATTGTTATTATAAAAAAAAATATATAATTAAAGCATGCAAAAGAAAAGTTACATGTTCCTTTGTGCCGGTAACTCCTCGAGTCGGGCTACGACCCGTGGCCTTAGATCTCAAGTGTCTTTCTCAAGATCATTGCTGTTCCCAAAAGCGCCGCCTTCTGTAACAGATCTACCCTCACATTTGTCCCTGTCATCTATATATTTTAGTAGTAGGCCTAGTAGTACTAGTAGTAGTACATGCAGCAGTAGTAGTATAGTAGTAGTAGGCCCTATCACTATCACTATTATTATTTATTCGGCATTATAAACACATATACAAACAACATACAATCACAAAATAAAACAAGATAATATATACAAAAAGCCAGAGGCATAATGTTCGGAATTTTGAAAAATTACTTTAAAACTGTGGCCCGAAGGCCTTCAATTTCAATACGTCATTCTACACACACAAACATATTGGCTTTGCGAGTTTTCATTTTCATAGTTCATGGTTGGTCACTTTACATCTTTTCCTGAGTTTCGGGTGGGATGGGGTTGATTCAAACCATGCTGGCATTCAATGTATTGTCATTGCAAAACCATCTCTTCGAGTAATTTTCACCACCATTTGCCTTTTATCTTAAACAGATAGAAACATGTCACATCGCTGGCTCGCTGTACTGAATTCACACACATCAAACGTGACTTTAGATGACACTTCGATAATTCCACATCAAACTGTTAACTTTATGTTCGAACTTTCCCATTATATATTTTATTTTCCTCTTCTTCTTCGACTCTACTCAAGGGTTCGGCGCGAGCTTATCAACTCAATCTACCAGGCTTTTTTGCAAAAAACTTGCTTTTTACACCGGTATCTCGGTGAAATCTTCGTCGGCTTAGAGTTAATTCCTAAGGCCTCCGAGATCTGACCTGTTTTCTATCTCCGTGTGGCACATCTACACACGTCTGCATATGTAGTTCTTTTTAATCAAGGAGACTCGCCAAACGAAAATCTTTAGAAATCGCTCTACAGGAAGCGAACAAGGCCGTTTGAGTAGCAACCCACGTCTGACTTTTTCACTCATTGAGCTTATGGCGGGAACCAATGTTGCTTTTACACCAAATACTCTGGTGTAAAAGGAGTGTTAGTAGTTTTTTTAAAATTATTTTTATGTGTCAATATTTATCGATGAAAATATCCATTAACCCACTAATCGAGACTGACATTAGTTTTATGTAATAGAATATAAAGGAATATATCTCCTCTTGTTTCGTGTTTTAGTCCATGCCGATATCGCGTGGTTTCACGCACGTTTGCAATCGACTGCGAAGGGGATTGCGGCTGTGCCCACGTCCAGCCCTAAACTAACAACCCATGTAAGGAATGTTTTACGAAGAGAATGTGGACTGTATTTGTCATAGTATAAACCAACTTAAATTGCCCGTGTAGGCAACAGTCGGGTTGTGTTGATATTTGATAAAACGTTTCCTGTTTCATACGTGTTTTGATACAGCTTATTATAACCCATGGTTTGGATTAGTATCTACTAAAAGTAAGAATCGTGTCAATTTTATTGTTTGAAAAATATTTGATTATAACGAAAAAATGGACGGTTCACCTGTTTTTAAAGGCACTGTACACGTTTGGTAATTACTCAAAATATTATTAGCATAAAAACTTACTTGGTAACGAGCAACGGAGAGCTGTTGATAGTATAAAACATTGTGAGAAACGACTCCCTCTGAAGTAACGTAGTTTTTGAGAAAGAGGTAATTTCTCACTAAAATAATAAAAGACTTCTGGCCAGAGAAGCCTTTTATTCCTATCTGAAAGCACACTAATTTGTACAACAAGGGTGTTTTTTCTTTCATCATTTTCTTGCAACTTCAATGACCAATTGAGCCCAAATTTTCACAGGCTTGTTATTTTATGCATATGTTGGGATACACCAAGTGAGAATACTGGTCTTTGACAATAGACCTTATGCATTGACGTCACCAAGCCGCCATCTTAGAGGTAAACTGATGATGAAACAATGGAAACGCACAGCTTTGTAAGCGCGGCGCACAGGATTGGCCAATGAACATCTTCCTTTTGACCTCTAGGCGAGGGTGCCCTACTCAAATGACGTCATGTGCATAAGGTCTATTACCAAACGTGTTCAATGCCTTTAAACGAGTTGTTGTCCCGATATTTCCCCTAGCCAGTTTTTAGTCTGACGATTTTCAGGGTGATTTAAGGAGAAAAGGCCGTTCAGTAATAGCACTTTAGATAATGCTTATGCTGTACCTTAATGTACGGAAAGGTTCCAATACAATTTGGGTTTTCCAGTTTAAAAATGTGTATACCAACCATTTATTGATCCATAATCAGTGCCGAAACTTGGATAAAATTTTAGTGGGCACAAGGGGGTGCACCATTTTTTCTAGGAGGGGGTGGGCACTTCTGTCTAATTGAAACTGTAGTTTCCGTATTTTTCTTAGACAAGCCCCTTTTCAACTGCATCTGTGGCAGCAGCATTCACAATCGGACACCACAGAAACTTGAATCTCCGAAACTCACTTTGAGATGAATTTCTGATGACATGGGATTGATTTGTAAACACAAGTTTTGCATCTTTGTATTGACTTTAAAGATGTTCATCAATAATTAAAACACTTTCAAAGAGTAGTTTGGCAATACACTAAGGAAAACATCCAGACTACTATCAGAAAACATTTTAATATTTGATGAACATTTTCAAATTGTGTTAATTATGGAATATTCTCAAACTAATTAAATCCCAATGAATAAACAAAAACATCAAACAAACAAAACTCACTATATGAGTAGTTTGACCGATTGATTATTATTATTATTATTTTTACCTTTTTGGGGTATGTCTATTATTTAAGGGTTGTTGAAGCTACCCCCCCCCCCCCCCCCCCCGCTACGCCACTGTGACCAAACAATTTCAGCAAACCTTGGTTGTGTTGCCTAACATTCTCTCTAACAAGTCCTTCTATCCCAATTTATACACAACGAATAATTTATGATTATCTACTTTTCAACACGTGATAAAACTCTCATGTCTGAATGTCTTGTAAATATTTTGAAATTACAACCAACAAAACAAACACTTCCGCTTATAAATGACTCAACAAGCCATTAACGCTTAGTCGCCCGAGTGAGGGGTAATACACAACCCCCTCCTCCCGATCTCCTTTTGATGTTCACCATCGCCGCGCAATTATCGGTTTGATTCTCTTGCAATATTGAACTCTCAATATCAACATGGTGTAATTCAGAGGAAAATAGAAATGGCTGATGAAAAAACACATAAACGCCGCCATGGAAATCCTGCAGGCTGCCAGCCTATTAATCTTCAGTTAATAGATGTTGATTATGTACACAGTGGCATGTATGGATCTTTTTTATTTTTAAGTGTAAGAAGGTGGTGAGCTAATGCACGTAGTAATTCATTTCAATTTTATAAAAGTGTACACGGATCATGGTTGGTCTAACGTCTCTCCAACGATCACGAAATAAACGCTGTGTGGTTTAAAGTGACCGACGTGTGTGGTCAACCTGGTTAAAATGCAGTATCACTTTAAGTTTGTGTTTTATTCAAAGTATATGGTACATTTTAAAGTAAGTTGTTGGAATTTCTTTTTCAAACCATGTATTTTCTGATAATTGTCACTTAAACCCTGACACTCATTTTTAACAATAGTGCACGTTTTGCCTTACATTGTGAGATCTAAAGGTATTATACGGGACGGTTAGGATAAAACAAACATCATTGTTTAAATTGAATCTGGAAGCGTACCGTACTGATGATGAAAATCTAAAAAATGAAGTCATATTCTAGAAAACTGTATCTGGAAACCTACACAAAACAGCTGATTTCGGGAGTTACAACCAAAATTAAGGGCAATGTGTAACCATGCTGAAAATTGTGCATGGTTGTTCACTATTTTCTCCTCACTCACACTACAGATTAAGACCACATTTTCACAGGTTTGTTTTTCCATGTACAGGGTTGAAACACTGTCTTCGACTACTTTGTCAGCTCCACTACTCCTGTATAATACATCAGCTTCGTGGTCTGAAATTATTGCATTTATAAAAACGTCATAAAAACGTATATATATATGCCTCTCTAACCCTTTTTCAATGGTTTTATCAACCAGCCCTTAAGGACTTCAATTATATTGTAAACAATAAAAACTACATAACCCATATATAATTGCGGCTGCGAGTAAATCAAAAAAGTCCCTAAGGTCCACTTGTCAGAATTTAGACCTGCCCATTACCCCGGGAACAAATGTTCAAAAATTAGACAACGATCTATCTTTTTTTGTAATTAAGTAAGAATTCAATCTTATCCATCACAAATTAATGTTCACTTGACGACATTTTCTCAGATCCTTGATAACTTGCAACAATTTGATGAAGCTATTAAAGGGAGGGTACAGCTTTGGTTATTGCTCCAAAAGATTAATGACCTTAACAAACTTTCTTGATAAGAAGCACTGCAGCTGTTGATAAATTGAACATTTTCGAGAAACGATTCCCTTTTACGGATTGAAGTTGTAGAGAGATGGATTCAAAAACATTTCAATCTGAGAAACGTTTCTGCATGAAACGCTACTCAGATTGTGTATTCCAACTACAGATTATTCTTCCTGCGTGGACATAACCGCTCCAGATTGACGGCGATATCTCAAAAAAACGCTACCTTTTGAAATGAAATTTTCACTGGTCAGTTTTATTGTATATTATATATAAGCCCATCTACATTGTATAGGATTAAAACAGTCGAACGGTTCCAAAAACCAAAGGTATACTTTGCCGGCAGAGTCTGCTTAAAGATTGTTGAGCAAAACACAAAACAGGGTACCGGTCGGGTAATGGGTAAATACACATTTGGCTGGTAGCATAGCTTTTTATCATCAAATCTGTTTGCTTAGTTTGAAATTTTCCATTGAGGGGTATAGGTATAACTTAAAATTGCCTGACAGATCGGGTATTCACGGTCCAATTATAGTGCAGGATTACTGAATGCATGGGCTACCTCTGGTCATTATGTTTGGTAGTGGACGAGTGAAACAATCATTTATAGCGATGCTTGGGGAGGCTATTACATCGTCCGAAGATTACAAATTGGTTTTTTAGCTTAATGCCTCTCTGGAGTGTTACAACAAGTTCTCGTTGTGTCATGATACCATTAAGGTGCAATTTTGTTTCAGAATCCAAAAACGCTCGATGGACGTCTCATTTCAAATAGATGGTCTGTACATTGCTGCACAGAGAATTTTCAATTCATTCCTGAATTTTGATGATATTCAATCAAAGTGGCACTGGACTTGACCATTTGACTGGCGCACATAACTTCCTCTTTGAAATGTACAGACCCATTTGTA
The DNA here is from genome assembly GCA_037783415.1 of Leptasterias polaris. NCBI lineage: Eukaryota > Metazoa > Echinodermata > Asteroidea > Forcipulatida > Asteriidae > Leptasterias > Leptasterias polaris. The sequence continues at coordinate 8,414,857 of JAZGTN010000040.1, read as the reverse complement.
TGTGATGTCCGAGGACGTCATGTTTCCAATCTTGCTCTGAAAGAGTATCAAATAAATTGACATTTTACCGCCACTTTAACGTGATGTTAGAGTCTTGCAATTCTTTCCCAATTTCATGAGGACTCTATCTGTTAAAAAATGAGTGCATCACAAACTCAATTTGACTTTGGAGATCTTCTTTCGTTTGTTGACAAGTATGGCTATCTGTACTGCACATCATTTTATCTGTAAGGAATTTTGGCCTAAAACAAATTAGGGCAACTACTTGTTATCAAGGAATATGGGCCCCCAAACAAAATGCAGAGCGTTGGGTTACATGGGTTTTTTTTGCAAAAGGACAGCAATTTACTGACAAGTTGGCAGCTAAAGTTGTTTGAAATGTCAATTATCTAAAATTTCATCTGTATTTTGACAAGAAAATATTGCAGGTTTTAATTTGAGTCTTTTTGTTAGTTTTTTGTTTATGTTTTCGAAGGACGCTTTACGTTTTTTAATAAGTCACATCCGATCTTTATCACGGTCTCAAATAGCCTTGCCTTTGCATCTGTATCTGTCAATCTCGTCTTGAAAGGTTGGAATTTCAGAACCCGAAAACTATTTTTAAAAAACTAATATGCTATTCGCAGAAACATTTCCTTGTAAATATTTTTCTCTCAACTCTGAAAAAAAACCCGGACCAAAACAAAAGTAATTTTTTTCTGTGATCAAATGCAATAAATTCTTTGAGTCGTAAGATAAACACAGCAGTTTTGGGAGAGTGTTTAGCACACATCAAACAATAAAAGCAAACTCCAAATGTCAACTCAACAAACTGAAATAACATGAAAGGCCTGACATTTTATTGTGCATACTTAACATTTACTCTATCCGATTGTACTCTTTCAAACTCTGATGAAAAGACAAGTGTATAGGAGCATTGGTTGTCATTATTTTGAACAGTTATGGATTCGGAGACTGGTTTAATTAATTTTACATCTTATTCAAAGTTCTTGGCTGATGTTATAATAATAATGGCTTCTTATATTGCGCTCATATCCGTTACGCTCAATGCGCTTCAACATTCAGTATTTTTCTGAAAGGTGTGTGGAGCTACGTTTTTGAAGCATACTATTTCTTTACATAGCACCATTTAAGGGTTCACAAGGTGCTGTGGCGCAATATGCTGCCAACAAGGAACACCGAGCGAGCCCCTCTTTTCGGTAAGTGCACTGGGTTCTTTTACCTGCATTACACAACACACGGGACCAACGGCTTTACGTCCCATCCGAAGGACGCAGCAATATTGGTTAAGTGTCTTGCTCGATATGATTGGTTTTGAAGGCCTTTTCATTTAACACAAAAAGGCATTTGCGAGAGATGGGTGCAATTACTATAAATAAGCAATGGTAATATCAAATAGCACCGTAAAATTATAATAGAAAGCAGTAACATTGAGGGTAACGACAATAAACACAAAAAAGTAAAAAAACTTTCTTTTAGCTATACAAGAAAGTTTAAGGTATTAAACAGGATTGGTAAGGATAAAAACCATCAATTTTTTATTTTAGTTTGAAAGCTTAGGCTACTGTTAATGAAGTTCATTCTGGATTTTTCCATGAAAAATGTCATACTCAGGAAAAACGTATCTAAAAACATATGTATTTATTTTTAAAAAACGCAACAGCTAATTTCGGTTTGCTACAACCAAAAGTCAGGACAGTGTGTTAACATGCTGAAAATTTGGCATGGGTTTTCTCAATTTTCTCCTGACTCACACAACGAATTAGGTCAAATTTTCAAGGGTTTGTTATTGCATGTGTAATGGTTGATCACACGCACCATGAACACCGTCTATTTTGTCAGCTCCACCAATCCTTCATTTAAACCTATTTACTTTTCAATTGTATTTTTAGACAACAATTGCAAACTGTAGTTAACAAATTTGTGACCAATTTTCATCGACAGCAAAATATGTTTTCAGAAAATAGATAACCAAAAATACCAATAGTTGTCAATTGATGATATACGCGCGTTATGTGAGAGGGAAAAAAACTCCAACAGATCGCGGTGTCGTATTACGAAAAATAAAAAAACACATTTGAATTATTGTAATAAGTTAACCTTAACGATATTGACCAGCCTGAAAGGATAAAACCTTCACTTTATAATTGCCCAAGAATCGTGTGTTGTGTATCTATACCGGAACTCGTAACCAATGAATTGTCATCAATCGATATCTTTTCACTCTGTGAACACTCTGACATTTTATCCAGCTCGCCTTGAATTCATCTACCCCTTTGACAAAGGAGCCTGGTAAACGATAGCCTCAGTTCACATAATTGCCTCCTTTGTCTGAGGAGAAAAATTCAACTTCAGGCGTTTTTCATCGAGTACAGACCCGAAGCTAAGTTGTGGTTGTCCGGGCACGATCTGGGTGCCTTTTGTTGCGTCCCATGAAAGGAAATAAAATGTCCTTGATATATCCGGTGCACTTGAGGGTTTCTCCAGACAATTCGCGCGGTCTCGGATGTTACCCCGTCGATATTGAAGTTTGCGTCTCGAAACTTTTAGCTCAAATGAACAAAAACCTCAGTCATTTCAATCGAGAAATTATTCCTATAATAAACAGGAAATATGATAAGAAAAGTTTTGCAATTTCACGTCATATTTGATTCAGCCTTTTTTGCTAGAATAGGTCACGGCAAGCGATGAATTTCCAATTTTTTGTTTTTCAGAACAATATGCTGTTATTGGCTTGAAAAGGCAAAGTGCTTATGCACTGTGTATGAGATAGCGCACCCTACTGCGCATTATTTAATAGATTTTGGCGCCGGAATTTTGTTTCAAAGCTTATACCTTTTCTGATAAAAATTAAATCGTCCTTGATCAAGGCACGACTTTCTATCTGATTCGTCGTTCCAGCATAATTTGGTTGACGCCTATATGAAATAGTTAGATTATAAAGAACCAAATGAAACTCACAGCGTTATACACATAGTTTTGGATTTCCAAAGCATTCATGCTCGATTAGTTTGTATATAACCCATAGCAGTGAAGGCCAATTTACTAGAAGTAAATGGTCACTAAATGAGTTACAATAACAACCACAAAAGTACAAGAAATCCGCTGGACGGTTCGGCTAATAACATTGTCTATATAAACTCATTTTTAAATCAGACATGACGTAGGAAAATAATTGTCAAGACAAGATCTAAGAGTGTTTGTGGCTGGAGCAGGTAAAGAGATTAATTCGTTTGTGGCATAATTTCGTTGACCCATCTGCCGGAAATGTAACGAATGTGTACATCGTCACCCCCCCCCCCCCCCCCCCCCCCCCCCCAAATAGACAGTCTATATACACTGCAAACACCAGTGGGGTGTTAAAATGAAGATACCCAAGAGGGAATCAAAATTTACACCACATGGTGTTCAAATAAAACCAATGCAATTGTATTGGCAGAAATTTGTGTCATTTTAACACCCTATGTTGTAAATGTTGATTCTTTTTTCGGTATATGTGAAAGCTCCCGTGGTGAGGTCAGTGGGCTGTTATAACTTTATAGTAAAAAATTGTCTAATACCCTAGTATCGTAAGTATGTATATCATACACCCGTGGTGTCAAATTTAACACCCATCAGTTTTTGCAGTATAAACCGAATATTAATGGCGAGTGTCTCTTTGATGCGTTACATCATTGGTTCCAGTGAGAGTACATTCATTTACCCGTTACATCATTGGTTCCAGTGAGAGTACATTCATTTACCCGTTACATCATTGGTTCCAGTGAGAGTACATTCATTTACCCGTTACATCATTGGTTCCAGTGAGAGTACATTCATTTACCCGTTAGTTTTGGAAAATGGAAGTGCACGAGATGATAGCCAGTGGTCACTGCGAACCTTTCAATACAAACTTGCATTCTTTATACAAGGAACACTGATATTCATACGTACGACACTAGGGAATTGGACAATTATAACTAAATAAGGTTATAACATCCCTCTATCTTTCAACTGCTAGACACCAGGGACCTGTCCTGTGGAACCAAATTCGATCTTCCTCCCCACTGACTTCAATTAGAGAATGAAAGAAGTATTGAAGAAGAAAACATATTCTTCTTGCAGATACTAGTAACGAGGAGCTTAGACATTACTTGAATTGCCATGTGGGGACATCCATAATATACTTAAGTATTATACAGGATTGCTAAAGCTGACAGAATAGTCGCAGTCAGTGCTCTTGTTTTGTGTCATCAACCATATTCACGAAAGAACAAACCTGTGAAAAGTTTGGCTCATTCCATTGTGTGAGTCAGGAGAAAATATCCAATAATAAACCACAAGGGAGACTGACTGGGTAAATTTTAAAATGATTTTGGGTTGAACAAAGAAAAATTGACTAGAGCGGGATTTGAACCAACGACCTCCGGTTTAACGTGCCGGCGCTCTACCAACTGAGCTATCTAGCCCTATGTTGGCGGTTTCCCTATTTTGTCAATATCTTTGGAGAAAATAGTGGAAAAACTTACACTATGTTCAGCATGTGTACACATTTTCCTAATTTTGGTTGTACAACCGAAATCAGCTGTTGTATTTTCTTTAGGCTTTCAGATACAGTTTTCTCGAATAGGACTTCATTTCAGAGGGAAATATTTCACAGAAAAAATAGCTCTAGCATGAACTTCAAAATCAATAAGCTTTCAGACTAAAATTAAATGGATTGATTTGTTTTCTTCTAATCCTTACCAATCCTGTTAAATACCTTTAAGATAGGTAATAAAGCATATAGCTTAAAGTACCTTATTGATTTATTGGGTTATGAATTAACTAAATCAATCTATTAACATTTAGCAATAATTGCTTATCTAATTTGATAGATACGAATTATTATAACTATGTTTATGTATCCTTCATGAAGAGGGCAGACCTCGTACAAGCTTTGGCTTCTTGTCTAGCCTCCCCATACTAGTGTTGAGTCCGGTTAAAGTTGTTCCCTTGTGCTGTACGGCCTTAGAGTATGGGGGAAAATACACCTAAACCTGGACCTGAACAATGCAATTTAGGTCAGCACTACTAACGTATTTGATCAAACAGCATGCGCTGGTACATGTGCTCAATTATCGGACTTGTTATGTTGCCTTACAGCGTGAGGCTTTATAGATACCGTTGGTGATTCAAAAGAATTTATTAAAAATATCAGCATTTCAGATGGAAAGTATCCTTTCAGTTAATGTAAAGATTGTGTTATTGTACATGACATTAACAATACAAAGTAGTGGGGAGCGGATTCGTTCCTGCTTTGCGTGCAAGGACATTTTTGATAATAACTCCTTATAAATGTTTCGATATGTTTACATATCTGAGCTTTCCGATCTCTTTATTTCTAGTTTGATCGTTTTGATCAACCAACGCTAAGTTGAGCGTTTCTGTTGGAGAGTGTCTTATAAAGGTAGAGTCATAGTTTGGTAAATACTCCCAAAATTCATGACCATAAAAACTTACTTGTTGAGAAGCACTGCAGCTGTTGATAGTATAAACTATTTTGAAAAAGGATTCCCTTTATATGGTTTGGGTATGGGATTTGAGGCATTGCATGGTGAGGTTTCAATGTATTATTTGGTTTGCGGTAAACACCATGTGTACAATTACCTAATTTACTGTGTATATGTTGTTCTTTTGAGAACTTGTCTAGCTATTTGGAGTAGATTTTCCGGAATTCGGGAGACTTCTCAGTTCTGGAAAGAACTGTCCTGCTTAATAACTACTACCTGGGCGGAAGGTATAGGAAATCGGCCGGGACTACTACTTTTGCTTAGTGGATCGAGGGAACTTTTCGTTGTTAACCTCACTACCGCTGAGTGAGTTCTTGGATGGTTTGAATGATTTTTCACCCCAAAACATTAAAATAATTCTCAGATTTCTGAGGGTTGGTGTACGTTCACCTGTGTGTCGGCCAGAGATGCAGCTGGTAACCGCTGTCACCTCGTTAAATGTGGATGGATTTGACGTTCTTGTGCAAAATACCGGGACAGTTTCAAGCTTTTATTTTCCGGCAAGTACACACTGTATTCAGCAGAAACTTTCACATGTGAATTTGTATTGTATCTGTCTTTACAGGGTCACCTACAAAATCAGCATTACGCGGACAAAATACAATCTCTGCCCTTACATTTAGGTTTCAATTTGTTTAACTCGACGATTCTGTAGTTTTCCTTGTACTCGTTTTGTGTCATTTTGATAAGGGTTAAATTGCTTCTTCAATTTTGTTCAGCAAATATGATTGTGTTGGCAACCAAGTGGATATTGGTCAAGTTGCCATAGAAACGCACCTTTTGACGGACAATTTTTGATTGCAGATGAACTGCAGCGCGGATGTTCAAAGATTATATCGTTGTTAGTAGGATGCGTGCGTGGTAGTTTTCTCCTCGTTCTGCATTTCGAGGCGAGAATGTCGTTGTAAATGACAGACGACTGTTTCATGAATGCAGCTGGGTAGATGGTGCTTAGTGTGAATTAATTTTCAAGGGTTTACGAAATATTGCACACGTTTAAATGTTTAGTTCCTGATAAAAATGGAGAATACTTCAGAATAGCCAAAATCAAAGGAGAATGAAATAGTTTCGTTTGTCTGTTTATATGTATCATCAAATGTATCATTGATTGCAGGCATCCTCGATTTGTTGACTTGAATCATTCTGGCCTTGGGCTCAAGGTGATCTTGGGTTGATTATACATGAAGTTACGATCAGCTGCATTATTTACTTCACATCTTTTTTGTCATCTATTATTATTATTTTTTATTGCATATTTCTGGTAATGAAACCAAGGATGGCTCATAATTGAACTTAATCGCTGTAGCTCGCAAGCCTGAGGAAGCATGCAAACAAGGGTGTTTGCAATGTGAACCAGCACTACCGGGGTTAACCCCTACTGTTCCCGGATAAGTGTTTTGGGTACTCGCACTATAATTACACGGGACCTACAGCTTAATGTCTTATCCGAAGGACAAAGCAATAGACTGTGCAAGTCTCGCGCGCATTCGAACTTCCGGGACCATAGTGGTCCCAACCATATGGAGTTTTACGTGGGCGAGATTTTGTTTCGTCAATTATTTTAGTTTAACGTAGTTTATGACCTAGAAAAGTATACATGTTGTCGGGAATGTAATACTAAGTCATAACAAAATATGAAAGTAAAACCAATTCAACAATATAACGAAGAAAACCCGAGAATTAAACTTGACCTCAGCTTCCGGTTATTGCAAAAAATTAAGAATTTTGTGCTCACCTCCGATCATAAAACTTATGTAAAAGCTTGTTTTGGATGCGCGATTATAATCGCCGGATGCTGTAATTGCAAAGCAAACCATTTTCATTGCAGTCTATGGTGTTGAGGCTCGGCATTCCTCTTTAAACTGCGATACGGGTCAATTTAAAACCCGTTTGACCTTCACGAATCTGCGTAAGGTGTTTCTGAAAAGTTAACATCAAAAAAGCATCCTTGTCCCAGAGTTTTAATTTGTTTTTAATAATAATTAACACACTTTGGCGTATTTTTTTAAAAAGCTAAAACTAATTCATAAAATTGTAATGATTTATTTTTGTTGTTCAGATTTTGTCATGAGATATAATTTAAAACAAAGATTTGATTTCAGAAATAAAAATGTTCTTCGTTTGACGTGTTTTCTCGTTCGGATACGCGCGAGACTTGCACAGTCTATTAAAGTAAATTGTCTTGCTCAAGGACACAGGTGCAACGACCGGGAATCGAACCCACACTCTGCTGATCAGAAACACAAGAACTTGAGTCCGGTGAATGTATGAGGATAAACCTTACAATTTATGAATAATAATAATAATACAGAATTTGTAAGGCGCACTTTCCTGTAAACCGTTCAAATGCTGTTGTATGAGTATTTCACCGAATGTGAGGGTGTCTGTCCGTGGTTTTGTCTTCAATTGAAATCGATACTATTGAATCAACACTTACAGAAAACATTATGTTGGTAAAATTGAAATCACTAGCCACGACTGCTTGTGAAAACGGGGAACATGATCATTAAATACACTGATTTGGGTATAATAATGTATACGTTCATATAATAATGTTGCTCAACACACGATCTATATCATAAACTCGTTTGCAGCTAATTGTTTAAAGTTAAAAGGTGAAGCGACCTAACTACAGCACTAGCCGGTACCCGTTTGGGTTGTTTGCCTGCTACCTATACATTCAACTGCCAATTATCATTTTGAAATATACAATTGACAGAGTAAACATCTCAGCAGAACACACCTCCTGAGATATACCGTGAAGCTCCACTGGGTGACTGTTAAATTAATTTGTATGTCTGAGGATAGTCAATAATATATACAATAGCCGTCGGGTTTAGACACCCGCTAACGGTTGCAGTTGACACCGGCTGACGTATACCACGTATTCACGCCTCCTTTCTGTACGGATAAGGCTCGTCTCTTTAAGGCTGGAGCGTCAAGCACTAGCCTCAGACAGGGGGGAACTCACCGATGCGTTCAGACGACCCAAACCGATTCCTTTGAAGTAAAAACCTACTCACACAAATACAGCACGAGGCAGAAGACCCTGCTTGTAACAACGGTGTGTTCTTCCTACCCTAAGTCGACAGCCTCATCGAGACAGACCATTCAGGTTTGTTTGGAAGCGACTTGGAAGTTCACTTTATTCGATTTTGCTTGAGCATTGGAAGTCGATGCTAGTTACAGCGGTTCTGGCCAGTCTTTAAAAAGAATTGCCTGAGGTGAGTTTTTCAGTGAATTACAATAATCATTAGCAGTGTTGAGCGGTCTCTTTACAAACGCAGTTGAAGTGCTGTTCAGTGGGGTGTAAGTGCATCCGTTCTATGTTTCACGGCACTCGTTTGTCTTGAAGCTCAATCTCTTCCAAAATTTTACAATTTGGCGGGCTTTAATTTCCATTTTTCGATTTCGTAAGCTAACATGTAATATCGAGAAGAAAAAAACAAACTAAATTACAATCTGACTGATTAGCGCTTGGCCTCGTCCGATTTGGTCTCCAACTTTAATTAGCAGTAGAGAGTTCCAATTTATAAGATGATGATGACGATGACGTCGATATTTTGACCACAAATTCTGGGTACAATTTTAATTAAGGAAGCCCTGCAGAACGATCTCAAGTTTTACAACAGCATTGTTGCGCGTCAGAAAGAAAACTTAAAATGTGCGAAGTTTGAATGTGCGAAGTAGTTTTTTTTTTTTTTTTTTTTTTTAATATCTACTTGAAGCGACAATATTATCGAGTTTGCAAAAGAAAGTGGCACTGCAAATTCTTGCGGGTGCCCCGTTTACTCCTGGGTATCGTTGATTCCAACTCGACACTCCCAGTGGATCTTGTCTGAACTAATCGGAGAGCAATACGAGCTTTATAACTGTTAAATAATTTGATGGTACAACTGATGTATTTGAAATGACTTTTTGCTGTGGGTAAATTCTGCCTAAGCTTCTTAATTGTCTAGCCAGGCTGCTCTGCAAAAACTGAGGCGTTAAAATTGACCGTCCATGGGAGTTGTCACAAATATATACCAAATCAAGAATCAAAATTTACACTTTGGGTGTTTCAAAACAAAATCTGCCCAAAACAATGACATTGGTGTTGTTTGAACATCCTACGATGTTAGTTTTGATTCTCTTTGCTGTATCCATAGGTGATAACATCCATCGTGTCAATTGTAATATCCCAGTTTTTGCAGTGTGCGTTCTTTGTTATCCCTTCGAAGTGTATCAGCCAGCTTTACACGTCTCCATTTTAAATATGAAATCCCTATATTATGGGGGCAAAATACTTCGACCTCAGATGATGTAAAGATTCGTCTTTAAAGCAATCTAGGTTGTGTAAACTAGAACGAAGGCTGTGACCATTCAACACAGGGTCAGCTTCACAATGAATTATTCCATTATTGCACAATGAAACAAACTATTTGCATCCAGATTCCCAATGTCGTCAAATCAAGTTAAACGAGATTCAATAATTAAAATAAAAAACACATCGGTACACAAAAAGTGACCTAGATTTATCATTTTCCAGGGTTAGGCTGTTCCATTAATCCCAGGGAAAAACAGTGCCTGATGTGGTTCTTACAATGTGACTTTACACCACTTCCAGTAAAACAAATCGAAAACTTCGACATTGAAATAATATCAATCTCATAATTTCCTATAGGTAACGGACACTGTAATATTTACATTTTGTCCCTTTATCGAGTAATTTTCTTAATCGTCTTGGTGATTAATTGATTGAGTTCCTTTACAAAGATTCCACTTGAGTCGTTTTCCATTTTAAAAACAGCTAGGCCTACATGGTTATTTATTTGTTGTCAACTCCAAAATTTGCAAGCGTTCTTAAATCCATCAGCATTCCTCAGTCTAAGGCCTCTCAAATTCTAAGTTTGTGTAATCTCCGATCAGACGATTAATACGTACTAACACGGCTGATTCGCTCAAATCCATCAAAGTCAGCTAAGACCAGGGTATGGCTTGTTGCATTAGAGACAAGAGTAACTGTTACTTGTTTAGTATTTTCATCAGTTTTTCATGCATGCCCGCCTTTATCAAAAGCACTATAGTATCCATAATGTTGCTCTTTCTAAAAAATGTTATATTTTGGATAAAAACTAAATAATCTTGCATCTGGTAAATAAACACGAACAATTAACTTCGAAAAACAAAGATCTCTCTTGGTTTTGTTATTGGTTGGCAAGACGGAAGGAACGTGACACAAAGCTACTGGCTGGTCAGCAATGTTTCCATCCCTATAACCACACTTGACCATACGCTAAGTGGGGCACAATTTAGCACTACTCTAGTTTGGTCCCCATGATGATGCCCTTATCATCTGTCTTAAAGTATAATATTAGGTTTACTGTTTAATTTTGTAAGCGATTAGCTAAGGATGACCTGGTCTAATTCCCACCCGATCCACGTGGAAGGTGAAGAAGGTATTGGGTAAGGTGTTGTGACACGCATTACGGGCGGGCCGTGGTGATGACATAAAGGCTTGATCAAAAGCAATCAGCCCATATAGCGATCCACTCTGGGCCATTATTAGAACAGTCGTTCTCAGGAAATAGGCGTTATATTCGGTTACTCGTCATTCGCAGCATGTCTTGAATGGCATAACTCAAATGAATTTCCATTATGAAGGCACTGGACTCCTCGGGCTACCTCGCAGAACTGTCCAGATCAAAACGAATACAGCGTTGCGCGGTAATTTTATTCATATTGCATTATCAAAATCATCTGCGATGGACCTGTAGCTTGTGAAATGAGATATGGGTGTCATAGACGAACGCAGGAACCTTTTTTTAATAACCACTTTTGTCCACGAACGGGAAGAGGGGGAAAGCATAAGGGTGGCCTTCCAGGTGGGAAATGGTCCCCCATGGAGTATGACTTGCTGGGAGTCGTCGTATAAAGTCAGTCTATAGCTATGCATATTGATTGCATTTAGATTCAGACAATTTAGAATGACTTTATTTGGCCTCCGGGGCTTAGTGGGAAATGCAAAAAAATATCAGGGGCAGCAATGTTTGGGCCTTTCCCCCCGCTGTTCACCTCTTTTGAATATGTTGAATTTACTTTCAGTGTCTGGGCTTCAAAAATCATTGTGCATCGTGGTGCTGCCATCTTAAACTAAAATGAACGTGTCCAATGTCCAACTTGAAATGGAGTTCGTCTATTTTTACATAGGCCCATTAAAGACCAGTTTGAACGAAAACGGCAACAAGGGATCTTTGCTGAAGTTCATTTAAAATGCGTTCGATCAATAAATTGAGTTCACATGAGAATAAACATTATTTTAATTGTAAACAAAATAAACCCTTTTGAATACTCTTCTCCGGTGCTTTTGCAGAAAGATTCAAGAAAAAAAGCCCCGTGACGTCATCACTCATGTTACCTCATTAGTGGGAGATCCGTTTTGTACGGTTGCCTTGTTACAACAACAAAGCAAGATCACACAGATGACGTCAAAGTATTGTCATTAAATTTGACGTACGCCGTCAACGGTAGAAGCGTAGCTAGTTTTCCAAAACCGTTAAGTTGGAGCCTAATTTGTTGATCGATAATTACGAAAATTCAGAAGTACAAAAATATATAAAAATTACAATTACATAATAAACAAACACATAAAACAAGTTTAAATATAGCATACCCGTTAACACTATTTTTCGCTCAAGTAGCTGTTACAATGCCTTATTTTCGTCTTATATACGTTCTAACCCTACCGACACGTAAGCACAGTTAGCGTACAGTACCATCACATAGCGTTTAAAGGGAGGATATAGGCCTACTTTTGATAATTACTCCAAATATTAAATACCATAAAAACTTACTTGGTAAGAAACACAGCAGCTGTTGATAATGTGTGCATTTTTTGAAAACATTCTCTTTAAAGGAATGTGGTTTTAGAGAGAGGGATTTGAAAATAATTTCAATCTGAGATCAGAATGTGTATTCCAATTTACGGATTATTCTTCATAACTGCTCCATAATTTCGGCAATATCTCACAAACGCTACCACCTTTTGAAACAAATTGTTCACAGGTTGGTTTTATTGTATATAATCTACATCTATGTATAGGATTAAAACAATAGAACTGTTACAAAAAGCAAAGGTATACTTCGCCAAGTCATCTTGAGGTATACAACAAACAATTCCAGTTTAAAAAAGCAAACCGCAAGCTTAGATTTAACTGAACGATATAAATAAACTAATCAATCAACTTATCAAAATATTTACGTCTTACTGATGGGTGAGACAATAAAAAACGACTTCCCTTTGGGTTGTCACATTAAGACGCACTACAAAACGCAAAAAGAACGACCGCATTAACTTGAGTGGTATTTCTACCAAAAGCTTGTTACGCGTCCGACGTTAGGTTGAGTCAGCCAATCACTCAATGAAGAATCATCTTGTCTAGTTTAGATGATTTCAACAATTTTTACGAAGTAATGCCTCGACTTCGCAATGACTAAATATCCCGATTTGTTGAGTTTCAACGAGACAATTCGTCTGGACTATAAATTTAAAGTAAATCGTTTTCTTTCTTGTTTTAATGTTTAGGATACATTTTTACATTCACAGTATCAGTGTCAATTTCCTTTTAGACAAATTGCCTTAAAGAAAGAATGCATAAATCTTTAAAACATTTCTTTTTTAGTTAGTGACAACGTAAGTTAATACGTTTACCTGGCACTTTCTCGACCATAAAGTCAGTATTGAAAAATAAAGCAATTAACAAGACGAAAAGCAAGGACAAGACCAAAGGTGAACAAATTTAATAAGAAAAAAGTAACAGAGTGTCTCACAGTAGAAACGTGACATGCCTTGGTCATAGTTTACGAATGTATTCAGCTTTTTTACAAGAACGTCTGACACTAATTAATTGCAATCCATTGAAGTACTGTTTTATTGGGATTTTTTCTTCTTCCACGTCTTGCGCAATTTATTTATAACCATGAACATCCGAACAGTCGCATTCAAAGCGTATTCCTAGGAGAAATGCGACCCACAAATATTTCACTAACGTATGGCCTTATACAAACATCCATTGTCAAGACCTTCAACATTAATTTGTTAGTGTTTATAAAACTGCTTTCGTTGTATCTAATTTTCCCTAAAGCTGTATGGAACATGGGAAATCGGGTTGGCTCTGTGGGTTTTTTCCCCCTGTATTTCACCTCGCTGTGGACCCCGGTTTAAATCCCACCTCATCAAAGGCTTGCATGTGAAACAAGAGGGAAATATTTCACAGAAAAAAAATGAATCTAGTATGAACTGTAGTAAGCTTTACATCTAAAATTAAACAATGAAGTTTTATCATCACCAATCCTGTATAATACATTTGAACAAATAAGAAGACTTAGGGCCTACACAATTTTAATTCAGTAACATGTTATGTCAGTATCATAGTTTTCAATAATTACTTCTTCCCTTTGTATCTCCAACAAATGATGTTTCCGTAAAAGGAAAGTCTCCCATATTACAGTCTGTCCCAAGGGAGACTTGCCCAGTTCCTACAACGTCCCCAAAAAGCACAGGAAATTGATATATATTTTTAAATAAAATAAACAATACATAATAAATGAAATGATATCAGAATTCCAGCTTGATAATGCCAAATTGGATACCGGCAAGTAATCGTGCAGCCAAAAAGTATGCGTGTTACTATAAGAGAGCGATGAAAGCGGGCTTTTTTCTTGTCGTTGGTCGTGGGCAGAAAACTCACCTAAGGCATTTCACTTTGTTAATTTCGTTTTATATGAAAAGGTAACACTAGCATAGGTAGCAAATTACTGTAGTTGGATACGTTGGTTTTACAAATAAATATAATTTATTTTCAGTAGGGTGACGGCAAGCGATATTGGCTATCTAGGTCGGTGTAGTCTTAATTGTGAAACGGAAACAAATAACAATGTGCATTTTATGTTTCAACAATGGTTCTGTACTTATTCGGTAATATAAGCTGGAATGCATGGTGAGCTATTGAAGCTCAGTACCCTTATGGACACGAGACGCCGGGTTTTGTTACGACAGAGGGACCCAGAGATTGGTTTTTAATCTAAAACTTGGGCTACTCTGTGTACGCTTGGAAACGAAAACCAACCGACTTGGGGTATAATTTAGCCGAGGTAGCTGTCACCTCCGAGGACATTTTTGATGAATCAATGTTTATTTGACTTGACTTGCGAAGCAAGAGATTTTCCTTTGAAACGTTGACAAGGATAGAAACAGTTTCCTTTACAGAACGGGAATATTCACTTCAACTCCTTTTTAGACCAATACAACACCTCGTTGTTGATACACAAGGAGAACATTTTCCAGCTATTTAATTTTATTTTCAAGTCTTGCTTTCATTATTTATTTATTCATTTCTGTCAAGCTGACCTTGTTGGGCGGCCTTAAGTGAGTTTGGCATTTTGACCAACAACAACAACAACAACAACAACCACCAAATTGGTTTTCAGACTACAAAAAATTAAAGGTTACATTGTGCTGTAAAATAGTATGTCAAGACAAGGTGATGCTTCAATTGAATGTGTTTTCAAAGGTGTGCAGTGTACAACAAACACTGGAAAAAAAACCTGTACGTAATAAAGGAACAAATTATATCTACTCCAAAAATATAAATAACTGATTTTAGAGATAATAATAGCAACAAACAATGATTAAGACTGAGGCCTATTAGTATATATTACGAAAGTTTCAAATAATGTGCAAATCAGCATCGTATTGATCAAAACAAGACACAAGCATGGTTATGATATAAACAGTGTTTATTTTTTTAATTTATTTTGTATGCATTTCACTTCAAAAACAAGTTACAGCAAAGCTATAGGCATTAAATTAACTCATTCCTCCAGCGATGTCGAGGTTATTTCGTTAACTTTTCAATGTGTTTGATAAGCATTCATCAATCAATTTCTAATATCAAATTACAAGTGAAATTAATACATTTGATTTAATCACTTCGACGCAGTCTCACTCACCCTTTGTTATCCCAAACCATTTCGATGAGGAGTCCATCTCTCCTATCAATTACAGTAATGTCACTAGATATTGATGAAGGGTATATTAAACTCATATAAGAGTAAGGTTTTTTTTTTTTATTCCCACGTAAACGTAGAGAGAGAGATGGGGGCAAAAAACCACAAAAAACGATCATTGTGTGAATGTCATATTTTGTTGGAATTGTCTTTCAGCCGAAGACTTACAGTGCAATAATATACCTCTTGTCCAATATATCTGCTCTCACCTTACAAGTGAAACCCACGCAGGTTAAAATTAAAACCGTACAAAAACAACATATTTTGTCTCCAAGAAGAAAAATATGTACATCCGTATCAACTGAGGCTGCAATTCAATACCGCAATACTGACAATCGTGTACGTGGCCGTTTATTACTTGCAAATTACTCCAGGCCTATAGGGTGCCTTTTGGAGAAGTTAATATTCTAAAGGGCAGATGGGTCCATTTAATTTTTAAAAAAGAAATCACATCTGTAAATTAATTAAAAATAAAGTGGTTCTTCGTCAAATAATAGTTTAAAGAAATTCCTACCAGTTGTCTTCTTTAAAATGTCGCATTAGCCGTTACAAGACCAGCCAAATTCCATCCTTTGTTACTCTCGCACTATCATCAACAAACAATAGTTTGTATTGCTGTTCCTTGTTTGTTGGTTACTGTTGCAAATTGCCTGATGTTTATCTGAGACCCGTCTGTGACTTTTCAAAACTTGAATCATAACGCAGTGTTTTCCCGATCTGACAGTTCTGGGCTAAGTTTTTCTCGTTGTGTAATTCCCTCTTTGGTATTATTTGTCGTACGTGCATTTTGTCGTTTTTTTAGTTTTGTTTTTATTGTATTAACTACCATTACGTTCATAAGAGACCTTAATTTAGTATTTATACTGCGGGTGTCTTTTTATTCAGTAATGATGACGTAATTAGAGAGAGAACAGCAGAGTTATTGTCATGGGGGAAATGAAAAATGGGTTTATGAAAGGAGCATGCAAGTACGAGAAGTCAATCAGGGGAAGGACACAAGAAAAATACCCAACGAAAGAACCAAACAATACCATGCTGATCAGGGACAACAAAAGTAAACTGAATTAGTGTTGCTCAGAAGCCTGTTATTGTTATCACACGGTAAAAAACAGGCAAAGTGGCGAAGAAGAAAAAACAGACTTTAAAAACAAAATCAGTTAATGTTCGTTTCTGATCAAATACAATTTCATTTGCAGCTGTTTGCGAATCTTTCAATATGACTTCCGAACCTTAAGACAGCTTGCGCATAAGTCGTGACAGTCTGCAGGGATATCATACATTTCCAAATCTTGTTTATTAACATCTTACGTGACACTGGCATTCAAGTTAGAAGCTTGTGACGGAATTGCATTATACAGTCGTAGATATGAAAGAAACTTCAAGCATAAAAGCATCAACAAGATCTTACTGACACGATTTGGGTTCCACGGTCCAAGGAAATTCTTTTTGTTGGGCGTTCCATTTGGGAGATGTTCCATTCGAGAGATGTTCCATTTGGGAGATGTTCTATTCGGGAGATGGGGGTTGTTTTTGTTGTTACGCTCTGCTTACAATGGGTGTTTTTGGTTCAACAGGTAACCTCAAGCAATTACGTACCAAATAATAATACTTCCCAGAATGTAATATACATTATAATAACTGTTTTCAAACAAAACACTTTTCGCCAAATCAAACACTTGCCCCGTTTATCTTTGACAAGAAATAAACCTTATACTCAAACAGACTGGTTCTTTTCATGACGATCATTTTCAGAAAAAAAAAATGTATCCATTATGCAAATTAACTTGTGACGTATTCAAGTGCGTATTTTCACCTGTGAGCACATAGTTACCCCCGCACTGTAACTGTAGTTACATGACTTCCAGCTGCAGAAGAAAAGTTTCCAGCTTAATATAAACTTGTATTGTCTTCGTCTTCAATCTCTGACAGTCCGTAAAAAAAACCTTCCCCTAAGTATCCGATGAAAGTATTGCGTATCACAGGAACTGAAAGCAGGCAATGTTGCAACAAAGTACTTCACAAGTTCATTGCCTGACAAATCAAACACAACCGATGCGTGTTAATTTTACGTGGGTAATTTTGCCCCAAGACATACACCAGAAAGAAAAGAAAACAGAATCTGAGATCTTGACAGATTAAACAGCGCTATTAAAAGTGAAATATTAGTGCAACTACTGTGAAATGTAGGTGTCACCATAGCCGCTCTCCTAAGCCATACATAGTGTTGTATTTCTCTTGAGTTGAGTAATCATTAATTGTGTACCGGGTTGACATTATAGCATAAGAGTCATCACTTAATATTGCAGCAAACCTCATAGTCTAGAGACTCGTGTTACGCACTCTGCTGACAGCAATGTCATCGTTTTGTCGAGCCGGAGCACTAAGCCTTACCCCCATATCCAATGGATGTTTATTCGGGTAAGGTGATACAGTTTTGAAAGATTACGGATCGCCGTTGGGAGGAGAGAAAGAAAAGAAGAAAAAAACAACTGGTGACTGCTGTCAACATTGCTATCTAGTAATAGAAATCCTTGTCATGTCTGAACTTCAGTGCTAGTGTTGACAGTTTTGTGTAACATCGTTAGAGAGGTAAAGAAGCTTGATTGCCAGCCAACCTTTAACTGGGGGGCTCGTTAACAGAAGTGGCTCTCCACAAAGTGGTCTTGCAATTAGTATAAACCCTTCATACGCATTGCTGAATTTTCTTATACATAGGCAGAGGCTTTAACATGTTAGGGACAATTTGTTCAGGCAAACGTTCAAGCTTGTTCCTTTTAATGGAAATTGGGCTGGCCCCGTGAGACGGATGGTTACATTTGGAGGAGGGAAGAGTTGTTAATAAGACAGTAATTGTAATTAGCAGCCACGGCCAGTTTGACGTGCTGAAGTCACCAGAGTGTGGTTGAAAGAAGTCAGATTAGCACATCAAAGAGCTCACAATAATCTTGAGACAGAAGAACAGGCGGGGATTCTTTTGGTATTTGTCAAAGACCAGTATCCTCTCTAGGTGTATCCCAACAAACGCATATAATAAAATGCCTGGGAAAATTGCGGCTCAATTGGTCATCGGAGTTGCAAGAATATAATGAAATACACAAAAAAACTTGTTGCTTAGAATTGGGAGTTCTTAAATGCCCGAGACTAAAGCCTTTTTTAGACTCCAATTTTGGGTAAAATTTACCTCTTTCTCTAAAACTACATACCGTCAAAAGGGGTCGCTTCTACAATGTTTTATAACATCAACAGCTCTACAGTGCTCTTTCCAAGTAATGCTTTTAATGCCATTAACTTGTGGAGTAATTAATCAAAGTACACCACTGCCTTTATAAGAAAAGAGATGACAATGAAAGGGCCGAGTCAACACGTTCACAAGTTTTATTCCTTACCATTCTGTATTTTTCACTTTTTCTTTTGGGTTATCTATATGTGACAAGACCCACGGTGTCAATTTAACACCCCTGTTTTTGCAGTGTTATAAAACAGCACACTGCCAAAAATGTTGTGTTAAATTGATTCTCGTTGTATATTTATATGATGACACCGACACTGCGTTAATTTCACCAACGATATAGTAATGGGGATAACTAACACCATGGCAGTGTTGTCACATAATAAAAGATACTGGAAAGAATCAAGTCATCACCCCGGTTCTTTGCAGTGTAGTTCTTTGCAGTGTAGTTCAAAGTGATAGAAATAAACCGCATTGTCTTACATGTGCCACACCAGCTTTACAAACCAAACGACTTGACGGGTCAAAATTTACCATCATCGGGGTATATATTGATTCATAGACTACGGTAAATATTTCCCAAGCTCCTCGCACCTACTTCAAGAGAAGAAGAAGACAAAATTATCGACGAACAAAAATCACGTCACCCAGGGCTCATCAGTACTGGGGCTCATTGCCATTCGCCGTAAAATGAGGTTGAAGTGCCCGCTGTCCACAGACCGGGCGTCGCGTCACAAACCAACTTCCGCGCACAAACAATGGTAGGACAGGCCTCTTCCTCACCCTCCTTGCCCAAGGTACACCGCGTGCAGACGTAATTTACCTGGGCCACTTTAAGAGAAAGCTTTGCAGTAAATCGATTTAATTAAACTGCTGAGAGACCAGGGTGTTTTGAAAAAAGCTTATGGTGTATTAGACGGGCTTAGTGCCTGGCGGATGTGAGCTGTGGGGACGTTAGATGAGTGCGGAATTTATTGCCTCTCGCGACCGTTCACCACCGATCCCGCCAAAACAAGTCTTTAAAACGTGTATTGGATTTTCATGTTTACAGGGGGGTTGCATAAAAGACTGTTTGGAGAATTGAACGATAAATTACTTCCAGGAAGAACGCTTCAAGCATCTGATGACATATGGCCTTTTTATTTCTACATTAATAGAGAAAATAATTTGAAATGCATTTTTTCCCTTCTTTTTTCACAAAATTCATTTGGGAATTGTTTTCCACTTGATTGCTTGTGACTTGGTGTGACCGATGTTGTATGCGTTCACAATCTATGTTAAACATGTTATAAATTCCGCGAACATGGGTGTTTAACTCGTTCGCCATTTATTTTAGAGACAATTCCCCAAAGTTTAGGTCCAAATTTATGTATGACTAAAATCAGTTTTGATATAATAATGTACTTCTATGCGACTCTCATTGTACTGAACAATGTCAAATAAAAAATATATATTGATGTTTGAACGTTTCACCAAATCGCTTTATTGCCAAATGGGTAAATTATAACAATAATCGACAGCAGATATGAAATTGATTTATAATGAACATCAATTAATGTATTCATTCATATCGATCCTTATCAATCTTGCAGATCTAATCAAAAACAAGGTAAATCCTATACACTGGTTTGGGCCGGGGCTTCTTCCTGTCATTTATCTTTAGAGTGTAGAAGCGTCTTGTTAAACTAATTGGAGAAAGGGTTTGGATCAATGTTACAACCTCTTTCCCACCGTAGGTCTGTAGCCAGCCTCTGTCTTTTCTACAGATATTTTCATAATAATCGCGCCACCAATGTGTCCGACCTGGTTCCTCCTATGAGGATGTTCGATTGTGAAACCAGGCTTTCTGCTTGTTTTCACCCATACACTCTTGCTTTGCTGAGATGTAGAACAAGGAGCCATTCCAAAGTCTTTTTTCCACGTGCTGTATCGCATTGGAACTGCTGTATCTCCTTGCATGGTGCATGTTTCCCTCCATCATACAATCTAGACTGTTTCAAGAGGAATATCAATTCCTACCTTAAGCTCCCCTGAGTTATTTTCATCTTAAATGTTTTCTTCTTGTAGCTCCTTATGTACCAAGAGTTGTTTTTACCCTTGTTTGGGGGCGAACTTGCATTAAAAAAAAATTTTTAAAAGTATTTTGAAATTCGTGTTTACGTATAGTCCCTGATTTCGTTCATGCTCGCAGGGGACACAAAACCACGGGGTTTGAAGCGTAGTCGAACGGGTAGTCACCGCATTGAATCCCGCCGGTAAGTGAGAGTTCAGTGAGCGATCAACGGAGGCTGCCTGTACTTCAAATGTGCATGGCGTTTCCACAACCAATTAGTATTATATGAAGTACACGCAAAAGTCAAAGAGGGATGTTAGATTGACGATTGCGAGATTTTTTTTCTTTCTTCTTCTTCTTCCATTCCGGCCCTCAGGGAGAAAAGCTCTATTTCCCCGATTCATCCAACTCGCTAGGGGAAACAGGCAAGATCCATCCATCATACTGTAAGTCTTAGGCTCGTAATATCCGAGGGACCTTTATTTTTACTGGCTTAAGACATTCAATACGTCATGGAAGCTAAGGGTATGGTTATTTCATCCCCTGTTTCACCTGCTGAGGTTATGATATTACGGATATAGTTCGACAGTACTTTTTGTTCCGATCAGGATGAGCTGACTGTTCTCTTTCGAGAAGAAAAATAAGTGTTCACAAAATCATTAATCACCAACTATACATTCTCTTGCTTGACAGGCACAAATTTGAGATGAAATCTCCCTTGGAATTGGTCCTGTTCGAACGATTGAACCATTTATTTTAAGTAACAGTTACAGCCAACGATTGAAGAAGTTCGTAAATAGATGATACAATCCGAAGTCATTTTTGCTATGATCTAAATGGTCGATCAAGTTTTGGTCACTGCAAGGTCATTTTGGTTACGGAGGGTTCTATTGTTTCTCCCGCTGGCGGGCGCCGTTTTATACAACCACTTAGAATTAACCACAAATCAGAGTTTCTGCTTCGTCGATTTGGATAATTTCGGCAGCTATGAAAGAGGACAGAGAAACAGGCACAGCCCGAAGACACCCTGGTCATTATATGAAGTGCTGTGTGACGGGGCAGTTTTTGCACCGTACCCCTTTACGCGAGTAGTAATGTTCAAGATGGAGAAAAAAAACAAAAAAAAAACAATGGAGAAACTATAACACACTAAAGAGTCGCTCTCTCGGTGAAACCTTGATGTCAATTTGGCCCCAGGTGTTACGGGGCAGCCATTTATCAGTTAGACGTATCTAGAATGATAATGCCTTTTCACCTTATTTCCTTCATTAGTCATGTTGAGCAACCTTTCAGTTGTTGTGAGACGCTGTCATCATTTCAGAGACACTGACAGGATGCGTTGACATGGCAACTGACTCGCGCCTTTTTTCCCAGTAGAGACAATACTAATACATTATTTACTGCGTGTCGTCTGGATCAGGGTACAATAAAATATGAAGTTTCTACTTTCTCCTTCAAAGAACAATCCGGTTGTTTTGAAAGTTTCCAGATCTTTTCCATTTCTGAGGCATTTATTTCTTAAAAATCAAAATTTGTCGCGCTAAAAAGTGATTTTCTCCCCCAAAAACCTATGCATCGGTAGGCAGCTAATTGTGTTTGACAACCGAAGCTCCTAATCAGCAAATCAGCGTATACGCTATTCACTTTGGTTGATTGTGACCTTGGCAGATGGAAAATAGTCGTAAAAAGCGTAAACAATGATTACATTGTTGCTCAATGATTACATTGTTGCTCAATGATTAACACGAAAAACCACAAAAACAGGGAACACAACCTCAGCAATCTGCTTCCTTTCCATTAGATCTGCCAATAACATCTCGACAGTTTTTGTGATGCGAAAACGTGGGTGAATAATGCTGTTTCACAAGGGGTTGAATCTGGAACGATTATGGGACATTGTCGCTTCCAATTATTGCCGGAAATGTAGACAAATGGGACGCGTACGTAGAGATGAATTAAAGTATATAGAGGCTACTTTGGTATCAGATTGCTCTCGGGTACCTGGGGTCTAAACTGGTACGCACCGCTGGGAATTTGGCTCGCTGCGCTTATGAAAGTATTTCTTTGCTAGAAATGGAACAAACAACAAAACATCGATGAATGTGCAAGCAATTAGAGTTGTTTAAGAAAACACAAAAATGGGGGAGTCAATCTGTCTTTTGGCTATGTTTTACCATTCATTCGAAAGTCTCCGAGTGCATAACATTTGAAATAGAGGGTATCTGTTAGTACACTGTCTGTGGGGTAAAAGGGCATATAGTATACTGTCCGTGGGGTATAAGGGTATATAGTATATTGTCTCTGGGGTATTCTAGGGATTTATATTACTTGGTTTACCATCTCGGATGTATTTGCCAAACGTAAGCCATTTCCGCTTGGAGCTCTAATAACTGAGTTGTATTATAGTCCATCATGTTTTATCATACACTTTTGCGCTACATAATGAAACTGTAATGTGGTAACATGTATTACATCAACATTATAACATATGGTGAAGAGGACGGGGCATTTTGTGTTTTAATTGAGGGCGTTATCCTGTGACATCACAAGAGGAAGTCAGTAGGCAAGTAGAGTAATTGAGATGGCAATTGTAGTGTCTCCTGGTCGAGCAGTTAAGAGAACATAGACCCAAGCTCTGGTCAGATCAGCAGAGTGTGGGTTCGAGTCCAGGTCAGATCAGCAGAGTGTGGGTTCGAGTCCAGGTCAGATCAGCAGAGTGTGGGTTCGAGTCCTGGTCAGATCAGCAGAGTGTGGGTTCGAGTCCAGGTCAGATCAGCAGAGTGTGGGTTCGAGTCCTGGTCAGATCAGCAGAGTGTGGGTTCGAGTCCTGGTCAGATCAGCAGAGTGTGGGTTCGAGTCCAGGTCAGATCAGCAGAGTGTGGGTTCGAGTCCAGGTCAGATCAGCAGAGTGTGGGTTCGAGTCCAGGTTGTGTCCTTGGACAAGATCATTTACAAGATTTTCTCTATCCTTCGGATGGGACATTAGGCCGTAGATCCCGTGCGCTTTGGATTGGTAGTGCACGTAAACGAACCCAGAACACTTATCGTAGAAGAGTAGGGGTTAACCCCGGTGTTTCTGGTTGACTCGAGCACCCTTGTTCACAGGATTCCTCGGGTCTGTGAGCTACAGTGATCAAGTTAATTTATGAGGCAACCTTGGTCTCATTACCATAATAATATAATAGTATAGTGATAATAATGCTACAAAAGAGCACCATAATGGCCAGGTGTTGGTTTCGTTTTTCAAGCTTGCAGCTTTTACTTTAGGAAAATCGTACAGACAATAATTAAGCGATAAAATTACTTCATAACATTGGTAACTTTCAGTGTAGAAATAAACCGTGTAAGTTGACAAGAGATCCGTTTTTTACATTTGATAATCGTCTCGTGGACACCCCCAAAAGAATGGATTATATTTTTGGTTTTGTTTTTGGTGTTGTGTATCGGGGTGTTTGTGTGTTATTATCTTTCGTTTTAATTGTCGCCCGATTTATGCCATTATTTAAGAATCTATAGCTTATTGCTTTTGCAATATTCAATATTAGTCAAACTCAAAGAATAGACCGTATCGAATATGACGTTCCCTTTCAAATGCCCCACAACAAGGCATCTGTGAGCGTGGGTGTGTGCGTGTGCGTGTGCGTGTGCCATAGTAGAAATCAAACCAGGAACGCTGAGTGCATGAAAGCGGCCATATCATAGGACAGGCCGTATGCGCGTCTAAACGCGTCTTAGCGTTCCTGGTTTGATTTCTATGGCACACGCACACGCACACGCTCACAGACGCCATGTTGTGGGTATTATTGAAAGGTAACGTCATATTCGATACGGTCTATTCGCCTTTGGGGGGTTTTCCTACTTCCCGCAATATTGATCAATAGCCTGATGATATACAGTGCACTTTGCAACTTACCTAAGAGACAATCCCATCAATCGTTTTCAGAAACAATTGAAAACATCCGAATCCCCGCGAGATTTAAATCATCAACATGTATTTTCGTATTAGTGGAAGTCGGAGAACATTGTCTAAAAACGTTCCGAAGATTTCTCTTTTCCGGCTTTGATATCATACGTCTCAATTGTTAGTCATCTCTTGAGTGAGTAATGAATGTCTCCGCAACGATTTACCTGTGTCTTCCCAGGGCTATAAGCAAAGCAAATTGCCTCCGATTTAAACACATCAGCATCTTACCTTCGGGATTTTATGAAAGCGTTCAGGTTAATTGTGTAAATTGTTTTGGTCGGGAGCGACATCACTAAGCGACCACAGCAAGAGACATTGCCACGCGCTCACAGACACCTTATAATATAAGATGCAAACTGTATGATATCTTTAAAATGGCTTGTTAAAAGGTGATTTGAATATTTATTTAAAAAAGCAATAGCTCAATTAGTTCTAATGACAGTAGTGACCGCTGATGTAATATATGTCTCATCTACTAAAGGGGCATATTGCCTTCGGATTGGGCGCTTTGTGCTATCGAGCATTTGGTTTGAAATGAATATGGTTTGAAAGATATTTTAGAAGTTAAATATAATGATTTACTGTAAAATGTCCCTTGAAAAATGGTGTGGTTTTTTAAATAGTTTCATGCAAGAACACGGTCCGCTGTTTTGTTGAAACAAATTGTCGACTTCACAAAATGGCGGACCGTGTTGATTGTTGTATTCTATCAACAGCTGAAGAATATGTTTGGTAACATCAAAACTCATCATCTTATAGCCATTGACTATAGGATTTAATATTTATCAAATTGGTCAGATCTACCAATGTTAACTTCACGTCTGTCTGTATATTAAATGTATTTATTTGTTAATATTTATCTTTTTTAGCATCTTGTCCATGGAAGTACAAAAGTTATTAAAAAAAAGAATTATATATAAATAAAAACATATTGTTTAAATGGTGTTGCTTAGGACGTCCTATACGCATTGATCAATCCATAGTTGTAGCCCTAGCCCCAACTCGGACACGGCCATAGACAGCAGAATCCAAAATGGCGGAAGGAAAAACAGCATGGATTGCATATCTATAAGCCTTTCAGCTTGATTGATAAAATCCATTCGAAAAGATTCTTACATATCAATGGGACTGAAATGACGTCATCCATATTTAACATCGATCTCAAAACGAAAAGAAGTTATGACCATCATGCTATTTCGTGCAAACATGCTCGGTCTTGAGGCCGAAGATATGCATCTCTAAGAAGTGCAAGTTCTTGAGAACAAAGCCCGGTCTCTGATCGGTTCCCTCGTCCTTCTCTCTTTCTCTCTTTATCTCCAACTGAACTTGTTAATTCTTCTCTCTGAGAGTTCCCCCGTAGGTACGATGACTGATAAGAATTATCTTCACTGCGTGTCCGTTGGGCACGTATGTAGCTGATGTGTCGTGCATAATCTAACCTCTTCAAACTTTAGAATACAGTGATCTGCTTTGCTCATCATGTCAATAGCATAACTCTAAATGGTTCATCGGTTCAACCGACAAGAAAGGGCAACAACTACAGACTTATACGTATTTGGTATGTTGTTGCGTATTTGGTAACACGTTACCTATTAGAGTTCATAAGGTTATGACAATAAAACCCAACTGACCCAAATTGCTCTTGGTATTATTGTTATTATATGTTTCTGGAAATAAAATCAAGGGTGACCCACAAGAGAACTTAATCACTGGTGCTCGCTATGTGAACCAGAAACACCGGGGTAAACCCCTACTCTTCCTTGGTAAGTGTTCTTGGTTCTTTTGCGTGCACTTCTAATCCAACGGCCTAATGTCCCATCCGAATGGTTATGTGTCTTTCTCAAGGACACAAATGCCACTACTGGGACTCGAACCCACCCATCTGATTATAAACACCAGAGCTTGAGTTTGGTGCTCTAAGCCACTCGGCCACGACACGCTGGGAAGAATCCGTAGTTCTGTAACCAACCCCGCACGAGTGGCTCGGTGACTCATAGTAAAGCCAATCTATAACTTGTGCCAAAGTGACGTTGTGAAAAATTTGCTCATAACGTATAGATTAAAAATTCAAACTGAAACTCATTATAGTTATTCTCATGCACCATACGGGTTTGATAGAACATTTTGGCATCTTTTCAGTTTTATGTGTCATAGTTTTAACCAAGGCTTCATACATGCTAAATTCACACCAAGTTTTTAATACGCTTTGACATACGATCTGACATGAACAGTTCATGATTGAGTTCAAAATCGAACCCACTTGGTAACTCAAACGAAACGGTTGCATTTCAAGAAGGTCAGAACATGAAGGAATGAACAAATACAACTCATGCATCTTAACTAGGAAAGTCACATCCTATCAATTAGCTTTTCCTCTGGCTTCCTCCCCCCCCCCCCCCCCCACCCCACCCGTTCGTAAAACCAGCACTTTCGCTGAGATATAAATGTTCCGAGAGAAACCAGTACTTAAAAAGGGTATATTTTCTGCACCGAAAAGATGCCGTGCGGTGGGACTTTTTAGGGATTAAAATGGCGAAGAGATAAGGTGGTTCTTGCCTTGAACAGGAAACTCGGACCCTGAAAAGACCTGTATCTACTCTTCTCGTCACGCAATAGGAAGGGCCTGAGGCAAACTGACTGTGGTAATGTTTGATGGCATGAGATTCGCATGTCCTGGTTAAACATTATTGTGTGTTATATCTTCTTGCCTGGGAGATGTCCGTGGCTGGTGAAAATGACAAGTTCTTAAGAGTCAAAGATACGGTCTTCAAAACAATGCAGGATTGCACCAAAGTGTTAATGTCATTTCAATAGACTGTTTTAATTATACGCTCCTTTAAAGAGATTAAAGAATTGGTAAGGATTTTAAAAAACATATATTTATTTTCTCTATTTTCCCCCCACCTTTTGTGTTGTTGCTATTACTTTACAGATAATCACAAATAAAGGAAACATACTGAGTCACTTTGAAACTGAGAAACACACCCATTACATTAAATCCAATCAAACTAATGTTTCCAGCCAATTAAGTTAATTTACCGATTACAGTAACAACCTTACTTTTACAAAGTAGACAACGTCGTCTGTAGTCAGGATTAGTAAGGATCAAATCATCATTGTTTAATTTTAGTCTAAAAGCTTACTGATTATGAAGGTAATACCAAACAAATTTTTTCTGTGAAATATATCCCTCTGAAATAAGGTCATGTTAAAAAAAATACATTTGAAAATCTTTTTAACAAAATAAAAAAAAAAAAAAATAAAAAATACACAGCTGATTTCGGCTGTTACAGCACAATTTAAGGACAGAGTGTTTACGTGCTAAAAACTGTGCACGGTTTTTCACTATTTTCTCCAGACTCACACAACGGATTAAGCCCAAATTTCGACTGGTTTGTTATTTCATATATGGTTGATCACAAAAACCTGAAAACTGCTGGCGACTATATAGTTATTTGTGTTTTGAGAAAATTGCTGTTTCGGAGTCTGTTTTTTATTTTTTTATTTTTTATTTTTTTAAAGAAAACATTACTCGTACAGAGCTTCAATATTTTTTTATTCTTGAAGCTATTTCAATGAGCTATAATTTCCTATACATATAGGTCACTTCGTGAAAATTAGAAGAAAAATAAAACGATACTTGCCCGCAGAGCGCTATAAACCAATGCATATATAGTTATTTATTTCAAGAAAACGCTAAAAAGCTTTCAGGTCCGAAAGATGGTCGCTTCGTGAAAACACAAAAGTCGTACCACGCGAGTTTGACACCGTTCTACAGCGATCATATGTAAATTGGCGTTTCGTGATTCGCCATCCCATGTCGTGAAAACACAAAAATAGCTAATGTAGAGGTACGTCGGTCATGCTAATAAGTGTAACGACGACCTGAAACTTGCTGAAAATGTTGACAGTAACGAGTTAGGTAATGTAATTTGTACAACATTTGATTTGCAAAGTAGTGTGATTTTTGACATAAAGGTCACTTCGTGGGACCAGCGACGATATGACGTCATTAGTTTAGACTTATTAAGCTCCAGCTAATACTATTCTAATCTATTTCTGGGTATTCTTAGTGTTTCATTGTTGTTACGAAGTTGCTCACGCTGTGTTGATTTTATACGGGGATGACGTAAAGTGTACCATTGCAGTCTCCTTTCTTCTTGCAGTGGCGTAACTAAGGGGGTGGACGGCAGGGCACGTGCCCCGTCGTTGCTTGTGCAACCCCCCCCCCCCCCCCCCCCATGCAATTTGTTATCAGGACCTTTGAGATTAACAACTACCATAGTAAAATGTTACATACATTTTTAAACGTGATAATTTCAATGTTTTAAAAACTATTTGTCCGTTTGCACGCAAACAGTGTATTTGTTTTTACGTCAGATTCTCTTATAAAAGAAAATAGTAAATGGCATATCAAGAGTGCTGGAAAGGGGCTTGTTTAAGAGAAATTCGAACAGAAACTGCAGTTTTAGTTGGTCAGAAGTGCCTCCTAGGAAAAACAACATTGCGCCCTCCTTGTTCCACCCTAGTTTCGGCGCTTGGCTTCTTGTGTATAATTTAATAGTTCTGTATCAATAATTTCCTTCAGCTTGCGGTAGTACATTGCTATACAAATAAACATTGGAATTAAATACATGAAGGAGTGTTTTTAAACGTTTTAATCAAGGAATGGACTTTTTAATTAAAGCAAAGTGGTCTCACGAGCCTATCGTCGCTTACAGGTTTTAAATTCTCAAAAGGCAATCAAGTTTTTTTGCCATTGGGTAGGATCGTGGGATCACTATAGTCACAACGCACTCTTATTATTACCACCACCCAAACCCCTCTCATTATAGTTTGCAATTCAGCACAAAATGCCTTATTCACTTTCAATCATAGCATAATAAATTCACCAGTGTGGCACCCGACTATAACACCGTGAACCTTAATTTAATAATCAAAAACAATTCCAGCATCTATGAAGACCTCGCTCATTTAGGTTTAGTTACCGCGCAATAAAAGCGGCTAAGACGAATATGTGTATTTTTACGACCGAGGGACTCCAACCGCTATATTGGCAACGAACAAAATTTCTTGTGCTATAATTCGGCAGTGTTTGAAGTCAGACCCATTTTTTTTTACCGTTGTGGATTTGAGGCGCCCGCGG
The DNA here is from genome assembly GCA_037783415.1 of Leptasterias polaris. NCBI lineage: Eukaryota > Metazoa > Echinodermata > Asteroidea > Forcipulatida > Asteriidae > Leptasterias > Leptasterias polaris. The sequence goes on along the minus strand of JAZGTN010000040.1, from coordinate 8,384,887 downwards.
CAACTATAGGAGGCGTTTCCTGTCAGTATATTATGCATAAAGCTCACCATACAATTTTTAGAGTTTAAATTAAAGGCTTATTGACAAATATAATTGTTGGTGGATGTAAAGCCATTCAAGCAGGGCTACGTTTTTTCCCTCGAGCTCGGGAAAAACGTTTTTTGCGATTCCATTCACGTCAAAATTTCACATTGTGTTTTTTATCTGATTACAAACGAGGGCTTTTGTTGGTGAAAGGCACACAAAGACTGGAATTTTCTTTTGATATATCATACGATGTACTTTTATTAAATGGTTAGAACGCAAGGAAAGTGGTTATCGGGCATAATCGGAGTTCATGATGGAAATGCGCTTCATAACATTTCATTGGGTTCAAAAGAAGTTGGATCGCCAGCTACATAATACTGAACACTAATTTGCTTCGTTTTCGGATTGTACATGTACTTTAGTACGTAAAGTACTTTGTGTGAAACCATGCTCAGGTATAGGCCTACTATGTGTTAACACACTGTAAGTAATTGTTGGTCTAGACTCTTATTGTGTTCTTATTCCTTCCAGTAGAATCGCACACCATCCACGTTTTGCATTTGGGCTTCCTTATACATGTACATGCGTTTAAAAAGCAACGCTAGTTACCACTACACCCTCCGAGTATTGAATGTGGGAACCGTCAGAGAAAGGCCCAGTCTTGCAAGATAACTACTTGCCGGCATCTTCAATTGAATTGTATAACCAGCAGGGTATTCGCCCTGAAGCACCGGTGCCGTTAGCCTGGTCTATAAGTAGCTGAACGGACAGATAAAAGCATACTCTTGGGTTAATCAGGTGTTGCAATCGCCAGGGATAACTTGGTTGAAGTGCCTCTCTCTAGTCACGCTCTCTTGACCCGCTGATTGAGTAAGGATAAAACGAGAACTTTTTGCATCCATCCTCTTCTCCGCTATAGTCATTCATGGAGAGTCTTGACTTAATAGAACCTAAAGTTTCGTGATTCTGGTTGGGTTTTTTTCATCTTGGGGGTGTTGCCTTTTGGAAATTGGAAGTAGTCTGACTGTCACGAACACCCAACAGCCATGATAATGTAGACAAGGTTTCAATATGGGCTTGGAAGTCAGTGTCAAAAGGAGTCAATTACTGGGATTGCACTCATCAAGAACTGTTATTTATTCGACTAAAACAATACTAATTGAACGAGCAGATTATGTAATACAACAATCAAAAACGAATTATGCAATGTATGAATAGATGGATGTTGTAATCAGAAGCCAAGATGACACTTTGTTTGCCAATTGTTTCCACGATAATTAGTTGTTGTTTACCAATTACGCTTCTCTATGTGGGCAAGAAGATTTTACCTAGTTCACTTTTGTTTCGTTAATAACCTGACCTTTAAACATTCTGCAGCTTCTAAAACATAATGCTTATCCTCGTGGATTGTTGGTCTGGTGTTTGTTTGTTTGTTTTTTTGTTTTTTCAAACGTTCAACTATAATATTTTACTTAGGGCAAACACGTTGACCACAATGTCCTTCAAATCTCGTCCATCTCGTCCATTTTAATAACATCTCGTTTTTGTTGCATCTGCCTGTTTCATTTTGACCTCAGCTGGTTTTGGTATTTTCCTTTGTTTGGTAGTGTTTCGTCAAAACAAACAAAACTGCATTTGACAACTATACGAATTTTGAATTGGAGTTTGTGAAAAATGTCCGGTTTAAGCGAAACAGGGAATTTCCCCAAATTAGCTCAGGTATTATGACCATAGACCCCTTGCATAACGCGGAACGCTAAAATGGACCCTGAGTTCACGCACACTATTTTACGCACAAAGAACACCTATCGTCCAATCATCTGCCTCCTTTGACCTCAGTGAGGGCGCTTTTTGGCCTCAGTGAGGGCGCTTTTTTAGCGTGTGATGTCATATGCAAGGGGTCTATAGACCTTATGCATTGACGTCACCAAGCCGCCATCTTAGAGGTAAACTGATGATGAAACAATGGAAACGCGCTGATTTGTACGCGCGGCGCACAAGACTGGCCAATGAGCATCTTCCTTTTGACCTCTAGGTGAGGGCGCCCTACTCAAATGATGTCATATGCAAGGGGTCTATTGAAAGAGCCAGTGTCTCCTTTAAGGGAGGGTACACCTTTGGTAATTACTCGAAGAATTAATGACCATAAAAACCTACTTGGTAAGAAGCACTGCAGCTGTTGATAATGTATAACATTTTGAGAAACAATTTCCATCAAAGGAATGTGGTTTTAGAGAGAGGGATTCAAGACGATTCAATCGGAGAAACATTTCATGCATGAAATGTTTCTCAGATTTCGTATTCCAATTACGGATTATTCTTCCAGCTTGGGCATATACTACTCCAAATTGTCGGCGATATTCGCTATGAATTTGTTCACAGGTAGTTATATTGTTTATATATTTACATTCATATAATGATTATTAACTCAATCGAACGGTTCCAAAACCAAAATGTATGCTTTGCCTTTAAATATTTCTGTATTAGAGCATAGCATATATCCGTAACAATAATGTATACATATTATCTTCATTTATAAGTTTATCCTAAACTATTACGCGTACATTGAAGATATTGTTCTTAACATGAGTAGGCTATCGTTTTGCAGATAACCAGACAACGATGACTCGATTGCATTGAGTCAATTTCAAGTTAGCATTTAAAAGAGGAAACTTATTTGGATAACAAATTGTCACGTTGTCCGCAAACAAGTCGAGTTCTAAGCAAACAAGCTGTGGTACGAGCGAGTGGCTTAGGTGTCCAGACATTCTGTTAATACATTACGATGTCATCAAATCAAACAGATGAAATCAGAAGGACGTTCGTTTTTCAGCAACGCTCGACATGTTTTAGTCCGACATGCGAGAACCATCTAATAGTAGTAATATAAACGTCTGTAACAATTTCCTCTATATTTACCTCTCTTCTAGTATACTTAACTGCAATGCGATTTAATACTTTTTGGTTCATGTTAAAATTTTCATGCACCCTGCTTTTGTGATGTGTTTAAAATTGTTTGAAATTTTTCGTCTAACCTTGTAAGATTTTTGATTTTGTTTTACACTCAGTTTTCTGTTTTGATTAATGGATTGTCTTATTGCTCTGTATTTTAACACTTTATATTAATTTTTAATTTTTACTGCTCGTACACAGTAGGGCCCTTAGGGATAGCAGTTGTCATACTGATAAGGCTACCCAGTCTAAATAAATCAATAAATATATCAATAATTAAACTACCACACCTGCTTACGTCACATTCCCATTACCAACGTACACAACATATGTCGTGTAAATTGACAGAAACTACTTTTAGATATAGTTTTTGTAGGGATACATCAAAGAGTATCCTGAAAGCGAAATGTAAGTGGCCATCGGGAAGGCGTTGTCAGTTCAACGAGAACGATATTAGATCGAAGGGTGTGAGAGTGACAATGAATTGTCGAGCCCCTGGCGCCTAGCAGTCCACCAACCATCCCGTGCTTGTCTAGCTCACGGTGCAATGCGTCCAATCTTTTAGTGGACGTATCACTGACATTATAGGGGCATTTCGTTATGATGTCGTTCGAATTAGTTAAAACGCGGTGGGGGTTGGTTTGGTCGTGTTGCCTACTGATGGGTGAATGCTTCGAATACAAATGACGTACAATTTGCTTGTAGAGTCATTCCAGAATGAATCAAGTTAAAACCCATTCTGTCAAAGGTTGATATTTGTTCACTGTTATTAGTGTAAGCTTGAGATGATATATACTATGGGTTCGATATCATTGACGTGTTACTAAACAAAGTATCGGCGCCAATGAGCCAACATATATAGGCTTAACCTATAAATATTTTAAAGATGCAATGGAAACACTTCCGAATTAGAATTGACCCAGATCAAGATCCCGTTAGATCTGACCCATTTCTTTATGTCAGTCTGATTAGGAATATGTGTCAAAGTAACCCAAAGTGGGATAAACTGAGCCAGATCAAGATCCCGTAGAATCTGACCCATTTCTTTATGTCAGTCTGATTAGGAATCTGTGTCAAAGTAACCCCAGAAATGGGTCAGACCCCCCATTGGACCCGTAATCCGGGTCGATTCTGATTGGGTCAATTCCTATCACCAGAGGGTTGGAGGACCCAGTTGTGGGAATGCACTTTTCTTTTAGATAAATGTTTGCTCTTTGAATCGTGCTTAACACTGATGCTAATTCAAACTATTCCTATAACAAATACAGACTTATATTTGGATGTATTCAGTTTGGTTAATCAATATAATACGAGCGCATGAAAAGAGACTAGCGATTGTGACGTAATTAGTCTGTCACCTTCGCGTACATACACTGAAATCTCATGCTAAGCACAGGGGAATCAGATAAAGGTAGCCACAAGATCTCCAAATATACCATGCCCGATTTGTGGGCAGAGGGTATTGGCTTATCCCCCCCCCCCCCCCCCTCCTAATAATCCCATACTCTAACACACTATTTTCCTCTTAGATACAGAAGTTCCCCACCCGCTAAAATCCTTTCAAACATTCCTGGATATTCCAAGCACATGATGCAGACACAATATGAGGCTGGGGGTACCAAAATGGCCCCGTATCGAGCACCAATTGCATGGTAAATGGTAGTTACGAACACTAATTTGGAAAATGAATTTAAATTACATCAGTCAAGAACATTGATCCCTAGATCAGAAAACAATTTGTTTCGTCCGCGATCGCCTGGCTACGATGTCTCCGGGGGTTGCCATGGCAAAGTTATCTCTGCATCCTTGAGCAATATTTTGGAGGTATTTTCACACCACCCAACCACCTAGAATGAATTTCGGTTGATTCAGCTGCGCTGGTCATGTGGAAGCTAATAAGAAATAATGACTGGAGACGAAGTCTGTGCTACCCTGTGCATGCTATACCAGCACAAATGTATGGAGGTTGGAATGCATGTACTGGAAAGAGAAAGTCTTTCGGGTCGTCGTACGACGGTGTGTGGAGACGATTGTAACAACACACCCCCCTTCCCCAACCCCCGCAAAGCCAAAAATCCATCACTCACATCCGTGCAAATATCAGATTTCGATTTTTCTTGTATCTTTGTTCCTGTCTTTTTTATCGCCTTTCCTTTTTTTTCATTTGTCTTGTTTTGCTACAGAGCCTTTGTCTTTTGTATAAATAAAACAGTTTTCAATTTTGCAAAGTGTTGACAACCGTCCTTGTCGTGTCATCGAGTTGTTCATGCATTAATACTTTACAAAAATATAACAATCAAAAACAGTTCAACTATGAAGAAGATGTTACAATGAATCCCAGACGCGGAAGTTTGGATGTACTTTTCTATATTAAGCCCATCCTTAGGGAGTAAGTTCCGCTCGGGTGTCTTCTTTAAAGCTATTAGACCCTAGATTGAAGCTATTTTCCCCGCCTGGAGCTCATGCTTAACCACGGTTTAAGCGTACCTCGGAGACGCAAACATCCATTTACAAAATGAATGTTCTGACAAGATTACTCTGTTAAAACAATTGAGCGTGACGTGAACCACAGTTCTTAATCGCCAGAGTAACCTAACCCTCCCCCCCCGAACACATTTCAAAGAGTGGCAAATACCTTTGTTTGACAGCACAGCCAGATATTTCATTTCGTCACCAAAAATATCCAACCGATGTTTTCGGCACGTCTCTGGGGCAACGTTCCCAGGATTTTCTTATATCTCATTGGACAGAAGCTGTTTTCGATAACCCTCATGGATCGTCCCCTAGTACTATGTTCACACTTTTATTGTGTCTTTATTTACTGACTGGTTTATACGGGCGTCAAGTTCCAATCACCCAAGTGATGGATGTATTACGAACGGAGATTACAGAGCGGCTGAAATTCCTGCTGCGTTTTGCAATCATCTTGTCTCCATAAACGCTTCCCCTTGTCCCTAGCACGTTTCATTCAAACCAGCAATATTATGATCGACACCCAGACGTGTCTAACTGCACTCTACTGTCTTTCGTCTTGTTTTATTATGAAATACTTGTTTATTTGTTCGGGTGCCACATTTCGAATGTCGGTGACAAATTTAATCACATGTATGATTTCACTCCACGTGTTGTAGACACGTTAACATGAGGTCAACCTCGTTCAATGGCGATCGACCCCGAAACTCCCAACGAGGTACTGGACATATGAGTCTATTTGCAATGGTTTCACCGTACACTTTAAAGGGTGTGTACAACATTGGTAATTGCCAAAGACCTGTATCCACACTTGATGTGACCCAACATATACATGAAATAACAAACCTGTGAAAGTTTAGGCTCAATCGGTCTTCGGAGTCATGAGAAAACAGTGAAAAAAAAAACTTATGTGTTTTAACTTCTTTTCAAACATCGGAATTTATCCTGCAGGATAAAGACTATTATTTTACTCATTTCCTAAAAACTATGGCATTTCAAGCAAAACTATTTCAGGGGAAGTTTTCCACCATGACCATCTTTATACCATGTAAGTTATGTGCAAATCTGTGAACATTTATATTTTCATTCTTACCAATGTTGTACACACACTTTAAACTACCTTACCACATGATACTGTGACAAAAGAGAAACTACCTGCCAATGACTTTTGCCCAGTATTATCAATAATTCCCCCTGTTATCCAAATGAGAAAATGCCGAGTATGCTGTTATATTGGGTAACCCTTTCAATATTGATGTGGTTTCGATGAAGCCATAATCGAAAAACCCTAGTTGCTAAATTCCCTCTCAAGGGCAAACGCACTATATACATTGAGCGACCCCTACCCCTAACACTACTTTAACCAATACCGAAGTCACCAATAATCGATGAGTGTAAATTTCTAACCTACAAATGAAATGTTGAACATTGGTAATTTGATGTTCCGATACGGTATTATAGGCCTAACATGGTATTATAATAAGTTGGAAAGGTAGTGCATTCTGCTCTACCAGCCAGGCTCCTAGTGGATGATACCCATGCCTACATCCTTACAGACTGTGAAGGGGGTAACCCTGTTTCAGCCTCAGGAGTAGGTGGCAACGTGCCCTTGGTGACAGTTGATTTGGGTTGATAGCCCAAATCAGTTAAGTGTGGCCTTGTCTTGGAGTGGCCGTCTGGCCTTGTGATGTTAGGCGATATCTCATATATGTTTTATTTTTTAGAATTCTGTAAGCGAGTAAAAAACTTTTACCGGAGCAAAAACAACTTATATTAAACATCCTCAAAATGGCGTCCTCGACACGATAAATGCGAGCGGTAAAGCTAAGAGTATCAAGATATAGTTGTCTCGGCCACTACACGGGATTTCAATCTGAATGACAGATATATTATGGAACTTTTCTGAGGTCTGTCGTCTTGATTTTCCCCCTATTTCAATAGATTAATGCACTTTAGACCTAAGATACTCAGCTTCTGACACCAAACACAGTACGACAGCTGTCTTCTGCGGGTCGAAAACCTCCAAACCCTTTTTACTTCAAAATCTCTTAAGCCAGTTTCCGAGAGAGTCTAGATCCCTGACGTGTTACGTATAAAAAAGATAAAAGAGGCTCCATATAGTATCACCGATGTTATGCTTTGTTGTTCTTATATGTAAGTCAATCCCGAAACCGAGTCGTACTGATGGAGTTTTATAAAAGGTACTCCAAGGCACTTGTACGAAGAGAAACATTTTTGAGACAGGTTTTTGAAATTTTTGAATTGTGAAACCAATTTATATAGCATCTTATCAGGGTTCACAAGGTGCAGCCACTGACACCTCTTTTAACGATAATCGTACTGGATTCTTTATAGTGCATGAATACAACACACACACGTGACCTACCGCTTTTACGTCCCAATCCAAAGGACGAAGCAATAATGGTTATTATAGTGTCTTGCTTAAGTGTCAAGACCGGGACTCGAACCCACCCATATGCTGATCAGAGACACCGCAGTGCGCTTGAACGCTCGGCCAAAACACGTAAATTTAGTTTCTATTCATAATTTAAACAAGTGCTGTTATCACAAACAGGCTTCTTGATTCATAAAAAACACATCAGTTTAAATTATTACTGGACTATTTCAAAGGTAGCACAAACATGATGTACATTGTACATGCCACGGTTGTGCTCAATATTGTGTCATTTGGTCAGAAATAAACAATTATGGGTTATTTCTTATATCTGGCTGGCCGGGTTTTCGATTTGTTATTGTCTTTGTAATACTTAATGTTTGGTTTTGTAAGCATGTCATTTTTAGTATTACTTTGTGATACTACCGACCACGTTTTGTGTTTTTAAACCGAAATTAAAAAATTAAAAAATTAATATTCTATCCACAACAACGCGTCGTAACGTTACCTGCATGTAAGGTCTAGGTCTAACTATATATAGGGTTTAAAACGAAGGTTATTGGCTTTTAAGGGGTACTCCAACTATGAATGACCATATAAACTTTACTTGGTAAGAAGCACTGCAGCTGTTGATAATGTATATCTTGAGAAACAATTTGAGTACAAATTTTGCTTTGAAATGCATAACCTCAGACAGATATAGGCTACTTGTTGTTTCCCTTTAAACAACAGAGCCCACACACAATGGGACTCAGACATGCAACTAGTTAATAATAAACACTACATGGTCCATATAAGTACACTGCAAAAATGGAGTGTTCAAACTGCCACCATAGGTGGTCACATACACATACCCATGAGAGAATAGAAATTAACATGTTAAAATGACACCAATGTAATTGACACCAATGTAATTGCGGTGGCAGAAATAAGTGTTATTTTTACACCCTATGTTGTAAGTTTTGATTCTGTTTTGGGTATACTATGTGACAGCAACATTGGCGTTAATTTTAACGCCCCATTTTTCGCAGACTACACGACAAACCGATGTGGTAACAGCTCACTCCCATTCCTTTCTAGGCCCTTGAACCAAAGGTCTCATATTTTTGCTTTTATTCGCTTCTTAGGACTTTTGTGTCTCAGAGGGGTGATTTGTTTTATTTCAAGTTTTTTTAAATTATTATTTCACGGGGGACTTTCAAGAGGGTTCCAACGGTACTCTCTGTGCGTGTTATTTATTTTGTAATGCCATGTTGCTGTTTTACCAAATTAATATTTTTATTGGTGATAATTTTATCTACATGTGGCTCTGTAGCTCTGTATGTCGGCGTTGCTATTTTTATATCTTTTATATGCAATGTTTAACCTTCGTTTTCATATCTTGTAATGCCACATGATTCAGCTTTGTGCTTCGAGTTGGTTTTCATTTTTTTTTTAAATGAACGAAAAGATGAAGAATGAATTATAAACAGCAAGTAGGAAAATGACTAAGGGACTAAACAACGAATAATGCTTAATGTTGTATGCGATCTGCTATTATTCAAGTTGTGTCGCGTGAAAAGAGTCAGCACTACAGATGGAGTCTCCCTGCCATAGTCTCTTCAACTTAGACGCATCAACGTAAAGAGAAAAGCTCTCACCTGGGATCGGGCAATCTCATCGGCAAAACAACATCATTAGGTACTTACAACACCTGGTGCGTACGAACGTCACCAACCAGTGTCAAATATCGTTAGGAACTGTAGTTTTGCTACGTCGATGCGGTGTAAATCTGATGCTAGTGTCCCGAAAGCACCGTTTACTTCACGTGACAGATCATTACTCAAAAACAAAACAAAAAACTCGCCTTGACTGTAAGACCCAGTGTCATTCTCCGCAAAGAAATCTGCGTTTGAGTTAAATCTCGTTGCTGTTTTCTATTAAATAAAGCAAGGCAGGATATATCAGCGCAAATACTTCGGATGGAAGCCCTTATCTTGGAATGTGTGTACTCTAATCTAATGCAGTATTGGTCATGATGGTTGCTGCAAACATGCTTTGAGTTTACGATTTATCAAAAAACAAACGTTCCACGTTCATTCAATTCTTTCTTTCATTGTGTCTTCTTTCGTCTGACACCAGTAGTAAGCTTATTCGCTGGAAAGGCGCACACTGTATTAGCGTATAAATTGTTATCTTGTGTCGGTCACGAAAATGAACATACAACACTCATCAACACTTTAAAAAAATGTCTTAATCCGTGTTAAAATGAGTAAACGTCGCCTTCATTCAAACGGCTGAGAAATACAGAGGCTAATCATTTGCATAACCACGCCCCAGTCTCTTACACAATCACGTTGGCAGCTTTTAGCCAATCGCTAGGTCTAAAGGTTTTAATAAGAATCAAACCTCAACGGTGATACTACGTGTTACTTACCAGTGTCCGTTTATGTAGAGCAAGTATAGGGATCACGTGACAAGCTTTAGAAGAAGAAGAAAAAAACGCCGACACGACGACGGTGACTCGGTCGCTCTTGTTTATGATACTGGTATTACACTCAATGTGATCACCTGCTATAGCCTTAGTCTCAATGGAATAAAAGTCCACAGCATCTAAACGCAGATGAGTGAGTTTTTTTACTCTTCGTATTCACAGGTAACGACGGAGAAAAACTCAAGATAATTTCACGTACACAACTCTTCGGAAGAAAAGGAAAGAAACCAGATTGGATAAAATGGTAAGTCCTAAAATTTGATTTCTATTCAATTCATCCGCAACAAAGTTCTTTCATTCGGGGAGTTGTTTCCTTGATTTAGGGAGCACCGATGTGAGATTAAGAATTTTTTGTTTTCTACGTTGCTCATGGCCCGTACGAGCAATTTAATTATTCTTCTTTGTTTGTAATTGTGTTTTTGTTTTCCTTCTTACTAAGATTGAATCGTCGATGGTTATTAAGCACGTATCGCCCTATAGTTCAGGCTATTTGTCGGCAAAAGAGCATAAAAATGTTACAGCATTCACTTGTAAAGATCAAATTAAAGTCCGGGCTCATAATCCTTCATGTTTGACCAACAGATTTGTTATTTTTGCACAAAACGGGAGCAGAAATTTTTGTAGAGGCCTTTGTTCATAAAGAAGAAATGCATTTGATGTTTACGTTTTAATAATAAAAAAATAAAAAACACAGCACAGAACAATTGGTGGGGTCTTATTCGGCTGGGAGTTCACGTTCACAACGTACTAATTTCAATTATGGCAATTTAGCCGTGACGTTGATAGTAGTTCATGCAAACGTTCTACCGGTATCGAAACTGGAAAATGTTCATTAATAGCTTTCCAAACTGAAACAGACTCCTTGCATCGTGGACGAAACGTGCACGCGTGAATGGCTACCATTGGCCGAGAGTCGTGTGCAGCGCGTACACGTTTCCATTGTTTGTCGTCAAAGATGGCGGTCGATGACGTCATGCGCAATCCATCTCTCAATCTTTGTTGTTTGTTTGTTTGTTTTGCGTTTTGTTTTTTAAAAATTACAAATCAATTATTTTTTCTTTAATATCCTTAAAGAGTTAGTTGCTCAGGAGGAGCTGGAAATAGTTCTTACTTCAAAGTTTTAATACCGTTACCACTAATAGCCCTTTGCAAAAAAATCTCATATCCCGACAAAAAAGACAAAACTTTAAAACCCGTACTAAACTGATGTGGTTTTTGAGACATTGCGTGGTGAGGTATCGATGAACATTATCTACACAGCAAATTAAAGTACATTATACACAGGTGTTACCGCAAACCAAATATACAACCATACTATACTATTATGAATTATATATGGTGACACACCCAGAATGTCCTGACTACAGCGGTTACCCTAAAGTATTTTCACAAGTAGTGATAATCATAACAGATTGATAATCACTCAACCTGCACAAGTATCCCTTGGGAATTTCAGGCAATAACGGCTAAAGCCAGTAGCAAATCTTGGAAACTAGAAACTAATTAACAAACGCTGACTGTGTTGGATAGTTCACTACCGGTACTGTCGGTAACCCTTGAGCGATGTATATTAACCAACCCTGTCATGCGAATACTTGCTAGTTTATTAACTGGCTAAATTATTTTTTGGTGGTTAGTGGCCAACCCGTCGACAGTAATAACCAACACGTACCATCACTCTTTTGGGATAATAACTCTACCGTTTGAGTAAATTTTCAAGGGCTTTTAACATCGCTGAGAACAAACCGATTTCAACAAACCACAAAAGCAACAACTCTCAATGGAACGTCGGTAGAAATACAAAACTGCACCAGAAAAGTTTTCAATTGAACAAGTGCGTATTTTCTATGTCTCCTCCCACTCTTTGGAACAAACTCCCACAAAACATCAAAGACACACAAACTCTGGATCAATTATTTAAACTTCTTATAAAAACTCGTTTATTAAACTCCGACTTCTTTTTGTTTGTTATGTTGTACTCTAATTGACTTCGTACAGCGCATTGGGACTCCGTGTGTGATGCGCTTCATAAGAACGGTGTATTGTTACTATAACTAATCATTACGTCATGAAACAGTCGGACATTTTGTTCTCATATATGTGCGCCAATTTTAATTACATTTCCACAAAAAATGAATTTGATGGTTAGTATTCCTTGAAACCGAACCAAAGACATAAATAAACTCATTTATTAACTGATAACGCACACTACCTTTAACTCATTCGCCTTATTTCGAGACACGCCTAATCAATACCACATATATTTGTGTTACACATTGTTACAGGTACGTTTCCCCTTTGCCCGATACCTGACGGTTTTGACACCGTTGTAAAACGAGAAATAATTGCCTCGTCGCTCATAAATCGATCGGACCTAGATGGGGAAGGGCATTTTAAGTGACGTTTATTCCAGTTATGTCAGTTTTGTGTTAGGTACATTGACCTTGCTCATAATGAGCATGTTTGAATAATTAAACATCTGGTTGACAATGTGTGAACCATTTGGGAGAAGCGTTATGTAAACGTCTGTTTCTCACAAACTCTCTCCTTTCCGTCCAACCCCAACCCCCACACACATGATCTTCATGTAGTTTTGCCCCCTTTATATTTCTTTTAAGAACTGTATACAGTTCCTCAAATATTTTTAAAGCTTGCCTTTCAATACATAATTCTCACTCGACGCGGGGAGAAGCTTCATAACTGACAAAATTTCAAGTTTGTGTACATTTTGAGTGCGTTCCGGTCCTATTGTTTCTTAGCACTTCATTTAAAAAGAACTCGGTACTATTTTATGCATAATTAAAGCGAATACCATCAAAATGTTTTTTGTGGACACACATGGTCTCAACTCATGACTTGCATGCACACGGCTGCATGTATGATTTCACTCTTCCCTCTATAAGCAACAACAATAGTTATAATGATAATCAAAATAACCAATTAGAATTTACTTTCAATTTTTTTTATTTATTATTAGCATTATGAGGTGTGTTGTCTATTAACATCAAGTAAAGTCTAACACAATCACAACTTTCATGATTACTTCGAAATTTCGAAATTCCACATGGCCTGAAAGTATTGTTATCAAGTTTTTTGTTTTACTAGATTAAACAAATATCTCTCAAACTATGATGCATTTGTTTTGTTTAAGATGTACACTTATATATATAGTCAACATTCTTCTTTACGAATTTCCTCAACACTTTCACGAAAGAAGAGCCATTCAACTACAGACGTTCTTAAAGATTTTTAAAGGAGAAATTGAAACGTTTCATGGTGGAGATCAAATTTAGTAAGGTTACCTGTAACATTATATTGTGGAGATACAATCCACAGTATAGGGTTTGCAGTAACACCATGCACATGAGTAGGATTTGAATTTGTGCATGGTGGTGATTGGAGATATAATCTAGTAAGGTTTGCAAAAACAACATTACATGGTGGCGATACAATCTAGTAAGATTTGCAAGAACACCATGTATACATGATTAGGATTTGAAACTTTGCACGGTGGAGTTACAATTATAGTGAAGTTTGCGTTAACACCAAACATGACGTATCTCTATGAGTTGTGGTGGCCCTCTAGAGATGAGTTTAGGTTAGTTTGACGTCAGAAAACGTTGAAATCGGATTAATTTTAAGATTACATCGTCTTGCCGAGGTGTTAAAATCTCAAACCGTTTCTACTCCTGAAGAGAACGGTGTCACTCATGTCTTGTCATTCTGATCTTCTGGAGTTAATCTATGTTTCTTAGACTTGTCCCTGTGTGCTAAAAAAAGCCACCTACATTTTAAAGACGCTTAACGAAAAGAATGGGGGACTTAGACATGAGCTTTTAAACTCCTTAGAAATGTTCAAAACTTGTTAATGTCAAATACAGTGATCCGAAACTGATATTAAAAAATTCGTGTTATTAAAGCTGTATGGATAAAATAATTATAAGAAGTCAAGTTATTAAACATTTTAGGAGTGTCGTGGCCGAACAGTTAAGAGCACCGGACTCAAGCTCTGGTGTTTCTGATCAGCGGAGTATGGGTTCGAGTCCCCATGCTGGCGGCACTTGTGTCCTTGACAAGATACCATAATTGCTTTTTACTTCGGGTTGGACATATTAAGCCGTAAGTCCTGTGTACTAGGATTGGTAGTGGATGTGAAAGAACCAAGAGCACTTATCGTGAAAGAGTAAGGGTTTTACCCGGTATTTCTGGTTACTTACACTTGTTTACAGGTTTCCTCGGGCTTGCAAGCAACAGTGCTTAAGTTCATATATGAGGTATCCTTGGTTTCATTGACAGAAATATACAAATTTTTTAGTAACAACACATTTTTGGAAAGGGGGCACGGTGATAAGCATGACGATTTGTTCAAGCATGAAGCTTTTACCTAAGGAAGATCGTACAAAGTCACTAACCGATAACATGATTTGAAAACATTGGTTACTTTCTCTGGAGAAAACAAAAATCTTCTTATTGTGTAAAAACTGACAAGAGATCCATTTTACACGCGATCCAGCTGCGATGAAATTGTCTAGTGGATACTTTGTTAACAGGTCTCCTAAAGTAGGCGAGCTGCAGTGATTAAAGGGATACCTTTGGTTTTTGGAACCGTTCGATTATTTTATTTCTATATAAATGTAGATGAATGATTCAATAAAATTAACCCGTTAGAAATAATTTCAAAAGTTGGTCACGTTTTTGAGATATCGCCGAAAATCCGGAGCGGTTATGTCCACGCAAGAATAATAATCCGTAATTGGAACAATCTGAGAAACGTATCTGACGCTAATGTTTCTCAGATTCAAATTTTGGTGCATAAAAACTGATATATTTGTTTCCATAACCACATTACTTCGAAGTGAAATGATTCTGAAAATGCTTTATACTATCGAAAGCTGCTGTATTTCTAACCAAGTAAGTTTGTATTGCCATTATAGTTTTAAGAGTGATTACCAAACCTTTACCTTTCTGTTGAGTTCTTATGAGGCATTATTGGTTTCATTACCAGAAAATATAAAAAATAATAGTAATAGGTTACTGGAGGTTTTCGGATAAAATCGTTTTTAAAATCAATTAATTATCCAGCTGTTCAGATGAAGATACTGATTAAAAATCGACATGAGTGAAATTAACTCACTTTTCCAAAAAAAACAGGAGAGATGAACCACCCATGTTTTCTTAGGCCACTCAGAGTAGGCCTACTCTTGCAGAGAACTACTTAAGAGATGCTACTTCTTGCTTTTTCAGCACTTGAGTTTTATACCTCTTACTTCGGAATTTTAGATTGAATTCCCTCGTTGTATTTTGAGAGAAAATGAAGCGAATCTATCTTAACACCGGTATTCGAGTTATGTGACAGAGAGGCGTGTAACCACAGCTTGTTATTCTAGCGTGGTGAGACGAAATCGGCGATATCATGCACTATAGGTAAAATTTCAATCAATCATATACACTTGGAAAGAGCGTTCTGTCATAACACTAGTCTGGGGCCCTCCTTGTCACTTGCCCCCCCCCCCCCCCCCCCCCCCCCCCCCCACCCTTGCCATTGGGTGCTCCTTCTCTACGCCTCTGTGTTTGGAAGACTTTTAATGTAAACGTTTGCACTCGGAGAAACGCACTCAATTTCCATGAAATTTCCCAAAGGTGTCAAATATGACAATCTCAATGTACGGGGTAGTCCATTTGCCTACGGTGATCACACCGTGCATGACTGAGCGATGTCTGATTTGGCAATTCGGAGCCTTTTTAAAGTTCTGGATAACTAGATCGTTCGGAGGTGGTTTTTCTTTTTAAGTCTGCAGAGTTGAATCCATGGACAAAGTTCTAAAAAGGTTCTGCCCAATTGAGTTGAAACACGATCTGCGTGCAGCCATCTGAGCTGTTATTATTGGAATTTATATGTCTTCCCAATGCCATATAATAACCTTTCTCGACACCATCAGCTTGACAATTGCGACAGCGTCTATTATTTTACTTAGGAAAACATCCTCCGTGGTTTCCATTACGACTAAACCAGCTGCGTCCTCTAAGAGCGTCCTGATGCCATCATTCTAGTCAACGTGGACATAAAATAGCAAATAATTCGCACAGATTTTATTGCGTGCTTCAACCCAAAGTAGTGGCAGACTTCAAACCAATAAATCCGGGGATGTACAGTGTGGGGGAAAGGTCTGTACGAAATGATTTATTAAAGGGGAAGACTGTGATGAAGCCGTAGTAAATTAATTGAAAAGTAGAGAAGACCAGCATGTGGATTTTTATTTTATTTTTGTGTGTGCTCGCACCGTATCCAATAATCACGACTGTTTGAGAGATTTTGAAATAACCTTCATATTTTGTAAGCTGTAGAACACCTGATACAACAAGGGTGTGTTTGTTTACTTGTTTGTTTGTTTGTTTGTTTGTTTTGGGGTGGGTTTTTTGAGCGGTTTGCAAGGAAAGAAGGCCTGAGGCCTTTGCAATCATCAGACAGAAATTAGTCTTAAATTTTGAAAAACTTTCCACTCTGGTAAGTTTGTTTGTTTGTTTGTTTGTTTGTTTGTTGGGTTGTTGGGTTGGTTGTTTGTTTGTTTGTTTGTTTGGTTTTGTTTTGTTTGGTTTTGTTTTGTTTTGTTTTGTTTCAGTTGTTAGGTCTTTTTTGTTTGTTTTTTCTGACGGGGGTGGGTGGTCGGGGTCTCTATTTGCTTTATTTTTAAAAAGGGCAGTTGTCCGTTAAATGTCAAAAACAAATTTCAATGAGAAAAAGATGCCAAAAATGATACCAGTCAGCAGATGTTTTTATACTGGGTGTAAGTTTTAAAATGATGGTTCTGGGTTATTATGGGTGTAAGACCTTCTAATGGAGAGAAGCCACAATGTCATTGTTAGTGTGTATCGGGCTACCACTATAAGGGCGTTTTGCTCTCACCTTAGAACCCTCCTTTGAAAAAAAATATTCTTCACGAATTCTATGCCTTTACTTACAAATAAAGAGTTTCAGCAATTGCACTAATTCGTCTAAATAACACCTAAATCTGTATAATTTGTATAGGTTAGTTTAGTCTGGCAGGGTTTTTATACCCATTGTTATTATGCGTGCTTTTCGTGTTTCCAAAATGATCTCCAAGGAAACTAGTATGTGGTAGAGCTTTATCTCGCTGAGGTAACTGAACTATGTTAGTAGCATATTCGCCAATAGGTCATACGCATGCCCCGATTCGCATGATCGGCGCGCGAAGGATTCTGGGTAAAATCCGAGTTCAAGCAACAACCATCATGGCGCTCTGATTTTAGAGCAATGCAGTACACAACTACAAAAACCCGCTGACATAGTTACATTTAAACTGCTGCATGGCGTCTATCTTGGCAGCTTAATAACTTTTAACTGTATTTGGTTTTCCCATGATGCATTGCGTTATTAAGATGGCGCTTGTGCAAATGGGCAATTTCCCCCCAAAAATATGACGAAAAAGCCGATACTTTCGTGCGCCTTAAGCACCTTAATTTGGTGGATTTGGCGCAATACAAATACTCTGTATTATTATTATTACTGTTATACACTGGCCGATCTCACCAGGCGTGTTTAAAAAAATGTATATATTTGTTGTGGTCATTATTTGAACTTTTAATATAATTATTTACATCAACCTGTTTGTCATCGACTTGTGTTGTTTGCAAGTTGCAGTTCAGATGACACGCGCGCTAATGCGATTTAACGTGTAAATTGGTTCGAGAAGAAATTTAACAACAGACCTGACAATGTTTATACCATTTCTAATACACAATTCGTCTGTGAATGTGATGACATACTCGCAAGTGCGACAGAATCGTCTCCATTAAGATTAAGTGATTGATAGCAAAGTTACTGGTCAAAATTTCTTCAGGAAAACGGTTACAACGTTCAAAGACTCAGCGTCGCCAGGGTCTTTACCCTGATCTAACCATGCCGTACGGGGCTCACTTTCCACCCATCAAAAGACGTATAGTCACTCTGATGGATCTGGCAATCATGTGGTTATTTTAGTCTTAGACATCGTCTTAATGGATAAAAAGTAACACCTTTCAGAGTCATTTGGCCGGCTTTTGGATCATGGTTGAGGACTTTTAAACAGCTACTACGAGACTTTCTTATTATTTCTGACAATCGATCTTCTCCTCTACACGGTGGATTGTTAAATATCAACGGCCTAACTGAAAGAGACGTTTGTACTCTGCAACACTTCTCACCTTGAGATGGTGTTAAATTAATAGTTCATTTGTAGCTAATTTCTCAACTTTCTCATCGTAATTTATTTTACTTTTAATGACATTTAGAGTCTCGTGGTGACAATTTTGTAATGTCTTTAAACATGACTGACTTTATGATTACAAATTGACACAACTTTGTTATTGCTAAATGTATGGATTGGGCCTTTTTCTACGGAGCTCTGGAAGTGCCACCCAAATGAATAGAATGTATTAAATAGCATGTCGTCTTCCAGATTCATCTCGGGATGACGACATCCCAAGAGTAGGATGATGTCTTCCCAAGATGATTTATCTTGGGTTCTCGACATTTTCAAGATGTTCTCATCTCGACCCCAAGAGTCGGCATCTTACTGTCGTGTTGTCGACATTCTTAGATGTCTGAATGACGACATCTAATACGTAAAGATGCCGTCATCTTACATGGTTGTGACGTCATCATCCTGCATTAAACTCTCTCTGAATATATCTCAACATGTCGGATGGCACTTCCAGAGCTCCGTATTATTTGCTTTCCAGAAACATGTTATCAACCAAAATGTAATGCGAGCCACCATTTGCACAGTGGGTCTGTGCCTGACGTTACCCAGCCGATTAAAGTGCCAAGAAATGTACAACTCAATCTCATAAACCTATATGAAAGTAAAGACAAAAAATGCTCTCAAAATTTGCTTATCAATTTGTAAACTCTTGCTGCTGAAATTGTGCTTGATATTGCACAGGTTTGGTATCCTGCACGTTTTCTCTGAGCAGCTAACTTAATTATGCAATATGGCCTACCTGTTACTAATATGTACATCTGTGATTTATTCATTTTAAATTACAGCCATCCTTTTCTCTCGCTTCTCCATTTAAAAAAACCCCATGAATTCCCGGACAACAATCGTTAATAGGAGCCCTTTTGGCACACCCACATAGGCACTCCAATATTGGAGGATTTCATTAATCAGAGATGGCATCTGGTTGTAGCACTCTTGCGTATCCGAATCACGTAGAGGTCATAGGTCAGCGGTACTTTACTCAAATTAAACGCAAGAAGACTTTACCCCAGATAATAGTCAACCAGTAAATAGATTAATTGATGGAGCACTGGTACAACTAGCCAGGCGTATGGGAACGGTCCTTTCAACAACGAGGAGCCGGTTTTCCGGCACTTAAACGCTTCAACAGCAAACCCTTCGACGAAAAAAACCAAATTCATGGGCTGGTGATCATTGTGCGATAAAGTCATCGGGTACACCTACGGCGAGGCGTCTGAGTCGTCTGGCCGTTAAAAAATATGGGTTATTCGGTTTTACTTAAAAGTGCTGAGGCCTATATACACTTTCGGTGAAATGCGGTGCATCGTTTATTGGGAAAGTCAAGAGGAAGCCGCTGGTTGATTTCTTTGTTTGGTCGGATGTTCTTGTAGTTGTTTTTTGTCGGTTTGAAAAATGTTTTCGTGATTGTTCTTTTGGGGGGATGGACAATGGACAGCAACAAAACGGAGAAAAGCGTCTGATCTTTGACGTGGTCGTGGACTCGGCCGACGTCAGTAAAATGTTGCTTTTACTTCAAAAAATAAGTGCTGAAAATTACAATAATGACGTCTCACTGTGTTATCTTTACCACGCTTCACTAAATGCTCTCAAAAGATCACATACTATACGCAATGACGTCACGGTCAGTGGGAATCCGGTAATCGTGATTGGCCAATCACTCTGGGCTTTTAAGATACTCCCGCGTGCAAACAAAATCTGAACAATATGCAAAATAAATGCACAGCTGACTGATCAAGTTTATGACAATATGACGTAGGCTCAGGATGAACACGTCTGAGTCAACAGGTTTGTATCAGATTAAAAAAATGATGAGAATATTTATGCCGCCCCATAATTTAATTTCCAACATTCACACATCACGCTCGCTCCACTGCATGATTACATTGAAACAAAAAGTCAAGATAGAACTTAAGCACACCAAAGGGGTTCACGGTCTCCATTGCATGGTTTGTTTATACTACTGTTTGAAACGTCAATGCTTTCAACGTGTAGCCGAAGTCAATATTTAAGTTACGTGTATACTCCAAGTCAATTTCGTAATGTATTGAAGGTATTATGTTGCAGACTCGGACTTCCTTATCAAATTATTACCATTACAGCTATTAAAGTGGAGTTCTCTGTGATGGCTAATGTTTGACAGGCAGGAATATTGATCACCATCAGAAGAAAAAAAATCAACGATTTGAATCAAAGATTATTTGGGTGTAAAGTAAGATTTGATTTGAATGCAGTATTTTTTTTAAAGCCCCATTGCTTTAAAACATAATCAACTTTAGGCCTTTATAGCAAAGTTTTGCATAAAATCAGTTGTAATTAATGAAACTTCTGTAAAACGAGTTGAGAGGCTTTGGACAAAATGTTCAACCCCAATTAATGATTTAAATAGTTCCTGTAGACAGTTAATGCTAGTGAATCATTTTCCGAATGGGTGTGCACGGCATTGGTAAGATTGAAAATATAAAAGTTCACAGATTTGCACATAACTTACAGTACATGATGGTAATGGTATAAAAACGCCCCTTGAAATCGTTTGTCCGGAGTTTCTATAGAATTTGAGAAATTAGTAAAACATTTAGTTTTGGTCTCGCGAGTCCAAATCTTGATGTAAGAAAACAGAGAAAAACAATAAATAGAGTTTTGTTTTTCACTATTTGTTCGTGAGTCCAATGACCGACTGAGGTTAAACTTTCACAGGTTCGTTATTCAATGTATATAATGGGTCACATAAGTGTGGATAATACTGGTCTTTGACATTCATTACCAATGTTGTGTACACGATTTAAAATTATACTTTCTAACGTCGTCTTTACGTGACCACCAGGCTCAATTTTGTATCGAGCCTTTTGATAAAGGGACCTATAAATGCGATTATACAAAGATTGCTTGTCACAAGTAAATACAATTGTCAGATACCACAGTGTTGTAATCAGATACTTCAAACAGAGGGCGTATTCGTTGCAATGCATCAAGAAGCAACAGCACACTATAGCAATTGTGTCAGTTTCTCTGACCTAACGTTCTCAAGTTTACCTATTTTTGTCTGCTGATAGTAACTATGTCTGTGCATCAATGGCTTCTAAACATGAATCAGGTCGGCTTAACACAGCCTAATAGATCCCCTTATATGACGCCACAAGCCCAAACAGCGCCCTCGCTGAGGTCAAATACAGACCTACCATTGGCTAAAACCTGTACGCGGAGCGTACATCGTACACGTTTCCATGTTGTTTGACCTCAGGGGTCTATTGTACAATTGTTTCCCAATGTAAGCTTTGATTCCGAATCATTAATAATTTTATAATCGCATATAGTAGTACTTTTACAGTTTACCTGATATTATAATGATAACTAATTCTTACATAGCGCATTTTACAATAACAGGCGTATCAATGCACTTTAGATTAGTGCCCTGGTCATTGGGTCATTAAAATGTCTGTTATTTTCCTCAGCTACCTGGGGAGTATACAGCCCTCGGCTGCCGTGGCGCTCCGAAGGCTTTTTTTTTCAAACACAACATCAACCTCTACCCTCGCGCGTACCCATGGTAACCATATGGTTGAACAGAAGCAATATTATAGTAAATCATCTTGCTAAAGGACACAAGAGTCATAACCGGGATTCAAACCCACATCCCGTAGACCTATAACCACCAGAAACTGAAACTCGATGCGCGAAACTGCTCGGCCACGACACGCTACTTTATCCAAACATTTTCGTCCTAATTTTGTCAAAGCTAACTTCAAGTGTGTTATTATTGTATACAGTTACTGCTCCTTATCATAACAGTAAACATATGTAAATATCCATATAATCAGATTTTGGGAATACTTAACACCCATTCCAAAATTATTTACATTGGCTACTAACAGAGGCTAGAATAGATTTACAAATGTGGTCCTCACTTATTAGTGTATCCATGGCACTTCCCCTGTTTTTCCTCAAAGTTTGCTTCAGGAGTATAAAGCAGCTAGAAATATGTGATCTTCACATAAATCTCTTCTGGCTCCCCCCAGTTATCAACACCAAGTCTTATGGTTCCTGCTGTTTCCAATATGCAGCAGATCAGTTATGGAACAGTCTTCCCGAGGTTGTTTTAGCAGCCTGTAAATACCATCAGAACAAAATAACAAAAACGGGTGAAAACATATCAAAATTGTTGATATCCCCTTTACAACGTGATTTTACTATTTTTACTAATGAAAGACAACATAGCTTGCTTATCAAGATAACACCATAGCTCGCCTTTAAAGTTCAACCAACTGACATTATGAAGACAAGCTTCTTCTTTTTCCACACAGTGTGTTTATTTCTTAAGGAGTAATTAGTATCTCCGTATCGGATTAACGTAACTGGATAGTACAGCGTAAGTTTACTGTAACACGGGATGTATACTGTCAGTTTGATAATCTCATTTTCCATTGTGCACTTCGCAGTTGTCACATATAGAGAGGTATCAGTGACGATGAAAAACAGGGCAAATGAGACTGTGCCTTTGTGCCCATTTATTCCAGGAGCTCAATGCTTGTGTCACTCTTGAAATATATTTGTAAAATACTGCTATTAAGCTATACAGACAGCTGAGTTCCCCGATGTATCATCCATATCTGGAGCTCAATATCCTTTTTCTATTGTAATATTTATTGTTCATGAACACTTGGCCTACTCGATAAATTAATTGGACGGATTAAAGTTACTATCAACGCCATCTGAGGCCCCTTAAAGGCAGTGTACACTTTTTGAAAGTTGTCAAAGACCATTATCCTCACTTAGTGTATCCCAACATACGCATAAAATATTAACAAGCCTGTGAAAAGTTTGGCTCAATTTGTCATCAAAGTTGCAAGATAGAGTTGTCATGGTTGTGTGCTTTCAGATGCCTGAGAAAGGCTTCATGTGAGGACACCATCGAGGGTTGCGTGGGCATACAATGCCCAAATAATAGAATTAAAAATAACATTCATGCTCGAATAGAACAAATCTACCGTCAAAAAACTGATATCACCTAAAGTGGGCGTGGCAACACCCTCTAAAAACTTCTCTTGGCCTCGCTCCTTAATACTCGCTCGACTAAAACAAGTCTACACAGACTGAACAAAATATGACAGCTTTAACTGACAGTCGCAAAGGCCCTTGCTGAAAGCCTTTCTATTGATAGTTATCACTGACATATTGATTGGTAACAAGTAGAAGGTAAAGGCCATATGTATAGATAATAATCTGACTTGGCTCACAGGTCTATGAAGAGTTAAGTCTTGCATAACGCCATGATAACGATCAAGACCGTGTCTTACAACCTAAGGTAAGACTTGCTCAATTCGCACGGGACAAAGATTCATAAAAACAAGCAGATGGCTCAGTTGTTTTGGAATGGTTTACCGTAAAGACATGTCAATGATACAGTAAGCTAGTTTTGATGTTTATATAAATAAAACAAAGAATTCCTGCATGATGGGGTCCATTGTTCCGATGTGTAAAAGACCCCGCAAAAGCACTCACCCAAGTGTGTAAACACCTGCAATCGTGGACCTCCTATTGTCCCTCTTTTGTTTATACTTTTTAGCACTAGCTCTCATTGGTTTTGTACACGTTTTCCAACCGTGGACCTTTCCCCAACCATGGACCTATTGTCCTCTTTTGTTATAGGTCCCCGGTTTGAATGTGTATACCTACTCACACACACACACACCCACACTTGTATACGCCTGCAATCGTGGTCCTCCTATTGTCCCTCTTTTGTTTATACTTTTTTGCAACAGCTCCCATTGGTTTTGTACACGTTTTGTACACGTTTTCCAACCGTGGACCTTTCCCGAACCGTGGACCTATTGTCCTCTTTTGTTATAGGTCCCAGTTTGATAGTGTATACCTATTCACCCTTACATAATAGCAGTTGCACTTCCATTGTTCTATTATTCCCTTCTCTGAAGTAATTCTCTGGGGGTAGCACTATAGAACAAAGAAAACTTTGTGGGGTAGCATTGTTCATCGTGTAAAGTAACCCGCAAGTTGGCACCTATCAGGGCCCACATTTTACAACCCTGTAAAGACATTTATTGTTCTTTCCTTTGTTCCTGTACTAAACGTCCTCCCATGTACACAGAATTCCTCGTGGAGAACCCAAGTCTTTAGAATTCCCCTACGGAGAACTTTTGTTACCCCTTGTTTGGTTTTCTTTGGTCCTCGGTCTCCAAAAGGTAGCGAATAATAAAACGCACTTTTTGATTAGGTTCATGGGGGCCCTGTTAATGTTGTTCTATTGCTCCGTTTTCTAAAGAATTCCACTGTGGGGTCCAAGTCGAACAAAGAAAAACTTTGCGGGGTCTATTGTTCTATTGTCTAAAAGACACAACAATTGCCAGTCGTAAGCCCACAGGACTACTTCTGATTTTAACTGGGTGTCCTCCATATACTTATCTATTTATTTATTTATAGACCCCTTGCATTTTAACTGGGTGTCCTGCATATACTTATCTATTTATTTATTTATAGACCCCTTGCATATGACATCACACGCTAAAAAAGCGCCCTCACTGAGGCCAAAAAGCGCCCTCACTGAGGTCAAAGGAGGCAGATGATTGGACGATAGGTGTTCTTTGTGCGTAAAATAGTGTGCGTGACCTCAGGGTCCATTTAGCGTTCCGCGTTATGCAAGGGGTCTATTTGGGGTTTTTGTGTTTTACCAAATGTGATTTTAAAAAAATTATGCTTATTGTTACAAAGAACTGGCAAATTACACCGACAGTTTTTTTTTTCTCGCAAAGTCCTACTTTTTTCCCAGCTCATTAGCTGTCCCGTTATTAGAGCCATACTTTAATAAGAATGTGGTTTGCAATCAGTACTAACGATGCTGTCGGTTTACTCTACACAGTCCACATTATTGCTTCTGTTGACCTACGGGGGCCGCTAGAGGACATGGCATTATATTCCTGTCTCCCAAACACGACTTTATTTGATCTTGCGTCAGTCCAGTATAGCGACCTTTACCAAAATATAGAGGTACATCATGAATGTATACATCTCCAGTGGCCTAAGGTTCGTCTTTTGTCCGAATTCCGGATCAGTCACCCGATACAAGCCATCTATCTGGATTGGTCCGCAAATTAAGATCGTCGTCGACGGTAGTTTATTGCGTGTGATACCTTATTAGACTTGGCAAATCCCCGTTAAAGAGGAAGGTCTGGAATCCAACGCGCTGATGAGTCGGACGGCCGTGCTGAGGGCATGAGCGTGACAGGCAATCATAACACCCCGTTATTAATTCAACAAGTACCCGGGTAGAGTTATCTTGGCTCGCGAGCTTTCTCCGTAGGCTCCCCGTGTTTTGAAAAGGATTGAGTTCCTCGAGTGTTTACGATGGAAACTGCCATGGAAGTTTGTCAACAATCGCTCGCGATATCGTGCAGGATTGCGAATGTTTGAACAAAATTTAATTTAAAGGTGTATGTTTTAAGATTTAAACAAACATGTAGCAGAGAACAAACACAATTAAACGGGTTTGTTTGTTTATTTGGACAAATCTGCAAGAGTGTTTAATTATCTAGGCAAACATTGAAATTCACTTATTTATTTAGAATTATCCCACGTGCGATTATATTTCTAATGATGACAGAGAGAGCAGACAGCCACTAATATGTAGACATTGACCAAGTATAGATTATTTCACACAAATATATTTCGGTTTCCATATATTAGCCAGTCACAGTAATAATTTGTAGATTGTAACTTTTATTAATTATAGGTAATTGCATGCTGGAAAGGAATATTTGGAAAGCCATCATAAATGTGTGATGGTAGCCGTTGGAATGAAAAAAATTGTTTCGCCAAGTCTATCATTTATTTATAATAAAAAAATTAGTAAAATCGGGTCAGGAGGGGCTTTGTAAATATCTAATATCTGCAGCGTGTTTTTCAGTATGTAAATAATGACATGTAAGTTAATGCGAAACAATGCATTTTCTTCAAGTAACGAAAGCTGTTATCTTTTTCAAATCAAATTAACTTAATTCTCACCAATGTTACCTTATCCAAATACTTTATACTTCCAAAAACATCTATATCATGGTTAGTATACTATACTGAAAAAGTCCATGCAATGTCAATTGAATATCGATAGCAAGTTAAAATAGTGATGCCAGTTTCCTCATCAGATGTCTCTACCTGCATCTTATTATACTAAACCCATCTGGGTCCGGTCTACCCCCTCACAAATGCTGTAGGCGTTCGTTCCCCGTCTGTAAGTGCAATTTTTGTGTTGAATCACCCCCGAGAATGCGTTTTGAATTTCCCGTCAGGAAAATCATTTAATTTACACGGACTGACTGCTCCTGGTGAAATATGAGTTCGCAATAAAGACTAAGCGTGGTGGGAGATGAACCTTTCAACGAGATACAGATCTCAGAAGTAAATACATTAAAGAGATGGGATGATGCTGGGACACGGAGGGAAGGTTTGGGGAAAACTCTATTTCAGAAGATGACTTGATGGTGCCGTCCATTTTTATTTATAAATTTATTTATTTTTCCGGAAAAATTACTTCCCAAACCTTTTCAAAAAATATATTCCCATAAAAAAATATTCAACATTCCTAAAGCACCATGCTTTGTTGAATTTGAAAGCGTATAGCGATTAAATGTTCACATGCCACACGAAGTGGTTCGTGGAACAACATTTGTTGAATCAATGTGTTCTTCTCAAAACTAGCTTAATGTTGTGTTATAATACTTACATTACGATCATCGAGTTGGGTTTTCAATCCTACATGGATATGAAGTTTTCAAAAAATATTTGATAAAACTTTCGTACTTCAACTTTTAAACTTGTGGATAAGTATCTTTAGCCGAAACATGATTTGGGGACATAGTGACGTATTCGTTTACGTCATTCGGTACATTTCACCTTCCGGCCTGTAACGAGTTCCACGCTGTTATTCCCATTTGGGGGTAAATTTGCTTTTAGCACTCCGACTTAGCGGATAGATACCATCGACTAGAAGGACGGATGTCACGCGTCGTTGCACGGCGGACCTTGCATGACCAGACACGCAGGTTGCAACAACCCACTTCTCACAGTCAGATATTTGCCCTGCAAGAACCGCTCGTAAGTCGTGCGTAACACTTCATTTGGGACAAGAGGAGACACGGAACATGAAATAATGAAACTATGATTGCTATACATCCATGATTGCATTGAGCAAATACCAAGGGCTTCGATGACAAAGACTCATCTACAAAATAAAAATGTCATGACCGGTTGGGTTTCTTGAAGTCATTTGTCAATGTCAAGGAGAGACAGGTTCATCCAAACAGTTCTAGCACTGAACGTAATAAGATGTACAACCATCAGATTTTATCCCTTCAAAAGAGTGATTAAAGTTTTCATAAAGTCATTTTTCGATGAAAATTCAGGGGGACAACAAATCAAGAGAATCTGTCAGGCATGGTTGAAATGTCGACAAAATTGTCAGCGAAGTAGAAAGTATACAACCAAAAATCTACAACTCTCATATTTGTTTACTACCTTAATATATTTATATTGATTTTTCTTTAGTGGGTCCATTACCAGACGTGAACACACATAATCAAAGCTATTCTGTGTGTGTAAAGATATATGTATAGAAGTACAGTCGTTGCACACTATTTGGTAAAAGTGCATAACACTTAATCCCGGTTCGTGTAATTGTATCTGAGGTCACTGCCACTTTAGCACACATATCTAGTCCAAAGTGGTTAAACGATTCACAACTCACGCATATCTACATGACGTTTTTATAAACCTCGTCTGTGCCTAAAACAGCTACATTTTTAAGTAAAATATTAGTGGAGTAACACGATTGAATGGAAAGTGTTTGGGTCAGTCACTTGGACTGCACTTTTACGTCCATCCATTTTGCATGATTTGAAGTGTGTGGTCGTTACATGCCGGGGTCACATGGGATGAGTGACAAGTATATTGCTGATGAGTTTGAGACATTCCTTAACCGGTGGGCGTTGGTAAACGTCCTTGGCCCAATTTCATGAGCCTGCTTTTTAAGCACGACAAGTATGCTAAGCACAATAACAGTTTGTTTTATTACCAGAGTAAGGTTACCAGCCAAACTACCATGTCACATGTACAATTTGTGACTGGTATGCTGCTCATTTCTGCTGAGCAGAAATGTGTTAAGCAATATTTTCTGCTTAAGCAGCTCTAAGAAATTGGGCCCTGGTAGACACCAATCATGACGTATAGATTGTCTATTCTATACTTTAATGAGGATTCGGTGTAATTATAGTTCTTCTTCAAGAAAATTATAATCTAGGTATAATTATAATAAATAACTTAAAGTTTTACCAACACCTATCTACAATGTGTAACTATAATGACCTTATGTGATACTTGGTCACTAGATTTTTAGTTATTCCCTTATGTAATATTTTAAAAAGTCTTCTTTTCCCAGTATTTATTTGCATTTCTTCTTTTCAAGACCCACTTCTTAACTTGTGATTTCCTTCAATCTGCCATTCGTACTCAAGTTTCTCAAACTAAATCCTGTTTGAAGGAAAAGTCTGCAATGTGTTTTACAGTATATTTAATGTGTACTTGTGCTGCACTCTTAAAACCTCCTGGTCAGGAAACCGGAATCCCATGGGGGGCTGACCCATTTCTGGAATAGGCTGACCTGGAAAATGGTAATTAAGTGTGATTCTAACTCGGATTCTGCGTCGGTATGACCCAGCTCTGGGTCATTTTGACACAGATTCCGGGGCATACTGACCTACGGAACCCGGATCCGGGTAATTTCTGACCCGGAACGTTTAGAGTGTGACTTGTTGGTGAGTTGACTTCAATGCGATCTTCATTAAACTTAAAGATGTTTACGTTTTATTGTCTCTAAGATGATGCGACTCGTAGCCTTACTCGGAGCAGTCAGCCTACTCGTATGTCATTCTGCAGGACTGGATGCCGCAGACGTCGAGGATCAAGACGAGTTCAACAAACCCTATGCTGCTGATAATTCGGTAAGATAGCAAGTTGGTCATATCGTTATTAGTAGTAGTACTTACTATGTACTTCTGGTAATGAAACCATAGTTGCCTCATATAAGTGAACTTAATCAATTCAGATTACAAGCCTTGGGAAACTTGTAAAAAATTGTGCTTGCTAAAGTGAACCAGACAGAAATACCGAGGTGAAGCCCTCACGATGAGTGTTCTGGGTTATTTTACGTGCACGACCAATACTAGTTTGCAAGACCTAAGGCTTGCGAAGGACAAAGCAAGGACACAAGTGCCACGACCAGGACTCGAACCCATACTCTGCTGATCAGAAACACCAGAGCTTGAGTGCGGTGCTCTTACCCGCTCGGACACGCCCCGCCACATAGATAGAAATACTATTTGCGGTTTTAACGCAAATTTTCATTTCAGTTAACATGCTCTATATAATGCCACAAAGTCAACCAAACTGTGACTGGAGGAACCAAAAAATGTAAATAACCATTACATTTGTGCAATCGCTGTTCTTGTTGAATTGGACATCAATAATAATAATAATAATAATGATAATAGGTATTTATAAAGCGCCATTACAAAAGATCAGACCGCTGTACAAAGTAAGACGAGAAACAAAAAGACAAAGACGGGGTTACGAGAACAAAAATGTTTTAAAGACGTTTTCTGAAAATGGCGATAGAAGGAGCATTCCTGATGTTGATGGGGATAGAGTTCCACAGTTTGGGACCAGCAATAGAAAAACATCCATCTCCGAGAGATTTTGAACACTTTAGGAATAGACAGAAGAAGGTTATCATCAGAAGATCGTAGTCCCACTCTGCCTGTTTGATACAAAGTGAGTAAATCAGACAAGTAAGGAGGACAAAAATACCATGCAAGCACTTGTAAACCATGAAGAGAAGTTTGAAAGATAGCAATCCTTGATGGGTAACCAGTGAAGTTTGGAAATTAAAGATGCTTCATTATTACAGATTCTTAATATGCTTATCACAATAAAGGCACCGATGTATAACCGTACACTCTAACAACTCCCGTGTCCGAATTGACCCGGATCCCGGGTCCGAATTGACCCGGATCACGGGTCCGAATTGACCCGGATCACGGGTCCGAATTGACCCGGATCACGGGTCCGAATTGACACGGATCTCGTGTCCGAATTGACCCGGATCCCGGGTCCGAATTGACCCGGATCCCGGGTCCCATGGGGGACCTGACCCATTTCTGGGTCAAGCTGACCCGAAAAGTGGTTTTAAAAGATGGACATTAGCTCGTTCTCTGCGACTCAGTACATTTACGTATTTCAGTGCTTTGCAAATAGTCGCATCTCATTGCCTTAAGTGCACAGTCAAAAGCACCCGTGAAGAATAAATAATACTCCACAATACTAGTAAATACCTTTCGGAGTACAAAAGGCTCTTGATTCAAGGTCAGTCCATGACAAATTCTCGAGATTAATGTTATGAGGAAAAAAAAGGAAAAAAACACTACCGGACAATTGTCTATTTATAAAATAAAAACAATCCTGATTTCATAACCGTAACCTAAAATAATGCTACATAATCAGTGGTCAGACCCAATATACTCAAACCATGTTTTAGTTTTCAAGCACAATTTTTAAGCAAATCTAAACAAACGAAATCGTTTCTTAAGAGGAAATTACCTTTTAAAAGTTTTAAATGGGATTTGTAAGGATAAAAGACACCTTTGCTTACGAATTTCTTACTAGAATCATTTTTTTCCCCGTGAAATATTTCCCTCTAAAATTAAGTCACGATTTTCACTTTTATTCTCCTGCCTCACACAACGGATTATGCCCAAGTTTTCACAGGTTTGTTTATATGGCATGTATGGTTCGACCACACGAAACATATACCGACTGTGACGCATAATTGTTTTTGTCCAGTTCTACCAATCCTGCGTCGATTAAAGCGTTATCTCATTTTAAAAACTAAAGTCGTATAATGTTGACAAAATAATTCCCGATGGTGATAAGGAAAGTAGCATATAAGCCGCATTTCCCATTCGTAAAACAAACGTACGTTTTCAAGTGATGACCCAAACACAATCCACGTATAGATTGCTTAATACCTAGCACGTAACGTGGACAATAAAAAAAAAGAGTCAAGAGTGACAACAACGCATCGTCCCTGCAAACACTAAGACATTTGATCAATGTGTACAGACTTTTAACTCTTTAGCTGATTGGAAATCCAAGACCCTCCACTAAACACTGAGAAGGGGGAGTGCCATCGATCGGTGCTCCAACTCTTCTCGACAACTCGTACTGCTCTACCTATAAACACAACGATGACATTCTGTTGAGTGCGTGTAATAGACCGGGAAACTCTTCAGTCTCGAGAGCCCGAAGCTGAAGTCAGTCGTAATCGGCCTTTTAGTCTTTCAAGCTGACCGTAGGCATTCCCCGCTGTTCCCCTAGGTGAAGCACGAACTTAAACGTCTCGCACTAAAACGATCAGACGTACAACTTTAAGGAGTCGCTTGCGACTTTGATCTCTATACTTGCAATTCATTTACTTGATGCGTAGATAAAGAGACATGCGGATGGAATCGTGTAATTGCATGTGATGTACATTTTGTTCTATTGTCATCAACCATTACAGAATATGTCGAGACATTTTGCTTACGATATACACCGTTGTTTCCTTCAATCAATTGAACAGTGAGCCGTGTGGAATTGTATGCTCTTGTTTCTTTCACACGACTTTATACAGACCAAGGCAATTGGGAATCCACTGGTTCCGGAAAACGTTCGGAAATACGCGCCAGACTTTGAAAGCTAGGGCTTAGACTGTGACCGAATTGGCGATTACAGCCTACGGCTATGGCTAGATGTCGGCGTCATCATGCACTGAAGTACAGTATACGTCCTTAGAAACACCCTTAGCAACAGCCGCTACCGTAGCTGTAGCCGCCAGTTCGGATACAGCCTTTAAAGCCAGTCACTCTTTATACATGACGTCACAACTATTCAAATTGTACAAAACGGGGCCCAGATAAGAAGATATTCTCTGAACGCATTCACTAATTGATACAAGAGCCTAATTTTATTCAATGTGTCATTATTACTGTGTGATTTAAAACTAGAGTAGGACCTTCAGCTCATTGTAAACTGATCATACTTATGAAAACTTGAACATAACTCTCGCTTAAATTTATTGAATTATTTGGCCTTGTATAATCTCAAGTTAATCAATTCTATCTAGCTTAAGAAACTAAAACGTTAGCTTGAGTTGTTTTCAATCAAAGAAACGACGATTTACTTAAGCAACGCTGAATTCTTGAACAAGAATTGCTGCACTGGAACATTATTAAGCTATTTCAAAGGGCTTGATAATTACACCGGTTAAAACACATCCTATGGATACATTTCCAGAGGGGGACATTGTGATTTCATTTTGTGAATTGATAAAAGTTATCAACTTCTCTTGCTGTCTGGATCTTGTCTTTCTACATATACAAAGCAAGCCGATTGAAAGCCCAGGGTGACCTGTCGTAATCAAATGAAAATAGGTTTAGGGGATAATTCGATATGCCGCTGGTAAGTAATCTAGACCGATATTGTGGTGGTTGAAATTGGCGCTGAGCACTGGTGTGCTGCTGTAAATCCGTGTAATTCGCCCGAACCTTGTAGGGCCAAGAATGGAGCCTTGGGCACCCTGATTTCTCAAGTCATTAAGCATGTGTGCTAATAATGTGATGGCTGAATGTCTTGTGGGGAAACGTGTTATTACGTAAAAGCAGTCCCTCTGAAAGACTTCATAAACTGGGTCATCTGCAGGAAAAACAACCATTGATTGATTGATTGATCTCATCTAAAGATCAGAACATTTTACAGAAATAATAAGCCCCGAAGGTTAATAAGCGTGCATGTGTTTGAGCCCCGGTCATATTACTTCCGATGCTCTGTTTGTAGAGCGTTGGTTTATGGGTTAAGAGACCCGGCCAGGAAAACACGAACTACACTATGCCCTTGCTGGATCCCAGCGGCGATGCAAAATTCAATTTGGGTGGAACCATTGGAATCAGTGACGTCACCGTGCTTAAACGTTTCTCAGGACGGTACTCTTGCCTTCGAGTAATTTGTTTTAATAGTTATTATAAAAGCAAGCCTTAAACAGACGTGCAGAGATTCAACACAAATCTAAACGAAAGCCCTTTGTTCAGATTTATGGCCTTAAAATGTATCAATGAATAAGTGACCTGTTATTGGCATTGTTGGAAGATTGCAACAAAGCCAATGGCTCCGATTTCTGTACCTATAGTCTTAAAACTTATTGGATGAAAATGGTGAAGTTTACTACTAGTAATTTGGTCATATCAAGGTCTTTAATTTACTGTTTTATTTTCACAATGAACTCTCGCTTCTTAGCACCCTCTTATAACAACGTGTTTTTTGTGTCATATTTCTTCTTCCAGTTTGCGGGTCTAAATGCACTTTTGGGCAACAATGCGCCGAGTCTACACAGCGCCATTAAGCGGCAACCAAGTGACAGACAGCTTGAGATTGAACGCGCAGGCCAAATGCCGTTTTCCCCGTACGGAAGAAGAACTGACGTTCCCAAGAGACCAACTGGATTCGTCTTTGGCAAGAGAGGGCAGTATTTTATCCCCATTCCATACGAGAAGCGCGAGATGGACGAGGTTAATCCGTACAGCGTAGCTAAGCGCGATGACGAACTCACCGGGCTCGAGGAGTACCAAGCTAGCAAGAGGTCTGGCCCTTATTCTATGACCAGTGGGCTCACCTTCGGTAAGAGGGATGTTCTGGAACCGGAGAAGAGAAATTTGTTCGGATCTTATGACTTCGGTAAGAGAGCACTGGGCGACAGTTTCACCTTCGGCAAGCGAGGCATGGGAGTGTCCAGTTTTAGCTTTGGCAAACGATCCGGACTAGAGGGTGATCAAATGATGCCGGAAGACAAGCGGGCGTTCGGAGACTTTTCCTTCGGCAAGCGCGTCAACGGTCTGTCCAGCTTCACATTCGGCAAACGGGAGGGTGAACGATAGAACACAAGAGGGCGCCATACTGTCTACACTGTGATATCTTAATATTTCAAAAACCATACTTGACAAAAAAAACAATGCTTGCATTTATTTAATTTACCAAATCAAAGTACAAACTAACTTATCATCTTCGACCTCTTGTTCAACGCACGAGTTTTGATTGAACATGAAACAATAACGCCAAGGTTTGTAAATAAGCAGAGCATTAAAAATAATCTTATTATGGAACATATTTCAAGATACTAACTAAGAAGTGTTAGTGAAATAACTGGTGGACAATCAGATCTGTTTTTCTAGATTTTGTTTCAAGCCAGGGCTGTTACTAGTGTAAGGTTTGGAAAATCGCCAGGGTTGTGGTCACCTAATTTGGTCCCTAAATAACATGATTTGTCAATAATGAATTAATAAATTATTATTACTATTTTGAGTATTTAAAAGAAAAACTGGATGTTTTAGCATAATCATTTGCTTTAATAATTTGCATTAATGTGTGTACAAAAACATTGGAACTTCTCACAGCTTTCTCGTGCATACTTCAATTATCTTTCTTTCCAATTCAGAATGCAATCTGGTAGGCCTATTGTAGATGTTTAGTAAAGATTAGGAATTAATATAAAAATCATAACTCACGTAGGAAATTTTAAATCTTTTCAGAGATCTGATTAGCAAGTTTAGACCAACCTCGCCAATCTATTCTCTGATTTACAATGCGCATGCTCACCAATAACATTATAAATGCTGCCACCTTGCGACTAAATGACTCCAATCACGTTTTGACCATTAGCTCTGAATGTAAAACGGTTACCAGTTGTTTTGCAACCTTATATCACAGTTAGATACGAGACGTTTAAACAAATCAATCCTTTAATCAAATCATAAAAATAAAAAGGGGAAAATGCAGAAATGTCTCAAGAAATTTTCTCGTTTCAATGCGTTTTATGAAGTAGTTTTTTCATTAATTATCTGTACCTTAGACATATTTAATCGTTAAATTATACTAATTGTAACAACTTATGAAAAATTGTGAATTTAAAAAATATGGGATAATTCGTACTGACGGGTAGGGACAAGCTCATTGTCAAATGCAATGAACAATAGATACTATCCAAATTAAGTAAACATTTTTAGGAAATGTAACTAACAGTTTCCCAAGCCCATAGAGTTTGGTTGTTTTTATTTGTGTCTTTTGGCGGGAAATGCGGAATCGTATAGAATATGGAGAAGTACAGAAGTCAATTTTATTTCAGCCCTAATTTTCCATAAACATTCTCTGCCGATTTTGTTTTCATTGTTATCGGAAACAAACGTGTGTTGATTTTATTTTGGATCTATTTTAACTGCCTCAACTGTAAACTGCTTTGTTAAAATTAAAGGTTCGCTCGATACAGTTGTTTCTGTTGCGGCGACTGAAATTAAACATGAACATTTGTTTTACAACTTATGTTGAGAATAATCGAGTTGCTGTTGTTTTATTATTAATGAGTCAAACCACTTTAGCAATTTTTCCGAAGAGGATGATTAATCTAAGCTTCCGACTTGAATATGGATGAGTTACCCCAGCAAGTGGATTTTACCAATATCTAAAATGTCAAACAATTATACAGGATTGGCTATAGAGCTAAAATAAAATAATTTAAAAAAAAGTCGCAGACAGTGTTCATGTTTTGTGTAATCAAACAATTTAGAGGCCTACATGAAAAACAAAACCGTGTTTGGGCTTAATCCGTTGTGTGAGTCGGGAGAAAATAATGAAAAACCAGGCAATTTTCAGGATGTAAATGCATTGTCCTTGATTTTGGTTGTAACAACCGAAATCAGCTGGGTTTTCTTCTTTTCTTTTCTTTTAGGTTTTCAGATACAGTTTTCTCAAAATATGACTTCATTTCAGAGGAAATTATTTCACAGAAAAATATGTTCTAGCTTAAATGTCATAACCAGTAAGCTTCGGACATGAAACAATTATGTTTTTTTATTCTAACCAATCCTGTACAATATCTTTAATAAGCATTATTAGAGTCGAGATCTTTACAAGTCAAATCTGGCACAACTTGGATATCAATGTAAATATTCTCTTCTACATTGTAATCAACTGGTTAATATGACTGGAGTAGTAGAGCGTAAAGGAAACAACCAACTGAAACAGCTTGATCCAAATGAGTTTGAAAACCCTCATTATTGTAGATCTGTCATTGATCGTAAAGGGCGCCATCAAGAAAATTTAGCTGGTAATCGTGTACAAACCTTTCTGTTGCAAAGTCACAGCCCGAGTTTGTGCAAGGCAAGGTTCAAAACTATGAAAAGCAGTAAATGAAAAACAAAAACAGATAGCCACAGTTTGTAACAATGTTACATAAAGTTACTCAAAAATATAGTGTTGATTTTGTTGGAAACATAACAACCAATTATGGGATGCATTTCTTTATTTGAAAGTTTTCAGAAATAAATGTCGAATTTGGTCACATTTTCTGTTAACATGATTGAATGTATGGCTAACATTCGGTCGTCCATGCCAACCAGCGCGGTTTCTTTATCAACTATAGAACGGTTTATTATACAGGGGCCAATTGCCACCTTCGCTTGGCCCAAACGGTCTCATCCAAGACCGCTGAGATTGGCTGATGAGCTCGTACATAATCTTGTTCCGGATGTAGTATTGCATGGTGGGAAAAAAGAAAGAAAAAAAAGAGAGAACACAGGTTGGCGTTAAGGCAGAACAGACAATTACATTCGACATCAGGGCAACAGCAGTGTGACACCCAGGTACACACATCATCTGCTGAGATATCAGACGCAAGTGTTGTGTTATAAAAATGAAACAGACGAGTCTTAAAATTAAACTTCAGACCTGGCTATGAGAGGAAGTT
Organism: Leptasterias polaris; assembly: GCA_037783415.1. NCBI lineage: Eukaryota > Metazoa > Echinodermata > Asteroidea > Forcipulatida > Asteriidae > Leptasterias > Leptasterias polaris. The sequence goes on along the minus strand of JAZGTN010000040.1, from coordinate 8,347,427 downwards.
GATTCCAGATTAGGACTATCCGCTGAAAATAAAATAAAAAAATCCTGCGTTTCTGGTTTACAACGGGGAACAAATAACATGAAGGAATCAAGAGAGAGTCTAGTGGCATGAAGGACGCCCCAAGGTCACAACAAACTATTGCATTTCAAGCAAACGTATTTGCAAGGGAAGCTGACCATCTTTATGACATATAAGTTATGTGCAAACTTGAGAACATTTTATAATTTACTCTCACCAATGTTTTGAACACCCTTTAACATGACCTTACAGTCATCCATGGGACGAAATAAATCTAAAATAAATCTAGTGTAGCCCGTCTTTGAAAACCTTCGACAAGCCTAATGTTTCGTTTAGAAGTTCCACTACACACTGCACTCCACTATTCCAAGTCAATTGATTATATTATAAATAGCAGAATAAAGAGTCTTCAGTGGGCATCACAACCGATTGTACGTTTGATCGACCCCATCTTCGTATTGCATTTACTAATGTGATTAATAACGAAGAACTCCAAATAAAAGCAGAGGAAATATCAACCCCTAAATCATGTGATAGTCCTTTGAGGAACAATATTATTCAAATTGTAATCGAAATATACACGTCTAATAATTGTAAAAGTGCAAATATTTGGTTGGTCAAAAAAACATTATACTTTCCAAAACAAAATCCGATTCAGTTTCCTATAATACTCAAATCATTTTGAAAACAAAAATGCCTTTTCTGAGTGTTACTCAATGCCATTGAAACTAATCAAGGTACAAAGTACTCACACGACAATCCACGATCAATTTGGTAAATCTGACACCATTGCTAGCGCGGTGTATTGCAGAAATTCCAGCAATGTGTCGGAGATTGCATCGCGTTTTCCTGTGGCATACGCTACATGGCTTCACAAGTGAAGAGTGAAGACGCAAAAACGTTTTTGCCCAAAGTAATGAAAGTCAATGGGTATCTCCCGTCACAATTACTGTCCTATGGCCTGTGTGGTTGAACGGTGTTCTACATTTGCAGCATTTTTGCCCGTGTTCTCTGATGATAAAGTATGGAATTTCTGAGACACCAAAGTTTGCAATTAGTGTTTATTATAACGTCATCACATCACATGTAACAGCGCCCTCTATGAATTTGTGTAAACAACTCAGCTGTAGATACAATGTGGTTCGCTATTTCTTTAGCTTTTTAAAAACACATTCTCGGTGAATGGTAGCCCTTTTTTATTTAGACATTAGCATCTTTGATTGGACCCTTTCGCTACTTGACATTTTATGCAACTGGTTGCCTACAAAATTAGTGTGCCTCGACATTTATAGGTCAAGGAACTACGAAGAAAAAAACGTACCAGCTAAAAAAACAAAAAACGGAAGTGTACGCTAATATCCGCCTTACAGTTCCTACTAGTTTAAGTTTAATGTTTGAGTGAAGTGAATTTGCAGTAGGCCAACATTCTTTATAATAACATAGTACGCACTCATTGGTAAACTGGATTAAAATGGCTTCCAATTCAAAGCAGATGTTTGGCTTCATAGTTCTTCTTGTTTTCATGTTCTTTTACAAACCTGTTCTTGCAGAAGGAAAGAAGATACTAATGGCTCAAATGAGTGGTTTTTCTAGTCATTCGTTATTCAGCTTGGAACTGGCCAAGATATTATCTGCACGGGGGAATGACGTCTGGGTTGTCGATAGTGAAGAAACGTACAATTGGCGTATCAAAAGTCAAAACCTCTCAGATATTCAGTTTGTACTCTATCAAAATAAAATTCCTTTCAGAGAAGTAAAAGTGGTAATGAACCGCTATGTTGCCAACCAACTTCGCAGCACTTCTGCCAAATCAGCCTTGGAATCAAAAGAAATGGAACACTTTGCAAACGTGACCGGTGGTAGAGCACCAGATATCTTCTCTTTCTCAAGCTATGAACTCGACGATATCATCAGCAGCACTGAGGTAATGTCGAAGCTAAAAGCAGTTGGGTTCGACATGATTGTTGGAGATACGGTACCTCTTTATCAAGTAACCCTCAGTCAGTTACTCAAAGTACCTTTCATCCACTTTGGGCTACTACCAATGGCTCCATCGCAGAACGATCGCTTTGCCTACAACCCCAGCAACGCTGCCTATGTCCCAGAGCGTATGAGCTACCTCTCTGATACCATGAGCTTTAGGGAGAGAGTTAAAAACACTTTACTTTACTGGATCACAAGCTTCTTTTGACATTATTGAAAAACATTTACCTAGTGTCCATTGTTATGCTGACGATACTCAATTGTATATGTCATTCAAACCAGGTAATATTACTGACCAGCAGCAAGCTGTTAGTAGTATGGAGAGTTGTATACACGCCATTCGCCAATGGATGTCACAGAACAGGCTAATAATAAATGATTCGAAAACTGAATTTATTGTTATTGGGACTAGGCAACAACTATCCAAAGTGAATATTTCTAATGTCAAAGTGGGCGATGTCAACATCTCGCCGGTACTGACGGCTCGTAATCTTGGTCTTTGGTTTGATTCAAAGTTTAGTATGGCTAAACAAATTAGCAGTGTTTGTTCAGTAAGCTTTTTTCATATTCACAATATTAGACATATCCGTAAATTTTTATCTAGAGACACCCTTAACATTTTGGTCCATGCTTTAATAACTTCCCGACTTGATTACTGCAACAGTCTTTATTCTGGCTTACCAAAATTATACTTGGATAAACTGCAACGTGTGCAAAATACAGCGGCAAGACTTGTATATGGTGCTTCTAGAAGCGCTCACGTCACCCCCATGTTACAGAAACTACACTGGCTTCCTATTTCGGCTCGTATTCAATTTAAAGTGTTGTTACTGACATTTAAAGCATTTCATAACCAGGCTCCCAAATATCTTTGTGATCTATTAACAAAAAGGGTGAATTCCAGTTATTCCTTACGATCTCAAACTTCTAATCTGCTAAGTCTACCTAGTGGAAAGATGTTAAAAACACTCGGTGACAGAGCATTTGTTGTATCTGCACCCACTTTATGGAACCGATTGCCCCAAAATGTCCGCTCAGCTCCGACTCTTGTAGATTTTAAGCGTAAGTTAAAAACACACTTGTTCCTCAGCGCATACGTATAAATGATTGATTTACAGGGTAATCGATTGATTTATGTTATCGTACTGTGTATGTGTTTATTATTAATTAGTATCTTTTTATTTTTACCAATTCTTTAGTTGTAGTTCAATTACATTGCCTTGTTATGCGCATTTGAACATAATTTCTTTTATGGAATTTGCGCAATATAAATTATTATTATTATTATTATTATTATTATAAATACTGTCTGGGTCCGATGGACGAGATACTCCAAAAGCACAACATTAGGCCCGATGTCAACTTCGGTCAACTCATGTCAGAAGCTCAAATGTGGATCTTCAACTCAGATTTCGTGGTTGATTTCCCTCGACCTTTAAGTCCACACGTTAAATTTGTTGGAGGAGTGATGTCTGGTCCCGCAAATCCACTTGATGAGGTAAGGGTTTTTAATGTTTATATCAGTTTTATCGTGTTACAGTCAACTGATGCGTCATATGAGTAGCATTTAAAATGTGTAACTTTGCTGTGGTTTGAAAGTTTTGGGCGAAAAGTAACAATTCAATCAGCATCATTACTGGTTCATACCACTCTCATATCTCCTGCCAGAAAGAAAAAAAAACCCTCACAAATACCATCAAAGTCGATTAAAATACTAATATTTATTTCGATTGCCGCATTCGGAATAAGCTCGAAATAAGTATGCAAAACCAAAGTCGTACAGAATATCATTCCAATTATATTACAAACTTTTTTTTTGTTATTTTCACTTCGTGAACACCAACTTTGATGACGTTTCCACTGATTGGTTGTGTATTTATGTTCATTAGAATACGTGGAGGATTTGCATGAATCAAGTCGTCCAACAACCATTTTTTTATTTTTCTCTGATGGTTGAAAATACGTTTTTTAAATGCAAGTTCGCCCGAAACAAGACTATATAAAAGTCACTCCTGGTAAGTGCCTACAAGAAGAAAACATTTATTAGATGGAAAAAACCTTAATTAAGGGAGCTGAGAGTACAAATTGATGTTCCTCTTATAACGGTCTAGATTGTAGGATGGAGGGGGAAAAGGAACCAGGCAAGGAGTTCCGAAGAAATGCAGTATGCGGACTAGAGCTGTTTGGAGACACTTTGTCTCGACAAAGCAAGAGTAAACAAGTGCTATTTGTGTTAAATCACTGTGTCCCAAGCCAAACATTTTGCTCATTAAGCGAATGTTAAGACAATTAGTAAAACAAGGATATGGGAGAGGCCTATGTACAAGTGAGACAATAAATCCCCCAAGGTTCTTCACCACTTTGTGCACAACCTGACCTTCGCTTATAATGGGCTGTAATTTCATCATTGATAAAACAATTGACGAGTTGTCTTCGTCATCATCGGTGTCCACTTCAGGGACTCCCTTACCTGTTAAACCTACAATTGCATATTTGCCCTTGCCATAGGCTTTCACTAGATTTTTTTTTACCACACCACAACAGCGCCCTCAAGAGCCCATACATTCCCTATCCTGGCCCCATGTGTTGGATAACTCGACCTCTTTTTCTCGAGGTGTGAGTAAAAAAGACACAGCACAGGCCGAACCTGAGCGGACTCCCAAATCACCCTTGATTTGGGGGAGTTCTATGCAATTGTATGTTAAACATACAATTGCATAGACTGGCACAGAAGAGAAGGTGGTAGGCCTAAGAGTGAGGCATGAAGTAGTAAAAACTACCACTCGGAAAAACCGATAGCTATTTATAGTCCCTTCGTGTTCTCCCAAACCATGAAAACAAGAAAGGGAAGGAGGAGGCCGGAGGAGAAACATCTCGTCACTCCTGGAGGGCTGCCGCAGGGGGCTGAGGTACACTAAGAGCAATACGGCCAACTTTTCCTCTGGATGATTGGACATCTCGGAGGTAACATGACATGAATGTGGAAGGTGTTTTCCAGGCTGCTGCCTGTAAGATGGAGAGGAACACCTTTAAGAAAAGCCCATGAAGTGGACATGGACCTGGTCTCGTGAGCATTAATTGCATGATTATCGGCAATGGGTGAAGGCCAGGAAGCCAACGATGAACGTATCGCTCTAACTATCCAACGGGAGATGGTGTCAGGCGAAACTGCCCTATATGGGCTGGTACTGGTAGTAGTAATGAAAGTTGGGTCACGGGGCCTCTGAGAGTCTTAGTGCGAGCAATGTACCACTTCAGAGCTCGAACAGGGCACCATAATTTATCCTCAGTAACTGACGAGAACGATTTGATATCTGGAATGAAAATGTCAGGGGGGTGTATGACGGAGACTGGTTCTTTGCTAAGAATGTTATATTTGGGACGAGGCGGACGTCGCCCGGTTCCCAGCGGATATGACCTGTGTCGATGGATAAGGCATGGATCTCGCTCCGTCTCCTACTGGTTGCCGTAGCTATAAGGAATGCTGTTTTCACAGACAAATCTATAAGTGAGGCATTCGATAGAGGTCCTAGACAAAGTGCGAAGGACTTGTCCTAAGTCCCAAGCAGGGAGAAGCTTTTTGTTCGAGGGGCGCTCGATGAACATGCCCCGAAGCATTTGGGTTAATGCGTTATTGTTTGAGATGGAAGATCCATCCGGGAACCCAATGTGAACTGCTCCCAGGGCAGAACGATAGCCTCGAATAGTGGCCACTGTGAGACCCTGATTGAAGAGTTTCATCAGAAAATCACCAATTACTTTTAAAGGTGCTGAGCAGGGATCAAAAGAGTTGTCCCTGCACCATTTATGGTAATGTTGAAGCCGGCTGTCGTAGGTCCTTCTAGTGGACTTTCGGCGGCCTCTGGCAGCCATGGATGCAGCGTCTGATGAAAGGCCTGCTGATCTTAGGAATGTTGGACAACATCCAACACGTTAAGTGGAGGTTCTCCGACCCCGGGTGGTAGATCTTCGACCGGGGTTGGGCTATGAGATCCGCCCGTCGGGGAAGTAAGACTGGGGGATGTATGAGGAATTAGTAAGATAGGTGGGGGGGGGGGGGTAAGCATAAGCGTACATGTTTTCCCAGTTGATAGAGAGGGCGTCTGATGCCCAAGCCTGAGAATTCCGACTGCGAGCGCAGTATACCGGTAGCTGGTTGTTTAGGGATGATGCGAATAGGTTTATGTGAGGACGATCGAACCTCAGGAAGATGGATTGCACCACTGCCTGGTGAAGAGTCCACTCCGTGGGGGTGACCCTGCCCCTGGACAGGGCATCCGCCAGGGTGTTCGCTTTCCCTGCAAGGTGGGATGCAGACAGGTGTACATTGTTTGCCAGACACCAGCAGAGGAGGTCCCATGTCTGTACACAAAGGGGTGGGGACCGAGTCTCCCCTCGTCGATTGAAGAGACGACAGTTGAATTGTCGGACATGGTGAGGACATGTTTTCCCCCCACTTTGGGAGTGAAGTGTATCAGGGCTCGATGGACTGCCAGCAACTCGAGAGCATTGTTATGGGACAATCTCTCTACTTGGGACCATGTCCCTGCGGTGGTCTGTGGTCCCATATGTGCCCCCCACCCTGAAAGGGATGCGTCCGTGGTTAGGGTCACGGAAGGTTGAGGGAGGGGAAAAACTCTGCCGCAGCTGATACTTTCCCGCTGAAGCCACCAGTTGAGATGAAAGAGAACTTGGGGAGTATCAGTACCAATAACGACAGGGGGTCTCGTTTTGGACGATACTTGGCAAGGAGATGGAGTTGGATTGGGCGCATGCGCATCCTGCACCAGGGAACCAGATCTACTAGGCTTGCAATTTATAGCCCCAAGAGGCGTAACCAGGCCAAGGCCGGTGCCACTCTTGCAGAGATGAAGAGGTTTACACACTCCAAGAGATTGTGAATCCTCTTCTCGGTGGGTGTGGCTATGCCCCATTGAAGGTCCAGCACAGCCCCGAGAAAAGTTGGGTTCAATAAAGGTGTCAAATGGGACTTCTTTTCGTTGATGATGAACCAAATCTCTTGTTAACGAGAGGGTGAGATCCATCGCCCAGTGGGCTTCGGCTTCCGAATTGCCTGCCACGAGCCAATCGTCCAGGTAGACAAAAATGTGCACGTTGTGGAGGCGAAGGAGTGCTGCGACATTTTTTGCCAGTCGCGTGAGCACCCTCGGAGCCGTGGACAGGCCAAAGGGGAGCAAGCGAAACTTGAATGTTGTTCCCCGGTATTGGAAGCAGAGGAAATGGCGGTTATGTTCTGACACAAGGACGTGAAGGTACGCATCCTTCAGGTCCAGTGTTGTCCCCAAGACGGAACTGTGAGGCAATTCAGGACTGTGCGGAGGGACTTCATCCTGAACCGACGTGGTCGAATGAACTTGTTTAGCGGCCTTAGGCGCAGGATTGGGCGCCATTCTCCGCTGTTTTTTTGGAGTGATGAATAAAAGGAAGAAACAAACCCTTGGTTCGTGTCCTTGGTGATACAGTATAATTATTGCCTTTTTCGAAGTAAGGCAAGAATCTCCGATTCGAGAGCCAAGCATTGGAACTGATCGGATGGTATCGGCGTAGGCCGAGGGAGGTACAACGACGGAGGGGTGCTCGTGAATTATAGTTTGTATCCATGAGCGACAGTATCGAGCACCCATCTGTCGTTGCACAAAAGGGCCCAAGTCTTTGCGAAAGACTGGAGGCAGCCCCCTACGGGCCCGTAGTAGGGGGCCGCTGAAAGAGAGGCGTCACCAACGCCATGGCCTACCCCGACCGCTCCCATAATTTGCTTTGGGGCGGGGGGTGCATGAAATCCGGGAACCCCGGTTGCAGTTGCCGAGCGGGGCACTGGGAGCCAACAACAGCTGTGGAGAAGAGTAGGGGTTAACTGGACTAGCAGATGGAGTACGACCTGCGGCTCTATACGGTTGTAAGGGCTTGCGAGGGAAGCGGGGGCCGGAGCCCTGTTTCCCGCCACGACCAGGGCCAGAGACATTCTGGGAAGACTTGATTAATTTTGTCTGTTGCTTGAATGCGTTTGGCCTCTTCTTCGAGGGTCTGTTGAAATTTACCCGCAAAGAGGTCAGTACCCAAGCGAGGGAGGGCTTGATTAATTTTGTCTGTTGCTTGAATGCGTTTGGCCTCTTCTTCGAGGGTCTGTTGAAATTTACCCGCAAAGAGGTCAGTACCCAAGCGAGGGAGGGCTTGATTAATTTTGTCTGTTGCTTTAATGCGTTTGCCTCTTCTTCGAGGGTCTGTTGAAATTTACCCGCAAAGAGGTCAATACCCAAGCGAGGGAGGGCTTCGAGTCGAGACTGAGCTCCCTCGGTTGGAAGAAAAATTGCATCAAGGACGTTTCCCCGCCGGGTAGAAGTAGCAAGAGTGGATACCCGGGTGAACTGGTCCATGCAGATCATGCAGATGCGTAAGGCAGCGGAAAGCCAGCTCAACTGCATTCGGTGACACTGGTGAGTCTGCCTCACAGGATCACATCAAGTACTCAGAGAGCAGTTGTAGGAAGCAAGTAACACGGAGACCAGCTCTGGAGGCCTTGTCTACCTTGACTAGGGTGTCTTCCAGTGTATTGCGTTCCTTACTTGAGAACGGAGACCTGAGGGAGGAACGCCCCCCGGAGTCGGCCGCTATTTTTTCACGTGCTGCGTCAGGTAAGGTGGGAATCGCAAGAAACTTGTCAAAGTCATTTCTCGGAACCCGAAAATGGCGGACATCACGTTTAGCCACAGGGCGCCATTTCTTAACCTCTGCGATAACCTCAATACGGTCAGCGCAGAGGCGGTCTACAGGGAGGACTGGGAAGGACTGGGCCCTAGACTCAGCTGGACCAGTGCGTTTTTTGAGCGACTGGCGGGCCTCTTGGTCAAGTGTAGGGTCCTCCTCCTTAAGGATATTTAGGACACGAACCATATCCTGAATAACCCGGCGCAGTCTAATGTCGGCTGTGGAAAGCATGACAGAGTCCCCCGATTCATTTCCTGCATAATAGCAAACAGGTGGATCTGGGTGAGAAGACTCTCCGTCCCCAGGGGTAAGGGGGCTGTAGCTTCTTTAGCCCTATCTGGATTAGGCTCTGTCCCACGGGAGAGGGAAGCCAAAGGAGCAGGGCCCAATTGTCGTGGACGAGAATCAGAATTTTCTGAGAACTCATCAGAGGGAAAAAGGGATACGATTTCCTCCGACATCTGACCGGGATCCGGAGTAACTGCTGAAGGAGGCAGAACAAAGTCCGCTGGAGCATTAGCAGCCGGTCGTTGCACTAATGCTGACATAGTAGCTGTAAGTTGTCTCAGCAGTGAGAGGGTGGAAGTGCTAGAGCGGCGATGGCGTCGCTCACCAGCCGAAAAGCTAGACGAAGAAGTGGACCCATCCGAGGACAGGGAGCTCATGACTAGAGTAATGCCGTTTCTTCTTGCGATGTCGTCTGCCCCGGTCAGATTGACGAGCTGGGTAAGACGACTTGCTCTCTGAAGAGCCACAGTCGGTCTTGGGTGCAGTGGAAGAGGTCATGCTTTTAGGTCTCGCTCCAGAAACCGGAGCCCCGGAGGGGGCGGTTGGAGTAGCAGAGTCCAAGGTACCGGAAGCTAGAGGCCCGGAAGGCGTAGCTCCGGGACGCTTACGGGTTGTAGGTTTGTCCTTCTTGGGCTTTTTATGCTTGGATTAGAGACTGGAGGCCCTGGAGGGTCAGCCCTAACAAGCACGCCTGAAGTGCTGGGGGCCAGAGGCCCGGAAAGCGTGTTCCGGTAAAGGAAACAGAAAAATCTCCTCGGTGGAATCTGCAGAGGGGGAGTGAGGCCGAAGCCGCACCGACGACGCAGTGCGTCTCGAACAGCGAGAATCTGCCATTCCTAAAAAATATATATATTTTTTTTTATTTTATTTTTTTTATTTTTTTTCCCGACTCGAAGTTCCGTATCTTACGAGCGAAAACAGAAACGGTAAAGATAAATTATTAATAAAGACGATACAAACTTTGTATACTCTTGTCCTTATAAAACTTTACAAAAATAGCAGAGAATCTGAAAGCTAATACAATACGTTCGAAGACGGAAATCCAAAACACGTCCGTTCAGGTCGAACACAAGAGAAAAAGAGGTCGAGTTATCCAACACATGGGGCCAGGATAGGGAATGTATGGGCTCTTGAGGGCGCTGTTGTGGTAAAAAAAAATATAGTGAAAGCCTATGGCTAGGGCAAATATGCAATTGTAGGTTTAACAGGTAAGGGAGTCCCTGAAGTGGACACCGATGATGACAAAGACAACTCGTCAATTGTTTTATCAATGATGAAATTACAGCCCAGTTATAAGTGTAGGTCAGGTTGTGCACAAAGTGGTGAAGAATATAGAGGTTAAGGCTGCAGAGAAAGAATGGCACTTCAAACCGACAGATTATTTCAAAGTCAGAGTGTCTGACCAGCGAACATCCATAAAGGATAGAAAACGATGTTTGACATGATGGTGAGCACGACCATAATGAAACGTTTGTACTCTCCAGCTATCGTTTATTTTGTATGGTGCTACCTCTTCGATGTGATTGCATTGGTTTGTTCTGGCCGGCTATAGTCTAAGATATGTTCATTTTCACGATCTCTATGAACGAAAAAGGCAAATAGTGTTTTTAAGCAAACGCCCATTAATACATTGGAATCACACATTTCTATAGGGTGTTTCATATAGACATGTGGACACTTCAGTAACATGGTATAATGTGATCCCTTTGTGTGGCATGATTAGCGAAATAAGGTATGGATGAATTATCTAGTTCTCAAAGATACCGATAATGAGACGATCGTGTTGCATGTTTTAATGAGCGGTCTATACGAATACTGGACTCAAGCTTTGGCATTTCTGATCAGCAGAGTGTGGGTTCGAGTCCTGGTCGTGGCACTTGTGTTCTTTGGCATGAATAGTTGCTTTGTCCTTTGCTCGGTTCCAGTGAATCTGGTTGACATTTTATTGTGCGAATTTGGGCTGTATAATTGCCGCATGTTCCGTGTTTGCAGCCGAGTCCGTGAGCTATTTGCATGGAGGTACGCGAACACCATAGCCGTACTTGTGTATGTGCATGCTACCAGCATTTCTTCTATAAGGAAAAAACAATGTTTTGCACGTTTGATTCAGTTTAATGGGATAAATACTTGGATTTCATTAAATCCAGAGTCAAGGTTGACATGCTTGACTTTCAAAGTAGTAGATCTCTGTGTTTACGTAATCGGCTCAACAAGTTAATATTATTTCAGAGTGCTGGACCGAGTTTTTATGGAATTCTGGCTCAGAAGTGGAAAAAAAAAATCTATACGATAAAAAAGGGCGTTTTTAAAAAAGATAAAATAGTATTGCATGTATACAGGCACTTAAAGATCTGATAATTTCAGTTATCGGGACTCTTTTCAACTTAGACAAAAAAGTGGTTTTTCTTGTGAAAAAAAATTATGTTTACAAAAAGGAAAAGTATCTATTTAATGATATTAACTGGCCTTGACCGCATCGTTGTCACGAAAACGCGTACAAATAAGGATAACAGAAGGAACGTCAATCAACAAGGGTCGGTGGTTAGAACCGATTGCCTAGTAAATTGCCTCATGTGACATAGCACTTAAAGATTAAGAAACTACGAATAAAAATAGGTACCAGCACAAAAAAAAAATGGAGGCAACCATTTACTTTAATATTCGTACTGGTACATTTTGAATGTTTGAGAAAAAAGAAATGTGTGGTATACCTCTTCTTTATTATGGTAAAGTACGCTCTCTTTGGTGAACAGCTTCATAATGGCTTCCAATTCAAGGCAGATGTTTGGCTTCATAGTTCTGCTTGTTTTCATGTTCTTTTACAAACCTGTTCTTGTAGAAGGAAAGAAGATACTAATGGCTCAAATGAGTGGTTTTTCTAGTCATTCGTTATTCAGCTTGGAACTGGCCAAGATATTATCTGCACGGGGGAATGACGTCTGGGTTGTCGATAGTGAAGAAACGTACAATTGGCGTATCAAAAGTCAAAACCTCTCAGGGATTCAGTTTGTTCTCTATCCAAACAAAACTCCTTTAAGAGATGCAAAAGTGATAATTAACCGCTATGTTGCCAACCAACTCCGCAGCACGTCTGCCAACTCAGCCTTAGAATTAGAACAAACAGAGCACATTGCGAATTTGACCGGTGGTAGAACACCAGATATCTTCGATTTACTAGTGTTTGATCTCGAGGATATGATCAGCAGCACTGAGACCATGACAAAGCTCAAAGCAGTTGGGTTCGACATGATTGTTGGAGATACGGTACCTCTTTATCAAATAACCCTCAGTCAGTTACTCAAAGTACCTTTCATCCACTTTGGGCTACTACCAATGGCTCCATCGCAGAACGATCGCTTTGCCTACAACCCCAGCAACGCTGCCTATGTCCCAGAGCGTATGAGCTACCTCTCTGATACCATGAGCTTTAGGGAGAGAGTTAAAAACACTTTACTTTACTGGATCACAAGCTTCTTTTACTACAAATACTGTCTGGATCCGATGGACGAGGTACTCCGAAAGCACAACATTAGGCCCGATGCCAACTTCGGTCAACTCATGTCAGAAGCTCAAATGTGGATCTTCAACTCAGATTTTGTGGTTGATTTCCCTCGACCTTTAAGTCCACACGTTAAATTTGTTGGAGGAGTGATGTCTGGTCCTGCAAATCCACTTGATGAGGTAAGAGTTCTTGGTTTTATAAGTTTACAGTCGTGTTACAGTCCAAGGATGCGTCATAGTAATATCAATAACATTGTATAAGATTGCAGACAAAGCCCTGGTTTGAAAGTGTTCGTCAAAAAGTGACAGAATTCAAATCAACAAAATTACTGGGTCAAACCACTCTCAACCTCAAAGGGAAAAACTCTTTCAAAAGTATCGTAAAAGTCGACAAATTTCAATCATTGCTTACTTTTATTCTTGCCTTCGGAATAAGCTCAAAAAGCGTGCAAAAACAAAATCGTACAAGATTTATAAACTCCTTTGTTCGTTATTTTCAAATTGAGAACACAAAATGGGACGACTTTTTCACTGAAGGATTGTGTTTTTTGTGTCCATTTGAAAATGTAAATCAAAGCTTCCAACAACCATTTTGTATTTTCCTCTAATGGGAAAAATATTTGCTTTTTTATATAAATATATTTTTTGTAATCCTTTTTTTCCCGCCCCAAACAAGAAGAAAACATTTAAGATGAAAAAACATCAGGGGACCTGAAGGTAAAAATTGATGTTCCTCTTAAAACGGTCTAGATTGTAGGATGGAGGGCGAAATGCCTAGGTATAAAGGAGTTCCGAAGAGAAGCAGTACGTTGAATAAAGCTGTTGAAATTACATTTTGTACTACATCTCAACAAAGCAAAAGTAAACAAGTGCTATTTGGGCTAAATCACTGTGTCTCAGGCCAAAAACACTTTTATCAATAAGCGAATGTTAAACAAATTAGTTAAACGTAGATGAGTTAAACATCAGCCAGCAAGAAGGGAGGATAAAAGATGCTGAAGAAATACAGCAGAATGGTAAACCACTGTGGCAGACGGAGGAAGGCCTCAGTCAAGATGGAGAGGCAAGTTGGTGTCAGCAAGAACAGCAGCCTGGAAGAGATATTTCTATGACTGGCTGGATATGAGAGAGGCCTTTGTCCGATAGTGAGACAATCAATACTCATGATGACAAAGAAAACTCGTCATTTGAAATTACCTGGTTCTTAAAGATATTGATAATGAAATGATTATGTTGCATGTTTTAATCAGCGTTAAAGAGTACCGGACTCAATCTTTGGTGTTTCTGATCAGCAGTGTGTGCGTTCGAGTCCTGGTCGAGGCACTTGTATACTTTTAGCGATCCAAGGTACGTGCACGTTTTTGTATATGGGCATGCTACCAGCAAATGTTTTCTTACAATATACGTTTTATTTTGCACCTGAGGGGCCAAAAGTTGTTGTTTTTGGGGTTTTTATTTTTTATTTCATGATATGGAGGTCAATTAAATAAACCAGCACAAAATACAGAAACGAAGGCCACCATTCACTTTAAGAAGATACTAATGGCTCAAATGGGTGGTTTTTCTAGTAATTCGTTCTTAGCTTGGAACTATGGCCAAGACATTATCTGCACGGGGGAATGACGTCAGGGTTGTCGATACTGAAGAAACGTACAATTGGCGTATCAAAAGTCAAAACCTCTCAGAGGTTCAGCTTGTACTATATCAAAGCAAACTTCCTTTCAGTGAAGCAAAAGTGATAATGAACCGCTATGTTGCCAACCAACTTCGCAGCAATTCTGCCAAATCAGCCTTGGAATCAGAAGAAATGGTAAAACACCAGATATCTCCTCCCAGGTAAAAGATCCCTCACAAATACCGTCAAAGTCAAACAAAATACTATTGATTATTTCGATTGCCGAATTCGGAATAAGCTCGATATAAGATGGCAAAAAAACAAATCGTTCAGAGTTATATTCCATATAATAATCTTTTTCGTTTGTTATTTTCAATTTTTGAACATCAACTTTGATGACGTTTTCACTGATTGGTTGTGAATTTATGTTCGTTGGATTACGTGATGTTCCTTGAATCAAGCCGCCCAACAACCATTTTGTATTTCCTTCTGATGGAAAATGAACAGTTTTTTAAATGCGAGTTTGCCCGAAACAAGACTAACAGCTAATCTTGGTTTGGGCCTAAAGAAGAAAACATATAAGATGAAAAACAAACAAGGGAAGCTGAAGGTAGAAATTGATGTTCCTCTAATAACGGTCTATATATTGTAGGATGGAGGGGGAAATGCTCAGGTAAGAGTTCCAAAGAGATGCAGTACGTTGAATAAAGCTATTGGAATGACACTTTTTACTACATCTCGACAAAGCAAGAGTCAGTAAACAACTGCTATTTTCGTTAAATCACTGTGTCCCAGGCCAAACGTTTTGCTCAATATGCGAATGATAAAAGATGCTGCCGAAATACAGCAGATTGGTAAGCCACTGGGGCAGATGGAGGAAGGCCTCGGTCAAGATGGAGAGGAAAGTTGGTGTTAGAACAAGAACGGCAGCATGGAAGAGATAATCTAATGACTAGGATAACTGGCTTGATATGGGAGAGGCCTTTTGTCCGATAGTGAGTCAATATCAATACTCATGATGACGAAGACAACCCGTCATTTGCAATAAACTAGTTCTTACAGATATTGATATTAATATGATCGTGTTGCATGTTTTTAATGAGCAGTTAAAGAACACCTTTCTCAAGCTCTGTGTTTCTGATCAGCAGAGTGTAGGCTCGAGTCCCGGTCGTGGCACTTGTATTCTTTAGCAAGAATATATAGTTGCTTTGTCCTAAGGCTGTGTATTTGTCGCATGGTCCGTGGTTGCAGCTGAGTTCAAATCGACCCCAGTTACGTGCATGCACGTATTTGCATACGGGCATGCTACCAGCATAAATTTCATTAAAATCTACGTTTTGCACATTACGGCCAGAGGCTTATTTGAAATCAATCTTTGGATTTCATGATATGGAGGTCAACTCAATTACATTTTACATTTACCGTATTCTGTTCCTTTTTTCATTTTGGGGGTTTAAACCCTTAATAGAGGGAAATGGGTAAGAGACGAAACCACACAATCATTAATTAAGCCATATCTCCAAAGTTCAATGACCTGTGGGAGTGAAATTCAGTGATAGCCTCATCTGAACCATTCCACATATCTAAGAGGGGAGGTCAGGTCCCAGATTTGTTTGTGTTTGTTTTTTTAAATTTAGGGGCCGAAAACTTTTTGCACCCATGTACTTATGTAAACATTACAAGTCAAATACCATAGATCAAGGACAGACCTATACCAAGATAAAACCCTTTCATTAAGCGGAACCGTCTGTTTATCGTGTGTCTGCTTATCTTGTCAGCAGCTTGTGGCTACAAGGTGTGTGGTTTTTAACACATAATGTCAAAGGCCCTTCAGTCATTCAAACACTGATATTTTTTATTATTTTTTTTTTCATTGCACGAGGCGTTATAGTTGTTCTTATTGCTGTATTTTTCTGTATTACATAATTAATTAAAGCAAAATTAATTAAACAATTATTTAAAAAAGGCAAATAATCTTAGACAATAGCTGGGCACGAAAAGCAGTCATTTAAATGTAAAACATCATTAAAAATGCACAGAAAACAGCTTTATGTTATGGTACAAACTGCCTTCCACATCGTTATACTACAATGTGTACCAGCAGAAGATAACGGAAGAGTTTGTATGGTAATGTTGATAACTCTTACTGGTAGATGATCGAGAGCGTTGCGTAGTCAGTAGTTTGAATGGCAAGGATGATCCATTGAAGCTTTTTCATTTTGTCAACTGACTGTGTTAGTAGTTGATTGAATAAAGACTGCGGCTTTTTGTCACACTACAGTACGGACTCATTAACATCTTTCGTTTAGACTGTGCTGAACTGTTACATAAATCATGGTTGACGTTGTTTTTTTCTTCATTGCATCTGATGAGGTAGTTGTTGCTTCGAAAGCTTATGCAGATATTGTTTAACTAGTTAGTCATTAAAGTGCTGCACCTTATTTTCCTTTGAAACTGACTGAGTAACTTCTCTTGTCTTGCAATGGATCTCAAACCAGGAGACAAGTTTTGCTACTTTATCATTCTTGTCCTTATGCTTACTTGCAAATTGAGTTCTGCGGAAACACATAAGATACTAGTGGCTGCAACAAGTGGTACTTCAAGTCACTTACTTTTTAACTTGAAACTTGCCACAACACTAGCGGCACGAGGGAGTGAGGTCTGGGTTGTCGTTGATGAAGAAACCTACAATTTGCGTATCAAAAGCAAAAACCTGAAGGAGCTTCAATTCGTCACATTCAAAAAAGAAGTAACCGACAGGGAGGGGGAAATCATCGTGGAACGCTATGTGGCCAACCAACTTCACAGTAGTTCTGCCAACTCGGCTTTACAGTACCAATTGGAGGCAGAAGATAGGGAACTCAGTGCACATTTGGCCGATGGTCGAAAACCAGATGTCTTCTCGCTAACAAGCTTCGTAAACAGCGATATGATCGACAACACTGAGGTCATGGCGAAGCTCAGATCGGTAGGGTTCGACATGATTGTTGGAGATACGGTACCACTGTATCAAGTATTTCTTAGTCAGGTACTCGAAGTACCTTACATCCAATTCGGACTAACACCGATAGCACCTTCCCAGCACGATCGCTTTGCCTACAGCCCCAGCAATGCTGCCTATGTCCCAGAGCGTTTGAGCTTCCTCTCTGATACCATGAGCTTTAGGGAGAGAGTTAAAAACACTTTACTGTATTGGATCACAAGCTTCTTTTACTATAAATACTGTCTGGGTCCGATGGACGAGGTACTCCGAAAGCACAACATTAGGCCCGATGCCAACTTCGGTCAACTCATGTCAGAAGCTCAAATGTGGATCTTCAACTCGGATTTTGTGGTTGATTTCCCTCGACCTTTAAGTCCACACGTTAAATTTGTTGGAGGAGTGATGTCTGGTCCTGCAAGTCCGCTTGATGAGGTAGGAGTGCTGGGGCCATTTCTTTAAAGCTGTGTTTGTTTTCCAGCAATATAAATAGATGGATATTTATATACTGAGATTCGGCCACAGTCATTGCTAGTACAAGAATAGTGTTGTAATCTTTTGAAACTTAACAAACTTTAAGCTGTTGAGCTCTGGAAGTGCCATCCGATTTATGGAAACCCTGGGGTAATTTACTGCAGAATGATGACATCATAAACTTAAGGTGGCGACTCCTGAGAAAAAAATTCCCAGGATGACGACATCTTGAAAGTAGAATGTCGTCTACCAGAAGTATTTCATCTCAGAATGACGGCATCCTGAACGTAGGAAGTTGTCTTCCCTAGATAAATTATCTGGAGTGCCGAAAGGTGACGAAATCCCGGAATTATTTATCTCGAGGTGACGACATCTTGAAATCTGGTAGACGACAAGATATGTCGACGTCCCCGGGAAAAATTATTTCAGGATGTCGTCACCTTAAATTTATGATGTCATCACCCAGCAGTAAAATATCTCGTTTCAACAAGTTGGATGGCACTTCAAGAGCTCCATTAGCCCCCCCCCCACCCCCCCCCCCCAAAAAAAACATCAAAAAAATCAAAAATTAATAAATGGTAAATGACAATTTCATTCATTTTGTAGGAATGGCAGGCATTTGTCGATAGCTCCGGAGAACACGGCGTTGTACTCCTAGCACTAGGTACGTTAATATCTGACGGATTGACAGAAGAACAGTCTTCAAACATCGCCTCAAGCCTCGCTTTACTGCCACATAAAGTTGCCTGGAGCTACAGCGGCAAAATTCCCAAGAACCTCGGTAACAACACGAAGGTTGTCAAGTGGTTACCGCAGAATGATCTACTTGGTAATAATTCAAAAACCACCTCACTTTACTTGACCTTTTGACTCCATCTTCTTACTGCCTCTTAAAATGTTTTTGTTTCCTTCCAAAAGATATTACGTATTCTGTCGTTCCTACCTTCGCTCTGACTGCCTGCCTGTCTTATTAAACAAAGAGAGGCTTATAATTAATGTGTAACCAACTAAAACGATGTTACAATGAACACTTTCGTAGTGTTGAGTATGATAACACTGCAACAAAATGTAAGAAATGGACTACCAACATGGGATATTTTAAGGTGTGACAAGAGACTTACAGTCGAAGCCTATTGAAGTCCCATGGTGCCAATAACAGTCTTTGCTATTATTTATGTTAAATCTTTTTTACACAAAAAGTAGAACAGGGGCTGTCAAGGAAACACATGAGTACAAGAACTTTCATGAAGAGATGTGCACAAGTAGACCCCTGTCAATGAAAAATATAATATATAATGTTAAGATTTCAAAGTTTCCAACAATAACTATCAGAAAACTCAAAGTTTTTTAAATTTTCATTTACAGGTAGTCCTAAGGTAAAAGCTTTTATTTCCCACGGTGGTCTTAGTAGTATTCACCAGTGTATCTATCATGCCATACCAATCGTGGGAATTCCAGTCTTCGGTGACCAGAAGGATAACTTCATCCGATTAGACGCTAAGGGAATGTCACTTCATTTCGATCTCCGTAGCATGACTGATCGCACCCTTTACGAAGCCACGATAGAAGTAATCTACAATCAAACGTAGGTTGTTGAATATTCATTAAAGGCGGGGTATACTTTTGGTAATTTTCAAAAACCACTATCCTCCCTTTGTGTATTCCAACCTAGGCATAAAATAACAAACCTGTGAAAGTTCGGGCTAAATTGGTTATCAGAGTTGCAAGAAAATAATGAAAGAAAAAACAGCATTGTTACATAGAATTAAGTACTTTCAGAAGACTAATGAGAAAGTCTTCTTGCCTGAAGCCTTTCTCAGTTTTAAATCTTTGGGTGAAAAATTACCTCTTTCTCTAAAACTACACTAACACTGTTTTATAATATCAACAGCTCTCCAGTGCTCTTTATATGTCAAGTAGCTTTGTATGGTCGTCAACTTGTGGAGTATTTACCCAAACGTGTGGAGTATTTACCCAAACGTGTGGAGTATTTACCCAAAGTACACTCTTTAAGTATTTTTTTTATGTGGATTTTTTGGCGAATTTAAATACATTACTAAATAGAAAATTCGAAATACGGAAAATGTGATGCAAATGAACTGTGCACCAGAGAAGGGTCTGATGTCAAGCCAGACGTGTGTGGTGTCACCTACACTGCAAAAACTTGGGTGTTAAAATTGACACCATGGTTGTTGTCACATATTATGGATACCAACAAAAATAATTAATATTTACACCATAGTGTGCTAAAGTAGCACTAATTCCTGCCGAGAACAATCATAGTGGTTTTATTTTAACACCAAATGATGTCTAATGTTGATTTTCTCAACGGTATCTATATGGTTTCAATTTTAACACCCCATTTTTTGCAAAAGAGACACATCGTAGATACCATGAGAACAAGGTCCAGGAACCAAAAATCCATTTAGATTTTATCTTTATTTATGACCTGAAATAAATTGGTTAATACAGCCATGTATCTATGCGATTGAATTCTGTTTAAATTATACAAAAGATGCAAGGTACTTTTTGTAAAACTTCCTTTTTAACTATTTGCAAATGTGTTGAAATTACTTTGATTTCTTACAGCCCTTAGCTTTTTTTAAGCGCATTTTTATAAGCTTGACTTTCAACTCTTCAGGTATATACCTTTCGTCAGTTGATACATCCCCAAAAATTGCGTTTTGTTTTGTTCGTTAAGTTGAACCATGGAGGTAGAAGGTTCAACAGAATGCAACCAAAGGACCGATTTTCAAATTTGACAGATTGTGACAATATTCTGATTTTGTATCGTACATTTTTCTCTTTAGGTACAAAGAGAACGCTGAGCGTCTGTCTGAGATAGCGAGGGACCGACCAACGAGCCTGTCACCAGCTGAAGAAACTGCCTATTGGATTGAGTACGCCATTAAACATGGTACCGACCATCTCAAGCCTTATGCTCTACAGCTGTCAATTGTACAGTACTATCTCTTAGATGTGATTGCATTTAACGTTGTCATTGTGGGTTTAATTTGCTGGTTGGTCTCTAAGATGTGCTGTTCATCAGCTTCAAGGTCTCGTTAAGAAAAGGTTGCATCGGCGTCAAATGTCTAAACCGTGCAACATTAAGTTGCTCAATTACTCCCAAAATTAATTACAATAAAAGCTTACTTGGTAACCAGTACTGCAGCTGTTGATAATGTATTTAAAATCAGAAAAGATTCCCTTCTAAGGAATGAGGTTTCAGAGTAAGGGATTCAAAGAAATTTCAACCTGAGAAACGTTTTATTTTTACGGATTATGTATTCCAGTTACGGATTATTTTTCCTGCATGGACATTTCGCTCCAGATTTTCGGCGATAGCCTATTTCAACAACTCTACAACCTTTTGAAATTAACTGTTCACAGGTTAGTTTTATACTTTTATATATATATATATATATATATATATATAAAACTAGTAGGGGAGATGGCCTTAGCTTTCGATCCAAACCACACCTTCGTCAGAGGCATAAACAAGCAATAAACCAGTGGAGAGAACACGGTTATTTACAGTAACTGTATTATATTGCGTCAACGAAATAAGCAAGCAGTGGTGAAAGGGGGTGATGGGAAGTTATCTAACACCAGTGTTTCTATTGAGTCCAAAGGGTTGGACTGTCTTGTGTTGGTGAATCCAGTGTGATTCTCTGAGCTTGCTGTGTGTGCATGTCATCTACATTGCAAGCCTCAATCACCATAAGTTCAACATCTTTGACGCTGTGATTAAAGCTGTTGAAGTGGATGGAGAAGGGGTACGGTTTCTTGGTCGTTGTGGAAGAGACATGGTTATGTACATATATATTATTTACATAGGATTTAAACAATCGAATGGTTTCAAAAACCAAGGGAATATAATTTGATTTTAAGTCGACAATATACGTTTTTCAGAGATTAATGTTTCATTAGAGCGCCACCTCTCGGCAGGAGTTGGAGAAGCATGTATAATTGAATGGGCACCATCCTCATCCCAACATTGAGAGTTAAAATGTGACAAGTGGGAATAGTCAGCACAACTTGTTCACTTCGTATATGATTCTACATCAATACAAGTTGATCTCTCCCCAAAATTATGCTATTTCACGACAAATCCATGTACTAAATACTTTTATAATTTTGTGTAAATGATCCGCGTTTTTCGTGATCCTCGTACTTTATCAATGGCCTTGAAAGAACCGTAAAAAACGTATTTTAAATCGCCTTGTACGGCCAAATGATTGCTTGTGGGCAACTTGTTCACTTGATTCATTAATATTTATAAATAACTACATTACTGATTCACATTCCATTACACATTTAAATAATTACTAAATTTATTGTGCAGGTACTAATTCCCCTGATGGTTGCCATTCATTAAATCAGTACTGCGAATCAGGCTGATTAAGGCCGTGTCCGAATTGGCGGCTACAGCTACGGCTACGGCTAGATTTCCGCGTCATCGTGCATTGAAGTATAGGACGTCCTTAGCAACACCCTTAGCAACAGCCGTAGCCGTAGCTGTAGCCGCCAATTCGGATACGGCATAACTTTAATGCTAGAATTGTTTGTTCTTTGTTCAAACGGACACGTGATTAACATAAAAATTAATATTACTCCTAAACCCTTTGGCCGATTTTAACCAAACTTAGAAAACTGCCCTATTTAGGGATCGTCATACGTTTTGGCC